>JBANSL010000006.1:46428865-47628865 GCA_037127255.1 Persicaria tinctoria | reverse complement strand
TAACCACATAACCAATCGATTATCAACGAGTACATCAGACGACGAGTCTCAACATATGCCAGCACAATGCCACAAGATCACATCAACATCCCCACATCGTACTAAAGTCATAATATGCGTCTATGTCAAAATAATAACACACGTCTCGATATCACACCAAAGTCATAAAAGGTACCTCCTCATCATAGAGTCAACGAATCAACACTCATTGTCAACATATCAGCACAACAAGTCATGTCATTAAGATTCCGCAAAATGAGAGGTCAAGCAGTATACCAGTCATCGAATGTCAGCATATTCACCAAACATCATCTTAACTCATCACAATGCCATATAACGATCAATTTAGTCATTAGGCAGACATGCACTATTATCTCATATATATATATACAAGTCATATTCATGCTCTTAAGTCACATTCATCATTTAATATATCAACAATCATGCTTGCCAACCATATAATAACACAGTATCATCTCATGTATCATATCACAACACATCCTAACATGCTTCTAAAACGACATAATAGAATAGCAATGCATCAGTATATCATGATAACGCCTGTCACTACCAACAAGATTTCAGTATTGCATATCAATCGTGTAGTGTCATTTCATATCAGGTTTTATCATGGTCGTTAGCTAACATCATGCCAACAGATATAAATAAATCACATAATCAAGAAAATCCTCACAGCATACCAGTCAAAATAAAACATAATCTCCACTCGCCCATCTCCACTCTCAAACCAAGACTAATGATCTTCGAGACTCGCCACATCAACTCAGACAAAATTTCCCCAAAGAAATCCCGATTCATTCTGATACTCCAATCTCGCCCCTCATTCCCCCAAGCACTACCTCGCGCCATCCACCTCTAAGAACCCAACTCCTATTTCTAACTTCACACCCGAGAACCCTCTCATACTATATCCTCAATACTCCCAAAAGTCATTCCCCCCACTTCATATACTACTCAAGACATCACAAGCATCATACCCTCCTAACCACAGGGATCCCTCTCTCGCGTCTTACCTCGTAATACCATCGATCATCCTAACCGCCTAGAATTCTTTTACCACTCATCAACCACTCCACAAGAGAACCCTCACCCACAAGTTCAAGAATAAGCAATCATGGACATTATTACACATAAGGACCACATCATATCCACTAGCATTTATAGTATCATGGGTTCATCATCAATTATCGCAACTATGTCAACAAGTCTCAATGTATCGGCATGCTCAATCATTATTACAAATCATCATATATGCACATAATTAAGTCAAAATAGCAAGTTACATCATAACCTTATCTAATAACCAATTCAGAATTCTCAGCATTTGCAGTTCATAATTTACGGGCAAAGGAAATTAGGTCATGCTTAGCACTCAAAGTATCGTTGCATCAAGACATCTTGTCACATTAGAATTGTAAGGCATTAGATCATACCATCATAGGCAACAGGCAATCAGGCAACAATCATCATCAAGTTAGTACATCAACACGTAAATCTCATCGCTAGAGCAGCGCAATATCATCGTCAAAAAGTTCAAAAGGGTTAGCAATTCGAACAGAGAACACTCTTGCTTGCAAGTCATATCGTAATCAGTAACCGCCATTCTCGAAATGTGCTTGTCTTTCCGAAATCGTTGATCCTGAGGCCTGTGGGTTATGGGCCCACGCTTCTGCTGCGCTGCTCTATTGCTATCTAACTTTTTTGTTCCCTCATCCATGCGGTCGCTCGTCGAATGTATCGCGCAAGAGTCCAAGTTAGCGGAGATAGGGGAGTGACAAGAGAAGACAACCCAAATTCCTTTCGGGGACAAACACGGACCACAACTAAAGACGATAACTAGAGACGAAACTCCGACTTGAGAATAGCAACGATGCCCTTATGGAAGTCTATTTAGGTTATAATCGCGACAAGCAAACACGAATCCATCACGGAGCATATAAATCATTTTAACCCACACTAACATGTACCTATCTCGAGGAGCACGACATACATATGCATTCTAGAAAGACATATTCGAGTGCTACACAGATGCATGCGAGACAAGATAGTAGTCTATTATCCCATGAAGCAGATATGCCTAGCAACTTAAGCAAGATATGCGAGATTTAATGGGTATCACAATTATCACATATAAACAATGCATAAGCTTGGTGTATGTATCATACTAGAACATATATGAACAACATAGTAACTGTCTCATCTGACACAATGATCATATAACAGGTCAAGAATGACACGTAATCGTATGTCGAGATACATTTAGAAAGTATAGGTCCTACATGATGCTAGAGATACATGATGTGCTACAAGCATAGTCAAGAGTTATTAAGAGAGGTTCAACATAATATGCACGAAACATGAGGCATCATCAAAAGTAACGAGAATGGCATCATGGGTGACATATTATAATCATGCTAGGAACGAACCATCGTAAGGCATATAAAACGATAACTATCACATTGTGGAACAAGTACAACATGTAATCATTTAACGACTCATATTGGAAAGTAGAAGCCCTACAAGATACTACTAGCACATATCAAAACGTGACTACAATCAAGGCAGTTTGACTAGATTCATCCTAACATTCATGCGTCATGTGTATGCGAAATTACGATGTAACGTGGTGTGTGACCATACGAGGTGTCAAAGCATACATTAATGCAAGCATGAGAAGATGGCACAGAATAATAGAGAAATACCACCAAGCGATAACAGGTAAACATGCTAGGACTAACCATCTTGGGAAGCAAGTCGATCATCAAGTTCAACATTAATCTAATTAGGATGGGCAAAACATTTTAAGAGGATAGGAAGAGGGAAGAATCACACTATCAGGGACCTAACTCAAGGGAGAATCAACAATATTGTAGGCAAGGTATAAATTCGTACAAGTCATAACCAAGGGTCCTACGTGATAGTAATGGCTCAACACAACATGTGATGCATACATGCATTTAACGATAACGATATGTAAGAAATCAAGTCAATCACATTCTAAGGATATATAAACGCGAGGAAGGTTTTACGATGTATAACACGAGTTTAAGTAATGTCGATATGACTAGAATACGAGGACATGAGCTCAAATCAACACGTAACAAGATAAAACATGCATTTATCAAGACTCAATTATACCACATAATCTCCATCCAACGCAAGTAAGCACACAACAATTCAAATTGCAAAGCAACCAACGTTAGTTAATCTGACGAATACAGAACATATGGGCATACTAAGCATCAAGGCGTCATCAGCTAGCATACTTAAGAGATAATTTACACGCATTCATACGAAGAAGAGTTTATCACACTATCATGGACCTAACCAAGGAGAAGGCAACTATCATGTAGGTTCATATCATATGGTCCATGCTTCAAATCAACCGTACAGGCAATACAATAGGCCAATTGGACATGCTATGACAACATATAATCATGATGGAAAACAAGGCATAACATGAGTAGCCCTATACTAATATGATCATTTGCAAGGTACATGCGGGAGACTACAAGATTATGTTATGCAATTCAGAGAGAGTCAAAATTACAACCGGACAGAGATCCCTAAGGGCAACCATCGACTTTTCCCAACCGACTCATCACCCCTCTTTCCCGTGGGACTTTGATACGACTCTTTAAGGCAAGATGACACTGGTTAATCATCATAAGAATAAGGAAACACATCCACAAAAACACCTTACTTCTGACTCGAAGTGACATCAAAACTCCCAACACTCACTCAGACAACTTCCATACTCATACAGGATTCCGACACAATGTGTTTACCAACCCATTTCCCTATGGAAGACACTGACATCCGGGAGAAAGACTCAATATGAGCGTCAAGGGGCCAACAAACATAGTGGAATGGGCTGTTCCACACAAGCTGAGTTTGACCATACAGAAACAAGGGTACTCCCACTATCCCGTTTGCACAGATCAGTCAACACATATTTAATTGTTAGACATACCAATCAGACTTTAGCACATCAAGCACTCAGGATAGAATCAGTCAATAACACTCATGATGATCTCCTTGGAGTCTCCCAACCCATCTGTAAAGAACAAGCTGGTATTTTGCCTACCGATCCCAACTACACCCAATAGGGGTGGTCTAGCGCATTTACTACCCACTCGCGTCCCTGTTTGGTCGGTTTTTCTCTTTTAGTACAAGTCGAGTCCATTACTTAGTCCAATTTAGGTTAGGCATCTTAAGTTCATTTTGCCCCTTTAAAACACTTCCAAATCCTTCGAAATTCATGGGCGGTTTCTCAAAGCATACACTCGACCCTTTTGTACCCGAATTGCACAACCCCTGGCTCTGATACCATCTTTGTAACGGCCCAGAATTATGATTTCCGGGTTACGTTTCAAGGGATAAAACCCCTTGTTCGGATCTTGCAATCCAGGTACGGGTCGAGGTTTAAAACTCATTTTAAGATTAGTCGAAAGAGGGATTTCAAACCCTAAAAACATCGAAGGGCCGTTGGGTACCCTTAACCTGTCCTAGGGACTATGTTGCGAAAATCAATTCAAACGGAAGTAAGGCGAAAACAAAATTAAGATACAAGGTGCCACGACTAAGCCGGGTCAAAACCAAATCATAAGTGGGTGATTACCATTTGTAACGAGTTAGAGAATTAGCTAGGTTCTTCGATTCGCAAAAAGGGAACCCCGTCATATACACATCGAGCACTCAAAATCTGCAGAAAATACCTTTAAAAGAAGAACGGGGAAAGGAGTCAGGTCGAGCCACTCATCCGGGACCGGCAGTCCTCGCTGAGGCTACATAGTATGTGCTATACCTAATAAAGATGCTCTAATGCAGTACGAAAGTTAAACACACTAGCATGCTCCTAGTTGTAATAATAAGCAGAAATACTGTAAAGGGCCCAAGACAATGCCAAAAGGCATATCCCCTGATCCGTGCCCACTCTGGGCATATATGTCCGTACCTCGCTCCGAAGCAGCCCAGGTAGGACGCTCGGTCGGTGCCGCAGCCTATCAGTCCGTACCTCACTCCGAAGCAGCCCAGGTAGGACGCTCGGTCACCGCCGCAGCCAGATCATATATAAGACTCGACTGGGACCAAAACGATATGAAACACGAATGCCCCAATGACCCTAGCAACGACTCTAATGACTCAGATAATGGCCGTTCTCTTTTCAAACGCATAAAGTAAGCGGATGCTCAATCAATTAGTGCAACCTAAACATGATACTACATGGCATGCTTTTATGCATATGCAACACCTAACATAAAATGCAACAACAGGCATGAATGTCCAAGCTGAGTAAGCCCCCTAGGGAACTTACCTGAAGATGCAGAACAGCAGGATAACACAAGTAAGGGCCCAAATGCAAGTCCAAAGCGATCCAAAAGCAATACACACCTATCATCAAGTCATTTCCATAAGCTACTAGTTCATCATTCATACACACGAACCTCGAGTTCTCAACGCCCTCAAAACCATCCGATAGTAAAACCGTTTTCCAAAACCTTTCCGATATGATCAACATAAACCAAAATAATTCTTCCAATCAAAACCATTGATAAAATCATACCAACCATATTTTCCAAACTCCTCAATCTCAAATTAAGTCAACTCATATCCAAAACAATTCTCAAATCTTGTCTGGCCAAAATTCCTTTATAGACATTAAATCTTAATCAACTTACAATTTCGTACCATCAAAAAAATTCCGTCATTTTTATTTCAAAACCTAAAACCCTTTAATTAGTTTACCAATTTGTATTAACTAAAAAAAATACAACAAACCACCTTTACAAATTAATAACCATAGATCATCTCAAAATTTCCAAGATCAAATATTTACTCATCATAAAATACATAGTCCAATAATATTATTCTAAAACACTTTAAAAATACATATACTAATTTCCCAAGAGTATATTTATCTCACAAAATCTCATAATATAAAATAATCATAATAACTTAACAAAATAAATCACAATATATTACATATATATAAACATGTACATAACATCATATTTAAAACCCATATAATAACAACAACAAAACACAACCCAACCCTTCAGGAAAGCCCAACCCAAAAGATCCGGATTCAAGGCCCAACCCTGAACACAAAGACTCAGTCCAACCCGGAAAGAAATAGGCCCACGACCCGGATCCGGCCCAACTCACTCTCCCAGCCCCAAACCCGGTTCAGTTAAGACAAATTAAAATAAAAGGGAGGGGAACCCGGTTCAACTGAACCCCTCCTTCCCCAAATCAATCGAACAGAGCTCTGGGGCTCAACGGGGGAAATCCGGGAGAAGGAAGAAGAGAGCCAGGCTCGCCGGCGGCGGCCTTTCGGCCTGAGACTCACACACCCCTGCCGAAGAACAAATTCCGACCACCCTGAACCCGACGAGACTCAAACGCGAGCAAGGAAGGAGGAGGAAGAAAGAGGGCTCACCGAGGTTGTTCGAATCCTTCGCCGGAAACGCTCGATTAGTCCGATGCGGCTGCGCTGGTGATGGGAACTCCTTGTTTTGGCCTTGGACGAGAGAAGAGTAAGTAAAGGCGCTCTTTTACGAGGTAATTAGTCGGAAACGAAAGCGAGGACATGAAATCGACCTTGCGCAGCGAAAACAGGGACGGTGAGGTGCGACGCGGCTCCGAGGGCTGTTTCTCGGCCGAGAGAGTGACTCCAGCGGTTCTCCTGGCTGCTCCTGGGGAGGCTGGTCGACAACGAGAAGGTGAGTGATCGCTTCTGGGCTCGTCGTAGGAGATGGGTCGATGCTGCTGCTGCGGCACTTCAAGGGAGGAGGTGAACTGGGCTCTTCCCCGGCTTCGGCGTCGGCGGAGAGGAGAGGCCGGTGCCACGGCGGCGGTCGGAAACGGGGCAGAGGCGGTGCTGGATCGAAGCTGAGCAGAGGGTGGAGCTGTGGCCTGAGTTGCTGTTTGTTTACCAGAAAAACGAAAGGGGCTTTTTGTGGGTTTTCTGACAGTGTAAAGGGGATGAAAGAAAGGGGATTAGGGTTCTTCTTGGATGAGTGAATGAAGGGGGAGGATCATGTAGGAGGAGGGGAGCAAGAGGACAAAATGGCCTGCTGGGTGTATGTGAGGGACAGTGAGCAGAGGGAGGCCACAGCGAATCTCCAACGGAATGGAGAGAGAGAAGAGAAGAAAAGGAAAAGAAAGGAAACGTATGGTCCCAACACAAAAGAATTCAAAATAGCGGAAAATAGACTCGAAAACCCACTCGCTCGACTTTAATCGCGCTCCCTAAATCAAGACCCGACACTAGGAATTTAAATCGAATTTTAAATTATTAACGGAATTAAATAATTTATCACGACTCGAAGCTCGAAAGCGGAATCAATTTCCGAAAAATCAAAATTCTAAAATGATGCCGGAAGGATTTTAAAATAATAATATATCTACTTAAAATAATAATAAAATTTTTAAATTTTCGGTCTTTACAAAATTGAATCAGTAGAGGTTGATATGGTGCTACCAAGGGCAATCCGTGTCAAATATTCATGCTTAGATAAAAACTTCATAGGATTATTATTTTTTGTTTATGCCCCACCCCACGAATCTGACAAAGATATCTTCTGGAATGAATTGTCAAATATCATCTTGAATGAACCCCTACCTTGCCTAGTTATAGGAGATATGAATGAGATTAGTAGCAGCAGTGAAAAGCTTGGGGGAATAGAGAATAGTCAAACGAGATATATTAGAATAAACCAATTCAAAAATTGATGCTCTATGCTTGAAATCCCATCCCGGGGCAATAAATTCACTTGGAGGAAAAAAAAAGGAAGGGGAGGACAATATTTGGGAAAAATTAGACCGAGTATTGGTTCAACATGAGTTTCTTGTAGCCTTCCCTGAGCTAGCAACATTTAACGGAGCCTTTACAAGATCTGATCATTGCCCCATCTCTATCAGCCTATCGTCTGGAAAAGAATTTACGCCCCCGCCTTTTAAATTTGAAAACATGTGGCTACAAAGAAAAGACTTAAGAAACATAGTGAAACATGCATGGAGAATTAGGTGTACAGGATCAGCAATGTACAGATTAGTGTATAAAACTAAACTTCTGAAAGGAAAAATTAAAGTGTGGAATAAAGACTCCTTAGGCAATATCTTTCGTCAAATACAAACTGTAGAAAAAGATCTGGTTAGTATCCAATCAAATACTATAGCCAGGACGTCTAAGGATTACTTAATCGAAAAACAATTGATCAGGAAAAAAGAACAATTACTAAAATTCCAAAAAAAGTATTGGGGACAGAGAGCGAAATCAAAGCACCTCAAGCTCGCTGACTCGAATACCGCATACTTTCATAGAGTAGCTTCTGGGAGGCGAAATAGGAAGATTATAAGAAATATCACGACTAGTGATGGGGCACAGATTGTGGGGGAAGAGAATATTAAAGAGGAAATTAAAAATGATTTTAGGAGGAGGTTCTCCAAAGAACAAATCAACATGACATTACTTAATGAATACCTTGAGCTAATTCCGCAAATGATATCGGAAGAAGAAAATAGGACCCTAAGCCAACAGCCATCTAACAGTGAAATAAAAAATGCGGTATGGTCATTAGGCCTCAACAAATCCCCGGGACTAGATGGAATGACTGTGGAATTTTATAAGTCCCACTGGGACATTGTCGGGAATGATGTGATTAAAGCAGTTAAAGCCTTTTTTCATTCAGGCATAATTCTTCGACAGATAAACCATACATTTATCACTCTGCTACCAAAGTGTGACAATCCATCGAAGACGTCAGACTATATTAGTCCGTGTTCAACAATATATAAAATAATATCGAGAATTTTAATAGAAAGACTCAAGAAGGTGATTGGGAAATTAATCCACCCCTTTCAAGGAGCATTTGTATCTGATAGAGCAATTCAGGATAACATACTGATAGCACATGAGATCTTCCATTCATTTAAGTCAAGGAAAGGATCAGAAGGATGGCTAACTATTAAACTAGATATGGAAAAAGCCTACGATAGAGTTGATTGGACCTTCACCGAGGCAGTATTAAGAAAATTTGGTTTCAGCAACTATGTCATAAGTTTAATAATGGAATGTGTAACAACGGTCTTCTTCTCGGTTTTAGTGAATAATGGGCCTACAGAGGTCTTTAAACCATCTAGGGGATTAAGACAAGGCGACCCCATGTCTCCATTCTTGTTCATCCTTGGAGCAGAGGTGCTCGCGAGGAAACTAACAGATGAATCAAATCTCAACCAGTCTAGCATTGGCTTTAGGTTTGGTCCTTCTGGGCCAAGAATCCCTTTCCTAGCATTCACAGACGATATCATCATTTTCACGAAAGGCAACATGGCAGCATGTGAAAAAGTAAGGGAAATTGTCGATGATTACTGTTTATTGTCGGGGCAGAAAGTTAACTATAACAAGTCGGCTTTTCAAGGTTCCCCAGGGATTCCTGCATCGCGAATATTAACTATTGAGAGTTGTCTAAGCATATCAAAGCATGTTAAACTTGACAAGTACCTAGGGTGTCCAATAGTTGACGGTAGAGTAAATAAAAGCACCTTCGAAGAAATCATCGGAAAAACGACTTACCAATTGGCAAAATGGAGAGCTGACTCACTCTCTCAACACGGGAGGTCGGTGTTAATAAACTCAAATTTAGCTTCTAAACCCCTGTTTGCTATGCAAAGCTTTATGCTCCCGGTGACAATTCACACCGAGCTAGATAAAATCAATAGAACTTTCTTCTGGAACAAAGACCTCCAATACAAACCACTAATTGGATGGGACAGAGTATGTAAACCGAAAGCGAAAGGAGGAATGAGATTAAGGGAAACCAAAGAAATGAATGAGGCACTACAAATGAAACTCCTTTGGAAAATCATTGCGGAACTGGATAACTATTGGGTCAAAATTATCAAACATAAGTATCTAAAGTCAATACCACTACTTAATTTCGACAAAAAAAAATGCATCGTGGCAATGGACGCAACTAAGAAAACTCATTCATCCATTTAAGGAAGGTCTAGCATGGTCAGTCGGCGATGGAAAAACAATCAAGTTCTGGCTTGATAACTGGGCCCCCGTGAAGGATATTCAAAATGCTTGTCTCGACCCATCAAAGATCAACTCCCAGAAACGGTTGATCAATGCATACTTAATGGAGCATGGAATTTGGATAAATTACAAACGGTAGTACCAAATGGTATGGCGCAGCAAATCACAGATATTCCACTCCCAGTAAATCGAATTCAAGACAGACTGTACTGGTGGCCAGACAGAAAAGGCTGGTTTACGACATCTAGTGCGTACAAACTCAACACGAAAACAATAGAATTAAATAACAACAATAATGCATGGATTTGGAACTTGAACGTTCCGCCCAAAATCATGAATTTTATGTGGAAAGTCTGTCAGAATGGACTCCCAACAGCGGCCCGTCTCGCAAAAAGAGGAATCGCAATACCCCCTTATTGTACTTTGTGCAATCATCACGAAGAAGACACTACCCACCTATTATTCGAATGCAGATTCTCCTTCTATTGTTCATGTTTATCACCGAAAGTGAAAGCCGAAATCAAAGACAATATCAGGATAACAAGGAATATAGAGGAACTAATGTCCAAATTAGGTAGATTACTTGACACACAGCAGAAAATGAAATTGGTGCCAAATTTGGTAGATTATTTGACACACAGCAGACAATATCAGGATGGTTCGTAATAAGCTAATCTTTCAACGACAAAAAGTGCCAAATGAAAGAGGATTTATGAAACTTGTGGAATCATACATTAATGAATGGAATAAAGCTGGGAAGCAAAGTAAAGAGGACGACATTAGCATACAAAGACAAGTAAATCCCCCCATAAAAAGTGGGAATAGAAGGAAGAAGGAAAAATGAAAAAAGCCGCCAACTGGGAAATTAAAACTAAATTTTGATGGTTCTGCATCGGGCCAACGACAGAGTTCGATAGGCTACATCATTTGTGACAGTACAGGGAATTCAGTAGCAATGGGTAGTGAAATGGTCGGATACCAAACCCCTCTAATATCCGAAGCTTTGGCATTAAGAAGGGGTGTGCTCAGAGCCCTCGATTTGAGAATCCCTAAAATAATAATAGAAGGAGATTCACTCACCATTATCAATCATTTACAGGCTAAAACTAGATGTCCATGGGAAATTGAGCTAATCATGGGTGATATTAGCACCCTTCTCACGGGGTTTTACGAAGTATCGTTTTCACACATCCTTTGTAACGGCAATTGTGTGGCGGATAAGGTTGCACACCTTGCTCATATTGCCTCCACCCCATCTATATACAACGATCCAGGTCTTATCGACCTCATCCGAAAGGATGCTATCGGATAGCAATTTCGCATTCGAATTTTTACTTAATAAAAAAAACACTAAATTTTAATGAGTCGTTCATGAAAAACACAATTATAAAAAAGGAATACATGTGATACGAGATCATGAAATAAAGTGGGTTTGGATGAAGGGTGCTAAAATTTATTAGTAAGAAGTATCAAATTGTCATACATGATAAACTATGTTTTTTTTAAGTAATAATTCGACGTCTGGACAGGCCCGAGGGTCGATAGGCCAAAGAACTCGGCGACGGATAAACCGTCAAAATAAGCTAAAGATATAAACCAACAATAAGGCAGAACCGACAAATTACAAGAGTGCAAATAAAGGCAAAGATTAGTAAAAGATGAAAGAACCGAAGCATTGTGCGTTAACTCATCCATCAATTGGTAGAGGCAACGCAGAGGATCCCTATGGATTGGGGAACTAAGTGAAAACCTCATATTTGGACTCTGTCAATGAGCCATCAGGTCTCGATCACGTCCACGACCTTTTGCACGTCGACAAATAAGAAGAAACACCGCTCAGAAACTGCTAGCCTCGAAAGCCCCACCATCACACCACCAAGCAATTCGGCAACCTGCCAAACACTACGGATCCAATTCGGAATTTCCTTACCTACAAAAATATCGTCAAGTCCTTACATGATTTACTCAAACCCTTTCGGGTGGATTTAGTCAAATCCTTTCGGGTGGATTTACTCAAACCCTTTCAAGTTAAAAAAAAACCCTTTCGGGTGGCATTCATTTAGACTTAAGCAATTTTAATAAAAAAAAATCAAGACTTGAGGAAATACTCAAAAGGCCCAACTTGGCGTGCAAGCACACAAAGGCAGCCTTTTGACACAGCAGGACTACCATACTTGCACGCCAAGGCCAGCACTACAGAACCAGGCTTGCACGACAAGGACTACCACTCTTGCACGACAAGGAACCCGACAAGGCAGACGACACCGCCGGCGGCCAAACGGGCCAGCCACGACGAGAGTCGAGCGCCGAAAGGAAGACGAAGAAGGTTGGGGCCGAACTGAAGGTGCGCCGGATGTGCAGGCTCCACATTGAGGAAGCGTAGTCGGGAGACCAAACGGCCACCGAGGGCAACGAACCACGACGACAACCAGCACAAGCCGGGTAGAATTGGAGGGCAACTGAGAAAAATGAAGGAAGGGGAGATCGGAAACGGAGGAAGGAAGAGGCGGAGGCGGACGGAAATCAGTCGCCGAATTATTTTTCATATATTTTTTAAAAATAATCGAACTAACTCAAAATACCGAGTACGTACATATCATAATTTTAAATGAGTTGAGTTGTGGATACAAAGTACAATAGTGTATTAATAATATTATTATATGTGACAACCTTCAAAAATTTAAAAAGATTTATTTTTTATTCTAACTGTCTCATCCCCTCAATAAATAACGGTGGAGTTTTTTTTCTCGGTTAGAACGTTCACATCTCATCAATTTTTACAAATCTTATAATTCACAAACTTTGTGTTCATCGAATCTCTCCGATCAATTCAATCAACATGTTAGTTTTTCATGTTCTTTTGATTTCATTATGCATTATATACAACGTTTTTATTTTGAGTGTTAGTTTTTAATTCACGTTCTTTTAATTTCGTTCTATATTATTCTCGTTTTTATTTTGATGTAAGTAACTTTTCAGTTTTTCAATTATATGACATCTTATATTTTCTTTTTTTAGTTTTATCCTAATGATAATAATTATATATGTATTTCAAATTATATTAGGTGGTGTGTTTGAGTTTTATTACTACTTTGCCATATTATATTATTTTCAAAATTTGTATTGTATCTCTTTGCAATTAATTTATAAATTTTAAAAAATATTTTATACATATTTTAATTTAAACAAGTATATATTAATATAGTATTAAATTATATATATATAATGATTTTCAAACTGAAATACATCAAAATCCCATGCCTTCAAGGCACGGGCACTACACTAGTAAATCACTAATTGGTGAACTAATTGATGATTAGCTGAACACAACTTTGCTAGATTTTTTTTATTATTATGTATAAATTAATTAGATTAGTCTGATAAAAAAAAAGATTAAATTATCATTAAGTAGAAAAAGGACAAAGTGGGAAAATAAAATAAAAGATGCAATTGTTAGAGTTTGAATATGATGGGATTCTCAACAACTACTACCATTAGACTAAAAATATTATATTGATGCAAATTGAGTATATAAGAAAAAATAATAATTTTTTTCATGGAGTTAATTGTAGCAAAAAATTATCCATGAACACAGTTTTTAACATTTACTAGGGTGGCAGACCCGTGCTACGCACGGGACATGTGTTTGCTTTATTTATTTATTTTTTATCAATTATATGAGTGTGATATATCCATAAAAAATTTAAAATTTAGTTTATTTATTTAGAATATGGAGTCGTTAAAGGCTAAATGAAATATTTGTATTTTTAAAACTATTTCATATAATACAACTGAGCATATTAATTAATTTAATTTTTAATTTTCTAATAAATTTATTTACTTGTTATTTTTCAAAAAAATTACCTACTAATTTATTTAAATTTTAATTTTTCAAAAAATTTCCTATTGATGTTATGGATTTATGAATAAGTAATTATTATCAGTAATATGAAAGTACAAATATTTCATGGAATGTTGTTAAGTCTCTTACTCTTGTTGGCTAAGATGACGAGTTTGATATTATCCTGTGGTGGGCAATCTGTATGAAAGGAATGGGTGATGAAAGGAAGTAGAGTTCAGAGAGAGGGATTTAGGAGAGAGAGATAGATTGTTTGATTGATTCTGAATATCCCAAATCAGATACAGCTTGTCCTACTTGTAGTTACAACCGACTCACTTTACGATCCCTATTAACAAAGGATCCCTCAATTACGGACTAATTGCATTTGCACCCTTTTCTATATAGTATCCGTACATATCCACATTGCAGTTACTTGTAATTTTCTTTAAATTGAAAAAATACAATGAATTAACCATTCCGGAATGGCTCACCAGAAAGGACTTGTGGGTAGTACCCATAGGTCCCCGGTTCGAACCCCGGAATGACCGCTCTTTATTTACCAATTCAAGAAAAAATACAATGAATATAAATATTCCAATTAACAATCGCATTTGGAAGAATAACATATATGCACGTACCTCCATGTGTGTGTATATATAATGGTTTGAAAGTCATTAAAAAAAGAAGATAAACTAACATATATGTACACATTGAATACTTGATTATGAAAAAGAAAAATAACACAATTAATTTCGTACAAAACATTTTTATTCTTAAATAATACACACTTTATAATATCATTTATTTTCTACTACTTTCCTCCAAATTGAATAGATAATGTACAATCATTCGACATAGGCAAAATCATCCAAATT
The DNA here is from genome assembly GCA_037127255.1 of Persicaria tinctoria. NCBI lineage: Eukaryota > Viridiplantae > Streptophyta > Magnoliopsida > Caryophyllales > Polygonaceae > Persicaria > Persicaria tinctoria. The sequence goes on along the minus strand of JBANSL010000006.1, from coordinate 47,614,083 downwards.
AAGGATTTTTGTTTTCTAGATATATAAGCATTTGTGCATTATGTGGCTACCTATTGAAACCCCCATAAATTAAGATAAATCGATTGTGTAATTTAAAAAGTATTTTAGAGAACTAATAAAAATACCTTTAATTACCAAATTAAGACCTCTAGAATTCTTGGTAGGTCAATTAAGAATATTGCTTAAAATAAGTTAACCTTAACTACTCAAGCTGATAAAAATTTTAATATTTGGGAAACACTTTTTTTTTCCCCAATTTGTATAAAGTTGAAAAAAAAATTATAAAGTTGATAAAAATAAGTGTTTCTTTAGGGGTTATTACCTCCTTGGTCGTTCAACACCGGCACTCTTTACCTGCTTATGAGTTCATAGTCCAAGGCTTTACTAATCAAGTTGCACTATATACGCATCACCAATACATCGCAAGATTCATCATGACAGGAGCTTTTGCCCATGGAGCTATCTTTTTAATTCGAGATGTATAGGGTGTATATATAATTTACTTATTTTAATAGTTGATTTACTTAAAATTATTTATATGCAAGTAATTAAAAATAATAACCAAATGAGAATAAAATATTTTGATGTTCTCAAATAATTTGCTCGAAAGTCATTTTTAGTATCTCACTATGGCATCCAAGCTCAACTTCCGCATCTAATATTTTATCGGCTGCTTCATCGATCAATCTTCTTCATGCAATATATTAATACTATCAATATTCTACTTTAAGTAAATTATACTGTATAAATTAAATTAGATTTTGAAAAAAACCAAAGTTAATCATTCCTAATTCATTAGATCGGTAATTAACATTGAAAGATCATGAAGTAAAAAAAGCAATACACATAAAACAAATTTCACATCCACACAAATATTAGCAATATTATTTTTTTCAACCGAGGGGATGGGAGGACTTACCTTGAGATGTTGTAGCTAGATTAATTCTCTCACGATCTCCAGTGCAGTGAGAGGTACAACGTAACTTGTATATCACCTTTGATTAGGTATATATAGCACAAAAACATAGATTTATTGGTACCATCTTAATTAATTTTGGCGTTACATTTTAGTCTTATTTAATTAATCACTTTAATTGAGTCCGTTACAAATTGTGCTTAATTGTGTTGTGTCAGTTACAAATTGTGTCTTATTTATTAATAATATTATTGTTTGTGACTTTTAAAAAAGTTAGTTCAAGATTATTCGACCAAAGAGATTTTGTAGATTAAGATAATAAAATGGTCATCAACTAAAAAATTAAAACTTTTATATATATAAAAATGTGCCTAAATATAATTTTTTTATATAATTATCTCTTCAACACATATACATGTTTTTAGTTTATGTATGAAAAAAAGGAGGAAAAAGTTAATGATCGAAATAGTGAAGGATATTTAAAAAAAGAATGAAAAGTAAAACTATTTTTTTTTAGTAGGCAAAAAGGGGGTGGTTCTTAAGACAGAACGCCACCCTGATCATCCTTTCGGATGATGTTACAGAAATCCCTGTTATAAGGGAGATTGTCCATATTAAAACTGACATTAGATCTAGCTATGTAATCTGCTGCCCCATTAGCTCCACGGAAGCAATGCTTGAACTCTATGTGCTCAAAATCCGCTTGCATCTTCTTGATTAACTCGATCTGCCACCAAATTTCCCATCTAGGTCTTGTGTCGCCATTTAAAGCCTTGATTACTTCTAGACAATCACCTTCAATTATGACTTTGTGTAGACCTTTTCTCAAAGCCATTTTTGTACCTGCACAAAATGCAGCTGCTTCGGTTTGGATAGCTGAACCACTATCGACCTGCTGCTGAAAAATATCCATCACATTTCCATCCCAGTCCCTGAGAATCCCACCTACTTGGTGGCTGCCAGTAGGTTTGGTTGAGCCATCTACATTAATCTTGTAGGTGGCCTAGGCGGGTTTTTCCATCGGATAACAATCCGCCGTCTTCCTTGTTTTGAGCTTTTATTAGGATTGGCATTCAGCCAGTCTCTCACCTGCACAAAAGATCTAGTAGCAATTTGTGAAATAGATTCAACCTTTTTGTTCTTAAAAATTACATCGTTCCTGGTTTCCCAAATTGCTTGCCAAATGAAGCAGAGGTCCTCAAAGTTTGGTGTAAGTGGTTTAGTTTGTAAAAGTTCCTTAATAGAAGTGATATGATCACTATTATAGTTTACAGATTTGTCTGTTAGTTGCTCGTAGACCGCTATAATTCTCTTGGTTATAGAGCAGTGATGAAACAGATGATCGCTATCTTCCTCTTTGTCGTTGCAAAGGCAACATTGGGAGGGAACTCTATTGAAATATCGGGGTAACCTTTCTGTTGTCGCTAATCCATCTTGTGCTATTTTCCATATGAGGTTCTTAATACGGGGAGGGAGGTTTAATTTCCAAATCCATTTTCCACTTTGTTCATCCTGATTAGGAGTGTTTATGATCTGCTTGACTGATTTGGTCGTAAATTGTCCATCCGCATTTAGCCTCCAGATTAGCCTGTCACTAGCCTCCCATGCGGGGATTTTGATTTTAATGATTTGTTCAATAATGTGATTTGGAAAGAGGGGCTGAAGGGTTCGAAGGTTCCATTGCTTGTCTTGGGTGATCAAATGAAAAGTAAAACTATTGAAATTTAAACCTTATTCATTGGATATTCAAAAGTTGATCCGATTAGAGATGACAAAGAAATTCCTGTAGAATATCGTACTCCCAAAAATAACCCACAAAGTGGAGAAAAAAATAAATAAAAGGAACATGTAAATAATGAGATTCGAAATCTAGATCATTAGACTCCCTATAACATTGATAACCATTAAACTAAGTAAGTTTTTGTGATACAAATTGAATAGATATGATCTAATAGTAAAGTTGGTGTAAATGATGACAATAAATTGCCGATGAACACAACTTTTAAGGTTTATATATATAGATATAGATAGATTTATTAACTAAATTAACAAATCTAGTTAAATCTTTACAAAAATAAAACCTGAAAAGATTAGAACATACTCCGTCCGTTTCAAAATAAATATCATTTGACTTTTATGCACATTTTTTAAGAAAGTAAAAACTTCATAAAATATTAGTTTTTAATCAATTTTTTTTAATCATAAATTGAGACTAGTTACTAATAAATACTCCGTATAAAATTGTTAAAAAATAAAATTTTATCTCCTCACAAAGCATGCACTAAAAAAAATACAAACTACACATATTAATATATTATGAAAGGGAGGGAGGAGGTGAAATGTGTTTAACCATTTCGGAATGACCCTCGCTGGAGAGTACTTGCGGGTAGTATTCAAGAGAGGAGAATGTGAAATGTGTATAACTTTATCTTCGAATATTCGCGCTGTTAGGAGTGGAGCAAAACGTGTTAACATTTGAGTCCGATACCGACCGGCGACCGATCAACATAGAGAAGAACAACACCCAGAAGAAGAAGAAGAGCCCAAAGTTACCACTTTACAGTTCACAATTGATCTCAGCCTCAGAAAATACCTCCCCGGAAGACACAGTGATCTTTATCACCGATCTCTCAGCTCTCCCCTTTCTCGATTCTTGCTTCCTCCAAACAATTTTACTGATTAAAATGAGCGGCGACGATGCCCAAATTCCAACAACAAACCCAAACGAGGCACATAGATTGGTGATCTGCATTGGCGACATCCATGGCTACCACACAAAGCTCAAAAGCCTCTGGTTCAACCTCCAATTGGCAACCGACCCATCTCAATTCAGCCGCGCCCTCGTCATCTTTCTTGGCGATTACTGCGACAGAGGCCCCGACACCAAAGGGGTCATCGATTTCCTCATCTCCCTACCCTCCAAATACCCTAATCAGACCCACGTCTTCCTCTCCGGCAACCACGACTTCGCCTTCGCGGCGTTCCTCGGGGCCATCCCGCCGCCGCCGGACGGGTCGGCGTTCAGGGACACGTGGAGGGAGTTCGAGGCGAGCGAGGAGAGAGAGGGGTGGTATAAGGGGGAAGGCTATGAGGAGATGCATCTGCAAGGGAGGAGGTGGGCCGGGGAGATTAAGGTCAAGGCTAATACTATGAGGGCGGGTGAGTATGAGGGCTCCATTTATGATGCTGCTCACACTTTTGAGTCCTATGGCGTCCCCCATGGATCTTCTGGTATGGTTTTTATGATTGATTTCTACTTGTCTTTCGGATTTCTTGTTGAAGTCGCTTGCTTTTAATCGAATCTGATTGTGAATTGTGCTGCCCGATTCCTGAAAAGGGTACAAATTGAATCCAATTATGATCTTCAAACTCCCAGGAATTAGGTTTTCAAACCCTGGGTTGGGAAGGTCAGGATCCGGTTGAGTTGTATAGAACAACAATATGAATTGAAAAGGTGTTGATGGAAATCAGATTAAAAAAGCAACAATGTACAACTTGGTAGAGTTACTCCATCGGATCACAGCCCTGGACCAATCACACCTGATGCTAACCCAGCCCTTGTTATTATGATTTTGGCATATTTAGAAACATATGTGTCTGTTGTCATGGGATTTTCTGTCATTGTAGTGTGTTACCCTGAATGTTTTTGGTTGAATCTACTCCGGTACTTATTTTAAGCTTTTTGCAAAGTACCCGAAACTGTGTGGATTACAAGACACTAGATTGGGGAAGGGTTTTCTTGGAGTTGGGGAGATTAGTGGTGTTGTCAAGAGGAATTTTCATTTTAGAGATTCTGTTTCATGCATTCGATGAATCGATACAAGGATTGCATATGGATTTGATTGATAGTATTGTTTCATTCATTGTTTACTGAAGAGAAGCCAATATAACATCACATTATCTGTGTGGACATCGTGCTATTGTATTAGCATGGTATTGACTCAGTATTTTGACTGGTGTTTGATTGTGTATAGATTTGATGAAAGCCGTCCCTGATGAGCACAAGAAGTTTCTTGCTGATATGTTATGGGTTCATGAAGAGGTCAGTACATGTGTGTACTTTATTGCTCTTTCAAGGCTTGGAAGATGCTTGAAAGTTCAAACAATGAAACTGAAACATTTTTTTTTAATACTTAAAAGCCACTATTAATCTCATGGGGGATGAACACTTGTCTGATCCATGTCATAAGTATAAATAAGTATAAACTTGAATTTCCTTCCCTGATCCAAAGTCATGATGCCAATAACTTGAGTGCTATACCTAAGTTGCAAATGAAGGGAATGAACCTCTAAGCTAAGGTCTAAATTCTTGGTTGTACATTGATTTGCTTTGTAGTTGACTTCTCATGACTTGGCTTTGTTGTATTGTCTTCAAGACATTGTTTCAAGAATCAGTAACATTTGTATGAAGAAATGTTCTGATCTCATGGATGTGAATTCTGATTAGTTCTGAAAAAAATATTGTATAAATGAACTTGATGTCTCTAACATATTTATTTTCCCCTTTCAGAGCTAGAATTTTTTAGCTTTGTATGCTTTATTCTTTGATTGCTACTTATTCCTTGAATTGATTGCTACTTATTCCTAAGTTTCATACTAAACGACTAATTATGCACTTGAGGTGGAACATAGATTTACCTACCCAAGAGCATTTCCCAGATTCCCACAACTAAGCCTTATTTAATTTATTTCATCGCCTTTTAGACAATATTTCAAAATTTCAGTAGCATCGATATGAAGAAATGGTTTGACGAAAATGCGAGAAGATAAATCAATGTTCTAGCTTTAACGTATTTATTTCTTACCTTTTCACACCTATAGATTTTCAGTTTCGTGTCTCGTTACTATAATGAGAAGTTTGAGGTTTTCTTATGAGTGCATTGTTTTCAGGATGATGTGTGTGTGGAGACAGAAGAGGGGCTGAAGCATTGTAGACTAATTGCCGTTCACGCTGGCTTGGTGAAAGGAGAAGTGGTTGAGGAGCAGCTGAAGCGTCTAAAATCCAAGGACACGAGGATTCCAAAGGTTGAAGCTCTCAGTGGGAGGAAAAGCGTCTGGGACATTCCAGAGGTAATGCGGAAACTGATTATGAGCAAGCTTCTGTCAAACTTAACAAGACCTGGAACAAACTTCTTGTTTCATTTTTATTATAATTTTGATCTGGTAGGCTTAGATGTTCTTTTTTTCTACATTGTCAGGAACTGAAAGAGAAACCAACGGTCATAGTGAGTGGTCACCATGGGAAGCTTCATATTGATGGACTCAGATTGATCATCGATGAAGGAGGTGGATACGCGCACAGACCAGTGGCTGCCATCATTCTTCCCTCCATGAAACTGGTCAGAGATACTGATTGCTTCAAATGATCTACATTCATGTAAACACAAAATGTTACATTATATCATATACGCGGAAAAGCTACTCTATTCCAGACATGCCCATCTTTGTCGTGTAATTGCATGGCATCTGGAACCCATATGTAGAATGTTAATATGTCGTAAGAACACTTGTTTCAGTGCAGTATCCATTTCTCAATTGAAACTACTTCTGGTTGTGTTCTTCTCCAAAAGATTCGATGACTTGCAATGTTAAAATTGAGGCTTGTAAGTTAAGTTGGGTAATGTTGTATATGTTAAGAATCTTGTTTTACAACTCGGTAGGATGAACTCTTTGCTTGGGTTCAATCTTGTGAACTATTTGTCGACGCTATATTTGCAATGTGAAGTTTCTTTTTGAATGCTTACTTTTATTTAAGCTAATCCAAGGTGAAGAGGAGATGAGGTGATACATGAAATGGAAGATATCTTCACTGTTTTTGGGTAGTGGGTGTTGTTATCATAAATGTCTTCATCCTCATCTGACCCATTCATCCATCCCCAATCCCACCCATCACCCGATTTTTATTGGATTAGCGTCGACATAATCGGGTCAAGTTCCGTTTGGATATCCATGTATTATGACTTATAAAACAGTAATGCACCATATATATAATGCAATACCTATTATGCATTATAAATCATACTGTAATAGATCTATCCAAACAGACCAATGCATTTCCCAAGCATCAATTATTGTACTGTATCCGTGACACTTCCCTCTAGAAAGGAAGAGTACTGGGCTACTCCTGGCACTTTAAAAATTTGCTCATAAGACAAAATAACTTGAAAAATACTGCACTGAGTATATTTTACAGTACATTGGAGATGAAAACAAAACATGATAGTAGGACAAAAACTTGTCTTTTGCAGACTTCATAAAACATTGTTAACAGCTGCAGCAGCTAAATCACAGAACTTGAAGTTGAAACAAACACAAATTCTGCAGCTTTCACAGAGTTAGAACTAATGAAAACACATTTACTTATTATAGGAAACACCCTCAAACAACACAAAGCCTACCCCAAATATCCTGGATTCAGGCACTAACATAGCTACCACCCGAGGCTGATCGCGCCAGCTGATGCAAAACACTGGTTGGGGAAGACCCAGTTGACGATCTCAACGCTTCAGCAAGAGGCCCGCCCATGGCAGCAACGTGATTCCCCCCGCTACTACATTCACTAGGATTTCGGCCCCCATCAACCCTTCTGCTAAGGTCATCTCCCGCATTGCCCGTTGACAGTCTCAAGAAATCCAGGGATTGGTTTCCTCCAGGAGTCGAAATGGACAAACAAGGGACAGGATCCGCGGGGCTGCCAGACCTGGGCCAGTCGTCGAAGAAATGTCTTAGTACTCTGCCTTTAGATTTGCCGTCTCCTGATGTGTCATTCTGATCAAATAGGTATCTTCTGTCTGCCTTTGGCTCTGATGCCCTACAAGAATAACACTCAACAGAATAACTATTTACAGTCTCAACTCCCAGTAAATACTCCATATGATTTGTCACATACTCATGTGCTAAAGGGTAAGTTTTGCAAGTAGGGGTATTAGGTATAGGTTAGTTTTGCAAATGTCCAAAACAAAAGAGGGGTCCTTGTGAATGGTAGTACAATTGAGTAAAGTCATGGTGGACCAACCAATTAAATCTGATCATCAAGTGCTTCATTCAAGATTGGAATCTTTAATATCTGGTGCAAAAAAACAGACAAGCTAAGGAACATATGGTGTTGGGAAAGGGGGAGAAAAACCAGTAAAAGAAAAGATGGACATTTTGATTAGACAAGAAAGGCATAGAACCAGAGAGGCCTATGGCAGCTGCAATCCACAAACCTTATCAAAATAGGGTAAAAATCATCTATAATCCCTAACTTTGTTTAGGAAATTTAAGTTTACAAGATATGAAATTTGGTGTAAATATTTCAATTTAAGAATGGATCAAAGCAACACATACCCTTGATTAAGCTGGAAGATATCAAGGGAGGAAGAAGGACCAGAGAGGGTAAATTGGGGCCCACCAAGAGCTGCTTGGCCAGAAGAAGAAAATGAACTCTCACGGCTGAGTGTGGCGGTTGCGGTGGCGGTGGGAACGGGGGATTCCACAGGCTTTCTTGAACGGTTGCGGCCGCGGTGGACGTGGCGTTCGCAGTACTTCTGAGCAGGCACAACATCCCTTGAACACCTCCATTTCTTGCCATCTGTCCTCCTGCACCTCCCTGGTTCTGGATCCATGCCTCCTCTGCTCCAGTACCCTCCTGTTTGCATCACTGTAAAACCCCCAAATTCATACTCAGAAAACCAAACACTAACAAACAACCAAACAAATCCCTCGTTGGATCCACCAATCAAGCGAACCAATTCAAAAAAAAAAAAAAAAGATCCAAACTTTAACAGAGTATGAAGACGACGACTTACACGAAGGGTGAAAGTAAGAGTTGTAAAAGGAAGATGGGGAATTAAGGAAGCTCTTCTGGACCAGCTGGAGGAGCTCAGGAGGTATGGAAGCGCCAGCCACCATATGCCTAAAGATGAGTGCTTGTAGCTCAAGTTCCTGCCACTGAGCTATGCTGAAGTGGCCTCCAACCCCTAGCAATAGCACACAATGAATCAAGAAATCATGAATTTGGAGAGTAACCCAGATGAGAAAACAGCAAGAGAACAAAAAAGATGTAATCTTTAAGGGAATCAAGAGTTGGGTTTTAGTTCTTACTGCAGGCGAATCTAGAGGAGGCAAATGTAGGGGGAGGGAGCGGTGGCTTTGAATCTGGGTACGCAGAAAAGGAGTTGGTTTTGGTTTCGGAGGTGACAAACAAGGGAAGAACAGGGGGTTGATGATCAGATTCAGAGGCGGGTTCAGGGTGAGGATGGGAATCAGCTTGCTGGAGATAAAGTCTGGGGAATTTGGCAGGGGAGGGTAGTTCATCTGACTGTTGGTGTAGGTTTTGTGGCTGGTGCTGCAGCTGCAGCTGATCACTCCATTGCTTCAGATGGGAATCCATGGACAGCTGAGACAGAGAAAAGAGGGAGGGGCGGTGTTACTCAGTTGCTCCTATTTAAACAAATTTTAAGTGGTTTGATTTACTCCATATTTTAATCTTTTTAAGTTGAATAAAAGGGAAAAACTTTTGCAGGAGGCTCTTTCAAGTCTACTGCAGAGTGCAGGACCGCATAGATAGAGGCAGCATTAGCAGGGCCACACTTGTGTTTGGGAGGAGGGTGGTTTAATAAAAAAACCGTTTAACGACGGCCGCATGATTTTGTAGGGGTGTTATCTTACTTCATGTCGGTTTTATTAAGTACTTTCACCTTCCGTTTAAAGTAGGTTCAAGATTTTTAAATTTTAAACCAATAGTTACATATAGTTCTAAAGTGACATCTTGTTTTCTTATATTTCATGTAGGTTTATTAAGTAATTTTAAGTTTTTATTATGATGTATTTGTTGGAATGTGGTTGTCCCACATCGGTTATCTAGAGAATCCTTGAACAACATATAAGGTTGGTGGGCTACTCCTCTCATTGCCAATTGGTTTTGAGATGGAACCCTGTTCGGGTTTATATGTTGTTCGTGTCTCCCGTATGTGGGCCCGCACACACGATCTCTCCCTCCAGCGTCTTGACCCCACCGAGCCCAGCCAAGTTAACATGGTATCAGAGCCGGGTTCGGCTAGTTTCGGTCTTCGGATTGGTGGGGTCGTTGGCTGGCCTTGTGGCATGTCGCGGGCATTGGTTCCCATATAAGCGCATGTGGCAAGTGCAACTTGTTGGCTAAAAATGCCGTTGCACTTGAGGGGGCGTGTTGGAATGTGGTTGTCCCACATCGGTTATCTAGAGAATCCTTGAACAACATATAAGGTTGGTGGGCTACTCCTCTCATTGCCAATTGGTTTTGAGATGGAACCCTGTTCGGGTTTATATGTTGTTCGTGTCTCCCGTATGTGGGCCCGCACACACGATCTCTCCCTCCAGCGTCTTGACCCCACCGAGCCCAGCCAAGTTAACAGTATTGACTTCATTTAAAGTGAATTCATCTATCGTAAATTCAAGTCTTTTAATGTTACTCCTTTATTTTTTTTCATGATGTATTGCCTATATTTCCTTATTTATTGTCTCCATTTAAAGTGTTTGATGAACCTTGCTACCTTAAATTTCATGTTGGTTTATTAAGTAGGTTCAAGTTTGTTTCATGATGTATTGCATACATTTAAGTAGGTTCAAGATTTTTAAATCTTGAACTCATAGTCAGTGGCGGAACTAGACTCCCGGTGATGAGGGGGCCGAAATTTTACATTATATATTTTTTTGTTTATCAAGCACAAATTTTTTAAAAAAATATTAAAAAGGCAATAAATTTGTAGTTTAAATATGCAATTTCTTTATGAAAAAAAAAAAAAGAAGGGACATACTAAAAAAATGTGGATTTTTTTTTATCATAAATAAAAGTGTTTCAAAATTTTTGAAAAAAAAAACTATAAAATTATAGTTTAAATGTTTAATTTCTTTAAAAAAAATGGTAAAAAAAATTGAATGTAGACTAAAAATTTCTTGAAAAATGATTTTTGTTTATAATAAAAAAAGCATTGAAAAAAATATAAAATATTATTTTAAATGTTTAATTTAAAAAAAATCATCGATACAAAAATTTGTTCAAACTAGAGGTATAAAGGCTTGAATCTCTAATATCTGAATTAAAGTGGTTACCCTTTAACAACTAAATTAAGGCTAATCTTCTCACACCATTTAGCAGAAATATTAGGTAAACTACTTGTCAATGTATGGATGTCGACATGAAGACCTTCGACTGCATCATTTGGATCCATGACAGACCTCAAGTTCCCTTCAACAGACAAATTGGTACTGTTCTGAGGAAAATACAACCTGACTTCATCCAAACCCATTGCAGCACTATAAAATGAATGTCCCGTAAAACCATTTGAGATTCACCAGAAGTATTGCTCAAGCAATGACCACCAGAAAATTGCAAATCTTTCACAGGAGACGCTGCAGATTTCAAGTGTGATACAATCTCTTCATTCTTGAGATTTCTCTCATTTAAGCATATTTCATTCGCCCCGTATTCACACTCTGATAACATGTCAAATTCAAGAGCACTCTTCAGAACAACCGAACCATCTATAACAGCTTTAATTTCAATCTCTGGTCTACAAATCGTAACAATAATAGCATCCTGAAGGGGATGACTGGATGAGCTAGAGAGCGAACTCAGAGATCCGAAGAATTCGCCGTTCCAGAAAATGTTATCTTTGCTCATTTCATCGGCGGCGGTCGACGGAGGAGATTGGGAGAGGAAAGCAAGGAAGCGGTCAGAGGAGGGGGAGGGTTTGCGTATTTTCAAGGAGGGGCGAGCGATGGAGGAGAGAGAAACGTCGTATTATGGGGAAAAGGTTAAATAATCCATGTTTTTTTTACCCCCTCAGTTTCAACCAATGAAATGGCTCCTCCCGGTTTTCACCATAATTTTTGTTTTTCACTGGAGTCAATCCGTGTGTGTATGTATATAGGGGGCGCTCCGATGAAAACCAAAATTGCGGTAAAAACCCGTGAGAACCGACTTTTTAGCATGGTTCACTTGTTTTATAGCCCGGTTATGAATAGAACTGATCTATAAAGTCACAAATTTTAGCCCGGTTCTGAATAAAACCGAGCTATAAAGTCACTATGTAATTTTAAAATATGAGTTTTTTAGCACGATTTTTAGGATTGACCGAACTATAATGTCATGTGTTATTTTAAAATTGGAGTTTTTAGCACGGTTTTTAGGTTGAACCGAGTTGTAAAGTCACCGTGTGATTGAGGTTTTTAGCATAGGTTTCAAATAAACCAAGTTATAAAGTAGTCCTCACGGTTTTTACCACAATTTGAGGTTTTCACCGGAGTCAATCCCTATATATATAATGCATTTGTGTTTTAATTCATTTTAATCATCATTACATTACACTACATTTAACAAAAAGTAACCATGTTAGAGTACTGAAATCCGTTAGGACTCAAGATTAGGGGTTGTGACTGTGTACATGTGCACTTGTGTACAAGGACGAAACCAATAATATAAATCGGGCTAGGCTAAATTAGGATGTGAAAAAAAAACAAGGAGATTTGAGGCTCAAACCCAACACCAACATCCTACTAAAATTAGGAAAAACCAGTTAAGCTACATTATTTTCATGCATGGTTATTAGGATCCCGATCCGGATCTTACGATCCTACAATCCTATAATTCTAAGCAAGGTTTTGATCCGGATCAGACATATAGACTCCTTCGTGCTAGGATCTACCTAGGATCCTGTGGAATCATGTGGGATAAGTAGGATTACTGAAGTCCGTTGGGACTCGGGATCGGGGGTCGTGTGCATACGTGCGCCCTTGCACTAATAGCCTAGCACATAAGCCGAGCGGGGTTCCATCCTAAAACCAATTGGCAATAGGAGGAGTAACCCACTAGCTTATATACTATGGCTTATTTGTTTGTATAATCAATGTGGGACTCTTTTGTCTCTTCACATTCTCAACAAGGATCTACCGATCCTAGAAAAAATATCCGATTCTAGCAAAAATGATATTTGTGTAATTGTGTTTGTTTTGTTTGGATATTAGACCTTCTGGATACGATGGATCTTTTTATTTTTTATTTTTTTGGAAACCCGTCTCCTTAGAAATTGAAGGCAGAAGAGTGAAGACGTTGAATTGAAACCCTAAGCCCTTTGTTTTGTTACTCAACTCGACAAATCCACGTCTAAGCGCTTGAAATTGTTCATGATGTAGTTAATTGCGTGATGCCATTTGAAACTAGAGATGACATTGAATATTTGGATGTGTGATTTATCTCTTGTATGTTTGTCATATTTAAGACATTATCCTTATCTGTTTGTCACCTTTTGAGACATTATTCTTGACAAATTATAAATGTTAAGTGCTTATTATTGAACTATTTTAATTACTTAATTTGTTTAAAAGAGGAAAAGCTTGGTTTTATTTTAAAATTAAGTTATTTTTTTAGGATGGTTTGTTTTTATTTTATTATTTATTTTATTTTTAATTTTTGTCTAGAATCTTACGATCCTACGATCCGATCCTACGCCCTTGTCTCCATCCCACACTAGGATCCCGATCCTAAAAACCATGTTTTCACGTATTATATATTCTATCCTTAATACAGCTAAATTCTGATTTCCTTTGTGGGTTGGGCTGGACTTTTCAGTTTCGAGGTGGGCTGCAGCAAGCCAGTAAAGCCAAGTCCACCACTGCATCCGTGTCTGCTTGTGCGCTAGTAGTATAGTATATAAGCTGAGTGATGTTTTATCACAAAACCAATTGGTGATAAGAAAAGTAACACACTAGTTTCTAATTGGTGATAAAAGGAGTAACCCACTCGCTTATATGTTAAGACTCGTTCTTTCATATTTTCAGTGTATGACTTTATTTATTTATTTTTGTTTCTTCACCTATTTTAGCATGGAGAATGGAGTGACTAGTGTTGCTAGGTCTTCTAAGTGTAATCTTTGTCAAATTGGAGCATGTTCAAATAAGAGCATCCCGGCAACTCCCATCCCACTTGCTTTGACGATCGATCTAGTATGTAATTGTAATTATATATATGTATACTTTATGGGATGAAGATTGTTCTTTACGCCACCCACACTCATGGGTTCGTATGGGACGGAGTTAATAAACTGACTAAAATTATAAACAGGGTAAAATTTATAAAACTGTTGGTAAAAGTAGTTAAAAATTTAAACAACAAGATAATCTCCGTATGGGGCGAAAAACAGTTTATTTGTAAAAAGTGGAGTTTATTTGGTTTTTATTAGGGGTATTGTGGTACTTTCAAACCAAATAAGATAAAAGAAAAGGGGTAAAATAGTAATTATGGAATATAAACCCCAAAATAAGCTTCAATTTGCAGCTTATTTTTAAACCCTTTTTTTAACTGATTATAGTTTATTTGTTGTTCTCATACACCATTTAAACCGGTTTATTTTTTTAACAGTACACACCCATGATCTCATTTTTGGACACTAAACTATACGGAGTAATATAAATATAAATTTATCAAAGATACTCGTAAAAGATCGATTACCTTGGGTTTGGGAATTAACAATTGCAATATACATACTACAGTAAAATAGATAAAAATGTAGTACTCCGTATATGTTAAATGAAATAAATCAAATTTAATGGATGAACATAAATAGGATAGGGTGAGAGGACTATAGGAGTAGATAAAAACAGCACAAAATTAAATAAAATCATGAATGGATGGTTGTGGATTGGAAGATTCATGTGATCATGTCTGGCTAGCTGGAGAATCAAATACCCGGTGTCCGGACGGAGTACTGTAATGGAGTATGTAGTGAGGCGGGGGGTAAGATGGTAAATAGAGGGAGAGCAGGAGGAGTGAATTTACAGTAAGATTTAAGAAGATGGATGGAGGGAGGGAGAGGTAATGAATGGAAATGAAGGCTGAAGAAAGAGAACTGACAGGATGTCAGAGAAGGCAGCTGGATAATTGCAGCATGCTGACCACTTCCCACCTCCCACCTCCCTCTTCCTTCTCTGACACTTTACTGTCCCCCTGTCAGTCTCACTTCACCTCCCTCTTTCCTTTTCCTCCCCCACCAACCACTTTCAGAGTATGTCATTGGTAGGATGGTTCAAAATATTTATTCCATCACCCGTCCCACAAGTATAAATCTTCACCCGTCCCGCTTCATCACCCGCAAATCCTTCACCCACGTTCAACCCGTACAAGTGAGCGGGTAGAACAAGTGATTAATGGATATTCAATAAAAGTAAAAACCAAGATTCTCATCTTTGTTTTTTTTGGATAATTGAGATGATGTTTGGTCCAAGAGCTTCCCAATTACATTCTCCAAAATATAGTGGAGAGGAAATATGGAGATAATAATTCTCTAAATTTAAAGAAAACTCTATATATTTTGGGGTAAACTCTATAATAAGGAAGCTGTTGGAATGGAGCTAAAAAAATATTCAGAATATTTGACTTATAATTCTCTATTTTGGAGATTGTTATAGAAAAGTTGTTGGGCATACTCTAAGACGAACCGCAATTTTTATTTTCAAACATTGTATGAAATATATACCATAGAAACACACTAGCATATCAAGTTCAATTTCAACAATCCATAAAAAATACACAACTTGTAAAATAAAAAATATTTCGAGATCTAGTTCAACAATACGTGGAAATACATAACTTAGAAAATAAAAAAGACGAGAATATCTTCAATAAGATCACAATATAAAAGCAGTTTTGAATAGCTAATAACAATATAAACACAATATAGAAACATTTTTGGATTAACTACCATCTATTTTTCAAATCAACTATGAAATCTACTAACAATACAAATATAAAAGCATAATATAAAATCCACGTGAGAAAATGATAGCAAAAGAAAAAATTTATGGGTTTTTTTAAGGGGGTAGAAAAGTAAAATCATGTGTTTAATTGGTTTATTGGATTCTTATTAGGTGATTATTGATGCGGGTTAATGGGGCGGGTTATTGGAGCGGGTATTGGATAAAAAATCATCATCCATACCCGCCCCGTCCCCATTTCACCCGTCATCCGCATCACCCGTCACCCGCTTTTTGCGAGTTTTCGCCCTAGTTACTGGTATATGACCTCACGCGCATCAATCCTAAATCAATTCAAACCATAATCTGATACAGGTCTAATATTAAAGTTAGGAACGAATTCTAGATCCAAAGAAAAAATAAAAAGAATGAATCCATGATCCGTTTGTTTTAATTTTATTTTTAAAAATAAAGTTAATTTTTTTTTTTAAAAAAGAACAACAGATGAATTACAAATCCGCCCGTTGAGGTTATATACATCGAGCAATATAGTATTATTGCTTTGTTTTTGCTGATGTTATATACATCAAGCACATGTGTTATATATATACTCAATTACTCATTTTTGAATCAACATGGAATACTTGTTCAGCAATAAATGCATCTGATATTAAAAAAAGTAACAACTAATACAAGTAATTCAAAATAAGAAAACAACTAAGAAAACAACTACTGTAATACATTATCTTTACACATGGAATTCAAAATAAGAAAACAACTAATACAAGTAAAAAAAAATTGAAGCACAATGGACAAATCAATCGTATACATCTTTTTTTTTTTTAATTCCGTATATGCACCGAGAATGGGTGTTACATACACTCACACGAACGGATCCAGAAGTCTTTGAACCTTAACCTGTCACATATACCCATTAAATGCGTCTGACATTAGAAAAAGCAATGCACAATTGGTAGAGTTATATATTCTGTTTTGGTCACAAATGAAATTTATGTTGTTATTTTGTTGTTTTTTTAGATTGGTAACAATTGGTAGAGTTATATATTCCGTTTCAATGACAAATAGAATTTATGTTGTTATTTTGTTGTTTTTAAGATAGGTGACAATTTGTAGAGTTATATATTATGTTTTGGTGGCAAATGTAATTTATATCTCATTTAGCTATAATGTAATTTTCATTATCCTTATGTTCAATTGTAGTGGAAGTTGAGATATGTATACCATCAAATATATTGAGAGTCTTGCATTTCATAGTGGTATTGAAGCTATTTCAGACAAGTATATGGATGCGTATAGAGAGAGGATGACTATGGATTTGTTTAAGAAGCGTTGGACATGGGAGTTGCAGGACTACAATCTGCACCTACGTTTTAATTGTCACTATTTTAGGCTATTAAGTAGTAGAATGTTGCATGATGCTTGTATTTTGATACTTATTGCAATCTAACTATCATGGTGAATGTCTCAACCGTTCCCCTTTATTTTTGAAGTTAATGTAGTCTGAAAATTGGGGATTTATATTAAGTAGTACAAAGTTGCCTAGTGCTTGTAGTTTGGAAGCTATTTTGGATGTTAAGTATGAATGTCTCAACCGATCCCCTTTGTTTTGATATTTTTGCAAGTTAATGTAGTCTGACAATTAAGTATTAGAAAGTTAAACTTTACATCAAATTTCATCTACTTAGGGTTATTATTGTAACAAAAATGCATTAATATTAGATGAAAAATGTGATGGCATTAGTATTGTACATCAAATTATCCGTTTGCTCAAGTTTAGCCCCTCTAGGGTCTATGCTTCCATAGTTCTAGGGTTTCAGTTTCGTAACGAAAATGCGTTAATATTAGATGACAAATCTGATAACATTGGTACTGTACACACATTTTAGGGTTTAGGATTTAGGGTTTAGGGTCTTGACTCTAAACCCTAAAGACTAAACCCTAAACCCTAAATTATACTGTACATAAAAATTTCGTCTGCTAGCTCAGGTTTAGCCCCTCTTGGGTCTATGCTCCCCTTGTTCTGGGGTTTCAATTTTATAACAAAAATGTGTTAATCTTAGATGAAAAATGTGATAACATTAGCATTGTAAACATTTTAGTTTGATGAAAGTGCTTTGTAATTGGTGACACTGTTTGGTGACAATTAATTTATAAAAAGAGGTGGTTGACAGTAGATTGGTGACAAAGTTTTGTAATTGATGACAGTAGATTATTGACCAAAGGTTGATGAAAATAGGTTGGTTACATTATTTTATTGTTGGTGACAATAGATTATCGAAAAGAGGTTGATGACAATAGGGCGGTGACAATGTTTTTTATAAGTTGGTGACAATGCGGTTGATTAAACAATATGAAAACAGTGTTATGTAGTTGGTGACAATGCCTTGGTGATGTATAATGTTATGATGACAGTTTTTTAAGGTTACAACATCATTGGTGACAATATATTGTCATCAACCTCGTCACTAATAGTTGTCACCAACAATTGTCATCAGGAAAATCATCTATTAGCAAAAAAACCTCATCTGTCACCGAGGAAAAATGTTACAGGAAACTGTCACCCAAAATTTTTTGTCACCAACAATTATCACAAGAATAAAAGAAAATCAATTGTCACTAGAAAAGATTTTCCCCTAACTGTCATCGGAAAAAATAAAATGTCACAAAAAATCAATTGTCACCAAAATAATTATCACAATTAACCATCACCAGAAAAATATACTCAACTGTCACCAAATGCAGGTGTTGACCGGAATGGTCAATGTTAAAATTAAAAATTATCAAAGGGGGAAGGAGGAAGTGTTAGAGATGTGGAACGAGGGGTATTTTTGGAAAAAATGGACATTTACTTAATTATGTAAAAAAAAGGACATTTACTTATTTTTGACATCTAAAATGGATATTTACCAAATTTAACCAATAAATTAGTAAGCGGATCATCTTTTATGTTTTTTCTTCCTTTAATTATTGTGAGGCAAACGGATCATGGATTTATGAAAGAAACAGTTCTTTAAATTATTTTTTTCTTCCTTCTTTTGTCTTTTCAAACCAATTACATTTTTTCTTTTATTCTTTACTAACTATATATATATTCTTAAAAGAGAAGAGTTTTAGCCCTTATGACATTCCTACCTTTTTAGCTCTTTAAATAAATCTATTTTTTCATTTAATTTTTCTTCTTCTTTCCTTTAAATCAATCACATTTTTTCTTTTAGTTTTAAAATATTTATTAACTATTAAGCTTATTTCAAAACATTGAATTTAATATAATATAATGCTTCGACGTAAATCTTTATATATTATAAATATCTAATCTCTCTCTCTCTCTCTCTCTCTCTCTCTCTCTCTCTCTCTACACACAACTTAATATACAAGCGTTTATGATGATGTGGCATATAAACAATATCATCTATCTATATACATATATTAAAATCTATGCATATCGTTCTATGTGGCACATTATGGTTGATTATAGGAAAAAGATATTTATATCAAAACTAATTATTTAATCATTGTTTTTATTTACATCTATATTATTTTTTGAGACCAAAATAATTAATCAAAATATTATGTAGCCACAATCCATCACTGGATAGATATTTTAGTAAACTAACGTAATAAATATATACTATATATTTAATCAAAAAACAATATTAAAATATTTTTAAAAAAACCGTTATCTATTAAATTACATGAGATTCAATTAATGGTAGATTAGGAAAAAAGTACCGTATAAATGTGAATTTTATTTAGATTTTTATAATGGCGGAAAAATGATTTTTATTTAGATTATTAGTATTTTTTAATTATTGGGGTATTGGTTATGTCACATAACATTTACAAAAGGTTACAATGATATTATTATCGTTGTTGTTTTTACTGAGTGATTTAAAATATGTATATTTATATATTATAATTGAGATTTTTTTAAAAAAATTCTATGAGATTTATAAGATATATTTATGGTAAATTTTTTTATGATTTTTATCTTAACTTTTATTAATATTTTATAATATTAATTTTTTATATTATTAATATTTTAATTTTAAAATATTGTGCCATGACGCGAGAATCGTACTAGTTGAAATTGTAGTGGATGAAAGAAGTGATATGGAGATATAAAATCTTCCGATGTTTTTCTTTCACTTCATATCGAAATGAAGTGGATAATAGAAAGTGGTATGGAGATAAAATCTTCCTACATTGAAATGAATAGGTGATGGGAAGCGATATAAAGATATATAGTCTTCTAACGTTTTTCTCTCATATCTAAATGAAGTGGATGAATAAAATGATATGATCAAGATATATATTCTCATATAATTATTTATTATTAAATATTCAAAATTTAAAAAAAAAATCAAATTTTTTTAATAAGGCAACCCTTCAGGACCCGTGGCTTTGACGAGTTAGGATACAGGTTGGGATATCTCAACCCGTGACCCGACGGATCGGACTCGTCGACCCGTTGGGTTCGACCCGTGACTACGCCTAGTTTTCCATTCCCTTAGGCTTATCATGATAGCAATTTTAGTCCCCGAGCAATTACCATTCCATCATCTTCGAGCCTTCAACTAGTGATATACCGAACATACAAAGGGTAATCACTTTAAGTCTTTAACTCTTTACACAACGCCGGTGAAAACCTCGATCAACATACGTTCGAATACGAGATTGCAGACCGTGTCAATCACATCTATCACAAATTGAACAATTATTTCCAGTGGCGAAACTAGACTCCCGGTGATGAGGGGGATGAAATTTTACATTATATTTTTTTTATCAAGCACAAAATTTTTTAAAAAATATATTAAAAAGCAGTAAATTTGTAGTTTAAATATGTAATTTCTTTATGAAAAATCGAAAAAAATGGGACATACTAAAAAAATGTGAATTTTTTTTATCATAAATAAAAGTGTTTTAAAAAATTTCAAAAAAAAAAACTATAAAATTATAGTTTAAATGTTTAATTTCTTTAAAAAAAAAGAGTAAAATAAAAAATTAAATTATTTTTTTTATCGTAAAAAAGTATTGAAAAAACTATAAAATATTAGTTAAAATTTTTAATTTAAAAAAAATCATCGATACAAAAATTTGTCCAAACTAGAGGTATGAAGACTTGAATCTCTAATCTCTAAATTAAAGTGGTTACCCTTTAACAACTAAATTAATTACTACCTCCATTCGGAAAAACTTGTCACTTTACTATTCACGCACGCTTTTTTAGGAGATAAAAACTATATAAAATATCTAGTTTTTTTAATAATTTTTTTAACAATATCGTAGTTATTATTAATAAGTACAAACTTGTTAAAAAAATTTTATAAAAAAATGAATATTTTATATAGTTTTTATCATTCTAAAAAAGCGTGCGTGAATAGTAAACGACAAGTTTTGCCGAACGGAGAGAGTATTATTTTACCCTTTCATTTTTGAGAAAATTTGGTATTTTATACCACTGGGCATATTTAATTAGATAGGTAACCACTTTACCTTTTCTATTAGATGGGCTAGTCCCTTTTGATTCCTTTTTAGCCGACCTTTCTTCTCCCTTCCTCCCATGGCTCCCTAACCTCACTCACCACCGCCGCCTGGCGACATTCCTCTCTCCTCCTCCTCTCGTCGTCAACCTTACGCCACCTCCCTATCTCCGCTATGGTTTTTGCCTTCCCCGCCGTAGACGAGGGAGATCCGCTCCTTCATCGCCTCTTCGTCTGCTCTCTCTCTCTCTCTCTCTCTCTCTCTCTCTCTCTCTCTCTCTCTCTCTCTCTCTCTCTCTCTCTCTCTCTCTCTCTCTCGCACATCACCATCAACCTTCTCTTGTACACCGGATCCGCTCGTCTTCATGCCGTCGGACGCCGTGAGCGGCGGCTCCTTTGCCTCCATGGGGCACTGTCAATGGTGATTCCATCTCGGATTTCAGATCTACCTAGGTTTTTGAATTTCATATCTAGAATCCTCGTTATTTCTTTTTTTCGATTAGTGTTTGTATTGATGGAGAATCGCTGCAATTTGCAGATGCAAGGTGAGATTGAAGTGAAGGAATATGGTTTCACATGAGGTGCTGACTGTTTATGTGGGAATGGCAAGCGACGTGGTAGAGGCGGCCGGAGATCCTATTGCGACGTCGGCAAACGACTTCCTGGAAGCACATCCGAGAGAGATGTCATGCTGAGAATTTGGAGTTTATGAAATGCAAGAAGAAAGATGGCAACCCTCAGAAGTGCGTTGATAGGGCCGATCAGGTCACTCGCTGTGTATTCGGGCTATAAGTTCTTGTGATTGGAAATTTTCAGAATGTTTGAGATGGTAGCAGCATATACTGTTCGATAGGTGATAACATTTATCACAAATATCGCTACCATTTTTGCGCATCACAGGGTTGATCAACCGGTGTTTATTTGCCCATTTGTTTGCAGTCAGTTTTGATGTATCACTTGGTGTTTCCATGGAGGTTTTAGAGGCTATGAAGGACATTGTTTCTACATGACTGACAAGGTGAAAACTCTCTTTCATCTTATAATCTTATACACTTAGGAAGTCCTGCAGTTGATGTGCTACTGAACCTTGAATGCTTAGATGTTGTAATTGGTTAAAGGTGTAGAGGTGTGGTGGTGGAATTGAATTTACATTAATCTACTTTAGATGCATTGCAAACTCGGAAGTCTGCATTTGGATATTTATGAGCAATTGTTCCTGATACCAATATTTTCATTCCTTTCTTAATCTTAGGTTGTTGGATTTGAGGGAGATGTGAGAAAGCCCTTGCATGATACAAGGAGATCCTTCCCGTATCATCTCTCGTTGCTGCAAAGCGACCTCTTTATATATGTTTCTTTTTGTGGGATTGTTGTTGACAGACTTGTGCAATTTAAAAAAACACAGCCACTGATGCTTCTTTCTTTTACAACCATTGATTTTTGCGTGCATTTAGTGGGACTACTTGTAGTGTTGATGGCATGGCATTCGGTTTTGTTATAATCCGGCGTGGATGCTTTGGGATTCCTTCATCACTCGTGTGTACTGATTCTGGTTTCACTTGATTAGTTGGAAGCTTGGGAACACTGTCATAGGCCAAAAAAAAATTTTTGTAGAACTGCTGCACATCCTATAATAGTCGATAGAAGTGGCAAATTTCTTGAGAATTCATGGATCAAGTATTTTAGAGGAGAAGGAAGCACTGATGTAGCACTAGATGATGATACCTTTGAGCATCAGCCTTTGGGCTCTTCAAGTAGCAAGTACTCATATTACCAACCTCTTTAGCAAGTTGTACTTATTTTTATACTTGTAGTTTTAGTTTAACAATAATGCAATAAAGATTTAGTTCGCATAACAATTTTAGTTTTTCCCATTTCTTATCGGACATAAGGTTATTGTGTAATAGCTTGTATCACATACTAGTGATTTAATGTCCTCTCATTTAAATATTACATGTTCTTTTCATTTAGATATTAGGTTTTGCATTTTTATAAGTTTTGAGGACAAATCTTTTATAAGGGGTAAGAATTGCATTTTATCACTTGCTAGTTAGGTGATAATATGTTTTTAACTCTGCTTGTGTTTTGGTACACAACTGGCCCAAGCCCGGAAAAAAAAAAGAGGAGTGGAGACATGTTACATGGTATTTCATGTTATTAGATTCTTAAATGTCATCACAAATGTGTCACCAATAAAAACGTCACCAATGAAGTGTAATCAAATTTTAAGCTCGTATGTTATCAATTGTATAAAAATGTTATTAATAAAAATGTCTTCAACAAACAATGTCATCACAAATGATTGAGATCAATGATTTGTCATCACAAATGTCATCAATGAATAAAAGTCATCAATAAAAGATGTCATCAATCAAGTTTAATCACATTTTATCCGATTGTGTCATCAATGAATAAAAATGTAATAAACATGTCACCACAAGTGATTGCATCAATGAAATGTAATCTCAAACGTGTCATCAGTGAATAAAAATAGAATCGATGAAAATTTATCGATATACAATTGATTAAACTAAAAAAAATGTGACATCAAACGATTCGATTAAAAAAGTAGCATCAAATAATTACATTAGAAAAATGGCATCAAAACACTAATTTGAAAAAGTTGCATCACATTAAAGAAAAAAAATGTCATCAAAACAGTACTTTGAAAAATATATATGGCATCACAGTAAAAAAAATATCATCAAAAAATTGACTTTAAAAAAGTGTCATCAGTATCAAAGCGAAAATAAAATGTAATAAAAAGTGGAATCAAAACGGTAAAAAAATGGCATCACAAAAATGTCATCACTTAAAAAAATAAAAATAAAAAAATAAAATCCACATGAGTTGGTCAACATTGACCGGTCAACGTTGACCCGGTCAACGGTCAAACAGTTGACCATTGACTTTAGTACCCCATTTGGGGAATGGACTAGATAATCTAGTTAAATAAGTTTCTTGTCTAATTAGCTTATTGAAAGTTCCAAATAGCCTAATTGCCTAAATCACCTTTCATTTTTACTATCATATATAATTAGTAATTACCTATACTAAATACTCCATCTGTTAATTAAAACTTGTCGTTTACTATTAATGCACGCTTTTTTAGAACGATAAAAACTATATAAAATATTAACTTTTTTTTAAATTTGTTTTTATAAATTCATACTTAATAGTAATAAGTATGATATTATTTTAAAAAATTATTAAAAAATTTAATATTTTATATAGTTTTTAACACCTAAAAATGCGTGCGTGAATAGTAAAACGTCAAGTTTTAATTAACGGAGGGAGTATATAATTGTCAAAAAAAAAAAAAAACTTGTGGGGGTCAGGGTCATCCCTGATCCCCAAGTAGTTCCGCCTCTGATTATTTCATTGAAAAAAGAGGTCCTGACTCCTAAGTAGTTCCGCCTCTAATTATTTCATTTAAAAAAGAGTCGAGGGTAATCGATTATTATAAGGGACGTTTACAAAAATATCCAAAAAAATTACCTAAATTAAAGGAGTATCCACATGTTTAAATATATTACAAAACTATCCATTCCTTTCATTCATTGTTTCCATCGTCGTCCCGTCTCATTCACCGTTCTTCCCATCGCCTTCCTCCCCCGTCGTACTTCCTCCGTCTTCCTTCCTCCGTCTTCGTTCCTCCATCTTCGTTCCTCCAGCATCGTTCCTCCGGCATCGTTCCTCCCTGTGCTGTTTCCTGTGTCCTTCTGCAGTTGATCTCGAAGAAAGAAGACAACAGATCAGCCGTCCTCGTCGCATATTAAAGGTATGAAATCCCACAATAGTACAGTATTAATTTTCGAAACGCATCTAGTTCGACAGAAAACCTACCTCTGCTGACATATAATCTGATATATGCTTTCGAAAAACAGTAGTACAATGGAGTTGATAGAAAACCTACCTCTGCTGACATATAATCTGATATCTGCTTTCGAAAAACAGTAGTGCAATAGAGTTGACAGAAAACCTACCTCTGCTGACATATAATCTGATATCTAAATGTGTGCCTTCGGCACACATTTAGATTGAAGTTGATAAATTACCTGTTGTTTTAATAGTTATGTTTTTACTGTGTGCAAGTAATGTAATAAACTGATGCTGCTGACAAGTAATTTGACAAAAAACCTACCTCTGCTGACATATAATCTGATATCTAAATGTGTGCCGAAGGGACACATTTAGATTGAAGTTGATAAATTACCTGTTGTTTTAATAGTTATGCTTTTACTATGTGCAAGTAATATAATAAACTGATGCTACTGACAAGTAATTTGACAAAAAACCTACCTCTGCTGACATATAATATGATATCTGCTTTCGAAAAATAGTAGTACAATGGAGTTGACAGAAAACCTACCTCTGCTGACATATAATCTGATATCTAAATGTGTGCCGAAGGCACACATTTGTATTACTACTCATTTGTATTGAAACTAAAAAGAAATTATTTGTAATTATTCCAAAAGAGAGAATAGTTGTACAACAACTGTTTGAAAGTAATGCAAATAAATGGTGCTGCTGACAAGTAATAGTTTCCTACAATCTAAAGTGTTGAATGAAATGATTCTACTGTAAAATACAGTTAGATGTTGTGTAAATAGTTTTTAATGATTATGCACAACAAACCTGTCATTTTTTATTTCAAAACCTGTTCCACTGCTGACATTTATATCTAATAAAGTAATATTTGGGCCAAAAGGAACAAATTCAGATTGAATAATTAGGAAGTTATACTACTCTTTTGTATTGAAACTAAAAACAAATTAATATGGATTGTTCTAAATGAAATAATAAATGTGCAAGTATAATTATATGTTATGCAAAAATTTAGTACTGTTGACAAATAATGGATGAACTTAATCAAACGTTTTGCCTGACTTATTTCTAATGAAAAATGCAGTTAGATGTTGTGTAAATAGTTTGTAATGATTATGCACCCCCTACCTGTGATTTTTGATTTCCTAATGAACTAATTTATTGTCAAAATATGCTACACTGTTGACATCTTACGTAATGAAGTAAAATTTGTCCACAGAGGACACAAATTCTGTTTGAATTTTATGAAGTGACTACTCTTTGTATTAAAACTAAAAAGAAATTAGTAGTTATTATTCTAAACTAAATAATAGTTATGCAACTTCTAAAAAATAATTATGCAAAAAATCTGATTATAATGTATTGAATTTTTGCAAAAATCTGTTACACTGCTGACATCTAATGTAACAGATTTAAATTTAAATTTAGGGAGTTACACTCTTCTTGTAATTGGGTTAAAAATTGAAATAATTTACTATTGATCACTAAAAAATAAACAATAGTTGTGCAAATACTAATTAATACTTATGCAAACCTATTCTACTGCTCAGATGTAAGAGTTAAACTTAATCTGGTGTATTGGTTTAGTGAATTGGGGAATCCTGATGCTAAGACATACTGGGATGTTGTGTTTACTGGTTGGTAATAAAAATGCGCCTCTCCAATTATATTTAGTTTAACCAGTAGTTTAATTAATATATCAATTTGTTATTGTCTTGACATGTGATGTAATTACAGGGCATAATTTTATCTGAATTATAATAATACTGAAATAAATTGAGTTGATGTGTTTGCCAGTAGTAATGATGTGTCTTGTTTTCTGTTATCATAGGTAAAGAAATATATATGGCTCCATATATGATTACAGTAGTATATGGTGGAGAATGGAAGTTTTCTGCGACTGGGCTTTCGTTTGTTGGAGAAAAAACTTCAAAGGTTTTTATATTAAATAATCCAATCACTTTTCAGCGGCTGGAAGAAAAAGTACGTAGTAGGTTCAATATTGATGCTGCAGTTGGTTTAGAATTCAATCACCTACACCCTTTAAAATTGCTGAGATTGCCGCTGAAAGTTGACTGCGACGCTGATTTTGAAGAATTTTTTACTTTGACAACACTTGCCAATGTAAAATTTGCTGTTGACTGTGTGTTAGCAAAAAGTTTTTGCCTCTGGCAATAGCTAATGCAGATGACAGGGAAAGCTGGAGATCTTTTACATCTGAAAAGTTGCAGCTGGATTTGGTTCCAAATATTGTTGAAAAGGATAGCACATCAGTGATGTCTGACTTGAAGATGAAGAGTGTAAAAGTGGAAAACATGGAAGAGGATGATTGGTCTCAAGGTTCTGAAAGTGAAACAGAATCAGATGCTGAGGTCTGGAGGAATCTATACTCTTCAATGCAGGGAAGAAACACATTAAAGGAAGAGTGGGATGATTCTGCATCAAGTCAACTGGTTTTGCCAAACAACTCAAGCGAAATTCTGTATGTTGGAAAAACTTTTGTGTCAAGACAAGCAGCAAAGGATGCTTTGACAATTCTGTCCGTAACTCAGACATTTGGTTTTAGAGTAACAAAATCAGAGCCGAGGTATTTTAGAGTGCATTGCATGGATGATAAATGTGACTGGAAAATGCATCTAAAGACTGTTTCTCAGACTTGTTATGTAGTCACACTGTATAATGACAAACACACTTGCACGTGGGATGCCAGAACAAAATATTGCAAAAAAGCTCTGTCCTCAGTAGTTGCAAGACTCATTGAACCTAGGTGTGCATTATGTACAAAATAAAATTTTAATTAATTTCTTCCATATTTATTTTTTATTTGTTCTAACAAATCAATTTTTTTAAAGTGTGGACAGTGGATTCAAACCAAAGCAGATAATCAATACGATGAGAAATGAAAAAAAATACCAGTTAACTACATGACAGCTTGGAGAGCATCAAAAATAGCAAAGGAAATAGTTCGGGGGACACAAGAGTCTAATTATGCTGATATGCCATCATTTTGCCATATGCTGAGGGAGAGGAATGAAGGAACTATTGCATTAATCTCCACTGATAATGAGGACAGATTTAAGTACTCATTCTTATCATTTGGAGCTAGCATACGTGCTTTTCCTCTTTTAAAAAAGGTATGGCCTGTTGTGTGTCAGCATACAGTCTTGTCCTTTTTTATTTAGAAGATTAATTACAATCAAATGTAAATTTGAATTCTTTTAAGCAGGTAGTTGTTGTCGATGACACGTTCTTAACTGGGAAGTATAAAGGGACTTTGCTTGGTGCCACTGCCCAAGATGCAAACAGGCAAATCTTCCCTCTTGCAGTTGGGATTGCTGACACTGAAAATAACGACTCTTGGGAGTGGTTTTTTAGGCAACTGCTGAAGGTTTTGCCACAACAAAATGATTTAGTCTTTGTGTCTGATAGGCATGCGAGTATTGCAAGAGCTGTTGCCCTGATTTATCCTACTGCTACACATTGCTTTTGTAATTGGCACTTAAAGCAAAACATCAAAGCTACCTTCAAGAAAAAGTATCTGTCTGGCTGGTTTCAGAACGCAGCAGATTGTTACACTATTGGGGAGTTCAACACCAAATTCAGGCACATACAAGAGAATTGCCCCAAGCTAGCAAAATATTTAGAGGATGCAGGTTTTGATAAGTGGGCTAGAGTACATGCAAGATCAAACAGATACAACATGATGACTTCAAACAATGCTGAGACTCTAAACTCTGTAATAACAGGGAAGAAGAATTACCCAGTTGTAGCCCTGTTAAAGTTTGTGCGAGAAAAGCTCACTTCCTGGTTTCAAGAAAGGAGAGAAAAGGCACTTCAAAACAAGGACAAAATAACCCCAGAGATACTGAAGTTGATCAACAGTTTACAGGAGAATGTTGGAGCATACAAGGTGGTGAAAATTAATGAATTTGAGTTTGAAGTCACAGGAGAGGGAGCAGGAGTAATATTTGATCTGTCAAGAAGGAGTTGTACGTGTAGGGTGTTTGATGTTGAGCAAATACCTTGTGTGCATGCTTTGGCAGCAATTAAGCACATAAAAGCAAATATATCAGATTTTGTAGCAGATTTTTATACGAATGAAGCTTGAGCATTGACCTACCAGGAAACGATATATCCAGTGACGTGTGAAGATGAAGAAATTCTCCCTGATGCTATAAAACTTATCAAATGTTACCCCCCGTTGTGAAGAAAAGGGCAAGCAGACCACCATCTAAAAGAAACCTTTCTGCTTCGGAGTTCAAGAGAAGGATAAAGTATAAGAAGTAACTGTCTCAGCAACACAACTTCTGGGCCATTTTTAGCAGATTAATAAATTCTGTAAACAGCACTGCATATGCACTTTTTAGGGTTGCAAGTTTGATACATTACAATTTAAAATCTTCTACTCTATAAATTGAATGACTTTTATATTTTAAATTCGAACAATTTTAATTTTTTACTGTCATAGTAGTAGTTTCTTTTCATCTTGCATTGGTTTTTCTTGCATGTTATAATATGCAAAACTTCAGAGAAGATGTGAAAATATATGGAAATACTAGTTGATGATATGCAAACACTAAGTGATGATATGCAAATACTAGTTGATGATATGCAAATATAAGTGGATGATATGCAAATATAAGTTGATGATATGCAAGTATAAAATCGTCTAATGCATATATAAGAGTATTAAATATAAATACTGTGCTGGCCAAAATAGAGACAACAATGTTATCCAAAATGTGCAATTATGATATGAGATCCAAATATAAAATCATGATATGCAACTATAAGTTAATGATATTCAAATATAGTTTGGTGATATGCAAATATAGGACTGTGATATGCAACTGTAAATTGATCATGTGTAGATATAAAATCATTTAGGGCATAAATAAAATATTAAAAAAATAAATATTAAATGTGGTAGTATAAATAGAGCCAGCACCGACCTTCTATTTTTGTTGGTTTCTCCCTTTACGAGTTTCACTTTTTACAACAAAGCTTCTTCAATAACCTTCGTCCAGGGGTGAGCGTTTTAGTGTTGATCAACGATTCCTTCGTTCGAGTGATCGTTGTCGATTAATATTGAGCTTCGCTGTTGCCATGTCTCCAAATTCATCTGGTAAATTTGTGCTATCTCCAAATTTCCTTTGTTTTTAGGTTAGGGTTTAATGTTATGCAAGTTTTTACCGAAATTTTCACGCGAGTTTTTTCTTGTATTGTCTTAGCTAAACGATTACGAACTAGAGGTGATTTCTTTTCAAATGCTGTTCCTACCTCCAGTAAGAAACGTGTTAAAAGATCTGCAGGCCCTCGTCCTGCACAGAAGGCAGTTGATCTGTCGAGGGACTCTCCCGCTTTTCCAGATCTATCACAGCTTAGTAGGGAAGTATAAGCTGAAGAACAGCAACAAATTGTTTGCATAGATGGAAGGAGTCTTGATAGTAGAACACCTATTGATCCAGGCTCGCAATCTCGCGTTATTTGTCCTCAAATTTTATCCACTAGATACCCAGATCCGGTTAATTCTGCTGATTGTACTCCTAGTAAGAATCCTGATGCTTTTGTTTCCGCTGAGTCCACGGTTAATTTGAGTTCTGATTCTCAATACGCAACTTGTGCAGTAGCAGATGAGACTCCAGGGTTTACAGATCCTGTTAATACTGCTGATTATACTATTAATGGGAAACCTTATCCTTTTGTGTCTGTTGAGTGCACGGTTAATCTGGATTCTGAATCTCAAAAAGCAACTTGTGCAGCAGCAGATGAGACTCTAAGAGTTACAGATCCTGTTAATACTGCTGATTATACTGTTCATGAGAATCCTCATCCTGCTGATTCTGATGAGTGTACCATTGATCTGAATTCCGATTCTCAAACTGCAACTGGTGCAGCATGTCAAGTTCTCCCTGGTTCTTTTCTTGGTGTTAATTTACCTCAAAATATATCTTCTGATTCATTCCCTTCTGTGCATGGTGCTACTATATTAGATGATGTGCATGGTACAAAACAGACTGTTGTTCCAGCATCTTCTCCTAGATGTCAAGAGGCTGACAAAGAGGAATCTAATGAGGTCCACCCTACTGCTGATTTGAGGGCTGATGCTAATGTAGAACAACAGCATCAGAAACAACAAAGTGGCAAGGCCATGGATATTGATGTCAATCTGCATACTGATTCATCTGGTATTCCAACTCACGCATCCAATGTTGAATCTGGTCCTTCTCATAGAGTTGGGGTGTTGAGGAAACAAAGAATTCCAAAAGGTAAAAAGTTCCTTACCCTAAAAACAAGATCCAACCTAAAAATGTTTGTTTCTGCAATTGAGAGGCTAAATGATAAGTAGAAAGAGTGCATTAAAGGGATTGGGTTTGGATATCTTCTAGGATTGAAAATACAGAATCTCCCGTTATCCCTTTCCTACTGGTTGGTTAATAACTTTGATGCAAACAAATGCTCTTTGATTCTGCCAAGTGGAGATAGATTAGTGATAACTGATTTAGATGTGCACATTTCATTGGGCCTGCCAATGGGAAGGGAGTTGATAAGCAAGAAAAGCTGCAAGGAAAACTTTGATGCTATAAAAGAGTGGCGGGCTTCTCTTTCAGCTGGGGAAATGATTCAACCTTATATTTTGATAGAAAAGCTGATAAATGATGTTGATGCTGGTGATCAGTTCAAGCTGAACTTTGCAGTTTTGTTGCATTCATTGCTGTTGGACACACATCAGAGTGGGCACATAAACCAGAGTTTAGTTAGAATTTTTACTGGCAAAGAAGATTTCAAGGAGTTTAACTGGTGTGCATTCTTATTAGAATGTTTGGTTGACTCAAAAAACAGTTGGGAGAAAACCAAAAAAGGGCAGTTCAGAGGTCCTGTGTTGTTTTTAAACGTAAGTATCTGTTTTTAAATTATTATATCTAATTCTACGAATTAATATCATATTGGCTGTAATATTTAAATAACATCGTGTTTTCCTGTTGCAGTTGTTCTATGTTGACAGAGTGAAGTTGTTTTCGAGCATTATGTTTAGAAGATTTGCTAGATCAATCCCAGTTTTCATTGGGTTGACGTCAGCAATGCTTCATCAGCGGGAAAAGGATGATATTGAAGCAGGAGCTTTTGGTTCTGGGTTAATTCAACCTCGTCAAAGCATCCCTAGCTCTGAAACTGGAAATACAGAAACTGCTCCAACATCACCTCCCCCTGTGGAACAACCTATCCCAAATAATGAGCCAACTCCTATTGAGGTAGCTTTTTTATTATTTCATGTTGACATATAGACACTACGTTAAATCTAAGGTCTTGGGTTTGTGAAATTTGATGCTAAAATGGACTGAAATTTTTTGCTACTAGCTTCATATGAGTATATACATCCAAAATATGCCTAGGGTGATGTGCAACTAAGTTAAATTAATTTTGTACAAGTGTAAAATTATAATATGCAACTACATCTTACTGATATCCAGCCGCATATGACTAATATGCAAAAATTAAGATTATTATATGCATAAGTTGATGCTGATGACATATACAGGTTATACTGCTGACTTGATGAATGTATGCACATCCAAAATATGCCTAGGGTGATGTGCAACTAAGTGAAGTTATTTTGAACAAGTGTAAAATTATGATAGGCAACTACATTTTAATGATATGCAACCCCCACATGACTGATATGGAAAATTCAGATTATTATGTGCATAAGTTGATACTGATGACATATAAAGACTTACCTAAATCTATGATAATAATTTACTGATTTTTAATGCTTAAATGCAAGGTGATGTCGTAAAAAGATTGTAATGATGATACACATCAAAAGTTGGCTTTCCCTCCTTTAAATGGATTGAATTAATATAACAATTTGCTACTCTGCTGACATGTGATATATATAACAACTCCATCCCCCATCTAGGGTATTAGATATGTCAATTCTAATGCTAAAATGCGCTGAGATGGTGTGGGTCTTTTGTGATAAATTTAAGTAATATAACAATCTGTCACACTGCTGACATTTTGGCTTAAAAAAAACATTGTTTGTGCCAAAAGCAAGAATGTGGATTCAATATAATAAAGTTATTTCTCTTGGAAAACAATCTTCAAAAGGAATTAAAAGAGATAAATCAGAAATAAAACACAGATATGCTATGAAACCCTGTATAACTAAATAAAAACTTTAATGCTGCTGACATATTATTTCTCTTGTTTTGTTGCATCCCTTCGTTTTGGTATATTATTTAAAATGTTTTACTTTGATCCATGTTTAGTTGTTCATTCAAGCTTTGGCTGAGAAGACTACTGCACTAGCATCTGCAATCTCTGAATTTGCTAGTATGTCTACAAAGGTTCCATCTGAGTTTAAAGATAATGAGAAAGTAAAAGCTCTCATTAATGCGGCTAATAATCTTCTGGGGTTGGTAAATGAACCGAGTCAAGCTGCACCTACACCTGAAGATCATCTTCCAAGTTATATGCATGACTCTCCCAACACAGGCTTCAACAATTCTCAACATGCTTGGTGGACAGATCCAACGTTTTTAGATGTCCTAACTCAGATTGAATTGGCTGCACAGAACAAGGAACGGATGAAAGATACCCTCCCTGAAGAAGGACCTGTTCATGACTTTCCTTTTGTGGCTTGTGCAACAACAACAAGTGAACCTCCAGCAAAACAAGCTGCTGGTGACAAAGAATTGCATCTAGCAGATTTCCAGAAAAAGGATCTTTTAAGTGAGAAGAGAATGAGAAAAGGAAAAGCCCCTTTCTCTGACGGCCCAACCTTTGATTTGTTTGGATCTGATCCTGCTTTCTTATCACCTAGTGCAGAGAAGGTTGATAATGATGCAAATATTCCGCCATCACACTCAGATGGGAAAAATGGAGAACTTGCACAGAAAGAAGCTACTCTTAATGAGAAAGGAAAGGACAAGATGAATGTGAGATTTTCTGAAGAGTCAGATTTGGATATATATGACACTTACACAACACCTCCAAGGCCTCCCTCAAAACATTGTGCAGAAGAAGGGGAGAAAGCTGATGGAGATGCAATGAAGGGTGTTAGTGATGTGTCAAAGGTTGTTCATGCAACAGTTCACATTGGATCAGCTGCAGAAAATGTTCACAGTGTGCATCCAGAAAATATTCATGCAGGCCAGACGCATGATTCTAAAAAAAAACATGCTTCACAGAAACCTATTGAAGAGGAAGGCCTTGCCAGAAAAGAAGCTGATGTTGTTGAAGACCTGCCTGCTAAGAAAGTTGACAATGTTCAATCTGTTAAAACAGTTTATCAAAGGAAACCCAAGCCAGCTGCTCCTATGCCAACACGTAAGTCTACTCGCAGTTGTGCTAATATTTTGGGTGATAAAAAAGAAGTTCTTGTAGACAATGAAGATGGAGATGGAAAAAGGGAACATAAACCAGCAGCCTCCTTGAGAAGCCCTTATTATTCTCGCTTTGTTGACATTGGAGATAATATGTCTGAGGTTGAGAAGATTCTCTATGCAAGTGTTAGTAGGAGATCAGCATCTGGCACGTATGTTTATTCCCGTTCATTTATTTACTTTAGATTTATTCTATATACTAGTTACTTGGTTTTATTGACATTTGTTTTCTGTTCTTCATGCATCTAATTGCAGTGAGCCCTTATTTAGAGCAAATACTCTAAGCTTAGTTAGGGCTGATTTGAGAAGTCTGGAGGAGGATTGTATAGTATCTCCCATTATTCTTGATGCTTGGGCATCAATACTAAATCACAAAGAACAGTACATGAGTGATTTGTCTCCTTCAAGGCTTTTCTTGTGTATTGCGTCGTCTGTAAGATTGCAACTTTTCTCTTATTTTCCTTTTCATGTGTATTATTTGTAAATTTATCCAAGTTAAAACAAAACATTTTACTGCAATTCTTCTAATATTTTTTTCAATACAGAAATATCAAACAGATGATGTATCGATGTCTCAAAGTACGAATCAGCTTGAAAAGTTTTGTCTTCAAGTTGACAAGGCATTGTCCTTTGCTCCTCACATTAAATTGAAAACACTGGACATGGTAATTACATAGTAATTCTCCTTTCTTTTCTTTTGTTTCTAATTTAGTTTCCCATTTATTTCAGCTGTAATTAAACACAGGTGTTGACTTCCTGTAAAAAAATGTAGTGCTGACATGTTTACTGATGACATGTAGTGAGTTGAATAATACATATATGTGTTCATATGATATGAATATGCATACATTAATAATAAGTATTTTTTTTTCATATGATATGTTAGTATAAATTTTTAAGTATATAAGTGATAACAAAGATCCACTTCAGATGTCAACACTAATACAGATGTCAATGCGGGAAATAAAAAATCGCTTCTGATAGCCATCTTTTTATATATTTAAACATATGGCAGGTATTTGTTAATTACTAGTTGTTTTTTATAGCTTAAAACTTTTATCTACAACCCTGATTGTTTTCTTTGTAAATACATATACAAAATAGTTGGCCTGTCATTCTGAAATTTATACTGATGACATTTAAGTTGCTGATATAGTTTTGAATTTGGTGTATAGATTGTATTTGGCATTTACGCTAACGACTACATGTACATGGTGGTTTTCAACTTGAAGACCAAGATCACACAGATCTTGGATGTGAGTCCCTGCTGTGATGAACCAAATTGCAAGTGCACCATACCGACTATGGTTTTAAATTTGATTGCCAATTTGGTTAGTCATATTATTTCCAATTTCGAAATTCAAAGTTTCTTTTTCTTTTAAAAGTTTATAGATTGTTAATTTGGTATTATGTTTAATTTCCCTTTCCTTGGCTTTTGCAGGCAGACCTAGTGAATGAGTATTTTCTCAAAAAAGGGTTAAGGGCAAAGGCAAATGTAATCATACATGCCAAGACAGATATGCTGAAACTTCCATGGGCTGGTGATGACAAGGTTTTGCATTCAGGAATATGCACTATGCGTCAAATGGAAACTTTTATGGGGACTGCAAAAGGGTACAAGTGCGGGTTCGAGCCAAATAGTGAGAAAAACATTTCAAAGTTGCGGTTGAAGTATTTGGCTGAAATCATTTGCTCAGATGTGAACGAAAAAAGGAGAGAAGTAGTAAATGCAGCAAGAGCACATGCAAAATTGACAATGAAGGGTATCAAACCAGAAAGGTTAAACTTGGGTTAGAATAGAATGACAAAACTGGGCTGTCTCTTGATCATCCTCTTTAAACCAAAGTTGTTGATAACATTTTAGACATTTTGTCTCTTTAGGTTCGACTTATGTAATAACTACTAATACTTACCTATGTTGAGTATTCTGAACTTATGTGGTATCTTGACTGACTTACCTACGTTAGGTTCCTTCATTTGTTGTTTTTTAAACTCATAGTTAGAATTTCGATTTGTAAATATACTATGCTTATATGCAACCAAATTGCAGTGGTATTTAATCCAACAACTATGTTATGCAAAAGTACTGATAGTAACATCTTATATTTATATCATTAATATAACAGTTAAAAAATTCCTGTTTTCCTTTTTCAACAAGTACACATATTTAAACATCATATGCAGTAAAAATCGCCTGATATGCAAGCATCCAGTTGTGTTCTGTAAGTTCCCAACCAACAAAACACATAACAAAATCCAACTTGATATCAATAAGGAGAGGCGATGTTTGTTTGGGAAGAATAGAAACTGATTGAATACCTGAAATGAGAGGATATGCAACTAGTTTGGCAAAGGTCTATAATGCCCTTTTAATTGGTGCTTTTCTAGTTAAAAATTGCAATTTCAATTATACTCCCTCCTATCATTATAATGTTTGAAGGGGATGGATCTGATAAGAAATCTTAGATTTTCGAGGAAGTTTACACAATTTTCTTTTATTTTGTCATTTTGGGTATGTGTCAATTTGGAAATGGACTTATTATATTAAATATGCATATATTATGTATTAATATGCAAATTCAAATACTGCTTATGCAAGAAAACTGATTGAGTGTGATAAAAGTAAATGTCTCATCCTTCTTAAAAAAACCAAAACTACATTGCATAGGTATTGAATAAAAGTAGTACAGTAAGATTTTCGAATCTACCAAAATCATTGCATATTTTTAAATGCAAGATATTTAATAACAGATTTAAAGAGTAAATAAGAAAGCTTTCTTGGCAAGTTTGAAAAACATTCTGATAGGTCTGACAAGGTATTTAACATGAGATTTAAAGGAAGAATATGAAAACGATTATATATGCAATGAAGTTTGAATAACTCTCTTTAAAATACCTTTTAAATATGATCAGATGGAGTTATGAAATAGCAGAAACATAAAACATAAGAGTTAAAATATAAAACATTAAGTAATAGATTCACCAGCAGGCATAATGTTTGATAAGCAGCAAAAGTACAACATTAAGTAATAGGTTCACCAGCAGGCATAATGTTACATAAGTGGCAAAAGTACATACATCTAAGGCCAAAACATAACAGAAATATGGTTTGATAACCGCAAAATAACAAAAAACAGAAAGATAATCATCTAGTTGGCAAGGAAGGCTGCGATTTTCTCCTTCCTCTTCTTCTCTTCTGCATAAACCTCGTCGATCGTCCCAAATATGTTAATCCTGAACTCCTTCATCTGTTCATCCACCTCCTCTAATCTTTCTTGATTCTACAACCATTTTTTAATGAAAAAGTTAAATATTTAACTACTTATTAAATAATATTATGTAAAACATAATAGACTTACCATCTCAGCACCGTTCTGGTCGCCGTCTTCAAGGGCCCTCCTGATCAAATAAGAGATGTGACCTCTCTCCTTGTAGAGTTCAAAGTAAAAACCCTGGAAAACAACGATCGTTTCCAACAGATCCCTTCTCTTGGTTGCTGTATTAGTCTGGGCCGCCTTTTCAAGCAGTGGCATTTGATACCTTGGGTATCGTTCTTTATCCAGATCATCGCACATCTTATAGTACTCCTCTATCATTGTGGTCGGATAGAAAAAGTAATCCATTCTTGGAGTTGAAAAGTAAGGGATGAGGTTTCAAAGATGGTGAGAGAGAATAAAAAGGATCAGGTGATTTAATGATGGATGATAACAGATGAGTGAGGGACTCTTTATATAGGCAGAGATGGCTATACAACTTCCCCCATCAACAAGATGTCACTAGTCTTAAAGGGCGGTTTCCCAATGTAATTTAACCTTTACCTTTATCCATAAGATTTATATCTACTGTAGTAATAAAGACTAAATGTACTGTAACATTTACTTCTATTAAGGAATACAGACAGTAGTAGTAGTTTTTACTTCTATTAAGCACAGTAATACATACACCCCCCTTTTAATGATAGTCTTTTTTTTAATATATTTCCTTTGGTTTTCCATTTACAATCACATTTATTTCTGGGGGGTTGTGTCAATTTGCAAATGGATCACGAATATTAACATGATTGCCAGTATAAGATGTGTGAGAGAGGGGTGTCAGTACATAAACTATTAAATATGCACATATTATGTGTTGATATGCAACCCCAAATAAAACTGTATTTAGACTCTCGAATCTACCATAATCATTACCATTTGTTTAAAATGGTGCATTATTAACTTAAATATGATGAATAATTTCTGGTTTGGAACAAAGACATTTTAGATGTTAGAAAAGATAAAATATACTAAAAGTTAAACTTATTGATAATCCATAAAAAAATTAAAAAAACAGAAATGTAAAATAACAGAAAAATAAAACAAAAGAGGTAAATTATAAAACATTAGAGTAATAGAAGCAATGACAGTTATATTGTTTGAAAACCAACAGAACTTATGTTAAAACATAAAAATAACACAAATATTGTTTCATAATAATAAAATAACATGAATAGAAATCTAATAATCTAATTCCCAAGGAAGGCAGCGATCTTCTCGTGCCTCTTCTTTTCCTGTTCATATATCTGCTCAATCGTCACAAACACGTTGACCCTGAACATCTGCATCTGCTCCTCAAGGTCCGGCAATTTTGCTTGATTCTACAATCATTTTTAAATGCAAAAGTTAAATATTTAACTACTTATTAACTAATATCATGTAAAACCGAATAGACTTACAACCTGAGCAGTCGTCTGATCGTCATCTGCAAGGGCCCGCCTGATCAGAGAGGAGATGTGATCTTTCTCCTGGTAGAGGCTGTAGTAGAAAACTTGAAATTGCTCAATCGCATTGAGCAGATCCTTCCTCTTGGCGGCAGTGTTGGTCTCAGCAGCATCTTCAAGAAGGGACATATGATACCCTGTGTATCTAGTTTTGTCCAGTTCGTCGCACGTCTTATAGTAGTCCTCCATTAGGGATAGAGGGTAGAAAAGATAATCCATTTTTGGAATTGAAATGGAAGGAATGGGGTTTCAGTAGATGGTGTGAGAGAGAAGAAAAACGGCCAGGAGATGTTGTGATGGATAGAAACAAAGGGGTGAGGGTCTCATTATATAGGAAGAGAGAAGCGGTTATCCAACTTCCACCATCAACACGATGTCACCCGTTTTTAGAGGGCGGGTTCTCAATGTATTGTAACCTTTCCATTCCCCAATAACTGTACCAATTAGATCAGATTTATTTCTTAGGAAAAGAATAACTCTAATTATTACATCTATTAAGGAGGGCGGTTTCCCAATTACTTTATATTGACAGAGCACCAAATACATCCCCCCCCCCCCACCACCCCCACCACTAATAATCTTCTATTTTTACTGTATTTTGGTTTTCCCTAATTTTTTCCTTTAAAAAAAAAATACAAAGACAACAATTGATGCTGCTGACATATACACTGCATATTGTCTAAGGTATTATATTTGTATATTTTAATGCTAAAATGCACTGAGATGGTGTGCTTCTAAAGTTGTCATGTTTATGGACATCAAAGCCTTAAGTTGTCTCTAATAATGAATTAAATTACTATAAGGATCTGTTAATATGCTGACATTTTAAGTTAAAAAACATAATTACTGCCAAAAGCCAAGAATTTAGATCCACTTTAATAAAGTTCTTACTGGCTTGATATGATTATGCAAATCCAAAATATGCCTAGGGTGATGTGCAACTAAGTGGAATTTATTTTATCCAGGTGAAAAATTATGATATGCAACTACATTTTACTGATATGCAACTCCACATGACTGATATGTAATATTAAGATTATTACATGCATAAGTTAATGCTGATGACATATAGAGACTTAGCTAAATCTATCATAATAAGTTACTGATTTTTAATGCTTAAATGCAAGGTAATGTCCTAAAAGAAACCAACATTCAAAAGGAATTAAAAGAGATAAATCAGAAATAAACCACAAATATGCTAAGAAACCCTGTATAACTAAATAAAAACTTTAATCCTGCTGACATATAAAGACTGCATATAATCTAAGATATTAGATATGTGGATTTTCACAATAGAATGCACTGAGATGTTGTGCTGATACCTTTTAATGATTATGATCATGAAATCCTTGCTTTCTCTCCAAGAATGACTTGAAAAGTTTTAAAAATCTGTGACTATGCTGACATCTTACCTTAAAAATAATAATTAGTGCCAAGGGTACGAATTTAGATTTAATTTAATAAAGTTTCTGATCTTTCAATCCAAATTTAAAATATGCCTAGGGTGATGTGCAACGAAGGCAAATTAATTTCGTGTGTAAAATTATGATATGCAACTACATTTTACAGATATGCAACCACATGTGACTGATATACAATATGATGATTATTATTTGCATATGTTGATGCTGATGACATATAGAGACTTAGCTAAATCTATCATAATAAGTTACTGATTTTTAATGCTTTCATGCAAGGTGATATCCTACAAGATTGTAATGATGATACACAGCAAAACTTTGCTTTCCCACCTTTAAATAGATGGAATTAATATAACAATTTGCTACTCTGCTGACATGTGATATATATAGCAACTTAACTCCACCCCATCTAGGGTGTTAGATATGTGAATTCTATTGCTAAAATGCACTGAGATGGTGTGTGTCTTTTGTGATGAATTGAAGTAATATAACAATCTGTCATACTGCTGACATTTGGCTTAAAAAAACAACAGAATTTTTGCCAAAAGCAGGAATGTAGATTCGATATAATAAAGTTATTTATCTTGGAAAACAATCTTCAAAGAGGAATTAAAAGACATAAATCAGAAATAAACCACAGATATGCTACGAAACCCTGTATAACTAAGTAAAAACTTTAATGCTGATGACATATAAAGACTGCACACCATCTAAGGTATTAGATTTGTGGATTTTCATACTAGAATGCACTGAGATGTTGTGCTGATAGCTTTTAATGATTATGATCATGAAATCCTTGCTTTCTCTCCAAGAATGACTTCAAAATTTGTAAAAATCTGTTACTCTGCTGACATCTTACCTTAAAAATAATAATTAGTGCCAAGGGTACGAATTTAGATTTAATTTAATAAAGTTTCTGCTCTTTCAATCCAAATTTAAAATATGCCTAGGGTACAAATTTAGATTTAATTTAATAGAGTTTCTGCTCTTTCAATCCAAATTTAAAAGATGCATAGGGTGATGTGCAACTAAGGCAAATTAATTTCGTGTGTAAAATTATGATATGCAACTACATTTTACTGATATGCAACCACATGTGACTGATATGCAATATTAAGATTATTATATGCATATGTTGATGCCGATGACATATAGAGACTTAGCTAAATCTATCACAATAAGTTACTGATGATAACAGAGAATTCCATTCATTCATTAAATATGTTTACCACAAGTCCTAACAACAAATACTACATCTTCCCTTACACAACTACCACAAAAGTGTTAGAATACATAGTCTTTTCCTGCCATGCTGATCCTAGACAAAAAGGGCTACAATGCCGATACTACAGCAGCAGACGAGTTAAACGCTAACTTCTAATTACGTCGACTATTCATTACAACTACAGTTACATTGCAAATCGACATAAGGGGCAAAAGCTTTGAACAGTCAGCCATTGTCTAATACAAACTGGGTGAAAGGAATGTGTGCATGGCAGGACTATCACAGGCATTGACTCCGATATCACCTGGCGACAGATGCTACAATCGTCCTCATCCCGCTCTAGATCATAAACCTCTCGAAGGGCTGCGACAACGTCTGCTGGGGTTGGATGATGTTCATACTCATACTCAAACTCCACAGGAACCTCCATAGGAAGCTCCGTGTCGGAGTCAGAGTCTAAGCTGGAATCCGATTCAGCCAATTCCGTGTAGTACAAATTAAAGTCGATGTTAGGGCACAACCCATACTCCACCAAATCAGCGTCTGGCTGAAACCATGACCTCGTGAAATCACTTAGCATCTCATTTCCTAACTGATGTCGAACAACCGCTGGGATTCCCGCATGATCCAACCTTATGGTAAACATATTTTGGATGGACAACCGAACTTCACCGAATCCATAATCTAGAGACGGCAAGGGAAAGATCATTACGGAAAAATGGCCAACACTGGGGTGAAACCCTTGGTCCATAACCGCGTGCGCGTGCGCTGCCATTGACGACGAAAACCCTACAAAACAAACAATAAAAAGACAATAACTTTATAATCGGATCACTTTAACTCGAAAAAATAAAATACGAAACTAGAACAGAAACAACAACTACAATCTAACCCCTTTTGGAAGAAGAAGACTAACTCAAACGCCGATGGATGAAGATTACTCGGCCGGAACAACAAATGCCTGTGGAGAGTGGATGAAGAACAATCTCTGACAACCGTAATAAAGGGGAAAATGGAGGGAGATGAAACGCCGGCGGGGCCGGGCCTTCGTTTTAGATGTGGGTCGGGCCGGGCCTTCGTTTTACAAATTAGGATGAAGCCCAATAACATTACTAATAATTATACCCAATGACCTACTATTAGATTTGTTAGAACATAACTCGACCCGAAAACCCGACCCAGACGAACGAAAGTTTTTGGGACCCGGAAATTTTTTCCGACCGGAACCCAAAAAACACGGGGGTCTCCCGGGGTAATGTGGGGTTTGACCCAGCAACCCAATTAAAGGTAATATTAAAATATGCAACCCCATATGACTGATATGCAAAAGTAAGATTTAAATATGCACAAGTTGATGCTGATGACATATACAGACTTTGCTACATCTAGCATAGTAAGTTACTGATTTTTAATGCTTAAATGCATGGGTTATGGTCAAAAGGATTCTAATGATGATACACAACAAAAATTTACTTTCACACCTTTAAATGGATTGAAAAAATATAAAAATCTAATACACTGCTGACATGTGATATGTATAACAACTACATCACATATAAGGTATTAGATAAGTGAGTTTTAATGCTAAAATGCACTGAGATGGTATGGTCCTAACTTTTAATGAATATGGATGGCAAGGCCTTGCTTTGTCTATAGCAACAA
Organism: Persicaria tinctoria; assembly: GCA_037127255.1. Taxonomy (NCBI): domain Eukaryota; kingdom Viridiplantae; phylum Streptophyta; class Magnoliopsida; order Caryophyllales; family Polygonaceae; genus Persicaria; species Persicaria tinctoria. The sequence goes on along the minus strand of JBANSL010000006.1, from coordinate 47,570,670 downwards.
ACTAAAATAGTATATCAACAGGTTGTTCTACTGGCATTGTACTAGATATGCAACAATATTTTACTGATATGCAACCACATTTCACTAATATGCAGGTATAATATTAAAATATGCATAAGTTGACACTGATGACATACAGACAGTTAGCTAAATCTAATATATTAAGATACCAATCTCCAATGGTTAATTGCAATGTGATGTCTATATTAGATTGAAATAATTTAGACAGCAAAAAGGTTGCTTACCCTCTTCAAATGAATTGAAAAATTATAACAAATTGATGCGCTGCTGACAAGTGACTGCTGTTTTAAAATAAACTCCGCAAAATACAGAATCTTGAATGAAAATACAAAGTTGACAACACACCTAATATATGTCTAATGACAAAACATATTTACATTATAAAGCTCCATCGCTCCTTTATCAAATCTACGCACATAAGTTCTCGATATCGAAAGAGATGTTCATTTGTGATTGCCTTCACTTCTCCTCCAAAAATAAGCGCTTCAATTGCTTTTACTACAAACACCCCACAAGCAGACCTGCAATTAAAACACAATAAGGGGGAAATGACCAGGTCAAAAATTGTAATATATGATAAAAATTAATAAAAGTATTACAAGACAGGAAGAACACTTACGAAGAACGATCGTGAAGTAAACCAGGCACCTTGATTAACTTGAAGGGGGATGAGGTGAAATTTTCGTACACACCAGCTTTCACCAAATGGATTGGAAGCCACTTAGTAATAGGTTGCAGATAGTGGGCAAGTAAACCAGCATCAATTCCAGAAACATTGCAATCATACACATTTATAACCTTTTCATCAATTAGTATCTCCAAGGCTACCCAATGCAAGTTGTGAATATTGAAGGGTGTATAAATCTTCTTTGCTGACGCCCAGGCTTTAGGATACTTGTCAGGACAATCGCCTGTGAAATAAGCCTCAATAGATCTGTCAACATTATCATCTTCCACAAAATCTTCAGCATATGAAGGCCAGTACTTAACGGCAAAAAGCCAATCCACCACAACACAATCTTAATACTTGTCCGCTTCTTCAGAAATTCGTTTCCTTATATAGTAGAACGCCGCTTCAAGATTCTGTAAAAACAAACCACTGTTAAGCATATAAAAAGAGAAAACATCCCCATATTTGGTTGATGTAAGCAGTTCTTACCTCTGAATCCAACCACTTGCCCCTGCTTATAATATTGTGGAAAAATGATTTCCCAAACCGTCCAGAAGGAGTACAAACAGAAAAATCCCTGAGAAGGAATATACAATACGCATAACTTTACAACAATCATAGAGAGAGTAATAAATAATAAAAGCATATTAATCTAGAGGTAATTGAATAATATAGGCAAAAAAAAAAAAATACCGTTTGCTCTTTATAATGGAATACATAAATTGATGATCCTCGCGGCTGATCAGTGACTTCTTGGCATTGTACTGTGCCAATTTCTTTTCGTTTTCTTGTACAGGGGGGCCGAACAAAAAGCTATTGTCCATAGGAATGGTGTTGGCTTGCTTTAATTTTTCAATGTCACTTAATATAATAGGATCCTTTGCATATGAATCCCAATCAACAGAGCGTGATGGAACATAATTGTCTGGGACTATAACAAGACTGTCTGTTACACACGGAATAGAAGAAGCAGGACCCTTTAAAGAAGCATCACCAGCTTCCGTGGAAGAGATGTCAGAAGGCTTACCAACCCCATCTGCCTCGCCAACGACCTTATCCTTCACATCACACAGACCACCCTCAACAGCATCTTTTAATGACAAAAGAACCTCACTGATGACAATAGATGGAGAGAATGACATATCACAAGCATTTGCAACAGCATTACAAGGAGGACACATAACATCAGAATCATCTGATTCCAACTTTGTATTAACACCTTCAAATCCCATTATTCTGATATCGTCATCCTTTTCATCACCTCCCGTACAACCATTAATTGAATCCTGAATATCAGAGCCTCCCACTTCATGTTCAGCCTCAATATATTCAGTTCGTTCTTTCACGTCAGGAATTTTGTCATCAAATTCAGTCTCAGTAGCATTCAACTCACCAACGTCATCACTGCACTTGCTATGGATGTCAGCACCAAATAAGACATTAAAATCTGATGACATCTGGGTGTCAACGCACACAATTGTTAAGCACTGTGCATTCCCCTGAGGGGGCTGTTCATCAATAATTCCACTTTCAATTGGTTTCCCATCGACAGTAGTGCCACATGCATCCTCACTACCTCCTTTTGCTTCCTTGACATCAGACTCTTCATGCTGAGCTTCATTCTGTGCATCCCCTTGAGGGCGATCTGCATCAACATCTTCTTTATGAACTTCATTCAAATCCCCAGCTTCACCGCTCCCCTTCAAATCAAAGCAAGTCCGAACGGCATAAGATTCCTGCTCAGTGGAATAAAATTGACAACCTATGACATCCCCCAATGAAATGTCAGCATTAGTATATATGTCAGCAGCAGGAACACTATTTGCATCTCCAACACCCACCCCCGGTAGAGAGATGTCAACATTGTTTTTATCTACATCGCAAGCAAAAGTGATTGAAAAGGGTACCAACTTAACATCAACAGTAGTAGATGGAGGACATACAACATCAGATTCATCCAAGCAATGATTAATAGCACATCCTTCTGATCCAATTAATGTAATAACATCACCATCTTTATCACCTCCAACACAAGGGTTAATCAAATCCTTCATATCAGAATGTACACCATCATATTCAGTGGCAGAACATGCAATTTGCAACCACTGTGGATCAGTGTTAGTACAATGCGACCCGCCAAAGTCACTTTCTGGTGGAATGACATCAACATCCATCAGACCTGCATCCCCAATAACTACTTTCGGTTCTTTCACATCAGAATTCCCCCCATCAACTTCGGGGTGAACATCATTCAAATCATCAACGTCAATGCGACGCTTGCCTTCAATGTCAGCTTCAGGTATTACACCAAACTCAGATGACATTTCATTAGAGGGTAAATTTAGATCAACATTTGGAATACCTACTTCATCTACTCTATTGAAATCGAAAACAATTCCGTGAGCAATAGGCGAATCAGCCAGTATATCAGAGAAAACGTCGTCATTAACTGTAGTACCCGCATCATTTTTTGGTATGGAATGCACTGGCTGGGATACATCAACTGTACATGTATGCGTTGCAAACTTATTCTCAAGGGAAGTGAACTTCTCCCCAAAAATAGAAAACATGTTAATAATCCCATCTAACTTCCCCATAGAGGTCTTAATTTCTCCTACACTAACAGCCAACTCGTTTAGACGCCTAAAAATTTCTTGCACCACCTGAGATGAACTATCAATAACAGGGGCAGGAGCATTAGCATCAAATCTAAAAGAGGAAGATCACCCATTTCATCCCGTATTTCACCTTTTTTGAGAGATGACAGCCCCACACCACACCCATTTCCGGGTACATACCAATCGGTCTCAACTTCAGGAATTGAAGCATCAATCGGATCATCAACACAAACAGTAGGTTTTTTTGCGTCAGAATCAACTCCCAAAGGTATGTCTTGATTCTCTGGACCAGATGAATTAACATGGGCATGAAGAGACCCAATAGGAGATACAGTTGACCCAGAAGAGTCAACAGAATGGGTTCCCCCAAAGTCATCATCAAGAGCATCCCTAGTTTCAGAGTCAACAGCATCGTCATGTACCCCACCAGTATCACGATCAGAACAAAACACATCACCCTTTTCGTTAGATAGTCCATCAGGGGCCAACATATCTGCAGTCGAAGCAACTTGCAAAGATACAGACTTCTCAACAGATTCTGAATAGAATACATTCCTAGGCTCTTTATCAACTGTATTCCTCTTCTTCACACGGTGATACACAATCTTCGCATGTACAAACTTCTGACACTCAATCACTGGGTCAACCTTGTCACAAGCAACAACAGGTATAACAGACTCTTTGACTAGCACATCTGTCTCAACATCTAGAAATCGAACCTTCTTACCTGAATCTTTCTTCTTCCGCATATTAGTGGCTTTCGTCTTATTTGATTTCTTATCCTCTAAAGCCAAAAGAAGGGAGGAATGAGAGGTACCTGCAGACCGACCCCTTCTCAATGATGTCATCTTCTTTCCTTTATGAACAACATCAAGTTTTACCTCCGAATTGACTCCATCAAACCCAACAACAACATCTAAAGCAGAATCATTTACAACATGCTGTTTGTTGACCAAATTGACGGCGTCATTCCCAACGACAACAACTAAGGCATCATTGCGTATGAACCTGTCATTATACGCATTTGTACGCAATCGATAACTTTCATACAGAACACCATCCAGCTTGGGGAAGACAGGTTGAGCAATGTCATCAACTCTTTCATCAGCAACTTCTTCACTATAAACCATCCCTGGCGTTCTTGCAAATTGACCATAAATAGGGAAAAATGGTGCCTACACAAAAATAGAGGAAATATATTATTAAAAGCACGAATATTTACAACAAAACAACAAATATGCTAATAACCTTTAATATTTATGCAAAACTTTGGGACTGCTGACATAAAATGACTAAGCCAACTAAAAGATGTGCACCTACTAGCTTTTAATGATAAAGTGGAATTATATGTTATGCAATAATATTTAAATGAATATGCACATCCAAACCTTCCTTATGCAATTATATTTAAATGACAATCTATTACCCTGCTGACATGTGATCTAAATCAAAATATACTGACACTTATGCAATAATTTGGTTCCTACTTGTTAAGATATATATAAATAACAAAAAACAAACAAGAGCAGTGTCAAAACAAAATCATTACTGATCCAAAAAATTAAAAGTCTTGCAAACAATGTAGTTCTGCTGACAAGTCTGGTGTTTTTGCAAATTTCGCCTGACGTGTCTGGTATTTTCGCAAATTTACAAAAAGTAGCTGACAATGGTGCCTAAAACAGATATTAAATTCATTCACTAACAACTACAAAACATATCTCATAAACTTACCAGCTCATCATCAAAAAGTGCAGAAGCAGAATCATATACGTGTTTAAGCTTACATTCCCAGTGCAAAGAGTATGGATCTCCAACAACCATTTTGAAATCACAGTCAACTTTTGCAGCTATTGATGGGAAGGCTTCTAAAATCCATGACTGTTGCAAAAAAACATAAAGTATTTGAAATATGCAGCCAGAATAGTGAGATATGATAACAAGAAATAAATATGCTGACAGACTTCAAAATGGATAACAAGCAATAAATATGCGACATTAAAGACTACCTGGAAAGCAAGATTATACCCATGTATATCATAACAACGTCTGCCATGCTGACGATAAGCCAGATCTATATTCTTTAATGTCGTAACCAACTTCGTGTACGAAGCTCTCCCCCAGGGGTAAATTTCAAACTCATTCTCAGCACAAGCAAGGGATAAGTTTTCTTCACTGACAAACTCTGATCTCCTGAATAATAGGACCTTTTCAATAATAAGCAGCTTAGTCATAATCAACTTCTTCTCTGAGGATTTACTCTCGGATTTAAAACGTTGTACTAACTCCTTATAAGAGCATTTATTCTCCCCAAAAAAATCAAGAGAAGACACATGTTTGGGTGGTTTGCAATCATTAGCTTCACAAGGAAGACCAGTAATAACATGGAATTCAGCAAGAGAAAACCGAGCCAAAAATCCATCAACCTTAAACCACAACTCCATCTTCTTTTTGGTTGGAACTCGACGCAACATAATCTGATGCATGAGCTGAAAGTTAGAAACCATATTGGTTCCCTGTGTCAGCACCCACCCAACACAACTATTGCACAATATCTCATAGTGTTTATCCGACAGATGACTTTTGATGAGTTCACAAACATCAGGATAAGAATATCTGTTTGATCTAGAATGGAACCACTCATCCTCAGGAATACAATAAGAAATGTTCTGTTTAAAAACAAGCAAAAATGTCAAAAATAAATGCATATCAGCATAAGTAAACAACACTATATAAACAGACAGGATAAAAAGATCAATATCAAAATAAAAACTCACATCAAATTGCCTTCTGTATCTCACTAAATCAGTAAGTGAACCTGACAAACACGAAAACATAGATATCAGAAGAGGAAAAAACGATAGGAGCATGCAGAATTGTTCAGTAGAAATCGCATATTTGTTACTAAAAACAAGAACAACACTCCAGCATTTGCTATCACGACACCAATCAACACTAGACCACACAAAAATCCGTCAAAAGTCGACAAAAAAAGGAAAACATAGATATCAGAAGAGGAAAAACGATAGGAGCATGCAGAATTGTTTAGTAGAAATCGCATATTTGATACTAAAAACAAGAACAACACTCCAGCATTTGCTATCACGACACCAACAAACACTAGACCACACAAAAATCCGTCAAAAGTCGACCAAAAAGCTACATATACCGCAGAAAAACAAACCCTAACCAACAGGGAAAGGTTCAAGCAGACTCACCACCTGAACTACCAGGGATTTCCGCCATTGACGATAAGAAAGTGCAATAATCGACTTCAATAAACACTCTTTTGGAGGAGATTCAGTCGAAATCTGACAGTAATAACACAAGGACGATCGCCGGCCAGTTTCCGCTGGGTTGATGACGAAGAACGATAAAAGACGATGGAGGGGTAAAAACGTCAAATAGGCAGCGGAAAGTATTAAAGTGGACACTTTTGTAAAATTTACAAAAGGTTGGACGGAGCTGTGCAGGCACAAATTTTCTCTTATTATAAATATCAAACATATATCGAAATAACGTTTTAAAAAGAAGGCTAGGAAAGGAATTATTCAATGGAAGGTAACAATTTTCTTTGCCCCTACGAACACAACTGTTTCAAGCACTTCTTGGGTTAACTTTGATGAAGGAGATCGATAAAGTTAAAACCTCGATAGCACGTGAGGTCTCATGGCTTCGCCATGTGCAGTCACGTGATTTGTACGAGGAAAACACGTATTCATAATTTCATATACTCCGTAATAATTTAATTAATAACATACGTTTTTTGTTTTATGTTGTCTAAAGTTAATTTTTTTTAACAAATTAAACTGACAACATTCATGAGATTCAACAACAATTTGATAGTAGTATGATCCAACCCCATGTTTTAGAGCAACCAAAGAAGGTTTCATCTGCTAATATGACAGTTTAGGTAAGGGTGTTATTCGAGTCGAGCGAGCTGAGTAGGGGGCTGCTCATATTCGACTTGTTTTTGTTCAAGCTCGAGCTCGAGCTCGGTTCGAATTTTCGTCGAGCTTAGAAGTGAGCTCGAACTCGACTCGCGAGTATTTGAACAAGCTCGAGCTCGTTTTTTGTCGAGCCGAGCTCGTAAGCTCGTTTGACCTCTGTTGAGCTCGTGTTATTGTTGTAGCTTGTTTTTGCTCGAAGTTCGTTTATGAGCTCGTTTTTTAGCTCGTTTCTGAGCTCGAGCTCGTGAACTCGTTCAAATGCCTAAAGTGAACGGGACTGATTTGAGAGAAACCCTGAAACTAAAGGGAAAAAAACACAAGGGTAAATTTGTCCGAGCTATACGAGCTACTCGAGCTCGAGCTATACGAACTACTCGAGTCCGAGCTATACGAGCTACTCGGCTCGTTTTTCAAATATGAACGAGCTCGAGCCGAGTTTTTCGAGTCGAATCCGAGCAGCTCGTGTTCACATAACACCCTTAAGGATCTTTAAAATCAGTTCAAACACACAAGAAGATACAAATGTGGATCCCAAACCTTATCATGTTGTGGGTTTGTTTTGGGTGGTTGGTTTAAACAATTAATATTTTTTTTAAACTTATTTTATAATTCGAAAGTGATTCGATGGTGTAGCCAGAAATTATATTGGGTCGGGCAAATTAAGCAAGAAGCGAAAAATTCTCATAAATAGTGTGTACATGATTTTATTTTGTTGTTATAGGTTTTTACAAGAAGCAAACTCAATTTGGTAAATACTACCAAATCGGACACTTGAATTAAATATCACTAAGTAATAAGTTAGAATAAATTGGAAAAAAATGAAATGAGTGAATGCTACCAAGGTTTGAACATGGGTGAGTGAGTAGATTTCAGGTAAAATAATAGCTTTAAATGAACCAGTGGAATAAAGAACTTTATGTGTTCTCTTCTCCAACTATATATTATTTTATTTTATTTTTGGATTTGGGATGGGTTTGAACCGATACAAACCCACCCATGTATCCGCCGGTGTCCATGACTCACTCTTTAGAAGGTAGCGTGCAAGCAGATCGAAGATGTAAGGTTTATAATCCTTGTAATGCATTGAACAAAGAACTATGATTTATTTGATTGATTTATGCACAAGCATTAGGTTAAGCGAGTTCAATTAATGCTAAGTACGACTTAGCCATACCGCAACAAAGGAAAAGTTCATTGGTCCATGACTCACTCTTGATGGCATCAATGGCTAGTCTTTGGCTCACTAGGTGAGGCTAAGTGAAGTACATAAAGCCTAAGTATATTAAGAACTTTGCACTGGGTTGTGGTGTAGGGCTTTATTAAGCTCGACCTACTCTTAAGCCCAACTCATTGACTGATACTCCAAATCGTAGGCACCCTGACGAATATAAAAAAGACCTCTTGTGCAACCTTAGCACACTATAGGACGAGCTCTCTCTTTCATTCACAAAGTTACCCTAGTAGCTAGGGTTTCATGGGGAAGCTTCCGAAGGCGGCGACTCTGGGTGGTTCTCGATTTGCTTAAGTGCTAGCTAAGTAGTAAGTCCAGCAACAAAGATGTTGTGATGTGTTCGAGCCTTTGTCCCACATCGAAAAACACGAGAACCCGAGCCTTGCATATAAGTCAGTGGGCCACTCCTCTTGTGCCCAATTGGTTTTAGGATGGAACCCCGCTGGTTTTGTGTGCTCAGCTTGGGTGCGCATATGTGCTCGGACGTGTGGACCCCCACGTTATATGATCCACCGGAATTTAACATGGTATCAGAGCGGTGCGGTCCGGGACCCTGGTCTATTACTGGGCTAACCGGCCTTAAGGCAAGACGTCAAGTGCAACTAACATATATTGCGGGGCTAGACAGTTGCACTTGAGGGGGCGTGTTGTGATGTGTTGGAGCCTTTGTCTCACATAAAAAAACATGAGAACCCGAGTCTTGCATATAAGTCAGTGGGTCACTCCTCCTATTGCCAATTGGTTTTAGGATGGAGCAATGGTGGTCTTGTGTGCTCGAGTGCTCGACTTGGGTGCGACAGTGTAATCGGACGATTTCTCTGCTTTTATCTCTATTTATATGGGCAACTTAATAAGAATACTCCACTAAAGAAAACCTTAAAAGCACTATTGCTGAAGATTTAAAGTTTTTGAAGGTCCGAATTTAACCCATAATTTATAGTACATATTTGACTGCTTTCACTTCATACATGTTTTCAAGGCTTTGGACTTTTGCTAATTTTAGACAAAATTGTACGTTTTATTATTAGTTGGTCGAATGAGATGGTATTGTATTTGTACTCTGTTTGAATTGAACCAAATGGGTAGAGCCAAATATATAGTATAATTTATATGATTTGGATTTTCTTGGGGTTTCACTCCAAACATTTTTAAGATCAACGTTTTTGTGTACTTTAAGTTCATAAACTCAGACTAGTCGCTAAAGGGGAAAAAGAAGAACTTACGAGTAGGAATATTGCTAATAATAGCAGGCCCATCAACGTAGTAGGCCGGGCCCAAAGGTACTAGACATTTTTTAATCATCCGCTTATCACTATACAGACTAGTAATGCACCATTTTTGGGCGGATATAAGGGTAAACTGCATGAAACCACCCCTTAAATATAATATATTGCTCAAAACCGTCCATTCAAATTAATATTGCAGAAAACCATCTTTTATATAGCTTTTGTTTACCAAAACCACCCTATCTCTTTTTTCTACTAGTGGAGCATCCCATGATAAGGGGAAAAGGAACTCAAAAGCAACTAAAATGAAGCATACACAAGCATCCAGTCACTTCCAATTACATTTGAAGAGAAACTAAACATATATGATTATCTTCACAACGTATGATTGAAGAAAGAATATCATTTACAGGCCATATTTACAGTTTCCGGCTGAATACTTCATTCGTCAGAATTATTGTTTTCCTGGATGTTTTCATTTGACGTGAGCAAGTGGCGCTAAGAACACTTTGAAACATAGCTACTGAACAAACTAGTCTTATGTAACATCTTAAAGGGAATGGAAAAAATTGGTAGCTTTTTAGGGGATCTCGTATAGGAGTCGTGGAGAGATCTAGTACAGGACCATATGAAGTGTTGAATAATTTCAATTAACAAAATGTGTATGGAGTTGTACATATGTACAAAAAGATAGGCGGAGAGCGAGCAGTGACAAGAAAATGATATGTATAGGAGTAATTTTTGGCAAACAAAAGCTATATAAATAGTGATTTTCTGCAATATATATTGAATTTAAGTGGCGGTTTTGAGCAATATACCCTATTTAAGGGGTGATTTTCTACAGTATACCCTATATATAATGATCCTTAACATATGAGTTATGTAGAGCCTTTTAAAGATATTAGAAAATTCTTTAAACGCCCCACATTACATATGTCATACACATGTTTGACTCTCAAATCACACATTCTATCCAAATGAAGCGTAAATGTAATAGGCCAAATTGGGTAGTTATACCCTTTTCAAGTTTTTTTGTTGTTGGTAAATGTACTCTTGAAGATTTTGTTTTTATTATGACAGATTTGCCCTTGATTTATTGTAACAACTAATCGTAAAATCTTCAATTAATTCCGATTTCATTGACGCTCTTCTCATTCCATCAACGCTCGTTCTTTTCCATTCATCTCTTAAATTAAGTGACGCTCATCCCATTGCATCTTCCTTGAAGCACGGTGATTGCGAAGACATTGAAGGTTGGTAAATTTGTTTTTATTTGTTTGTGATTGTCACTGTAACTTTCATGGTATAATAAACTCTAATTTGAGAACCCTAATTCAACCACGGGAATTAGGCACCCCGGTACATACAAAAAACTAGTCATCACCGTTTGTGATTTTCAAAAAAGAACGACGATGCAGGGTAGATGAAAGAACGAAGATGTATGGTAGATGGATGCTTCAGGGAATCCATATCTTACATACGGATGTTGTATTCGGTTCTTGTTAGTTAGGGACAATAATTTAGGTGACAATAATCGTTATCTATTCCTTACAATAATTGTATGCTACTTTAATTGATACCATGTCTTTACCAAAATTTGACCATTACAGGAAATCCAAAATCATTCATTACAATAATTTTATGCTATTGTAGTTGGTTATAGTAATGGGTACAAGAATTCGTTCATTATAGTAAATTATTTTACAAGAATTGTATGCTACTTTAGTTGGTTATAGTGATTTCTTGTAATGCAACTCGATCTACATGACAAATATAGGTATAGTAATGGGTAGAAGATTTCATTCATTAAAAGAATTGATTACATGAATATTATTGTATTACATGATGTGGGATTTCTTGTAAGTAACTCATGACATTGTATTACATGAATATTATCGTATTACATGAATGATTAATGTAATGTTTACTTTTATTGTAATACATTGTTTTTTTTTTCCGTGGAGGTTCCGAGGTTATCGACTAATCCTCCACGGGCCGAGCACTAGCCTGCAAAACACTCGAGCCGGGTAAGCCAAGCGGCAAGCCGCAAGACAGGCTAACCCATACCAAGGTAAACCAAGGCATGAATACCCAATATATATAGCACAAATTGCTCATAGTGGGATTTGAACCCTTGACGTCATGGTAGTGAGGCACAAGGAAGTACCTCACTCTTACCACTAGGGCAAGAGGTCATTGGTTATTGTAATACATTGTTGAATTGTATGTGGAACACTGCAATTTGGAAAAAAAAAACAAAAATTGTTACAATAAAATCATTTGCACATAATAATTTAGGTTAGAATTGATCGATAAACGATTCTAATCAAATAATTTGAAGAGTAAAGTATATTACTTGTAACCTAGAAAATTCTTGAAGTGGTACCCTAAAAAATTCTCCTATAATAACAATCCCTTCATCCACCAATCCATATGCAATAATCTAAGGGCTTGTTTGGTATGCATTACTGGTAATCAAAAAGTGGGAATGAGAATGGATGATTCCCACTTTTGTTGTTTGGTATTCTGAAATCCGGAATCAAAAGGATTACTAGGAATCTCATCATCCCCCATTTACCCCCAATTTCATTCCTTTGGAAAAGGTGGGGGATCTCCCCATTCCTGATTTTCACAACCCACTCCCCAACACGTTTAGCAGACCCGCACAACCTCCAACCTCTGGGCGCCATCACCGGCGGCCTCCGTTGCCGGTAGAGCCCTTCCGTCTTTGACAACCACCCTCTGTCGCCGACCAGGTTCGCTCTCTTCCTCCCTCTCTAGCGCCATATTCGTCTCGAGGTAGCCAGTCGTTTCGCTCATCCTCCTCTCGGATTGCAGGTGCTCCGAGCGTCTCTTCGGCGAGCTTCCTAAGGACAATCACTGGTTTCTTCCTTCTCTCCGGCGGGCTTCCTCCGTCGCCGCCGCCGTCCTCGGTCTCTGTCTCTCCCTCTTTTGTAGCACCCCACCCTCCCGACCTCCTCGTTTCAGTCGACCAGCCCATCCTTCCAAATGCCACCGCCCAGCCTTCTCTCCCCGTCGCAGTCGACCACCGCCATCACCCATCCGACCATCCCTCCCATCTCATACAGTCAAACACAACCCCCACCCCTCTCTCCTTTTCCGATAATTACTGAAATTTGTTAAAAATTTTGGATTTTTATGATGAATTTATTAATTTAGTAGGTTGAATTTTTGTATTTTGATGCTTAATTAGAGAGATTGGATTTTTATGTGTTTTAATTGAATGGGTTGAATTTGGGTATTTTAGGTTGAATTTTTTAATTTCTCATTCCAACATTATACCAAACAACATGCTTCGATAATGATTGATTCCAGCTTTTGATTCCGATTACGATTTCCATTCCCATTCCGATTACTACCCTCGTACCAAACGGGGCCTAACTGAGTAGTTTTTAAAAGGATAAGGTTTTTTTTTATACAAGGCAAAAATTTGGGGATGGTTAACCGCGGTTAAACCATCGCCCAAGGGCGTCCATACGGACGATGTCGTCGATCTCAGCAGGGACTCGCTCGGCGTCAAAGGACGGCGATAAGCCGATGTGAGCCAGTCTATCAGCGACCTGGTTCCCTTCACGGAATGTGTGCGAGAAGCTGACAGAAGCGAAGGAGCGACAAATACCTTGGATATCCAAGACCGCCATCTCAAGCTCCCAAGGGTAGTGCCAAATACCTTTTAATACATTGATCAACAAGAGGCAATCTCCCTCCACCTCAATCCGAGGACACCCGGGCGACGACGCCACTTGGAGACCGAATAGGAGACCGAAGCATTCCGTCTGCACTGCGGAAACCCCTCCAAACTTCCTAGAGCCGTAGGAAATGACAGACCCCCGATCACCTCTGATCACGAAGCCTGCAGCAGCAGAACCAGAATCATTCCTAGCCCCATCAAAGTTAAGTTTGATATAGCCATGGGTTGGTTTTTCCCATTTTACCATTGTTAGTTTTTTCCTTGTTTTAGATAGGTTGGTCTGTCTTCTGAAGGTGTTATCCTCTTCATCGACCTCGTGTTCCTTAGCCTTTTTCCAACTTATCCTATATTGTTTAATATATTTTAGCCATTCGTCCAGATTTCTGAGATCATTGTTTTCAAAAAGGATTTTGTTTCTCATTGTCCAGATACCCCAAAAGGAAAAGGCCAAGATAGATTTCTGGTTTGTCGAAAGGTTTGCAAAAATGTTCGTTATAATGTCCTTGTATCTTTTGTTTGTTTTGTCAGTGTTTATGATAAGTTTTTCAATTTGTCTATCCATACTGCCGATAAAAGATAAGGATATCCGACAATCGGTAAATAGGTGAGTAGCATCTTCCCTGTTAAAGCCACAAAGTGGGCATTCTAGGGGAACATGAACGCCCTTACTTTTTAGTCTGACTTTTTTAGGTGTCCCATTAAGGAGATTTTTCCAAAGGAAATTCTTAATTTTTGATGGACAATCAAGTTTCCAAATCCAATATAATGGTTCTGCATCGGTTCTTCTGTTTTTGGTAATGTGATCTACCGCGCTGGATGTAGAGAACCACCCGTCTTTACTCGGCATCCAATATAACCTATCTTCTAAATTATTTACAAGGATATGAATATCAAGAATTTTTTGAACAACGTCTTGGGGTAGGACTTCTTTTAGCCTTGCTACATCCCAGGTTTTATCTGGCTTAATGAATTTATCTATGGTTTCTTGTTCGTCAATTTGGTCACACAACTTTTTTTCTCCTAGATCAGTATCAGATAGCCACTTGTCATTCCAAAATCTTATTGTTTTTCCATTTCCAACCTGCCAGATTAAGGCCGAGCAAAACTCTTCTTTTACTTCCATCAATTTTGTCCATTGCCAAGAAGTGTTCTTTTTCTTTTTATAGTCCCAGATGGCGTCGTTGTGGAGATATTTCCCTCTTACAATTCTAACCCATTCATTGGTTGGTTCCGCTATAATCTTCCAAAGGAGTTTCATTTGGAGTGCTTTATTCATGTCTTGGCATTTACTAATCCTAGCCCCCTTTCTCTCTTTGGTCTGCAAATTTTATCCCATGCTATGAGAGGTTTATGCTTAGCATCTTTGTTCCAGAAGAAGCTTCTGTTTATTTTGTCTAGATCGTTATGGATACTAGCCGGGAGCATAAAGTTTTGCATAATGTAAGTAGGTTTTGCTTCCAGATTTGTTTTAACGAGGATTGCTCGTCCCGGCTGTGTTAACTCATTTGCTCTCCACTTTGTTAATTGTTTTCTTGATTTACCCAAAATTTCTTCGAATGTGGTTTTGTTGACTCTACCATTGATAATTGGACATCCGAGATATTTTTCTAGGGTGGTCTGGCTAGTTATTTGTAGACACGTTTGTATACGAGTCTTTTGGTCATTAGAGATCCCTTTTGTCGTTTGAAATGCTGACTTTTGAAAATTAATTTTTTTTCCTGAAATTTCACAATACTCGTCAAGTATAGTTTTTACCATTTGGCATGCTTCCTTTGTCGCTTTTGCAAAGATAATAATATCGTCTGCAAAGGATAGGAAAGGGATGGTAGGACCATTCCTAGACACTTTGAAGCCAATGGAATTCGAGGAATGGTCGCTTTGTCGTTGGAGTTTCCTGGAAAGAATCTCCGCTTGTAAAAGGAACAAATAGGGAGAAATAGGATCACATTGTCTGAGTCCTCTTTGTCGATGGAAGGTTTCAGTTGGTTCATCGTTCACTAGAACTGAGAATGATACTATTTGGATACATTCTTTAATCCAATCGCAATTTTTTTTTACAGAAACCAAAATTTGTCATTAACGAGATCAGGAAGTTCTAGTTCATTCTATCATATGTCTTTTCCATGTCAAGCTTAATGGCAATCCATCCATTTCTGCCTTGCTTCCCACGAAATGAATGGAAAATCTCATGAGCAATCAGAACATTATCCTGAATCGCTCTATCAGAAATGAACGCACCTTGTAGTGGATGGATGATTTTTCCTAACACCGTTTTCAATCTGTTCGCCAGAATTTTTGCAATCGCCTTATACATTGTCGAACAAAGGCTAATTGGTATGTAGTTATTTGTTGTTCTTGGGTTATCGCATTTATGGATTAGAGAGATGAATGTTTGGTTTATTTGCTTCAACATTCTTCCGGATTGGAAAAACCCTTTAATAGCTTTCGTCACTGAGGGACCCACGATGTCCCAATAGTGTTGGTAAAACTCCGCTGTCATACCGTTAGGGCCCGACGATTTGTCATTTTCTATAGAGAAGAAAGCCATTTTAACTTCCTGATTCGTAATAGGTCTAGTGAGGTATTCATTTTCTTTATTTGTGATTTCAGAGTCAATTAGATTTAGGTATTCATCTAACAATCGATTGTTGATTCTTTCTTCTTGAAATCTTCTTTCGAAGTCTCCTTTGATATCTTTCCTAATATTTTCTTCCCCTATAATTACCGTTCCTTCTTGGAAGATAATTTCTCTAATTATTTTCCTATTTCTTCGTCTCGTCGCAACCTTATGGTGATAAGCAGAATTAGTGTCGGATAGTTTTAGGTGTTTTGTTTTTGCCCTTTGTCGCCAAAACACATTATGATATTGTAAGATTTTGTTCTTCTTATTTATTAGTCTTATCTGTCTTAGGTTGTTGGAATTTTGTTGGGCTTGGCTCTTCAATGTCCTTTAATTGCCTAAAAATATTTCCAAAGGTCGTTTTATTCCATTCTTTCGTTAGTCTCTTAAGAAGTTGGGTCTTTTTTGTAACTTGGAACATGTGGGAGCCCTGACATTGGAATCTCCAGGCTTGGCTAACAATATTTCTATAATCTTTCCTTTGCATCCACATTTTTTCAAATTTAAAGGGTCTAGCTTTTCTGTTTGTCCTTGAATCGAGTTCAATCGATATCGGACAATGATCAGAAGATGAGAATACATAGTTTCTTGTTACAATGCTAGGATACTATTGAAGGATTTTGTCCTGGACTAAGATTCTATCCGGTTTTTCATAGATATTATCTATATCAGTTCTATTTTTCCTCCACGTAAAACCATTCCCAATTGTAGGAATGTCCACCAGGTTACATTGGTTCTTGAAAGTCAAGAGTCTGATGAATTTGTTTGAGTTTGGCACAACACCTCCGGATTTCTCGGAAGGGTCCAAAATTTCATTGAGATCACCCATGACTATTACGGGAAAATCCATGCCTTGAATATAGGCCGAGAGTTTATTCCAGAATTCTGCTTTTTCGTTTTCTTGGGTTGGCGCGTAGACGACCACACAAGCAAGACTTCTATTCAGGTTAAGGTCTTTAATAAGCATAGTTATGAATCTTTCTTCCTCTTCCAGGATTACGACTCTTCCCGCTGCGATCTGGTAGTCCTTCCACAATAGGCAAATCCCACCCGAGCGCCCTCGGGCAGGGGCCTAGCAGATGGAGTCGAACCCAACCTTCATATATACTCGATCCGGGGGTTGGACTTCAGTTTTTGTTTCCATAAGCGCCATAATTTGGATATTTTCTATCTTACAAAGAGTTTTCACTTCGGTCCAAAGGTTTCATTTCCTAATGCCACAAAAATTCCACGTACAAATTTTCATGTTGAGAGATGAAGTTTATACTTTGTCGATTTTTCTTTTCTTTTCCCTATAATTCTAGGACTGTTGTATCGTTTCCAAGGGTTTTTACTTTGATAAATTGGTTCTTTGTTCCAGTTATACATCTCTACTGTATTCTTTGTTTGGATGTTTTCTTTATATGGTCTCAAGAGTTTCTGGTTTTTCCAGGTAGTAATTGTCCTAACCCAAATGAGCAAGGGGAAAAGGGAAGCCAAAGAAAACGGGAGAAGCCAAGCTTCAGGCTCGAAACCACGGCAAACCCCAACACCCAAAACATAATCCAAATGGAAATAACCCAAGGTCAAATTGGAGGAATTGCAAGCTACTTTTTCCTTGGCAAGTTGTTCAGTTTCTAGAATATGTATTCGATAGAATTGCAATACAGTTAAGTGAAGATCGGAAATGCAACAGCCAAACGACAAGTTTACCTAGGAATCAATGTAATAAATCATCTTCCATAGATTCAAAGGTTCTTGTATTCTGTTCGGTTTGAGGTGAGTGGTACATCCCAAACAAGTGGTACAACACCAGATAACATGTATTTGGCAAGAGAAATTGCCAGTAGGGTTCTTATAGTTGAAAATTATATGAGTGTCAAGTTGTCTCCGCTGACACCAACACGCAGGTCTAGACTAATTCAATATTGAGTCCATCTTACTTGCTTTGTCGATTTTCGTATGTACATCATGTACTATCTTGGGGTCAAAAGGGTTCAATCCGGGTTCACAACACACATAGAAGAGAACAAACACGGTGCATTTGTTCCAAATGGTAAGGTTCCTTCATACAGCAAGGAGCCAACGCCTCCTCCACACCTGAAAAACTACAAAAACAGCATCCAAAAACACCATAAAGTCCATCAAAGACAACACCAGAATAACAAAATAGCATAAACACAAGCACCAAGCTAGATCCATTAATACCAACTTCAAACCATACACAAAAGACAGGTAGACTAAGGCAAAGAGGAAGGATAAAGACCGATCCACACCGGGGATCATGGTCCGTCCACCCCGCGCAAAAGGGATGATCATACAACACCCAAGTCCCTAACCACACAAAGAAGGGGCAATCATCCAAACAAAGGGTGGAGAGAGCATCATCAAAGTTCTAGTTCTACTTAGGCACATAGTTACTACATTTCTACGGATCATTAGGTACAAAAGTTTTTTTTATAGAAGCTAAATACTACTGCAGTCTTCATCCGATCCTAATCTTCTTAGAGGTTGAGTCTTCTTTCATGCTTGAGGAAGCATCCTCACCCAAGTCTGGTTTCCTCTTGCTTGATTCGGACTTCGAACGTGAGCCCTTATTCATCTCGAGCTTTTTCATCTTGGTCGTAACTTAGATGTGGGAGGATATATCAGCTTCAATTTGGTTCTTTTGCTCTTTCGTGAGCGAGACAACCAGTCGACCCTCTTCTTCTGCAGTGATCATGTCTTCCTCGCCGTTGTCATCCTCTTCGTCTTGGGTCTTATGATCCTTATTTTTCTTTTGTTTGTCAGCAGAAACATGCTTCTTCACTTCAGTCCACCCTTTCATCATGTGTTCAGAGTTCTTTCCAACAATATGTTCTTCCATGGATTTCTTCATTTCCACTTTCATGTTGTCATTTTCATTCTTGGAGGAGTTCTCCTCCGAAGACTTGTTCCCAGCCTTCTCGACTGAATCCTTTTTGCTACCCTTTACACTAGGGTTTGAAGATCTGGAGTCCTTGCTAGCAGAGTGAGAAGAGGACGAAAGGAACTCCACTTGAAAGATCGGTTTGGCCCTCGTATCGGCCCTTCTAGTGTCCTCTCTGGCAGGTCCATTGCGGTCTGATCAATTCTTTATCCGCCTCCACACATCAGCATCCTTCTCCTTTGTAGTGGCCTGATTCATGCTATTCTTTGCTCGAGGATTAAGACCCTTTGGCAGTAGCACTTTCACAGGTTTTTAGGAGTAGTTGAGCAAAGGGCAGTCTTCGAAAAGGTGGTCGAGATCCCCACAGTTTTCGCAGCCCTTAGGGAACTCCTTGAACCAAACGGTGTAGGTTTTCATATCATCCGTGTCATCCGGGATCACAATCTGATCGGTTCTGATGTCTTTTACACCCATGTTGATGCAGATTCGGGGAAAACGGACATTAATCCCTTTCTCCGTGTAATCATCAAGTCTGATGAACTTCCCAAAGTTATTCTTTTCCACCACTGTTTTCAGAACCTTGCTGCTGATGAACTCAGGAGGCAACTGCAGGATCCGGATCCACATATCAACCACTGTTGTCGATTCAGTCTTAGGATCAAAGTTTGGGGACCAAGGCTTGAGTAGAACAAGGTTTCCATAGATATGATAGGGTCGACAGTCCCACACCCATTTCTTGTCAATAGGGTTGTTGAACCGGAACTCAAACCAACCTTCCGCTTTCGGAATAACAAGGTATATGCCGCCAGTAGGCCGCCAGCAATCCTTGTCTAGTTTGGCCTTGTGAGTTTCCATGTCCAAATAGTCACCTATGACAAAGCCAAACAGGGATACTTCCTTCAGTTTTTCAATATTTTCCTTCACTCCCTTTAATTCTGCTCGGAACATTTGTAGTTCCTTTTCATCCATCAGAAGCTTCCCTTTTCCCTTCTCTTGTGTCTTCCTTTTCTCATGATTTTCTTCTCTTTGTAGTTCCTTTAATTTCATCCACTAGAAGCTTCCCTTTTACCTTGTCCCGTGTCTTCCTTTTCTCATGATTTTCTTCTTTGTTCGTTGATGTTTGGTCCTGTGGTTGTTTGTTCTTCTGCACTTCTTTTTTCTGGGTTTTTCTGTCGTCACCGTGAGAAGCGTTTTCTGGTTTCTTGGCTTTTTCAACCGCTTTTCCTTGGTCTTTGTTCAGTTTCTTTGGGTCGTTCTTGTTCAGCTCCATGGTCTCCATTGTTTTTTCCTTTTTCTCCTGGCTCGCTTCCATGGAACAAATATCCAGTTTGTAAGATTTCTTTTCCTTGCTCATCCTGCCTCAGCAACCCACTTGCCACAGAAAAGGATTTAATTGGGAAATAAGATTTGAGAGGGTATCTTGAGTGAGGACCGTGTTCTCTTTCTCTGGGGTTCTCCCCCTTTTATAGCCAACTTCCTTTGTTCAACATTTGGGGTTCAGTAGAGTCAAGAATAGCATCCAAGGATCTTAAATCTTCTTTCGAACAGAGAGGATTCAGAGACGCACCTTTCACCAAAAAACCCCCACAACAGCAAAACCAACAGGAACCCTAAAGAGCGACCGATTAGAGGCGTAGGAGCACTCCAAACGCCGATAGCAGTCACACGTACATCGGCAGAGAAGGAGAGTACAAGGCCATGATTGCCTAGGATCGATCCGAGCCCGCGCCGCAAGATCTGTGTTTGTTGATATTTTTTATCCCTTGCTCAGATGCCCTTTTCTTTCCGCCGCCCACTGTTCCTTCTTCACCTTCAATCGTGTTTTCTGTCCCCCATCTGTGCCCCTTTTTCTTAGCTTTTTTCCATCTGTGACAATTACCGAAAACGATTTTCGATTGGATGAGTAATTGATTTTTTTCCTGAGTACTCTTACTGTTTCTCCCTTCGAGATTGAATTGCATTTTGTTTCTGAGCTTTGGGTGAGGGGTTATTTTTTGGGGGGGCGAGGTTTCGATTGGGTTGATTTATGGGTTGTGATTTGTTTCTTTTGTAACGGTGTCGGTGGAGAGGCCAGGGCGGAGCTAGGGTTTCCATGTCTCGTTTTAAAAGGATAAGGTTTTTTAAAATATCATCATCCACCAATCCCTTTAAAAAAAGATAAATTTTTTTTAGGATAAAATTTGATTTGTTAAAAATATATTCATCATCAATCACTTTAAAGAAAGATAAAAATTGAAAAAGGTAAAAATTGATTTTAAGGGTAAATATGTAATATCCATCTTAAAAAAGTGCAATTAACTATAACAAAATTGGAGGAGTACAATTATAAATTAAAAAAAAATTAAAAGGAGTAACCCAATTTCCTCAATTTAATATCACAAACTTCATTTAATTTTCATGTAGCAACGCTAATATTACAAACATTGGAGGGTGTGGTCTAACCCATCCAAATTCTTACTTGAATGATGTATCATAAAATAAAATAAAAAAGCATTAATAAGACCAAATTTAAGCCCTTAAACTTAATTTTCATGTGAGGTTAGTTTAAGCCCTTATCCCAATTATTTTTATACAATTTAATTAATAAACTAAGCCTATGGATGAATATGTATCTGATTCCGGATGTGGATCAAAATCAACAAAGTGTGAGTGATGGTAGAAGATCAACAACATAAGGTATGACTTTAATATGGCTAGCTAGCTAGATTCATGAACTTATAATTTAATTTTATAAAAGGAGGTGTGTTTGTTTGTAATTGGGGCCGGTTGAAAAGGTATAATAGGGTAAGCATCAAGAGATGTGCAAAATCTGAAAATATTGTCATTATGGTAACAACTAACAAGGCACCGAGATTGATTTATATTATACACCGTCGATAATCGATATCTCCATCCCGTGTAGTGTTGTTGTGTTGTGTTGTGTTGTGTTGTGTGTGACATAAAAGGACAATTGAATTTGGAGGTTCACCACACCACACCCCACACCCACACCCACACCAACACCACGTTTTCTTATTTTCAACCCCAAACCCCTCCTTTTGTCCGTATTTACATTTTTGTCTCCTTTTCCTCCGTCCAATACATACATATTACATTATCCTTCCCCCCGAACCTACTTTTTATGTATACCCTACATAATATTAATATTAATATTAATATTAATATTTTGCAGCTTACTTAATTCGATCAAACAAATATATAAAGATCGGTCGTCGATATATGCGTATGCCAATCATTAATGCTATTCTCGATAGTTTGAGGATATTCGTCTCCGTCGATATGCCCAAATATATATTTGCATAATCTTGGAAATACGTACGTAACTTTACAGAAGGTAAATATCAGCCCACCATGTAAATTTAGTGATTTTTCATTTTAAAATTAATTAGTAGCTTATTCATTATAATATATTTGACTTATTTTTGTTTTTGAGTTGGCACTCGGCCAAAACAATCTTGAGACTCGTCATCGGAGATTGTACATACGAAAATGTATACAACAATATAACAACATTTTCAAAATGTCCCGCTCTGAGCAGAGTCTGAATTAAGGACCGATAGGTAATAATTAAATTAAATCGTTAACACATAAGTTTGATGAGATTTCATTATAAAACCAATTAACACTATCATACATCTTACCTACACAATCTTAAATAGATTAATTTTATGATGAGGAAAATATTTGTAAAAAAACTGGATTGATCAAACTTGTTAAAGCAATGGGGTTAAATTATGCAATAGTTATTACGAGCGAAAATGAAGCAATAGTTATATATTGTGATGGGGAAACTAATTAAAATACCTCCACGGGTCAAAAATGCTGATAATGCAGCCTACATGTATTTTTTTTTTATAAGCTAGCCTGCGTGTAAGCTTTTTTATAAATTAGCGCTAAAATTGGGTTTTTTCTGAACGGTTTCCTTCGGAAAAAATAAACCGACAACAAAATTAAACCCGAAAAACGAAATTGATACAACCAAGAAACTAATTCGGTCAAAATTGTCTAAAAGTAACACAACATGACTATTCATAATATCAAACCGACAACAAAACTAAACCGTATACAACAACAACGAAGAGGGAAAAAAAAAAAACTTACTCAGCCATGTCTGTGAACGAATCAAAGAGGAATAAGATATGAGGGAGACAACTCAAAATAGGGGACCACAAGAGAGGAAGACTGCAATTGAAGAGGAACCATGAGCTACTTGGATGACCTGGAAGGCAGTTCAATAAGCGGTCACGGAAGAAGATAGGAGGGAAGAAAAAACGTTGGGTATGAACCCGGTCCAAATATTTATTTATTTTTTCCTACAGAAACCGTTCAAGAAAATCCTTGTCAAAAAAAATCTACGTACGTAGGTTGTCTTATCATCATTTTTGACCCGTAAGAAAACTCATGGTAATATATTACCACTACCCTCAAATGTCAGGATATTTTTATTACAATTGAAAGTTAAAGATATATTTTTAAAATACCCCAAAGGTTGAGGTATTTTAATTAGTTTTCCCATATTGTGATTGTGTTGGAAAAATAAAAAATTCTGGTGATTAGGTCATAATTAATAATATTATTTCGTAAAATTAAAAATGAAAAAATGTAAAAAAAAAATTTATGATTTAAAAATAAAAAATTGTGGTGATCCGGGGCTGTACGAAAAATACATCCGGTTAGACAAGAATTAAATAAGCTCTATAACTGGATAGATATTAAATAATAAACTCCGTAGTACAGTAAATAATTTCATAGTTGACGGAATCTAGTAAACATATATAGCGACGAGAATCAATTAAAACCACATGACCAACCAAAAAACATGGACAAATTTTATGACACTATTCCACTGCCATACTCAGGTAGCTAGCTTGGATGCAAAATATCACCTCTTATTAATACATAAAAATAAAATAAAATAAAACTGAATTTCAAATAATACTATAATTCTAAAATATCTATATTAGGATCTACTATTATCCATCATTAATAGTAGCCGGGGAGGGTGTAGATAGAATCCTATGTATGGAGACATTAAGACATCTTCTATACATTGATACATTTTAAAATATCTATATTAGGTTCTACTATTATCCGATCCCGAAGTATCGTGAAACTCACGCGGTGATCAATTCTTTTACCTCTTTCACGTGGTACCCTTGAGGTTTGAGATTCTTTCTGTAATGTCTATAATCCAGATGTATGTATAAGTATTATGTGTATGCTTGTAATGGCTAGATGCTCAAGGTTTAGGACTAGGTCACAGGTGGCTCAAGGCATTGGACCAAGGGTGGCTCGATTAAACTAGCCAGTGGCACTTGGTGTGCTTGGTTGGAGTCCTTCTATAGCTGATGTGTTGGATTGATATAAAAGATGAACTTGGTTCATCTTATATGTCGGCCCACTCCAGTTGAAGCCCAACCCACTTCTCTTAGCCCCAATTATGAAGAGCTTCCAACGGCACTTTGCTGGGTTTGTTCCAAACACTGCGTTTTGCCTAAAGACGCTCCCTATAAGAGGCCTCTTTCTCCGAAACCCTACTTGCGAGCTTATTCACTGTTCTTCCATCTGTAAAGAGAAAGAGAGAGAGAGAAGAGGTGAAACCCTAGGTTCCCAAGCGCCGCCGACGGAGATCTCACACTGAAGAGGAAGAAGACGAGCTTCCGGCCTGGTTTCTCAACCGCCTTAGCGTCGTCTTCATCTACTCTCATCCGGCTTCGATCTTCTTCGAAGTGAAGGGAGTATCTGTTCCTCTTATGTATTCTTTCCTTGTCTGTCCGTGTTTTCTGAGTTGCTTGACGTAGATCTGTTACCTTGAGCTCGTCACTACTTGTATCCATGATCTGTAACTCGTTCATACTTAGTGGATTCTAGGGTTTGAGTCTCTCCCTCTTGAGGCTCCGCAGAGTAGGGAAACCGAACTGCGTCATCAATCTGTGTGTTATTTCGCTTCCGCTTTGCATGCTTACTTTCGATCTCGCTTTTGTGTTAGCATCTAGGATCAAATCGTTTTATACAAAGTGGTATCAGAGCTTGATTGTCCCTTTTCTTCCTTTGTCTCGTCTCTGTAGACGAGGGAAATAGATCTGGGGGCGTGGACATTGGGCAGGCCGCATATAGTGTCCACCGGCCAGACGTTGTTCCTCTCCCGTTCGACGTACCACACCTGTTTTCAAAACTAGTCTTTTGTTCTTTACAAAAACAGTTTTTCTGTGCTTTACTTTGTCGAATAGCTCTTGCTCTAAGTAATCTTTGCTGTTATTTTCTGGTTTTGAGCTATCTAACTTTGTTTGGCTTTGTGTGTAGGTACCATGGTTGACTCTTATGTCAAAATCCGACCATACGATTGTAAAATTGACTTTGCCATGTGGCAAGTCAAGATGAAAGCGATCCTAATCAAGGAAAAGTGCTGGAGAGCAGTTGCTCCCCTTGAGCTAGCACTTCCTGCTGCAAATGCACCTGAGGGAGGTCCTCCAGTCCAACCAGCTCCACCAGCTCCTGTCCCACCTGAAATATCTGAGCAAGCTCATGCTGAGATCATGCTCAGGCTCACTGATGATGTAGCAAGACAGGTAGTGAAGGTAAATGATCCCAGGGCTCTGTGATTAGCCCTGGAGGATCTTTTTCTTGCCAAATTTCTGCCTAGTCGTATTTCTCTTCTCTGCAGGTTGTTTACATTTAAAATGGATATCAACATCACTTTAAATGACAACTTAGACAAGTTTCTGAAAATGACCCAAGAATTAGAGAGATGTGATGATAGTATTAAGGATTCTCATCAAGCTATCTTGTTGCTTAATTCTCTGCCTTCACATTTTGATCCCTTTAAGGATGTTATTCAATTCTCTAGGGAGCCTCTGACTAAGGAAAGAATAGTTGAGACTATCACAGAGAAAAATAAGATGCTAAAAGTTTTCAAATCTAAATTTGGTGCTAAATCTGATAACACTGAAAAATCTGAAGTCTTGTTTGCTAATTCCAACAAGTCTAATGGCAATAGAAATAAGAACAGGAAGAAGAAAAATGCTAAAGAAGATGAGAATTCTAATACTAAAAAATCTGAGTCTACCACCAAGGTGCCTAAAGATTCTAAATGCAACTACTGTGGTCACCTAGGTCACTGGATTAAAGATTGCAGGAAAAAGAAAAGAGCTAATGAAAATAAACTCAAAAATGATATCTCTGTTTCATTGCTTGAGTCTGACAGTGGTGCATATCCCAATGAACTCTTTATGTGTACACCAGAGAAAGGTGATTCAGGCAACTGGATCCTTGACTCTAGTTGCACCATACATGCCACCCCTATCAAAGCCATCTTTGATAACCTTGATCAGAGTAGGTGTGGGATGGTCAAACTTGGTGACCATCACACACTTGCCATCAAGGGGGTTGGAGATGTTTCTCTAAAGATGTTTGATGGGAATGTTATCACTCTGAAAGATGTCAAATGGGTTCTTGATTTGAGGAGGAGTCTAATGTCTGAATCTGTGTTTGATTGCATGAATTATGATATACATACCAGTGGTGGCATTAAAACTGTTTCTTCCAATAATAAGTGCATTGTCAAGACTATTAGGAGAAAATGTTTATATCATATCATCACCCCTGATAATGAGTGCAATCTTATTGATACTTCTCATCTAACCAAACTCTGGCATCTCAGGTTAGGGCATATTGGAAACAAAGGCCTATATTACTAGCATAAACATGGTATAATATCTGATAAGCTCTCTGATCTGTCTTTCTGTGAGAACTGTGTATTTGGCAAAGCTACCAAACAGGTGTTTCCTAATTCTGTGTACAAGGCCACCAAGCCTCTTGAATATGTACACTCAGACCTGTGGGGTCCTGCACAGGTAGACACAATTGGTGGTAAGAAATATTTTATTTCCTTCATTGACCACTTCTCTAGAAAGGTATGGCTTACTCTCCTTAAATCTAAGGATGAGGCCTTCCAAGCTTTCAAAGCTTGGAAATCAAAGGTAGAGCTTCAATCGGGTTATAAACTTGTTTGCTTTAAGACTGACAATGGCCTTGAGTTTTGAAATACTGCCTTCATTGATTTCTGCAGGGAGAATGGGATCAAAAGGCAACTCACAGTGCCTGGCACCCCTCAGCAGAATGGAACTACTGAGATGATGAACATGACACTATTAGAGAAGGCCAGATGCCTTCTCTTCGCTGCAGGAATGAAGCATAGCCTATGGGGAGAGGCTGTTGTCACTGCCTCCTATCTGATCAACAAGAGCCCCTCCTCTGTAACTGGCTTCAAAACTCCACAAGAAATGTGGATTGGTAAGGTACCCAACCTTTCAT
The DNA here is from genome assembly GCA_037127255.1 of Persicaria tinctoria. Lineage (NCBI taxonomy): Eukaryota > Viridiplantae > Streptophyta > Magnoliopsida > Caryophyllales > Polygonaceae > Persicaria > Persicaria tinctoria. The sequence continues at coordinate 47,543,425 of JBANSL010000006.1, read as the reverse complement.
ACCTTAAACCCTTTGGTTGTACTGCTTATGCTCAGGTTTCTCAAGGTAAGCTACATCATAGAGCACTAAAGGGTGTGATGTTGGGTTACCCTGAAGGTGTGAAGGGCTATAAAATTCTTCTCATTCAACCTGGTGGATATAAAGTTATTGTTTCTAGAAATGTCACATTTAATGAAACTGACTTTCACTTTAAGAATATCCTCACCCCTAGAAATGAGAATGCAGGCAACACTGATGAGCCCTCCAAGTTCTTTGTTGCTGATGACCAACTCAGGGATTCTGTAACCGAGCTAGGTGAAGAAGATGAGTTTGACACTAGTCATGTTCCAACCTTCTTCTCTGCTCAAAGAAGAACTTATCCTGCCACACCAATTCAACAACCTTAACAATTAGGAGGAGGAAATGATGAAGAGAAACCTGAAGGAAGTGAAGAAGATACAACTCAGGGAGTACCTTTAAACCCTCAATCTGATTCTGATTCTCCCAGTTCTCCTTCTTCTGGGCCTTCTATGTCTGAGCATGCTTCTTCTTCTTCCTCTTTTTCTGTGAATTCTTCTGTGCCTTTCAATGATAACTCTGCTGCTAATGATTATCAACTTGTTAGGGATAGGAGTCCTAGAACTAGGATTCCTACTAGAAGATACACTGATGACATTAATATTGTTGAGTTTGCATTTGTTGCATCTGAAATCATTAAAAGTAACCCCCCCTGAAACCTTTGAATCTGTTATGAGATCTTCTGATTCTGTAAAATGGTACAAGGCTATGCTTGAAGAACTTGAATCTATGAAGATAAACAACACCTGGGTTCTTGTTCCTAAACCTGCTCATGCTAAAGCCATTGACTGTAAATGAGTCTTTAAGATTAAAGAAGGGGTTAAAACTAATGAGCCACCTAAATTCAAATCCAGACTTGTAGCTAAAGGATTTAGTCAAAGAGAAGGGCTGGATTATAATGACATATTTGCTCCAGTTGTGAAATATAAAACTCTGAGATTACTTCTTGCTATTGCTACTTTTTTTTATTGGGAACTTGAACAAATGGATATTAAAACAACCTTTCTTTGAGCAAAGGTCAATGCCCTAAGACTGATCATGAGAAAAAAGAAATGGCTGATGTTCCCTATGATGTGGCTGTTGGTTCTATTATGTATGCAATGCTTTGCACCAGACCTGACTTAGCCTTTGCTATAAGTGTTCTAAGTAAATATATGTCTAATCCTGGATCACCACATTGGAATGCTATGAAATATTTACTAAAATATTTGAATGGATCTAAACACTTGGGCTTGATTTATTCCAGCTACTCTCCTGCAAGTGATCTTCAAGGATAACTAGACTCTGACTATACAAGCAACAAGGACACAAGGAAGTCCACAACTGCATACTACTTCACCTGGGCTGGCAATTGCATATCCTGGAAGTCTCAACAACAATCTGTGGTGGCCTTGACATCCACAGAAGCTGAGTACATTGCAGCTACAGAAGCTGCTAAGGAAGCCATTTGGCTGAAAGGCATACTTGGTGAGATTTTCAGAAGAACGTTTGTACCTGTGATCAACATGGATAGCCAAAGTGCTATGTATTTGTGCAAAGACCTAATGTACCATGAGAAGACCAAACACATCGATGTTAGGTTTCACTTCATCAGACATAGGGTTGAAGACAAGACCTTGAGCCTCATGAAGATCAAGGGAGAGCTGAATCGAGCTGACTTTGGCACAAAGATTGTTCCTTCTGGCAAGTTCTACTTTTGCAGGAACTTTCTTCATATCCTGGATGTGAACTAACTTGCAGGTACATGAGCCGAGGACGGGCGGATCGAAGACATGAACCCAGATCCCTATTTAAATGAACGAGTTGTAATACATAGTGGCTGGATTAGGAGGGCAAATTGTAATGTCTATAATCCAGATGTATGTATAAGTATTATGTGTATGCTTGTAATGGCTAGAAGCTCAAGGTTTAGGACTAGGTCACAGGTGGCTCAAGGCATTGGACCAAGGGTGGCTCAATTGAGCTAGCCAGTGGCACTTGGTGATCTTGGTTGGAGTCCTTCTATAGCTGATGTGTTGGATTGATATAAAAGATGAACTTGGTTCATCTTATATGTCGGCCCGGTCCAGTTGAAGCCCAGCCCACTTCTCTTAGCCCCAACTCTGAAGAGCTTCCAACGACACTTTGCTGGGTTTGTTCCAAACGCTGCGTTTTGCCTAAAGACGCTCCTTATAAGAGGCCTCTTTCTCCGAAACCCTACTTGCAAACTTATTCATTGTTCTTCCATCTGTAAAGAGAAAGAGAGAGAGAGAGAGAGAGAGAGAAGAGGTGAAACCCTAGGTTCCCAAGCGCCGCCGACGAAGATCTCACACTGAAGAGGAAGAAGACGAGCTTCCGGCCTGGTTTCCCAACCGCCTTAGCGTCGTCTTCATCTACTCTCATTCGACTTCGATCTTCTTCGAAGCGAAGGGAGTATCTATTCCTCTTCTGTATTCTCTCCTTGTCTGTCCGTGTTTTCTGAGTTGCTTGACCTAGATCTGTTACCTTGAGCTCGTCACTACTTGTATCCATGATCTGTAACTCGTTCATACTTAGTGGATTCTAGGGTTTGAGTCTCTCCCTCTTGAGGCTCCGCAGAGTAGGGAAACCGAACCGCGTCATCAATCTGTGTGTTATTTTGCTTCCGCTTTGCATGCTTACTTTCGATCTCGCTTCTGTGTTAGCATCTAGGATCAAATCTTTTTCTACACTTTCACCTAGCTCGTGCCCCTCCCTCTTATTTTTAACACCTTCCGTTAACTTTTAATAAAAAAAAAAATATTCTTTAACTTGTGTACGTAGAAACGCGAGTTGCCCAGAAGAGGAAAAACCCGACACTGTTGGAGGGGCGGACTCCGACAGGCGAGCGAAGGTGGACTCTGGTGTCGGTGGTGGTGGCAGACTCCGACATCGGTGGTGGTGGCGGACGAGTGAAGGCGGTGCTGCTGCGCGTAGTGAAGAGGGCGAGATTCCGACAGGTATGTCCAATTTCGAGCTTTTTTGACTATGTATATGGTTAATGTTGCTCATGCAAGGTTGCTTCTGCACCAATTGCTCTCTAATTTTGCCCCTTCTTCGAATTTGTAGAAGAATTTAGTAGTTAGGGTTTAGGGTTCTCAAATTTGTCGAATTTAAGAAGAAATTGATAGTTATTAAATTAGGAAATTGGTTAGGTTAAATTAGCATATTGGTTAGGTGAAATTAGTATCTCTAATCAAATATTATGTACACGGATATCATTGATTCTGAAATGGCTGAATTTTTACCAAAATTTGGCTTAAATTATGAAACGGTTCTTTATAAATGTTGCTGGAGATGAAATGGTTCTTCATTGGTTTTGAAATGGTGGTTTATTGATTCTAAAATGGTGTTGAAATGGTGATTTATTATTTCTGATATGGTTATTTATTGATTCTGAAATGGTTCATGATAGTTGATTTGAGTAAGAGAATGAGTGAGCGTTCGTCAACAAGTTTTGAATCAAATAAAAGTTGCGAATCAAACAAAGTTCACTAGAGGAGAAGATTGCAAAGATGAGTGAGAAAAAGACGGGACGCGGGACGAGGATTTCGTATCCTGCAAATCCCGTCTCGTCCCCCATATTATTATTATTATTATTATTATTATTATTATTATTATTATTATTATTATTATTATTATTATTATTATTATTATTATTATAAACTCCAAATAGTATAGAAATCAAACAACCGAATGTTTACATGAAGTTAGCGGGTAGCCGAGAAACAAGCTGCGCGCCAACCCCCTTAGCAATGGAAAAACAAACTCTGGTAAAAATATGAGCAGCTAGACGAGAACTAGAATCTAAGGCTAAAGAGAAGGAACGGATCCGTCCCAGAAGCACAATCGCATCCCCATCTAGCTCACCGAAGGAAGAGAAAGAAAAAGGCAAAAACCCATAACCAGCAGCAGAGCACACATCCCGATACTTGATGCACTTACGCCGCGCTGCGTCGAGAACACACCGTCCAGGAGCGAAGGAAGCTAAGCAAGTCTGAGTGAGGGGGGAGGATCCCGTGATATCGACACACGCATCTCGACCCCGATCCCAAGAGTAAAGAAGAATGTCAGCGGGCCTAAGGGGTCTGCCAAGACTGTCAACAACACCGATGTCCACTTCCTTCCTAGAAGAGATCCCAACACGAAAGCAAATGTCGAAGAGCGTATCACGGACAAGATTATGCCGATGTTTGAGCCCAATGGAACTCGGACACGACACAGCATGATCCCCAAAAGTGTCATCCTCAAAGACTCGACCACATGCAGAGCAAGGAAGAACAGCACGAAAAAGAGGGATACCCAAACGATAGTAGAGGACAGACCTATAAGTCCTACCATTCATGGTCTGACCGAGCCCAGAAATAGGAACTGCTCTGAGCCAATCAGATGAATGTGACCCATGCTGAGACCTCCACAACACCACCTGTCGCGGGGTCAATGAGAAAACCGACTCCGAAGAAGCCACAATCCGGGCGAAGTACACATCTGCCAATTTCTTCATAAGTTTGGGGGCAGCGAACTCGCAAGAATCACGACTGAAGTCAGAACCGATAAGACCATTGAAGTCACTCAGCGCAGCATCGAAGGAGGGTCCCTCACCCACGGGCAACCCAGCAAAGCGGAGGAGCGAAGACTGCAACCCAGAAGACTGCAGGCGAGAGGCTAGAAAAGAATAATGCATGACGTCACCAACAGCATAAACACCAAGCCCACCGTACTGAAACGGAAGAGTACCCAATCTCCACTGCCAATCACCAAACCCGGGTCCAGAAGCAGCCACAATACGCTCTAAACAGACATGGAGGGCACTGTCAAAGGTAGACTAAGCTGGGACAACGGCATCCGGCGGACAAGTACGCAAGGTGAAGTAGAGCCTAGAGATACCGGAACAAGCCCGAATCAAAAGCAGCTCACTCTGGGGATCCTCAAGTTTGGCAACAAGACCCATAAGCTCAACGGTCTTGGCCACACGAGTCGCAACGATCTCGGCGCTGTAAACAGGGCAAGTACTGACAGGACCCCCCCAAAACCGTAACGCCAGAAACATGCCGAGCAATAAGGGCAGGGAAAACACCAGGCACCAAGCCCCTAGGATCCACAACCGGCCAGAAGACCTCAGTTTTATTCACGTTAAGGTGCAACCCAAGTGCCGGGCCATCAGACATAATCATATCAAGAACCTGGCCAACCACAAGAGTGTCTCCTACAATAGTACCGTCATCTAAATACCAAGCCTGCAAGCATAAATCAAACGAATCCCGGATCTTGCATAACAGAGGATGCAAGACCAAAGCAAAGAGCAACGGACCAAGGGGATCACCCTGCTGAACCCCTTGGCAAGACCAAAGACAGTGCTCCCCATAGTAGAGCCGAGCAGGGCTAGAATAACAGAACTCGACCCACCGCGAGAGGCCAGGGCACTGACGACGGACCTCCAAAAGCAGAGTAGTGCGATCAACCAAGTTGAAAGCATTTTGGAAGTCCACCAACAGCAGAGAAAGACCCATCTCAGAGCCACGAGACTCTACAAGCCTATTTAAGGCATGCAGAATGGCCTCACCACCTCCAGAAACACCAACTCCGAACTACAGGTCCCTAAAATACCTAGATAACAGAGGCCCAACCAAGAAAGCACCCACCTTAGACACAAGGCACCTCCAGATCGTGCCGACAGCAATAGGGCGGATACCACCCCCTGGTTTGACCAGGGGAGTCAAATGAGCACTAGCAACATACTCCCCGAGAGCAGACGGACACCGACCCTCCAAGAAGATGTTCACCACCCCCGTAATGGAAACAAGAAGCTCATCAGAAACAGCAACTGCCGCACCACTCAAACAATCCAAAAGATGTTGGGCCCTGAGCCCATCCCTACCGCAAGAAGTGCCACGCGGGAAACTCCTTATGGGGTCCAAAACAATGGGCGGCGAGCAATAATAGAAGGCTGAGGGATGAAACCACAAGGCAAAACAGGGAGAGGGGCAGCCGGGTGCTTGTCCCGAAGCGCAAGCAAAGTAGAAGTAGAGTAAGGAGCAACATCGGAAGAAGAGAGAACCCGCATAGCAGCAGTGAAATGCCCATCAGAAATCTTCTTACGGCATTGACGGAGGTTGAGCTCCGGTGTGTGAGGCTCATCATCATCCCCAACACCCTCGCTGAAGGGCACAGGGGCTGCCCTCAAGGCAGCCCTAAGCAATCCAATGTCACCCCCCGGAGTGCTCCAATCAACAAGAGCACTCGTAATCGACTCCTCCTGGCGAGTACGCCGAACACCCGATCGACGATTGCTACTACTCTGTGGTACAAAAGCACGCAAAACACAGATGGGCATAGCTAGAAACTGAACCCAACCAGCAATGTCATCAGGGGCGACAATAACATGGTCAAGCACCCCTTTAAGAGCCCGAGCAAAACCAAGACGACAACGTGGCGGTACGGACTTAACTGTACGCAGTCCCTTGACCAAAAGACGATCAAAAGTACTCAAATCCCATCCACAATCAACCCGCGCGGTCCCACTATCAGAAGAATCCACACGTGGAACATTTAAATGTGGAGCACTCCCATTTAGCGAAACAGGGGACAACAACCCAGAACCTGGCGCAGGCATAGTAGGCGGCAAAACAGGGCAATCAATATTGAAAATGAAAAAAAATAATCCTCGGCAAAACAGAGCATTACCATCACCATCGTCCGGCGGGGAAACAACAACTCCATCGGGATGACGGCACGGAGAGCGTAACGTGTGAAGGGAACAACAAACACCACATAACCACACATTCAACCTTCGGAAAGTAGCCTCAGCAGCGGCATAGACGACCGGAGAAGACGACAAAAGTGAACAAGTGTCAGCGGCGGCGATGACGGAACCATGCCTATCCTTGAAATGACGTAAGAAGGCAGTTCTAACAAGTCCACGACCACCACCGTTGGGGCAATTATGGAGGCTAACAAAAGGGCAAAGAAAACGTTCCTTAGGGACCGACATGGCGGCAAATCAAGCCCGACTAGCCCGAATACAACCAGCACACTCGAGGGCAAACACACCAGTGCAACAACCGGCGCTGATAGATCCCTCTGATTGACCCCTTTGAACGACCAGAAGACCCAAGCAGCGAAATTTCAAAACAAATTCAATCAGTAGTGTCGATCAAAGTCGACCCAAACAAAACCAACCAGCAGCCAAGGCAAAATCGATCAAGCAGTATTGTCGAAATCAACCAAGCAGCCGAGCAAGAGCCCCAAAACCAGCCGGTCGATCAACACCTCCACCGGATGCGACCGCGATCGAAGAAGCACGAACCAGCAAAGGGAAGGGAAGGGAGATTGCGGGATGAAGAACAAACCTGGAGATGAAGAAGCGAACCCCGGGAAGCGAGATGAAGGGCATGGAGATCGCCGTTCGCCCGAGTGCCCTGAGCCGCTGCACTGAACCGCCAGCACCGCTGCACTGAAGCGAGATGAAGAGCACCGGACTGAACTGCCAGCAACGACGCCGAGTGCCCTGAGCCGCTGTGCCGACACCGAGTCCCTGCAACGACGCCGAGTGCCCTGAGCCGCTGTGCCGAGGACTCCGGGCTGATGACTCCGGTCTGATGATGAAGACTCTCGAAGCGACAATGCCAGGCGCCTGCGCAACCACCGGACTGAACTGATGCAATCGGAGAAGATGATGCGCGAGGACTCCGACGACTCCGACTTGTCTGATGCGCGCTACGTGGATGGCGAGCACGAAGAGATCGATCAGGACTGGCGACACCAGCCCTCACGAGCCACCGAGGAGACCACCATGGCCGGACGCTGCTGAACACCGGAGATCCCCAGGCGCCCAATCGCCCAATCGCCGATCGCCCTAATCGCCTTGCCCTAGCACACCGGATTATTATTATTATTATTATTATTATTATTATTATTATTATTATTATTATTATATGCTTATAATAGCTTACAAGAAATTAGTGGGCAGCCGAGATACTATATGAGCCCTCACTCCATTGGCAATAACAAAGCTAATTCTAGTAAAAATATAAGCTAATTCTAGTAAAAATATAAGCTAATTCTATTATTATTATTATTATTATTATTATTATTATTATTATTATTATTATTATTATTATTATTATTATTATTATTATTTTTATTATTATACATACGTATATACGGTATATATACTTTTACATACTTTGTAGTGTGTACATACTGTATAATACTACCTCCGATCCAAAATGTAAGTCGTTTGACTTTTTAACACGTATTTTAAGGAGCTAAAAACTATATAATATATTAACTTTTTTATTATTATTTTTTTACAATTCAATACTTATTACCAACAAATATTAAGTTGTAAAAAAACAATTTTAAAAAAGTTGATATTTTATATAGTTTTGGGCTTCTTGAAATACGTGTTGAAAAGTCAAACGACTTATATTTTGGATCGGAGGGAGTATATACTTATATCTTGTATATATATGCACACTGTGTACGTATATACACTTACATACACACACTTGTATATATACTGTATTATATGCATAGTGTTTGTCTACAGTGTGAATATTGTTTTTATATTATTTGTAATTATATTTATAATAGGTCTGGTGTGTGTATATATAAAAAAAATCTTAAAATATAAAAAAATTATAAATCTACCTTTGAAAATCGTAAAATATATAAAATTTTAGATTTTTTATAATATTTTTTATTTGAGGAACAGTGTCCGTCCCGTCCCGTGAGGGAAAAGGCCCGAGCGGAATTGAAAAAAAAAAAAGTAAATTTCGTCCCGATTCCGTCCCGCACCCACCCCTAGTCATAATGGTGGTCATTTTCACTACTATAGAAGATGTCTCAATGTATTTTACACCTTGTTTCTATGTGAACCCTCTTATGCTTTGTGCCTGTCAATACTGGAATCTGATTTCCTTTTCTTCCCTTGTTTTTCATTAGGTAATAATTTGGGTAGAAAAATTAACCGTTGGCATCCTTGCGGATGAGATCCTGTAGAACGGGATCTATGGAAATCTTAGTTCCCCAGACACCATGGCACATGTTTGCAATCCTATCAGCCACAGTATTACCTAAACGGGGAATATAAGAGAATGTGGTCTGCTTACCCCTCGGAGGAGGGATTTGATTTCGGATATGATGAGCTCAATTTTCCAAGGGCATCTCGAAAGACCCTTCAGATAGTTAATGATGATGAGCGAGTCTCCTTCAATGTGTAGTTTTGAAATTCGTAGTTATAAGGCTTTTTGTATTCCTAGTAAAAGTGCATGAGCTTCTGCTTTAATAGGGGACTGTTTTCCAACGCTTTTATATCCCAGCTCGACTGGGTGTCCCATCCAATCCCGAATAATGTACCCACTTGAAATACATAGGTTCGGGATAAGGGAGACGTCAAAGTTGAGTTTGAAGGAGCCATAGGGTGAGTTTTTTCCATTTTAAAGGTGTTTTCCTATGTAGTGAGTGCATTTTATTTTTGTTGTTTTCCTGTAGCGGTATTGGCTCAGCAATCAGGTATTGATTGTGATGAGACATGCAGCCCCGTGGTCAAGCCTGTCACTATCCGAGTGATACTGAGCTTAGCATTGTCACGACATTGGACCATTCATCAGCTGAATGTCAAGAATGCCTTCCTGCATGGCCATCTGAATGAGACAGTTTACATGTTTCAGCCGCCAGGATTCGTTGATGCTGATCGTCCAAAACACGTTTGCCTCCTGAAGCGCTCTCTATATGGTATCAAACAGGCTTCGCGGGCGTGGTTCCGGCATTTTGCCTCTCACCTACTGCACTCAGGCTTTGTTGGTAGCCGCTCAGATTCGTCTATGTTTATCTATCGCAGAGGCACAAACATGGCCTTTCTGTTACTATATGTCGACGGCATCATCCTCACCGCCTCCTTTGATGATCTTCGGACGTCTATTATTGCACAGTTGAGCCCCGAGTTCGTCATGTCAGATCTGGGTCCGTTGTCTTACTTCTTGGGTGTCGTTGTGCAGCGTCATGCGTCTGGGTTGTTTCTCTCTCAGAGTAAGTATGCTGCCGAAATTGTTGCTCGGGCCATGATGAGCAATTGCAAGCCAGTCGTCACCCCTGTGGATACCTCCAACAAGCTCAGTGCTCACTCTAGTCCTCTGTTTGATGATCCGACGTTGTACCGGAGTCTCGCCGGTGCATTGCAATATCTTACGTTTACTTGGCCAGACATCAGTTACGTCGTTCAGCAGATCTGCCTGTTTATGCATGCGCCCAGGGAGCCGCACTTTCAGGCTTTGAAGCGGATCATCCGGTACATCAACGGTACCCTCGAGTTGGGCACCACAATCTCCCCTTCTTCTAGGCACGACCTTGTCGCCTACACTGATGCGGATTGGGGAGGATGTCCTGACACACGCCGCTCCACATCCGGCTACTGTGTCTTCCTCAACGACACTCTTGTGTTATGGTCGGCGAAACGTCAGTCGGTGGTTTCTCGCTCTAGCGCCGAGGTTGAGTATCGGGGCGTCGCCAACGTTGTTTCCGAGTGCTCCTGGCTGCGCAATCTCCTACTTGAGCTCAACTGCCCTCTTCAGAAGGCCACACTGGTCTACACCGACAACGTCTCCGCCGTCTATCTGGCCAGCAACCCAGTCTAGGATCAGCACGCGAAGCACATTGAGCTCGATCTCCACTTCGTTTGGGACAAGGTTGCTCGTGGACATGTTCGTGTTCCTCGATTTTCGGTCCAATCTCATTGTACGGGACCCTTCACTTTCGACTGCGGAGGTTTAATAGATTACATAGATGACATATTGTATAGTGGGCCAAAAAGCCCAATCTCTTATAACCTATATATATGATTGTCTAATAAATGAAACCATCAAGGGGGACTTTACATCAATTCTATCCTTCTACATTTTTTAAAGTTATTTGGTTACGGTAGATATTTGTTCGTTGTAACTGGTAAGTTATTTAGTTGTAGTAAGTATTTATTCGATTATAATGAGTAGTTAGTCGGTCATAATTATTTATTTATATAAAATTATTTGGTTGTAATGGGTACTCGGTTATTTGGTTACGTCCTATGAAAAATAACACTAATAATTTTTCTTTTTTTAATAATTATTCCTATAACTAAATGACTATTTACTTCAACTAAATAATTTTTGTTTCGAAGACAATAATTCTATTTATGTTTCTATATTTTGCACAATAAAAGATGTCCGCAATCAGTGGCGGCTGCAGGAATCGCTGGAGGAGGCGAAATTGTTTGTTGGGAAAAAAAATAATCCTCGGTATATATATTAAAGACTTTTTTTTAAATATATTGGAAAAAAACTAGAAATTGTGGTATAAATATGATATTTTATTAAAAAAATTCATGCAATAATTTAATAATTTATATGTGTGTAGCATGATTAAGATTTTTTTTAAAAATATTGAAAGAAAATTGTAAATTTTTTAAAGAATTTGTCATTGGTAAATGAAAAAAAAATTGATAAGATTGAAAACTATGACACAAAACCTCATAAATTGTGGTTTAACTAAAAAAAATTCATAGGAATAAAAATTAGAATTTTTTTTTAAAATATATGTGTAACATAAAGAATAATCTTATGAAAATATTAAAAGAAAAACATATAATTTGATTTAGGGTAAATTGCAACTAATATCCTAACCTTTAGGGATAGTTGCTTTCAATACCCTAACCTTGTAAAATTTTACAAAATATCCTAACCTATACTATTAGTTGCACTTAACACCCTAGATGAGATTCTTAAATTTAAAAATTACCCACATCATAAAAAATTACAAAAATCGCCCATATTTATAAAATGTTTTCAATATACACCTAATAAATTTTAAATTTTGAAATTAAAAAAATCTCTTACAATTGAAGCTCACCCAACCCACCATCCAAAAATAATTATAACAAGTATATAAAATCTACTCCTTTAAAAATATAATATAATTATTTTAGCATTTACTCATTTAATATCTTAATATAATTACTCGAAATAATTAATTATTTATCTTAAACATAATACTTTTACAAAAATAAAATAATGTAGATTTTAATAAATAAATGCTATGAGATATGATAACCGTTTGTAATATATAAAGAGTTACATGATAAAGATATATTAAAAATAATATGGTAAAATTATTATTTCTTACCATATTATTTTTAGTATATATTTATTATATAATTATTGATTGCAAATGGTTATCATATCTTTTACCATTTATTTTTTAAATCTACTTTATTTTATTTTTGTAAAACTATTATGTTAAACATTTCTTATAGAATCATTTTTTTTAATACCATGGAATTTATGTGTGATACATTATAAGATGTTATGTATTAGTTTTAGTATATATAACATAATATTAACCAAAAAGACAGTATATATTGTATCAAATAATATATATGGAATATATAGATGTACAAATCGGCATGTATCGAGACAGACTTATATAAATTTAGATTTAATTATAATGTTTGTTTTTTAGATAAATAATTAATTATTTTGTTTGATTATATTAAAATTTTAAATGAGTAGATGCTAAAGTAATTATATTATATTTTGAAGGAGTAGATTTTATATACCTGTTATAATTATTTTTGGATGGTGGGTTGGGTTGGCTTAAATTGTAAGAGAATTTTTTAATTTCAAATTTTAAAATTTATTAGGAGTTTATTGAAAACATTTTATGAATATGGGCGATTTTTGTAATTTTTGTATTATGTGGGTAATTTTTTAAATTTAAGAATCTCATCCAGGGTGTTAAGTGCAACTAATAGTATAGGTTAAGATATTTTGTGAAATTTTACAAGGTTAGGGTATTGAAAGCAACTATCCCTAAAGGTTGGGATATTAGTTGCAATTTACCCTTTGATTTAAATACGACATTTATAATAGGGAAATTTTAGTTGGATTAAAAAATAGTGGAAAAAGGAAAAGAATAAGATTTGAACCATGACCTCTTTTTCCTTCTTTCCATCCTTTTCACCAACTAAGCTAGATGGTTTTAGTGTTCCCTTTCACATTTTTTTATTGTTTTACCTTATTTTTTTTAACATATATACTAGGAAATTACGTCGTCCGAGGGTGGGACGGCCGCCCCCCCGCCCCCCTGCGGCCGCCCCTGTCCGCAATCATTCTTTTTTCTTTGACCATTATCAACAATAAATATTTTTTGAAAAAAAGAAAAAATAAGTAAGCAACATATGATTATGATATCAGTCAAAATAAACTCATTTACATGGAGGACTTGTTCGGGCCGACCAAGACTTGCAATCGTATAAAAACGCAATTTTTGCTTTTCTAATAGTGTAATATGGACAAATAAAAAAGAAACAACAAAAAAATAAAGGAAAAAGCGAATAAAATAAAGGGAATATTGCAAAAAATTGCCTAATCTTTAGTGGTTGTTACACTTATTAGCATGAACTATAAAAAATGTGGAAAATAGCCTTAAGTATTTACTTGATTGCAGAAAATAGCCTCAAGCTACATTCAAATTCAAATAATTAACTTCAAATTCAAATTAATTATGAAAAATAACCGTAAAATACCTTCAAAATCAAATTAATTACAAAATCTCTTCAAAATAATTTTTATTTAAAAATATCGACACTTCTTATACAAAAAACATGTTACACTTAATTGTTGTTATCTAAAATCATAACTGAATTAATTATAAAAACTATCTGAAATCATATAAATATAACTTAAATTTATTATTTTAAAAAAATCATTAAACTATTTACATGTTATTAAAAGTCGATAAATACTTAAGCTTCTACTCATAATTGATCTAATAAGCGATTTAAGACGATCTTTTGAGCAAAACTAGCACAACAAAGTAATTAAGCATGCATTATATATATATATATATACACTATTTTAAACCTAAAAATTATTAGGGTAGTTTGTTATCTTTTATTGAAAAAAAGTGTGCATGCGTTATACATTCACACACAATGATTTTTATTTAAGCATTGAATAGACTACGTGGGATGAAGATAAAATAAATTTTTATTAAGAAAAATAAAGATCTTTTGATATTTTTTCGTAATTTTTTTCTAATCTATTTATTTACAAAATTTATATGCTATAAGGTAGTTTTTAATCTTTTTTTTATGAAAAGTGGTAGATTTTGAGAAAAATACATAATTATTTGTGCTATTTTTTTAATTATGTGAATTTTAATGTAGCTTGAGGCTATTTTCTACAACCATGTAAATAGTTAAGGCTATATTCTGTATCTATATAAACTCTTAATTTAGAAGAGTTTAGAATGATGTGTCATTTTTAGAGACATTTTAGGAGTCTTAACTAATCATTATTATTTTTCTTTGATTTTCTTTAATTCTGTTTTTTTATTCATTTTCCTTTAATTTTCTTTTTTTCTTTAATTTTACTAACTATCTATATCTATATAAACTCTTAATTTAGAAGAGTTTAGAATGATGTGTCATTCTTAGAGTCATTTTAGGAGTCTTAACTAATCATTATTATTTTTTTCATTTTTCTTTGATTTTCTTTAATTCTCCTTTTTTTATTCATTTTCCTTTAATTTTCTTTTTTTCTTTAATTTTACTAACTATCTATATAAACTCTTAATTTAGAAGAGTTTAGAATGATGTGTCATTCTTAGAGTCATTTTAGGAGTCTTAACTAATCATTATTATTTTTTTCATTTTTCTTTGATTTTCTTTAATTCTCCTTTTTTTATTCATTTTCCTTTAATTTTGTTTTTTTCTTTAATTTTACTAACTATTGGGCTTAATTCAAAACATTGAATTCAATAATTTCAATCTAATATAACTATTGGGTTTAATCAAATTTATTTACTAACTATCTATATCTATATAATATAAACTCTTAATTTAGAAGAGTTTAGAATGATGTGTCATTCTTAGAGACATTTTAGGATCTTAACTAATCATTATTATTTTTTTCATTTTTCTTTCATTTTCTTTAATTTTCCTTTTTTTATTCATTTTCCTTTAATTTTCTTTTTTCTTTAATTTTACTAACTATCTATTCTATATAAACTCTTAATTTAGTAGAGTTTAGAATGATGTGTCATTCTTAGAGACATTTTAGGAGTCTTAACTAATCATTATTATTTTTTTCATTTTTCTTTGATTTTCTTTAATTCTCCTTTTTTTTATTCATTTTCCTTTAATTTTCTTTTTTTCTTTAATTTTACTAACTATTGGGCTTAATTCAAAATATTGAATTCAATAATTTCAATCTAATATAACTATTGGGTTTAATCAAATTTATTTACTAACTATTGGACTTAATTCAAAACATTGAACAATTACGGATTATGACACATCAGATTTAAGCAATGCTTCTGGTGAGAAGACAATGGAATTTGGTACCTATTTGGGAGTTCCCACGGCCTGCGGGCGGATGTCGAAGGAGAAGTATCATTATCTGCTTGACAAAGTCTCCTCGAAGCTTCAAGGGTGGAAGTCTAGAACTCTATCATTAGCTGGGCGGGTGACGCTTGCGAAGTCGGTACTCACAAGCCTGCCCTTGTACACAATGCAGTCGTCGTTCGTACCAAGAACCATATGCGATGCGATCGACAAAAAAGTCCGGAGCTTTGTATGGGGTTCGACGTCTGATGAGAGGAAAATCCATCTGCTTAGTTGGGACACGTTTATAAAACCGACAGATGAAGGAGGATTGGGCATTCGACCCATGAGAGCGGCAAACCAAGCAACTCTAGCTAGACTTACTTGGCGACTCCTTCAATCACCATCGTCTCTCTGGAGCCGGATTATAAGGGGGAAGTACTGCAAGGGGAGGCGGGATGTTGACATGTTCACCCGGAGTGCAGGGTCGTCACGAATATGGCGGAGCATTACCCACGGCGCAGATCTACTTACACCCCATCTGAGATCAGCGATTGGAAATGGTAATAACACGTTGTTCTGGTTTCATCCTTGGGTACAAAACACGCCATTGATTGATGCAGCTATAAGCCCGGTTCCGGAAGAGGTGAGCAGCTCCACGGTGGCGGAGATGCGGCTGAATAATGGCTGGAATTGGGGGTTACTTTCTCAATACCTGCCGTCAGAAATACTTTTGAGGCTTCAGTCCATCTTTATACCGGCGGATCCCCTGGTGGATGATCGATTCTATTGGGGTCTCACCCCTTCGGGGTCTTTCTCAACCAGCTCTGCTATCCATCAACTAATCAGGGGTGGGAACCCTGTTTCTACAAGCCCGACATGGCGTCTAATCTGGAAGCTCCCTGTTCAACAACGGGTTCGGAGCTTTGTTCATCTTGCTGCCCATGATGCTTTCCTCTCGAATGGCACTAAATTGAGACTTCATCTTACCAACTCGGACGCGTGCCCCCGCTCCTCCTCCCCGGAGTCTGGCATCCACGTTCTCCGCGACTGTGTGGCGATCAGAAAAGAATGGGAGGAGCTGGTTGAGGGGTCGGGAATCAACAACTTTTTCAATCAAAGCTCTATCCAAGAATGGATCTTCCTCAACATCAAGCGGAACCCAGGTTGGGCGTCTACCTTCGCGAACATGTTGTGGCTGGTGTGGAAAGCTAGAAATCTGCTGGTGTTTGAAAGTAAGGAGGAACATAAGGGTCTTGCGAGGAGGGCCCTGGAATTCACCTCGCTTTATGCACTAAGCCGAAAAAGGGCCAATCTGCCGCAAGGGGCTCCTCTGCCACAACCGACGACGAATGACCACTGGAGCGCTCCACCAGTAGGATGGATGAAGATGAACATCGATGGGTCATCGAAGGGGAACCCTGGCCCGGCAGGAGGAGGAGGGGTGGTTCTCTCCTGCACTAGAAGCTACATTTCGGCCATTTGGGTTTAAATGCGGAACTGCAACAGCCATACGAGCAGAGCTTTGGGCGGCTCTTCATGGGCTCCGCCTGGGGTTGAAATTGGGAATTACACACTTGATCCTTGAATCGGACTCGGCCATCCTTTGCCGGTTGCTTCGATCAAAGGACGCTGTCATACATCCGGATGCACTCCTTATTGAAGAATGCTGTGAGCTCCTATCCCATCCCGGATGGGAGGTCTCGATCTCCCTAATCAGCCGACGACTCAACACCGGGGCTGATGCGCTTGCCAACTGGGCGCTGTCCTTGAACACTGATTACATAGAACTTCCCTCACCGCCTTCTGTTTTATTTCCTGTCATGAACTTGGTTCCTGGGGCGCTGTCCTTGAACACTGATTACATAGAACTTCCCTCACCGCCTTCTGTTTTATTTCCTGTCATGAACTTGGTTCCTGAACTCTTTGCTTGATTTGCTTTTGAATAAATTACGGGGTTTACCCGTCTTACTGATCAAAAAAAAGATTTAAGCAATGTTATAATGATATTGATATTATTATTATTAAGTAATTTAAAATATCTATATTTATGTATTATACTCAACATAAGATTTTAAAAAAATAAGTTTATGAGATAATTATAAGATACATTTATTGTAAAGTTTTTTTTTATGATTTTTATATTAACATTTATTAATATTTTTATATATTATATTTTAGTTTAAAAAAAACGCGTCATGGCGCGGGAATAATACTAGTTTTTTATAATTCAGACTATTGAGCGCAATAACTTCTAAAAGTTGGGCTATTTTTTTTTTTTTTTTTTTTTTGTAATTTTCCCTAAAATAAAGAAAGATGGAGGCGGCCCCCACCTGAGCATCGGATGTGCACGAGGATTGCAACAAGGGACGAACACGTGGAAAATGGACCCGTCAACGTAAAAACGCAGAGGAGAGTAAATGCGTGCACCAAAACGACGGTGCGTTGATAGATCTCATTGCTTCTTTGCAAATTGATTCTGTCCCAATTCGGCTGCATTTATCATTTGTCCTCCATTTTGTTGTCCCTCCCACACCACTCTCCTTTGGACGGCTTTGGATTATTATTACTGCGTAAATATCTAACTATAATATTTTAAAATTATATTTATTATTTTTAAATGTCTACAAAAATATAATAATCAATGTAAAAATTATAATTTATTTTAAATTTTTTATTTATTTTACAAACTAAATCAAAATTTTGATTTTTCTTGTTTTAAAATAAATATTTTTTCAAGATTTTTTTTTATTTTGGATTTTCTTGGTAACTGTCCAAAAAATAGGGATGTTATGCAAAATGTCCATTTTCATAATGGCTTTTGCAAAATGTCCTAAATTGAAATTTTTACCCCTAGCTTTAATATTCTTCCTTTTTTCCTATTGCACCAGGCATCCCCATTTCTTCTGATTCACGGAACGACGAGCAACACCAGGCATCCCCGATCTCCCTAATTTCGAAGATTTCGATCTCGATCTGAAGCAGGAACGCCAATTTCTTCATCAGGCATCGTCGATTTCGCCATCAGTCATCAAACCTGAATGAATTTGTGCTCGGTTATAGCACTGTCATCCCGAATTCAGATTTCAAAAGAGGTAAATATCGAATTTGTGCTCGTTTGTTGTTTGAGACGTGAATATTGTGATTGATTTTGATCTCAGTTGATGATTTTCATCTCCGTAGCTAATTTGGTGATTGTTGTACTGTAATCCCGAATTCTGTTTTTGACATTATGATATATGTGTTTGAATAACATTGGATGCCTGTCATCACAATAGCTAAATCCAATTTGATTTTGATAGATGTGTTTGAATAAATTAAATTGGATGCCTGTCATCACAATAGCTAAATCCAATTTGATTTTGATAGATGTGTTTGAATAAATTAAATTGGATGCTTGCCATCACAGTAGCTAAATCTAATTTGATTATGATAGCTGTTTTTGAATAAAATTGGACGCCTGTCATCACAGTAGCTAAATTTTATTATGATCTCAGTTTGAATAAAATTGGATGCCTGTCATCACAGTAGCTAAATCCAATTTGATTTTGATATATGTGTTCACTACTACATTTAAGAGAAAAGAGGGCGGTTGGTGGGGGCGGTTTGATAAGGTGGTGGTTTTTGCAGCGGTTTAGGTGGATTTTGAGAATTTAGAATAGGTTCAGTTTATGGAGGCGGTTTAGGCAGCGGTTTTGATAACAGAGGTCTATGGAGGCGGTCTATTGTTATTTTGGAAGCGGTTTAGTGAAGTGAGAAAACGTATAGCGGCGGTTCACCAAAGCCCGGGTAAAGTAACGTATTAGAGGCAACGGTTCATGGGTTTGGCGGGCTCACTAATTCCGGCCCGCCCTAATTTCACCCCAAAAAATTAAAACGCCCGCGCGGAAAAAGAAAAAGGGGATTTGCGGTTTTGGACTTGGAGTTTCGATCATTTGGGGAAAACAGAAGGGTTAGGTGATTAGGGGTTTTGAGGGATGAACGACTCAAACGATTAGGGGTATCCAGTTGGGGAAGGATTAGGGTGAACGAAGTTGAAGTAAAGCGATTTTGGCGAAGGAATTTCAAGTGATTCAAAGTTAAAGCAATTTGAAGCAATCTCAAGTTATGGAAAGCTTGTCCTCTTAGTTTGTAGTATGATGAACTAAAGAATTTTGCATTTTCTGTAATTTTGCTATCTGTTATGCTTTTCTAGTGGCTGTCTTTGTTGGTTTTTCCTTTTTATGGTGCGTTCTGTGTTGCTTTTATGGTGGAAGTGTTCCTCATCTATTAGTTTTTATGGTGGAGGTGTTCTTCATCTGGCTGTTAGTTTTTAGGGTGAAGATGTTCCTCATCTGGTGGCTGTATGTAGGCTGATGGCTTTTGATTTTCAAAAAATGTTATTGAATTTGTTTTTTTTATGTTCCAACTAAACAAGCATATGTGAATATAACCATCATGTTCCAATAAGAACCAGAGGTCCTTCTGGATTAATCTCTTTGCAAGAGAAGCCAAGAATGAACAGCTATGCTATATTTAGTTTATGACTGTTTTGAGAAAATGATTCCTTTTTATTAAGTCATTAAACTCATCAGGGTATTGTGGACACCAGCTGGAATTTTCCTCTTTCTCATAAAGGATCTTGGTCTTGAAAACATAAACTAAAACAAAAAAGGTTAATATATAAGTGGATCTTTTTAGGGTGGGGGTTCTCCTTGATTTACTTCAACGTTGTCTTAATCGGTGTATGTTTAGGTATGGCCTATGACAGATTGACAGGTGTACCAAGTTATACCCTTTATTAATGAGTTTAATGACTTAATATATGTGAGTTGGTTTTATTGTGTCTTGAATGGTATCCCATCTCTCAAAGCTTGTTTATATTTTCTGTTAGATATGGTGGAATTTAACTTATTGCAATATATGTGAGTTGGTTCCATAACATGTTTAGAGTAGGTGAAATATGAGTGTGTATGATTTCGAAATGATATTATGAAGAATTACTTGCTCACTCTTCAAATTCTCAGGGTGATCATGTAACCTTCCTGAATGTATACAAAGGATATATATCTCTAAACCTTGCATTTCCCTGTCTTTTGTTTTTTTTACAGGAGGAGGTTATTCATTTAAGGGAACATCGAAAGAGAGTTGCCCAGCGCGTTGGTGTAACTTTGAAATCTTGTGAAAGGGCATGCAGGTACTTCTTCTTCTATTTTGTGTATCTAATGTTGTTAAATATTTGTAAGATGACTGGTTGTAATGTTAAATATATAAATACCTATTTTCAAGTATTTGTAAGAGTATGAGTTTGAAAATATTTTCAAGTATTGGTCAAATATTTGTAAGGGCATGCAGGTACTTCTTCTTATGTGTTCTGTATTTTTCATTTGATCCGATATTGTGAAATATATAAATACCTACAAAATAAAACAATAAGAACAAAAAACAAAAGAAGATGAAGTATTGAAAGTCTGAAATGGGGAATTTCGGGCAAAGCCATGCGATTCCAAATAAGATGCATAATTTTGGCTAAAGTAGAAGTTCTTTTATTTCATGGTTTGTTATTGGTTTTGCTTAGTTGCTATATTTTTATTCGTCATAATTTCTGCATTTTTTGTCTTTCATTGTAATTATTCGTGTGCTGGCCTTGTTTTGTTTGTTTCTTAATTGATTGGAACTGATATTGTTTAGTAAATTTTCCTCCTACAAGTGATAATGAAAAAAAAACTTCTTTATACTTGAAGTACCGACTGCAGCATGCAACTATAGAAAAAAAAGCCAGCAGCATCCAACATTTCCCTCTTCTGTTCATTGCTGGCTGCAATGCAAGCCTTGTAAAAGCCAACTAGGATAATAGGTGACACAATAATCCAAGAACTCATATCATATAGTCCTTGCTATAATAAATGACTTATAAAAATACAATTTATTAGGCATGGACAAAAGTAGCATGAAGTGGTGGATGCATCCGAGATGGAGTAAGGAGTACTCAAAAGGAGTGGATGAGTATATAGAAAAGGCATTTGCAAATGAAGCATGAGGAGGCGAAATCTGTTGCCCTTGCAAAGTTTGTTATCGTCGTAATTGGTTAGAACGACAAACTGTCAAGGATCACATGATTGTGAAGGGTTTCCATAGGCTACCAGAGGAAGTGGGAGAACCGCAACCTAATGATGGTAATGAGGTGAACGATGGGGCAAATGAGTTTGGAGATAACATGGACGATCTATTGCATGACACATTCAGTAACTGTCCAAATGAAGAGGCAACCAGTTTTTACAAGTTAGTGGAAGAGGCCCAGGAAGAATTGTATCCTGGTTGCAAGATTTTTTCGAAGTTTTCCTTTCTAATTCGCTTATTCGTTCATAAGCGAGACCATAAACTGAGCAATGGTGCCTTCACTGATCTGCTAAAAATTATAAAAGCCATGCAACCGGATGCAAAGTTGCCCACTTCTTATAATGAAGCGAAGAAGGTCCTAAAGATGTTGGGTCTTGAGTACACTAGGATTGATGCATGTGTTAACGATTGCATCTTGTATTGGGAAGATAATGCTGAAGCAACAAGTTGTCCTATATGCAAGACTTCTCGGTGGAAATCAGCTGAAAAAGATGGCGAAACTGGCAAGGCTTCAGAAATACCTACAAAAGTACTTAGATACTTTCCAGTTAAGAAGAGGTTGCAAAGATTATTCATGTGCCGAGAGATTGCACAAAACATGACATGACATGCAGATGGACGTCCGAAGGATGGGGGTTTGAGACATCCTGCAGATGGTGAATCTTGGAAGAACTTTGATGTACTTTATCCCTCATTTGGTGATGAGTCACGCAATGTGAGATTAGGGTTAGCTAGTGATGGATTTAGCCCATTTAACTCAATGAGTATTGTCCATAGTGCATGGCCTATTACCAACCACTTACAACCTGCCCCATTGGATGTCGATGAAGTCAGAATTTTTAATGCTTGCCTTAATCATCCCAGGTCCTTCTTCACCGGGAAATAATATTGTTGTGTATTTACAGCCTCTTATCAAGGACTTGGCAGAGTTGTTTATGGCTGGCATAGAAACATATGATGCCTCAAGAAACGAAATGTTCAATATGCGCGCAGCCTTGATCACTACCATAAGTGATTTTCCTGGCTTTGCTATGCTATCTGGATGGAGCACGAAAGGGAAATTGGCATGTCCTTCTTGTCATTATGAAACTTGGTCGCACTATTTAACACATAGTAGAATGATGTGTTACATAGGTCATCGTAGATTTTTGGGAAGGAATCACCCATATCGGCGTGATAGAAGGCATTTTAACAAAAAGATTGATGATGAAATAGCTCCGGTGCGCTTGATAGGAAGTGAGACTTTGGAGTTGTTGGCTGGCTTTAAAACTGAGTTTGGAAAAAACAAACCAAAAGAGCCAAAGAGGAATATGAAGAGTAAGAAGAAGAAGTCTGTCTGCCCTTGGAAGAAAAAGTCAATCTTTTTTCTTTTGCCTTATTAGAAGCATATTGACATTCGACATTGTATTGATGTGATGCATATAGAAAAGAACATATGTGATAATATTATTGGGACATAGTTAGATATTCCTGGAAAAACTAAGGATCATGTGAAAGCTCGAATGGATCTGGTAGAACTTGATCTGATGGAGGAGCTTCAGCCTAAGATTGTTGCTGATGGTGAGAAGCTTGAAATTGCAAAATCGCGGTTTTGGATGACAGGGGAGGAGAAGCGCAGATTTTGAAGTGTGATCAAGAATGCCAAGTTACCACAAGTTTATGATTCTGCCATTGGTTGATGTGTTCAGGTTCAACAGAGAAGAATTCTTGGTTATAAGAGTCACGATGCTCACTTTTTCATGCAGTATTTACTTCCCATTGTTGTGAAGACATGTCTTCCCGAGGATGTTGGAAGGCCTTTCATCAGATTGAGTGCTTTTTTCAAGGCCATCTGCAAGAAAGTTGTTGACCCTGCAGATTTAGAGTATTTACAATATGAGATTTCTGAGATTCTTTGTCAGTTTGAAATGATTTTTCCCTGTGCATTTTTTGACATTATGGTTCATTTACCAATCCACTTAGTAGAAGAGATCCGACTTGGGGGACCTGTGTGTCATAGATGGATGTATCCAATTGAACGAGATCTTCGAAAATTGAAAGCTTATGTTCGGAATAAAAGTCGGCCAGAAGGATCAATGGCAAAGTCGTACTTAGTTGATGAATGCACCACCTTTTGTGCTAGATATCTACATCGGGGATCCACCATTACAGATGATCAGATTGGGAAATCATGTTTCCCTGAGATGGGTCATCCTATAATGGGGAAGGGAAGAAAAAGGAAAGCAACAAACCTTGAGCGTTCTAGGATTGATGACATAAAATGGGCTCAAGCACATCGATACTTCCCCTTTAACTGCCATAAAGAAGAAGTTGACAGATATATTAGGTAATATAATAAACCTTTTTTCTATAGTTAAACTATTTTTCACCCTTGGATGGAATATTGAAGAATATGTTTGTGTAATTTATTGTTATTGTAGTGAGCATGAGACACTAATTGCCAGAAGCAAGAAGAAAAGAATGTGGGACACTGCACAAACCCATTGTAAGGATTTCATTGACTGGTTTAGAGGGAAAGTGGAGACTGAGTTTGCTGAAGGAGTGGCTATTCTAGATTGGGTACAGTGGTTATCTGTTGGATCTTTTGTATATGTTAAAACATATAGCGGATACTCAGTCAATGGCTACAAGTTTCATATCTTGAAGCGCGATAGAAAATGCGTGTGTGATAATAGTGGAGTCTCTTTAACCGCATTGACTCCAAGCTATGCTAGTACGAAGGATCAACATCCGATAATAAGAGATGTGGCTTACTATGGGGCAATCAAAGAAATCATTGAGATCTTCTATGAAGACCATTTTAGCATTGTTTTGTTTGGGTGTGTCTGGTTTCAATCTGAAGAAGACACTCATGGACTCCCTCGGGTTAATCGAAAGAATCGCATTTATGAAGATGAGCCATTCATATTGGCGTCTCAAGCACACCAAGTATTCTACGTTGAAGACCCATTATCAAATGGTTGGAGCTATGTCGTTGAAGATCTTCCTAGATATGTCTCAACTGTTACTGAAGAGGGTGACTAATCTGTGGACAAATACTTGAAGGAATGCCCTTGTGTTAAGAGATTTGATTCTAGTGACGACGGGGTTGACATTAGCATTACGAGAGCGGATGTAAATGCAACAATGGTTGACCTATCAGGAAATGTATTAGAAGATAGTTAGTTGTCAAACAATGTTCTCTCTAGTCATTTTCGCTTTATAATGTTTTCGTATATGGGATAATGTTGTTTCTTAGTTATTTGAGATCATGTTTGTTCAATAATGTTTTTTATACATGTTGTTTCTTCTATAATGTTTCTGGTAGCTATGTCTAATGGGTGAGTAAATGTGTTCCCCAGGTCTGAGGTGAACACTTTAAAGCAAGGGACGAAGTTTCCTACAATCAAGAGGTAATTACTTGGTCTTGCTGATTGAGAAATGTTATCATTGTCTTGTTGTATTCATTGTCAGACTTTTTGACATGTGTGTCTAATGCTATCATGTCTTTGATTTTTCCCTGGGCTTTCATGTTCATGTGTTTTCATGTGCTTTCATGTTCATGTGTTTTAATGTGCTTTCATGTGTGTTTAATGGTTGGAGTTATGGTCTGAGTTGAAAACTTTGATGTGTTTTCATTTACATTTTCATTTTTCATGTGTGTCTACAACTCCAAAACCATAAGTACCAGAAAGTTCAAGCATATCTATATATATATATTTCAGATTACTTATCAGTGCCAAAACCATAAGTTAACAAAACCATAAGTACCAGAAAAGTAACCACCAAACCATCAAGCTAACAAGAGGAAACCTTCAACATAAACCATCAACTAACATTCTGAAAGGAAAGCTGCAGTAACATTGAAGGTTCGTAACAAACAAGTACCATGACAGATAAAGCTTAACAAACATCACAACCATAAGTACCAGAAACAAGGTTCATAACAACCATCACAAATGAAAAAGTTCAGTGCAACATAACAACCATAACAAATACACAACCATAACAACCATTACCCCTAAGAAGCAGTTCAGTGCAACATGTATCGGAATTGTGCTGGGTAGTTGTTGTGAGCCTAATTTGCCATGTTTTACATTATCTTTTATATCGATTTCTGCATGCATTTCATGCATTTGGGCTTGAATGATACAAAATATGTGTAGTTTATGCTTAGTTGCAATATATGGAGGTCTACACAAGTTTTTGTTATATTTCACAGAAATCGGACGCATTTTGGAGCTTAAAGGAAAGTCATGGAGAAGCCAAGAATGGTGCAGCTGGAGAGAAGGCCAATTTCCGGTTAACATCGTTCTGAATCAGGCTGTGATGTCTTCATGAGAGTTGTAGCATTCGGAAAGAGCTTTCCAACGCATGGTCATATGCGTCAATCCGACGAACGAGGCATCGGGAAAGTGCGTTTTACGAACAGAGCTGGGAGCTGAGGAAAGTTATCGATATCGACAAGATTTGTCGACATCGAGAAGTTATCAACTCGACATGTGTTCTAGACGTCGAGCACGAGCACCAGACGAAGAAACTTCTAGACATCGACAACTTTTGTCGATATCGAGGAGACATATCGAGAAGACATGTCGAGCACTCCAGAAGCCGAGATCGAGGAGAAGTCCGAAGAGAAAGGAGATTACTTGCAAGCCAAGATTCGACGAATTCTATCCGAATCTATCAAGATCTATCCAAGAAGATGTCCACACATTAGATATAATCCTAGTCTATCTATTTTATTTAATTACACTATGTTATTTATTTATCATTAAGTTTTAGATATAGATATAGTTGTTCTATCCTTGATTAACAAGGAATAGATCACTATAAATAAGGCCCTAGGGGGCTCAGTTTTGATTCATTCAATTTCAGTTAGATTCAATTTCAGAGAGAAGTAAGTAGGAGAAGTAGAGAGAGAGAGAGAGTGAGCAGCCGGTTGGAGTTGTGAAGCGAGAGCGGAGTTGGCTTCGAGCGGTTGTAAACTTTGGTTTATTTTTATGCAAGTTTCTTTTTATACATCAATGTCTGCGATTGCAATGAAGAGCGAGTAGTCCACCCACTTCTGGGGCTGGGGTGAGCCCAATGGTGGCCATGTGAGGCGATGCAATAAAGGTCAGATTTTTGTGCGATTCATCTTCTATCCCTCTGAGCATGATTCTTTTGCGAGAGTTGAAGGTGATCCTTGTTTGTATTATTGAAGCGAAAGTGATCTTAATGCAACTTGGATTAATTATGTGAAAAAGGGTTAGTAACAATTAGGGTTTATGCGAGAGCCTCTATATTCCTATTTGTTAATAACGAAAATTATTTAGATGGAAAGCATGATCTTTTATGCCTTTATGTGTTACTTTGCATGGTTATCGTTGCGGTGTCGAAACCCTAGCCTTGGAAGTCTTTAGTTTATTGATTTATTTCATCGAAATTCGTGTTCCGTGTTCGAAAAGCATTTGCATTTAAATTTATGTTCTTATCGATCTCGGGAAAATCTTGTCGACATCGAGTTCACTTGTCGACGTCGAGAAGATTAATCGAGATCGAGTTCTTTCTGTGTTGTCGATCTTCTGTTGCTGTGTCGAGTACTTTTCGATATCGACAAGGCTGTGTCGACAAGACTCGGTCGATTAGCTTCTGTCGAGTTACTTACTGTTCTGTCGACTTGTCTGCTGTTGTCGACGTGCTTTATCGAGTACCTCTGCTTTGCTTGCTTTTGCTTGTTTGCTTCTGTCTTTGCTTTTATTTTAGTTGCCCTTGCCGGGATTATTTGTTTCTGTTTTATTTCTGCTTCTGCTGGTGTTTCTGTGCTGTTCTGCTGCTGTTGTGAGAATCTGATAGCTACCTGAGAATTGCTGACGTGCTTCCTCGTGGATTCGATCCTGACTTTTCTCTTACTACAACGGGAGGAAGTCTTGTAATTATTTGCTGAGACAGGAGAGTCGTTCTAAACCATATTCTATTCTATACTTGACTTACTCCTGCAACAACAAATTGGCGCCGTTGCCGGGGAAGCTATCAATCGCGCCTTAGGTAGTCAGTTCTCACTGTTTCTTCGAGTTACTTTTCAGGTGTATGCGCCGTTCTGGTATCCCACCTGAATATTACGGTTTAGACGAACCAGAGCGCCTTCTACACATCAGAAATAGACTTCAAAGAGCCATGGAGGACGCTGAAACACAGGAGCAGCTGATCGCTAGGCTTACAAGGGATCTAGCCGCCAGGGATGCTGCTCTCGCCGCTGAGAAAGCAGCAAGGGAGCAAGCAGAAGCTGAGCTTGCCCAATATCCGACCACTGTTGAGGATTATATGCATCCCACGCTCGTCGTGCCTGAATCGGCGATTCTTATCCCTGACAACTCTTTTGAAATTCGCACTCAATTTCTTATAGAGCTTAAAAATAATGCCTTTTATGGCAGATTTAATGAGTGCCCTCTTGAGCATATTACCAACTTTTCTGACATGTACCGTACTCTTGCTGAAGGTACCACGCTTGAATATGTCAAGATGAAAGCTTTTCGCTGGTCTCTCGCTGGTCCTGCACTGAAATGGCTGGAAGGGCTGAAAGCAAGATCACTGACAACCTGGGCCCAAGTAGAGCAAGAATTTCTGAATAAATTCTTCCCACCCGCCAAAACAGCACATCTCCGCTAGAAAATCACCGCCTTCAAACAGAAGCAAGGGGAACCGCTGGCAAAGGCATGGGAGCGCTACAAGGAACTTCTGCGATCTTGCCCTACTCATGGACAACCACCCTACGTCATTCAAGAGATCTTCTTCAACTCTCTTGATCAAGGCACCAAGGACAGAATCAACCATTACACTCGCTATGAGTTTCTAACGATGCCACCAATTGACGCCTGGGGTGTGCTGGACAAGCTCACCAACTATGACAACAAATATGGAGCTACTTCAAACTATGATGAGAACTCCTGCGCCAGGCCAGCACCATCTATGCCACTTTATGAGCCAGCAAAGGAGATCGACCCAGATGTCAGGGAGCAATACTACAGAGACCAGAATAAGAAGCTCCTCAAACAAGTGAAGTATCTCTCTGTCAACCAGCCTTGCATAGAACGCGGATCGCAAAGGCACACCACTACTGAGTGCCCACATACAGAACAAGTCAGGATGGCAGAGCATCAGGAGGATGTAGCTTACGCAGGGGGTCCCAATCGCTACATGGGGGACCAAAGGTTTCAGCAACCACAATGGAACCAAGGCGTCCCTAGGAACCCCCCGCCATACAGAGCTCCAGGACATCCGGAGAGGGACCAGCAGAAGGATCAGCTACAGATAATCCTTGACGAAATGCGCCGAAATCAGGGCACCATCAACCATCAATTCCAGAACATCAATACAAAGCTTGGAGAAATTGATGTCTGGAGAAAATCAGTGGATACTCAGATTGGCCAACTAGCAGCAAGTGTCCCTAGACAATCAGGTGTACTCCCTGGATCCTCTGAACCTAATCCTAAAGGTAAATCTACTGGACATATAGCTGCTGTAAAGCTCAGGAGCGGACATCAATTACGCGAGCCAGAGGTCGGAAAGCAGCAGGACAGCGCCGAACAGCAACTCGATGTCGACGAACATCTTGTCGATGTCGAGAACCCTCTTGTCGATGTCGACAACTCCTCTGATCGACCAACCTCTGCACTGAACAACAACTCGACATCGAGGAAAGTTGTCGATGTCGAGGAGCTTGTCGATGTCGAGAACTCCCATGACGATGTCGATAAGACTGCAACACCTCCGACGTCTGTTCTGGCTCCAAATCAGAAAAAGAAGCTACCTTTCCCCACGAAATCTCTAAAGGACCCAGCGGAGAAAAAGTTTCAGCGCTTTATCAAGATGCTTCAGAAGCTCAATGTCACCATACCCTTCACAGAAGCTCTCAATGAAATGCCGTCCTATGTCAAGTTCCTAAAGGAGATTCTGAGTAAAAAGCGATCGATGGCGGAAATCACAGAGGAGTGCAGCCATCTGGACATATTGGAGAAGAGGCCGGATCCAGGTAAGTTTGCTATAACTATTGGATTTGGTCCATACAAAATTAATGCCCTATGTGATCTTGGAGCCAGTGTTAGTATTATGCCTTTAACAATTTGGTCCAAGATTAAGATAGGTGCCCTGGAGCCTGTGGATGCTAGACTATACATGGCCAACAACACAGTGGTCATTCCAACAGGCATGGTAGAAAATGTCCCAGTACAAGTAGGTAAATTCTTCGTCCCTGCTGATTTCTTAATTGTTGATATGCAAGAAGATCCTGCTTGTCCAATTATTCTAGGGAGACCATTCTTGGCGACTGTGGATGCCAACATAAGCGTACGGAAAGGAGTGCTCACCTTCAACATCAGCGATGAGGTAATAGAGTATTCTTTTAATAAAACTGAAAGGCATACAGGTCCAATGGAAGAGGTCAAATCTATCTCAGCTGGCTATATCACCTGCGGGGAACCCAAGGTCAGAAATATGACCCCTGAGGAGATAGAAAAGAGGGACATAGAGGCACAGGTGGAGAAAATCATGGACATCCTAAAGGAAGAAGCGAAAAATCCACTCGACACAAACCAAGGTATGTCGATTTGGACTAACTATTTTTCGGATGCCTTGACAGGAGCTAAGTATGGGGTCGTAGTCGACCAAAACTCCTCGAGATCGAGTAGTTTAGTCGACGTCGACAAAGATCAGAAACCTCCACCAGCCTCGTCGAGCAGTCAAAAAGTCGAGAAAGATTCCTCGATATCGACAAAGGTTGTCGATGTCGACAAGATCTTGACATCCTCGATCACACCTTCATCGACGAGCAGGCCAAAGGGGATCGAAGACTACTCGACATCGACAAGTGTTGTCGATATCGAGAAGATTACGGCCTCCTCGACACCACCTTCCGCGATGAGAAAACCACTGGATGTTGAGAATTCCTCGACGTCGACAACTCTTGTCGATGCCGACAAGATTAGGGTTTCCTCGACTTCGCCGTCTTCGAGCAGTCCACCACCTGAAGCTGAAAGCAACTCGATGTCGAGTAATGTTACTCGAGATCGACAAGATCCAGTGGTTCCCGAATCAGATTCTGCGAAGGTAAGCCAAGGTATGAATCTTTCTTCTCCTATTTCAATTAATGATTTATCTATACATGGGAGAGGTTTGCCTTGGTATGTGCGCTTATGCAGGATTTCCGATGACGATCCAAAGGAATACGAAGTAGGAGACATGGTCTATGTCTCTAAATCAAAGGATCATTGGTTTCCTAACAAATTCAATAAGAAGAAGATGGGACCATTCACGGTGAACAAGATCCATTCAGGAGGGATCCAGCTAAAGGACAAGAATGGAGTCTTATTTGAGGCCCAAGCTACATGGGCACTGCAGATGCCACCTTGAGCATTAATGAAAGTCGGCCTAGCAACTATAAAATCTAGAGCATGTACATAGACTTTTTAGGACATTTGAGACTTTGTTTTGGGTTTTTGGTTTTGAACATTGTTTTTGGTTTTTGTTGTTTTTGGGTATATGTCTTCTACTTTTCAGGTCAATGGATAGAACCAAAGCTTACTCGGACTAGGAGGTGCTCCATTTGAAATTTTGCAGCTCTGCACTCATGTCTTGTGAGTTTCTTTCTTTACCCTTGTTTTTTATACAGTGAGGACACTGTAATGTTTAAGTATGGGGTGGAGGAAGGGCTTATTTTGTGCATATTGATCATATTTGACATACTTGTGCATTATTTCTTAAGAATTGCTACATGGCTATTTTGGAATGCATTATTCATTTATGTGCTTATATGCATGTTTTCCAAAAATTTGAGAAAAATGACCCCATTGAAAATTTTGAAATAATGTCATGGAAGCTTTATATTGAACTCGACGATGCAAAATTGGATTCATTAGAGATATAGCATGAAATTGCCTAGTAAAGGGAAGTCACAACGAAGTGCATATTTTCTTGAAAACCATAAAAGGAGGTAAAATTTGAAATTGCTTTTGACATGTTGCATGATAAAATGATGGAGGACTTTAAATTCCATATAAATGCTCATATGTTTATAATCCTAGCCATACCTATGCTTATGCATCACAAAAGCCATAATATGCCTTATTTCAAATATTGCTCCACATGATCTAAATATTTCCATTCTTTACCTTATCCGGGGATTATGTTGAGAATGATGTTACATTATGGAGATGTCATATGGTGTTTGTGTTGTTATTATCATATTTGGAGTTTGGAAGGAAATTGTTTGAATATATGGAAAATTTAATGAGTGAAAAAAAAAAATCCAATCACCTCAGGAGATAAAGGTAGATTGACCCTGCTCTCTGAGATAATAGTTTGGAGAGATGGGACACATTGTGAGGAGTCCAAAGCACTAAGTATCCGGGGCCATTCATGACACCCATGTTTGCGACTCGCGAGAAGGCAGTGCTGAGGTTAGAGAGGTAAAAGCATTATTATTGAAAAAAGCAATATGAAAGGTGATGAATTGTATGGAAGAAGGAATGTGATATGAAACTCAAAGTTTGAAAGTGATCCATTTCCCCGGATCAAAAGCACCACATTGCAAAAAATTGCCCACCTTTTTAGCCTTTTACCAATCTACTCCTTCATGAGCTTAAATTAAAATCTTCTTGATTATCAATGCTTTGTCACTTATGAATGTTTTTTTTTCATGACCCTCCTTTTGTGAGTAGATGTTGCTTTGATATATTTGCACATACATGGATTTGAGACACTAGTACCTTTTCGAGGATGGTAATTGATTGCAGGGACATATGGCAATGAATCTAAGATGTTGAGAGTTTGAATTCTTCCCCTGGATGACAATTAAAAGTATTGCTTGAGGACAAGCAAGCTTAAGTATGGGGTGTTTGTTGTGAGCCTAATTTGCCATGTTTTACATTATCTTTTATATCGATTTCTGCATGCATTTCATGCATTTGGGCTTGAATGATACAAAATATGTGTAGTTTATGCTTAGTTGCAATATATGGAGGTCTACACAAGTTTTTGTTATATTTCACAGAAATCGGACGCATTTTGGAGCGTAAAGGAAAGTCATGGAGAAGCCAAGAATGGTGCAGCTGGAGAGAAGGCCAATTTCCGGTTAACATCGTTCTGAATCAGGCTGTGATGTCTTCATGAGAGTTGTAGCCTTCGGAAAGAGCTTTCCAACGCATGGTCATATGCGTCAATCCGACGAACGAGGCATCGGGAAAGTGCGTTTTACGAACAGAGCTGGGAGCTGAGGAAAGTTATCGATATCGACAAGATTTGTCAACATCGAGAAGTTATCAACTCGACATGTGTTCTAGACGTCGAGCACGAGCACCAGACGAAGAAACTTCTAGACATCGACAACTTTTGTCGATATCGAGGAGACATGTCGAGAAGACATGTCGAGCACTCCAGAAGCCGAGATCGAGGAGAAGTCCGAAGAGAAAGGAGATTACTTGCAAGCCAAGATTCGACGAATTCTATCCGAATCTATCAAGATCTATCCAAGAAGATGTCCACACATTAGATATAATCCTAGTCTATCTATTTTATTTAATTACACTATGTTATTTATTTATCATTAAGTTTTAGATATAGATATAGTTGTTCTATCCTTGATTAACAAGGAATAGATCACTATAAATAAGGCCCTAGGGGGCTCAGTTTTGATTCATTCAATTTCAGTTAGATTCAATTTCAGAGAGAAGTAAGTAGGAGAAGTAGAGAGAGAGAGAGAGTGAGCAGCCGGTTGGAGTTGTGAAGCGAGAGCGGAGTTGGCTTCGAGCGGTTGTAAACTTTGGTTTATTTTTATGCAAGTTTCTTTTTATACATCAATGTCTGCGATTGCAATGAAGAGCGAGTAGTCCACCCACTTCTGGGGCTGGGGTGAGCCCAACGGTGGCCATGTGAGGCGATGCAATAAAGGTCAGATTTTTGTGCGATTCATCTTCTATCCCTCTGAGCATGATTCTTTTGCGAGAGTTGAAGGTGATCCTTGTTTGTATTATTGAAGCGAAAGTGATCTTAATGCAACTTGGATTAATTATGTGAAAAAGGGTTAGTAACAATTAGGGTTTATGCGAGAGCCTCTATATTCCTATTTGTTAATAACGAAAATTATTTAGATGGAAAGCATGATCTTTTATGCCTTTATGTGTTACTTTGCATGGTTATCGTTGCGGTGTCGAAACCCTAGCCTTGGAAGTCTTTAGTTTATTGATTTATTTCATCGAAATTCGTGTTCCGTGTTCGAAAAGCATTTGCATTTAAATTTCTGTTCTTATCGATCTCGGGAAAATCTTGTCGACATCGAGTTCACTTGTCGACGTCGAGAAGATTAATCGAGATTGAGTTCTTTCTGTGTTGTCGATCTTCTGTTGCTGTGTCGAGTACTTGTCGATATCGACAAGTCTGTGTCGACAAGACTCGGTCGATTAGCTTCTGTCGAGTTACTTACTGTTCTGTCGACTTGTCTGCTGTTGTCGACGTGCTTTATCGAGTACCTCTGCTTTGCTTGCTTTTGCTTGTTTGCTTCTGTCTTTGCTTTTATTTTAGTTGCCCTTGCCGGGATTATTTGTTTCTGTTTTATTTCTGCTTCTGCTGGTGTTTCTGTGCTGTTCTGCTGCTGTTGTGAGAATCTGATAGCTACCTGAGAATTGCTGACGTGCTTCCTCGTGGATTCGATCCTGACTTTTCTCTTACTACAACGGGAGGAAGTCTTGTAATTATTTGCTGAGACAGGGGAGTCGTTCTAAACCATATTCTATTCTATACTTGACTTACTCCTGCAACAACAGTAGTCCAGTGGTCGTCAATCCAATCAAAATGAGGGCGCATTTCCCTGGTCGAATACTCAACAGTATCCCCAGTGAGGGGGAAGGTAACAATGAAAAGCTGGGCTTCATAGTTGAACCCTACAATCCGACCCGACCACCATCCATCATTGGCTTTACAGTCCACACGGTCCTCACGCTGGTAGCTGTCATACTCCCTATGAGGGGGCGGGGACGAATTCGGCCCACCGGAACTACTTCCCTCAGAGGGCGTCTCCTTCGGGCGTCATGGAGCGCCACGTATTGAACCTCATAGTGCACGGGATCGACTAGACGGATGACAACATCCTCGTAGAAGGAGCCCAAGTACCCATTCTCACCCCCAATGACTTCCACCTCTTCCCCTGCGTTGTAAGGGGTGGCCAAACGTATCTTCCCTGAAAACATGAAAAATAATAATCAGACGTTACTAAAAATTTAACCAAATCAGTGAGATTGTTAAAATATACAAGACAATGAGTCACCTTTCTTGTTGGTGGGTTCATCATTGTCGGAGTTGTCTGAGGAGATGATAATCGGGTAAGCGATGCTAGAGGAGGCCATTTCGCAGTGGGAGAGAGGTTTGCTAGAGGATGCCAAGAGATGTTTGGTTGGTTCAAAGGTAGAGGTGTGTGCTTTGGTAAGGGTGGGTGGTTCCTTTTTATATAGATGGGTAGAGGCCAACGGATGGATGTAGGTGAGCATATCACCTACAAGCATTTACCACATTACAAGCATTTACCACATTAAGTAACTTGGAAGGGTAAATTTGACTAAAATTTTGTCCACTTTAACACCTACACGCATTTACTTGTTTTCCCCCCTTTAGTAGCTCCTAGAAATGTGTACTTTACCCATTCGGTAAATTCTGAAAATGCATTGACTCAGCTGCTATAGTGAAGAGTGTCTTCCCAAATCAAAGCCAAAGTGACAACCTTTTCAGTGATAAGTGTATGGGCAAATCAAGTACACTGTGACCACCTTCTCTAGCTCTTTTTTGATAAATTTTAGAAAGTGTTGGAAGAAAACTTTCTGAAAACAGTGTCACTGTCATAACAGTTTTGCAAGACTTAAATTTCTGAAAACAGTGAGCACATTTATTAACACACTATGATAACTGTTTTGGAAGACATACATTGATTTAGGAAATTAATGTCATCCATGTTTCCTTTCTATATTTCCCTCCTAACTCTCGGCTTCACCTTGTAACAGTTTCCCTTCAATGTGTAACAACCTGACTTGAGTTCATTTAAACATGTTGAACACATTCATAAATTATGTGTTCAACATAAGAGTATTCATTTGCTAGATAGGTATTTCCATCCAAAAAAAAAACTGTCCTAAAAAGGTATTCAAACAGTTATAAAAAATAGGTAAAATAGGTATTTTCACCCAAAAAAATAATAAAAAATTATCTTTATCACTATTCATTTATAAAAAATAGGTATTTCCATCCCAAAAAAATAATAAAAATAACTTGTTTACATCAATTTGCTAGATATTATTAGGACACAATTTTTTTTAAGAATCTTAAAGTAATTCAAGTAATTATTTTAAATTTTCTTCACGAAAAATAACTTCTTCACGAAAACTAGACTAATTTATATAAGAAATAACATGAGTTCACTTTGGTTGTGCTAGAGGATAAATGGCGAAGAAAGAAAAGACACCGGGCACACAAAAGGGAACAATGACACCATAGGAACTGGACAAGTTGAAAAGATTGGAGTCAAATGCTGCAACATTGACAGCGAAAGGTTTTAGCGATAATTTTCTCAACAAAGTTCTGGAAAAGTATGCAAAAGGCCAAGAAAAACAATGTGGGAAGCCACAACAAGATAATGAAGATCATGTGATAGGCCAACATAAACAATGTGGGAAGCCCGCTCAACCAAAAGGTTCAATGGCTATGCAAAAAGATAGGACCAACTTCTGTGCTCCAGGGTCAATGGCAAAATGGCAAAAAATGCAAAGTTGAAGAAGCTACAATCTGTGAAAGGGAAGCAAAGCAATTTGGTTAAGCCACCGAATACAACTGAGGCCGAGTCTTCTGAAGATATTTCAGGGACTACTACTAGATATGAGAATATGAGAAAAAATCAACTCTTGAAAGGGAGTTCCCATAATGACAGCAATGATATGCAAACTGAAGGGTTAGAAAATGTTCCTGAAGGTCTAGAAAATAACCAAACTGAAGATGGTGTCGATGAAAACAATGACAATGGAGACTCAATCGACCTTGTTCTAGCAACTCGAAATGGAAATGCAACGGGTACGTATACATGACCAACTGTTTCCTTTACCTAATGGTGCATAATTCTCTTGTATGTATATAACTCTGGGATGACATTGACATGCAGTTCGTAATGTAGAATCAATTTCCGAAGATAAGAAACGTCGTGGGAAAACCATTTTGGAAAAGGTTCATTCACGAACCATGGAAACTCGTGATGCAATCATTTTGAATGACAAGAAACCACCAGTTGGGCCTATAAAGCAGATTGTGAGCACTTTCAGTCACATCCTGGGAACTTTAGCTCGAGACCCCAACTTTGCACCTTTGAATTACAAAGATTGGAGAGCCGTGCCTACGAAAGATAACATCTGGGAGTATGTTCAGGTAATGTACTTGCATTTCTATTCAGGTTATGTATTTGCATGTAGTTACTCATGTGCATAAGCTAACAATAGTGATATTGGTAACGAAGAAAAAATTCATTGTACCAAACGAAGAAAAATCATGGGTGTTGGGGGAGTGTTGGTTCAAAATGGCGAGCTTACAAAGGAAAAGTGAAGGAAAAACATTGCACCCCATATACTACAATGGCAGAGATGGTGGCCAACCGGCCCAATGCGATACCAAAAGAGGAATTCATTGACCTAATGAAGTATTTTGCATCAGACAAAGCTAAGGTATGCATTGAAGCTCGTATGTTATTGCCCTTCAGTTGTCTGTCTCAGCCTAGATGAAAAAACTGATTTCACATGTGAATACTTAGGAAATCAGTAACAAAAATAAAGAGAATAGAGCTAAGCAAGGTAATATGCATACTATAGGTCCAGTATCATACGCTCTCAAGCGACATTTGATGGTAAACACATGTCAATATTATTCAATCCCTTTTGAAATCTGAAAGAGTTTTTATTCAGTTTGACTTTATCTTATTTATGTAGCAACAAAATGACCCACAGAAGCAACGTCCATCAGAAGTGGGTGTATACACGGAGTCTAGGAAGTGAGTGGCAGGATGTACCTATGTCACACAAAATGATGAGACACTTTCAAACATTGTGAGTCTATTAACACTACTGATCTATATGTTGCTGAATTTCCGATAAAGTACATCACATAGAATATTTTGGTTTTTGTTTTTGTCTCATGAAGGAGAAAATGAAATCCACAAACTCAGTGGGTGAAGGGAGCAGCAAAACTGATCCATATTTTGATGTGATCACCAAGAAAGAGCATAATGGGTGCTTGCGTATGCATGGACTAGGTGTGAACAAGTCAAGTTTCAAATGTAAGGATGTGAAGACCCCATTTGTTCTCCCCGACGTGTTCTTAGAGGGCATTGCAGAACACTCTAACAAAAAGATGGAGGACACCTTGATGACGGTTCTTTCCAAGTTACGTGATCCTAATCTCGGAGTTAATATTGTCATTCCCAACTTATCTACGAACAACGAAGACATACCAACTTCACCCAAATCATCAAAAAACCAAGAAGCTGGATCTACTTCCCAGGGCGATGATGTTATGTGAGTTAGCCTAATTCCTCACAATATTCATCAGTTTTTTGCCATCCTTAATAATAAGTCATTAGCTTTTGATCTGTTATGTGAGTTAGACTCATGCTTTTAACATTTTTTTGTCTGATATATGTGTATCCATATATAATTCTTTATATATAATCACCACTTTTGTAATTTATTTTCACATTTTCTGTTTATTAATATTTGTAGGTCTGACCAAGAGGTCGGCGATTAGTGCACAAATACCTTAGGTTGTTGATTGCCATATCCAGCTTATTTTGACCATGTAATAATCTCAACTTACAGTTTTTGCTATTTGCCATTATTTGTTCTGTAGCACTCACATGATATGGTGTGTATATATATATTTGAAATTGTGGCTCTGCCTTCTCCCTTGGTGTGTGTGTGTGTTGTGCTGAGTATTGTATAAATTGTGGCTCTGCCTTCTCACATCCCCCTCTTTGCTTGAAGGTAGAAAAACATGTATGCTGAATGCTTTACTTTGATTATTCAAACTTGTACAGTTTTGCCATGCATTTTTATGTGACCATGTTTTTCATAATTTTGGGATGGTTGTGGGCAATGCACATAACAATAATTCATAACTGTTCTTTTGGTTATGATCTATGAAGACATGTTTGAAATGCCATTTCTTCTATGTCACTGCACTTTGTTTCAGCAACTGTTTTTTTTTTGCCCTTTTTTGCAGGTATATATCCCGACATTTTACTCATCAACGTACGTACAATGTCCATATTGCACATGTTGGTACACTTTTGCTCAGTTTCCACTTTTTCTCTAGGTTGCATATATACCATATTGCACATTGGTATACTTTTGGTAGGATTCCACATTTACTCTAGCTAAGTTGCAAACCACATTGCGCATGTTGCTCACTGTTTTGGGTTTGCCTTTTGTTTATATGCTATACCTAGCTAACACTTAGCAAACTACACTTTTGTAATGAAACTTTGCTATTCACTATTACAATGCAATGAAATGTCAATATTTTGAATTTATATTCTTCATTTTGTACTTCATTTACTTTTCTGATTTAAATGTATACAAATATATCAATTTTTATTATACAGGTTTATATATATATATATATATATATATATATATATAATATGTATTTTCAATAAACCAAGCTGGGAATTTCATTTCCAATTCATAACAACCGTTGC
This sequence comes from Persicaria tinctoria, assembly GCA_037127255.1. Taxonomy (NCBI): domain Eukaryota; kingdom Viridiplantae; phylum Streptophyta; class Magnoliopsida; order Caryophyllales; family Polygonaceae; genus Persicaria; species Persicaria tinctoria. The sequence goes on along the minus strand of JBANSL010000006.1, from coordinate 47,504,180 downwards.
CAAATGTGCTTCTTTGTGTTGCCTCATCACACCTTAACCGCTGCCATAGAGCCCAAAACCCACTTCCAAATTCTCATCCAATCTTGAGCCCCTCACACTAAACCACTGTCAATTAACCATTAACCCGCTGCCCATATCACTACAACAGCCACCATAGAAGTCCTAAAGCGCTTCCACATATACAAAAACCGCTCCCATATATATGATAATCCAATACCCCTTTCTTCGAAAACCGCTGCCAAATTATATAAAGACCGCTACTGAAAACTAATCAACCACTGCCACAAAGATTCAAATCCGCTTCCAAATAACCAAAAACCGCCACCACAAACACCTAAATCCGCCTCTATAGGATTCCCAAATCACCAGATCATCTTACACAACCGCTGCCAACGACTCTAAAAAACCGCTGCCTAATCTCTCGAACCACTACCACAGATACCAAAAAACGCTTCCATATCTAAATAACCGCTGCCATAGGTGTATTATATCGCCTCTATATGCTTCGTGGAACCGTTGCCTAAGGATTTCCATAACCGCTTCCGTAGTTCCCACTCACAACTGTCCTCATAGACTTTGTGGCAGCGGTTTAAAGTACCTAGGGCAGCGGTCTATTTGTCTGGCAAGAGCCGCGGCCATAGGCATATGAAACCCCTGCCATAGGTCTATGGAAACGGGAGTAGATGGCGCGGTCGGTAAACTGCTGACATAGGTCTATGACAACGGTTTTAGGGCTTTAGGCAGCGGTTTTTTACCGCCACCAAATGTCAAAAATGTAGTAGTGGTTTGAATAAAATTGGATGCCTGCCATCACAGTAGCTAAATCCAATTTGATTATGATAGGTGTGTTTGAATAAAATTGGATGCCTGTCATCACAGTAGCTAAATTTGATTTTGATCTCAGTTTGAATAAAATTGGATACCTGTCATCACAGTATTTGAGTTTGATTCAAATTGTTCCATCAGATTATATGTATTAAATTTAAGAGATGTCACCAGGGAACGAGTATAATGGATGTCAATCTGCTAACAGTAAAATTTGGAGAAGAATGGAAAATGGAAGAAGATGATTTAGTGTTTGTTGGGGATGTGTGTTGTGAGCTGAATCTGCCATGTTTTACAATAACTTTTATATCTATTTCTGCATACATTTCATTCATTTGGGCTAAGATAGTACAGAATCTATGTAATTTATGTTTATTTGCCAAATTATGGAATCTACATTAGTTTCTGTTTAATTTCGCAGAATTCGAGGCAAATTATAGCAGTTCTGAGAAAGGTCAGAAAAGCTCGGAAATCAACTACAGGAGTCCAAGGTCAAGAAGCAGCGGAACCAGTCAAATCAAGCTTGGAGCCCGAGTTTACTCGATCTAGAGTACTGCTACTCGACCTCGACGAAGCTATCCGAGCACAGGCCTTGTCGACCAAGAGCAGTGTCGAGAGCCAGATCAACCCGACTCCAGAGACCCTACTCGATCTCGAGTATCACTTGTCGAGATCGACTACCCCAGCAGCGCCAAGTCCGGAGTTGACGATTTGAGACAAGTCGAGAAGCCAAGGACGGAGACGCCGGGACGACCCTGCTCGATCTCGAGGAGATCTAGTCGAGATCGAGGACAACCCAACGCATGTCCGAGTCCATGCCGAGGAGGAGTCCTCGACCACACCAGGAAGGCATCCTCGATGAAACACCCAACTCGACCTCGAGTTGCCTAGTCGAGATCGAGGAGCCAAGGAGCCCAGATCCGAGCCTGTCGAGCAGAGCCACCCGAGAAAGCCGAGCCACCACAGTCGACAAACCATGGTACTCGATATCGAGTACTCTTGTCGATATCGAGTAGCCTAGTTTCTGGAAACGCGTCGCCGTGAGCTGTCCGAGTCGAGTTGGAGTTACTTGGGCACAAAGGAAGTCGAGTTGGCCGATATTCTATCCGATTTGATCAAGTCTATCTATGGAAGAGAAGTTCTACCTATATTGGAGATATTTTGCAAACTTTAGATATAGTTTCCTTTAAAGATTTATTTCCCTTAAGCAATTTATTTATCTTTAAGCTTTTAAGTAGATATAGATAGATGATTCTTTCCTTGATTAGCGGGGTTTGATCACTATAAATAAAGCCCTAGGGGCTGGTTTTTAAATTATTCAATTACACACACAATTCCATTCAAGTAAGTAGGAGTAGAGAGAGAGAGTTTGTAGCAAGCAAGGTGGAAAGGCGAAAGCGGATTTGTCTTGTTGGTTGTAAGCTTTCTTTATTTAATTCAATGCACATTAGTTTCTTTTGTTATTTCATGTATTTCTTGATGATGAAGAGCGAGTAGTCCACCCACTTCTGGGGCTGGGGTGAGCCCGACGGTGGCCATGTAAGGTGATGCGGTAAAGGTCAGATCTTGTTATGCAATTCGTCTTCTATCCCTATGAGCATGATTCTTTTGCGAGAGTTGAAGGTGATCCTTGTTTGTGTTATTGAAGCGAAAGTGATCTTAATGCAACTTGGATTAATTATGTGAAAAGGGTTAGTAACAATTAGGGTTTATGCGAAAGCCTCTATATGCCTAGTTGTTAGTAACGAAAGTTATTTTGATTGAAAGCATGATCTTTTGTGCCTTTATGTGTTACTTTGCATGGTTATCGTTGTGGTGTGGATACCCTGACTTTGAAAGTTCTTTATTATATTGATTTATTTTGTCGGAATTCTTAGTTTTGGGTTTGAGAATTTGCATTTTAAAGTTACTGTTTTTTTGATACAGAGGAGTTGTGGTCGATATCGAGTAGCCCTAACTCGATATCGAGTAGAACTTGCCGAGATCGAGTTGTCTGTTCGGTTTCTGTTTTCTGTTGTCGACTTGTCTGTAGTAGAGATCGAGGATTGTTGCTCGATATCGAGTAACTTCTGTGTCCCCGCTTTAGTTTATGCTTTTGTTTGTTATTTTCTATTTTATTTCTGTCTTTCTTTGTTTCTGTGCTTCTGTTGCTTTTCTGTGAGGTTTACAGCTGCCTAGGATCCGCTGACACGCTTCCTCGAGGATTCGATCCTGACTTTCTCTTACTGCATTGGAGGAGTCTTGTATTTATTTGCGTGGGCCTAAATCTGGTTTGATCTATTTTGTTATATTTCATACTTGATTTCCTCCTCACAACAATGTGTCGTCAAAAGTGATTGTCATCAATCAGCCTATGAGTATGTATGAGATGAAGACTGAGATAATCAACAGATTCATCAATAGTGACAGTTTGGCTCCTAATCTTCAATTCAGTCATTTGCATCCTTTCAAGAAAACTATGGAGCCTTTTTTGATTGAGAATGATAGTGATTTGAGGAGTTTCTTTCAAATTAGTGAATTGAAGGAAGTGAATTGGACATTGCCTTTATATGCTACTGTTGTAAAGAAAATCATTGAAGATCGGGTTACACAATCTATGAATGATGAAAATCAGTTGGTTTTACATGCTGACAGCTATTTCAAGGATACATATGTGATGGAAGATAACTTTTGTGTGCAAAATGATGATGTAGACTACATATATATTACCAATGATACAGGTGATAATGTAGATGATACCGACATTGAGAGTGGCATCAGTAGCACTACAATGTCCACAAATTATGCAGAATCTATAAGTTCAAGAAAGGTGGGCATTATTATAGCTTTGGGAAAACTGTTCAGAACAAAAGAATATCTAAAAGATAATATTGCATTGTTGGCTGCACAAGAAACGTTTGCTTCTAGGGTGAAAAAGACAACGCCAAGTTATTACAGAACAGTTTGTGTTGATAAGAGTTGCGATTGAAAAATTCACGGTGCCATATTAACTGGGTCAACTATATTTCAAATTAAGAAATACAATCAAGAACATAGTTGTAGTTTGGAAGTAAGGATTAGAAAATGTCGCGCTCCTAACTACAAACTTGTAGCTGAAAAGTCAAACCAAGGTGAAATATACTGTAATTCCTTCATGTAATCACTCATCCTCTGATATTTTATTGACTCTTTTACATTATATGAACAGATATGAAGACATCAAAAAGGGGGCGACTTCAAGTCAAATTAGAAACATCATAAGAACTGACTACAAAATAAATGTGAGCTACTGGAAATCATGGAAAGCTCGTGATGTAGCAATAACGATGGTAAAGGGGTCATCAGAAGGAAGCTTTGAATTATTACTAGCATATTGTTGTGTCCTAAAGCAACATAATGCTGGAACTATCACATTCATTCAAGTTGACTCCCAATCAAGGTTCAAGTATTTGTTCATTGCATTTGGACAATGTATCCGTGCATTCCCAATTCTGCGAAAGGTACAAATTCTTACATTATGATAGTTGAGTTTGATTAAATTTGTATGCATGTCATCAATGGATTTCGTAGATTTAATCATAACTAATACATGCCTTTTATGAAATCTCGAGTACAACTATTGTTTGAGATGGGAATACTGTCATCAATTTTGATCTCAGTAACTAAATTACATGCATGTCATCAAAAGTGAGTTTGATTACTGTAACCAAATATTTTTCAATATTTTTTCGATAAGTTTGATATCTGCAAAACTGTAATCAGACTCAATATGACAGGTACTAGTGGTAGATGGTAAATTTCTAAAAGGAAAATACAAAGGCACCCTCCTCATAGCTTCTGCACAAGATGCAAATCATCAGATTTTCCCTATTAGCTTTGTAGTGGTTGACACTGGAAACAACAACTCTTGGGAGTGGTTCTTCAGAAAGCTTGCAACAGTCATACCATCAAGTGAAGAGCTGGTTTTTGTATCTGACCGTCATCAAAGCATTGCAAGAGCATTAGAGTTGGTTTACCCAAATGCTAAGCATTATTACTGCAGATGGCACTTGAAGCAGAATATAATCTCAAAATTCAAGAAGAAGAGTCAGCGTGAGTGGTTTGAACAAGCTGCAAACAGTTACACAGTATTAGAATTCAACACCTACTTTGAATGCATTTCTAATGCCAACAGCAAGATGAAGACATTTCTTGAAGATTCGAAGTTTGAGAAATGGGCAAGAGCTTAGTCAAAAGCTGACAGGTACAATATGGAGACTTCAAACAATGCAGAGACAATCAATAGTGTATTCGGTGAAGATATATCATTCTCAATTATAGAACTACTGAATGCAATTAGAGAGAAACTAACAAAATGGTTCAATGACCGTAGAAAATAATCCGAGGATAACAGCTTTGAGCTTCCAAAAAAAAATCAGTGATACAATGTACATAGGATGCAGTGAATCAGGAATGTACACTGTCAAACAACTGAATGAATTCCAGTTTGAAGTTGTTGGTGGCATGAATCGGGTTCTTGTTGGTCTGAATCAGAAATCTTGTACATGTAAGGTATTTGATTACGACAAGATACCTTGTGTACACGCGCTTGCTGTCATCAAAGAAAAAAAACTGACTGGTTTGAGGTATATTATCACTTATTACACAAATGAAGCTTGAACCTTGGCTTATCAAGAGATAATATATCTAGTGTTACATGAAGCAGAGTGGATTGTGCCAGATGACATCAAACAACAGAAATGTCACCCACCATTGGTGCGTAAAAGATGTGGTCGACCTCAAAAAAAAGAAAGCCTTTAGTTGGAGAATATAGAGGAAAAGGATCAAAGAGTCATAAGACCAGCTAGACAGTTTATGTTACATTGAGTTTTAGTACATTTTATTTTTTTTCTTCCTATATTGAATATAATGTTAGCTGTAACTAGTTTCTTACACTGTCACCAGCTTTTATATAAACTGTCACCAGCTTTTCGTTTATGCTCAAAATGAAACAAATTGATTCACGTGTTGTTCAGTACATATAATCTAACAATTAAAATACAATGCAATCAAATCTGCCAACAAAGAACTTGTGGTGTAACCACAAGATCTTTTACCACAATTGAAAACAATGTAAAGGATTCTGTCACCAGAAGGACATATGATGTGTCACCAAAGTAATGGTGTCACCAAAAGGACAACCCTAGGACAAGGGAATCAAATACCCAAAAGGGGATAATGCTAAGCAAATCTACATGTGGTTTAAAACATAAAAGTTGTGGGAAATATGGTGTCACCACAGTGAAAACAGTGTCAAAAATACAGTCATCAGAATGGATGGTGTCACCAAAAGAACAACCCTAGGACAATGGAAGAAAATACCCTAAAGGAGATAATGCTAAGCAAAGCTAGATGTGGTTTACAATAAAAAACAGTGGGGAAAATGGTGTCACCACAATGAAAATAGTTGTTGTTGCAGGAGGATGGTCAAGTATGAAAATAAGTATAAAATATGAATATCAAACTGACTCCCTGTCTCAGCAAATAAATACAACACTTCCTCCCCTTGTAGTAGAAGGCAGTCAGGATCGATCCACGAGGAAGCATATCAGCGCCCGCCTTTTCAGTTCCAAAACTCAGCAGAAAATCATCCAGACAAACAGAAATAACAGAGAAAAGTAGAAAATGAACAAAAATCAGGAATTTGGTCGATATCGACCTCCAGTACTCGATATTGAGTAAGAAAATCGACTAACACCAACTCAAAATCGACTCAAAACAGAAACAGAACACAAAGGCAGAAACTTGGTCGATATCGACTGGGACTACTCGATATCGACTAGAAAAACCGACTGACAGTAACTCAATATCGAGTAAGACAGAAGCTTAAAATCGCACAGAACTCGGAATTTGTGAAATAAATGAATAAACTAAAGACTTCCAAGATCAGGGTTTCCACACCACAACGATAACCATGTAAAATAACACATAAAGACATAAAAGATCATGCTTTTCATCAAATACCTTTCGTTATTAACAATTAGGAAGATAGAGGCTTTCGCATAAACCGTAATTGTTACTAACCCTTTTTTACATAATTAATGCAAGTTGTATTAAGATCACTTTCACTTAAATAACACAAACAAGGATCACCTTCAAATTTCGCAAAAGAATCATGCTCATAGGGATAGAAGACGAATTGCATCAAAAGATCGAACCTTTACCGCATCACCTCACATGGCTACCGTCGGGCTCACCTCGACCCTAGAAGTTGAGTGACTACTTGCTCTTCATCATGAATAAACTTATCAAAGATTTCAAGAAAATAAATTGCATTAAATAAACTAAAGAAAGGTTACAACCGATCGAAGACAAATCCCGCTCTCGCCTTCTCCAACCTCAATCGCCACAAGCTATCTCTCTCTCTCTCTCTCTCTCTCTGTCTCTCTCTCTCTCTCTCTCTCTCTCTCTCTCTCTCTCACTCACTCACTCTCTCTACTTGTAACTAATTGTAACTGAAATTGAATGACTAGAAATCAGCCCCTAAGCCTTTATTAAGATAAAAACATGGAAATAAAGAAATAAATCTCTAAAGGAATTATATCTAAAGTAGGTAAATATCTCTTCCGACTTGATAGATCTTGATAGAATTTGATCTTGTGGATATCTCCATTGGATTTTGGATATAACTTTGATTAGAACTCAGACTAGCTCGAAATCGGCCACTGGTGTCAACTCGATATCGACTTGTGTTACTCGATATCGACCTGACTTTTCTTCGCTTCAGCTCAGCAACTCGATCTCGGCCTCATGAGTGAATATCGACTCGATGTTACTCGATATCGACTTGTGATGGTCGATATCGACCTCCGTTTTCCTTTGCAGCTTCCTTGGTCGATTCCTAGTTCTCAGCTCGGTTTGGGCCTACTCGATATCGACATGGTCAAGTCAATATCGACTTATGTCTTTCCTTTTTCTCGAGTCTGGTCAACTATGGGTGGAAATCGACTGCTTACTCGATATCGACTAAGGGTACTCGATATCAACCAATGCGTGTCGACTCGATTTTCTCGTTTCCAGCTCGATTTGTCCTGGTTCCGCTACTCCTTGACCTCGGACCTATGCAGTTGACTTCGAGCTTTTCCTCCTTTCTTTGAACTGCTGTAAATTGCCTCAATTTCTGCGAAATTAAACAGAAACTGGTGTAGATTCCATAATTTGGCAAATAAGCATAAAATACATAGATTCTGAACTATTCTAACCCAAATGCATGAAATGTATGCAGAAAACGATATAAAAGTAAGTGTAAAACATGATAAATTAGGCTCACAATAAACACCCCATACTTAAGCTTGCTTGTCCTCAAGCAACACTTTTAATTGTCATACAGGGGAAGAATCAAAACTCTCAACATATCATATTCATTCTCATATGTCCCTACAATAAATTACCATCCTCGAAAAGGTACTAGTGTCACAAATCCATGCATGTGCAATAAAAGCAACATCTGCTCATAAAAGGACGGTTATTCAAAACAATTCATGTGTGACAAAGCATTAATAATCAAGAGGATTTTAATTTAAGTTCAATAAGGAGTAGATTGGTAAAAGGCTAAAGATGGGCAATTTTTGGCAATGTGGTGCTAATGATCCAGGGAAATGGAGTACTTTCCAATTTTGATACCACATTCCTTCTTCTTTTGATTTCCCACCTTTCTCTCATGAGCTCAATGCTTTTTTTTTCAATATTATGCTTTTACCTCTCTAACCTCAGCACTGCCTTCTCGCGAGTCGCAAATATGGGTGTCATGAATGGCCCCGGATACTTAGTGCATCGGACTCCTCACCTGTGTGTCCCATCTCGCCAAACTATTATCTCAGCGAGCAGGGTCAATCTATCTTTATCTCCTGAGGTGATTGGATTTTCTTTCACTCATTAAATTTTCCATATTTTTGAAACATTCCTGCCAAACTCCATATATAATATATAACAACACAAACACCCATATAAAAATCTCCATAATGTAGCTTTCATTCTCAACATAATCCCCGGATGGAAATAAGGTAAAGAATGGGAAATATTTAGATTATGTGGAGCATAATATAATGTAAGGCTCAATATAGCTTTTGTGATGCATAAGCATAGGAAAGGCTAAGAATATAAACATATGAGAATTATATGGAAATATAAAATCCTCCATCCTCTTATCATGCAACATGTCAAAAACAACTTCAAATTTTACCTCCTTTCACGGTTTTCATAAAAATAATGCACTTTATTATGACTTCCCTTTACTAGGCAATTTCATGCTATATCTCTAATGAATCCAATTTTGCATCGTCGAGTTCAATAAAAGCGTCCATGACACTAATCAAAATTTTCAATGGGGGTCATTTTTCAAACTTTTGGAAAACATGCATATAAGCACATAGAACAATAATGAATTCCAAAATGGCCATGTATAAGCAATTCAAGAGATAAACTTTAAACATGCACACATAATTTCAAATATGTCAAATATGCACAAAGTAAGCCCTTCCCCCACCCCATACTTAAACATTACAGTGTCCTCACTGTATAAAAACAAGGGTACAGAAAGAAAACTCACTAGACAGATGTGCAGGACGTTGGAAATCGAGTGCTATGCTGCTGGCTTTGGTCGATTTCGAGTGAGTAAGGTCGATATCGAACTACTGTACTTGAAATCGAGTGCTGCTCTATCCTTCTTTGTACCTGAAAAACTTAGAAGAGAAATACCCACAATAGAAAAACTAAAAGAAATAATGTCCAAAACCAAAAACAAAAGCAACAAAGTCCAAAAATCCCACAAATAAATGTCTATTTACAAGCTCTAGATTTTATAGTCGCTAGGCCGACTTTCTCCATTAAGCTCAAGGTGGCATTTGTAGAGCCCATGTAGCTCGGGCTTCAAATAGGACTCCATTCTTGTCCTTTAGCTGTAATCCTCCGAAATGGATCTTGTTCACCGTGAAAGGGCCCATTTTATTCTTCTTGAACTTGTTAGGGAACCAATGATCCTTTGATTTGGAAACATAGAGCTTGTCTCCAACTTCATATTCCTTGGCTCATCATTGGAAATCCTACATAAGCGCACATACCAAGGCAAACCCCTCCCATGTATAGATAAATCATTAATGGAAATAGGAGAAGAAAGATCCATACCTTGCCTTACCTTCGTAGAATCGGATTTCGGAACCTCTTGAGGGTCTGGTCGATATCGAGTAGGGTCACTCGATATCGAGTGCTGCAACTCTAGTGGGGTTCCAGTCGAAATTGAGGAAGGTAGGTCGATTTGGCTTGGTCGATATCGAGTTAGCTATCTCGAAATCGGCTGGCTCTGGCTCATCAGGTGGATTCGAGTCGACTTGGGCAGGTCGATATTGAGTAGGGTCACTCGATATCGAGTTGTCCTGATCGACTTTGTCTTGGTCGATTTCTGGTGAAGACAACTCGACATGGGGAGGTCGATATCGAGTAGGTGGACTCGATATCGAGTTGTTCTCTGGGTTAGTCGATTTTGACCCCATACTTAAGACCTGGCAAAGCATCCGAGAAATGGTTAGTCCATATCGACGTACCTTTGTCCGTGTCGAGTGGATTCTCTGCTTCTTCGTTCAGGATGGCCATGATCTCCTCCACCTGGGCCTCCATGTCCGTCTTTTCTAGCTCCTCGGGAGTCATATTTCTAACCTTAGGCTCTCCGCAAGTGATGTATCCAGCTGATATGGACTTTACCTCTTCCATGGGACCTATATGCCTTTCAGTTTTATTAAAGGAATACTCAATTACCTCATCGTTGATGTTGAAAGTGAGCACTCCCTTCCTTACGCTTATGTTGGCATCCACCGTCGTCAAGAAGGGCCTTCCTAGAATAATTGGGCAAGCAGGGTCATCTGCCATATCAATAACTAAGAAATCAATAGGGACGAAAACCTTACCTACTTGTACTGGCACATTGTCCACCATGCTTGTTGGGATGACCACCGGGTTGTTCGCCATGTAAAGTTTAGCATCCATAGGCTCTAGAGCACCTATCTTAATCTTGGACCAGATTGATAAAGGCATTATACTCACACTGGATCCCAGATCACATAAAGCATTAAATCTATATTGACCAAATCCAATGGTTATAGCAAACTTACCTGGATCTGACCTTTTGTTAAGAACGTCCATCTGGCTGCACTCCTTTGCGATCCCAGCCATTGACCGCTTTTTGCTCAGAATCTCCTTTAGGAATTTGACGTAGGATGGCATCTCATTAAGAGCTCCTGTGAAGGGTATTGTGACGTTGAGCCTTTGAAGCATCTTGATGAAATGCTGGAACTTCTTCTCTGCTGGATCCTTTGGAGATTTCATCGGGAAAGGCAGATTTTTCTTCGTCGGAGGTGCTGATGTCGAGTGGGGATGGTCGAAATCGACTGGCACTTGGTCAATATCGACATGTGTCTAGTCGATATTGAGTTGATCTGTTGGCCTCGGGATTTGCTGAGGAGTTGGGTCGATTTTGACTTGTGGGTGGTCGATATCGACTGGGGACTGGTTGATATCAACTAGGTTGGTCGATATCGACTGGTCTCCAATGCCCGTTTCCTCCGTCGTTTGCTCCGGCGTGTGCATCTGTCGCCCACTCCTTAGGTTCATAGCAGCTACCTGTCTAGTAGATTTACCCTTAGGGTTAGGTTCAGAGGTTCGAGGGAGCGTACCTGATTGTCTGGGGACGGATGCAGCCATCTGGCCAATCTGTGTGTCAATCGATTTCCTCCATATATCGATTTCCCCAAGCCTAGAGTTGACACCGTACAGATGAGTGTGGATGGAATTGATGGAATGCTTGGTGTCTGAATGGTTCCTCCGCATCTCTTCAAGGATGGTCTGAAGGTCATCCTTCTTACCTTCTCTGTTAGGGTGACTAAGGGCTCTGTAGGGAGGGGGGTTCTGATGCTGGGGCTGGCGATAGTAGCTCTAGTTCTGGTTCTGATGTGACCCTGAGTAATGTCCCCCAGCATACCTTACCTCTTCGTGGATTTCTGCTGCTTGTACTTGATCGACGTGTGGGCACGCAGTAGTGTTGTGCCTCACAGACCCACATTCCAAACAAGGTTTATCTTTTGAGCGGAATTTAATTGTTTGGTAAGGCGACGTACCTGATCATTGTGGAACTGGTCCCTGACATCCGGATCAACCTTCTTAGGTGGCACATACAATGGCATAGATGGGGCAGGCCTTTCATACCTTTCGTCAGAAGCGGTCGTAGAAGTCCCATATGTATTGTCGTAGTTGGCCAGTGTGTCAAATACCTCCCATGCTCGGTGTGGAGTGTATCCAAGATACTCATAGTTGGTGTAATTGTTGATCCGATCCTTAGTAGGCGCATCCAGGCAGTTGAAGATGATCTCCTGGATGACGTAGGGTGGCTGGCCATGTGTAGGGCAGGATTTCAGAAGCCTCTTGTAGCGTTCCCAGACTTGTGCTAGTGGTTCCCCTGGCTTTTGTCTAAAAGCCGTGATTTGTTGTCTGAGGGCAGATGTCTTTGCAGGAGGAAAGAACTTGTTGAGGAACAGGTCATGTAGTTCGTTCCAAGTGCGAATTGATTGTGCAGGCAATCATTCCAGACATTGTTGTGCTATTCCTACAAGGGACCAATGAAAAGCCTTTAGTTTTAGGTATTCCAAATTAGCACCATCAGCTATAGCTTCACATAAGTCTATAAAAGTGGTGACATGCTATAAAGGACATTAATTAATTCTTCCCCTAAATTGATTCCTCATAATTTCAGTAATAAAAGAATGACGAATTTCAAAATTAATAGCGGGAAGAACGATCGCCGATTCTGGAACTTCCAGAGTAGGATGTAGATATTCCTTTGCGTTGGCTGGGATATGCCCCATCCGATCCTCAAGTTCCCTTCTCGCGTTGACCTCGCGATCTACCCTTGCCTCCCACCGTTGCTGATTTTGTGCATATTCCGCCTCGCGTCGGGCGTGTTCAGCTTCTCTGGAGGTGAGTGCGTCAATCTGTCGGCGGAGTTGTTCAAGCTCCTGTGCAGGTGTGAGTTGGCCCACGTTCTTGTCGAATGTCGACATGAGTCTCTTCCTAGGCCTTTACTGAAGATGGAAAAACTGCTCAGGCTCGAGAATTGGGTCTATAAGCGTTTGATCAGTTCTTCGCATACACCTGAGAAACAAAAACAGAAATAAACAAGTAAAAAGAAACTAAAAATCAAAATCAAATATAAAGAAAAGAAATAGAACTAAAAAGGGCGCGATTGATGGCTTTCACGACAACGGCTCCAATTTGTTATTGCATGAGGATAGTCAAGTATGAAAATAAATATAAAATATGAATATCAAACTGACTCCCTCCCTCAGCCAATAAATACAAGACTTCCTCCCATTGTAGTAGAAGGCAGTCAGGATCGATCCACGAGGAAGCGTGTCAGCGCCCGCCTTTTCAGTTCCAAAACTCAATAGAAAATCAACCAGACAAACAGAAATAACAGAGAAAAGCATAAAAAGAACAAAAGCAGCAATTTGGTCGATATCGACCTCTAGTACTCGATATCGAGTAAGAAAATCAAGTAATAGCAACTCGAAATCGACTCAAAACAGAAACAGAACACAAAGGCAGAAACTTGGTCGATATCGACTGGGCCTACTCGATATCGACATGGTCAAGTCGATATCGACTTCTGTCTTTCCTTTTTCTCGATTCTGGTCAACTCTGGGTAGAAATCGACTCCTTACTCGATATCGACCAATGCGTGTCGAGTCGATTTTCTCATTTCCACCTCGATTTGTCCTGGTTCCGCTACTCCTTGACCTCAGACCTCTGTAGTTGACTTCGAGCTTTTCCTCCTTTCTATGAACTGTTGTAAATTGCCTGGATTTCTGGGAAATTAAACAAAAACTGGTGTAGATTCCATAATTTGGAAAATAAGCATAAACTACATAGATTCTGAACTATTCTAACCCAAATGCATGAAATGTATGCAGAAAATGATATAAAAGTAAGTGTAAAACTCGGCAAATTAGGCTCACAATAACAGTGTCAAAAATACTGTCATCGCATTGGATGGTGTCACCACAAGTAATGGTGTCACCAAAAGAATAACCCTAGGACAAGGGAAGCAAATACCCTAAAGGGGATGATGCTAAGCAAAGTTACATGTGGGTTAAAACATAAAAAAAAAAAAGTTGGGAAAATGGTGTCACTACAATGAGAACAGTGTCAAAAATTATGACATCAGACTGGATAGTGTCACCAAACACTAGAGGGGGTAATGCTAAGCAAAATACCATGTCATTTTAAATACATGACATCAAAACAGTTCAATTAATAGAGATGCATCTTCTGTCACCAAAGGCAACCACTAGCACACAGAAAAATAATGTCATCAGCAGTGTCACCAAGGTAAAAACAGTGAGCCTGTCACTAGAAATCATAAAACTTTGAAAGTGAATTGAAATTATGGAGACTTAACAAATATAAAAGGCATAATACATAAAATGATTAAAAAGAACATAGATATTAATATGAAAACATTCATTGCAAAATACAACTAACTTGGTTCAAGTATTTCAAAGTGTCACCATGCAAGTTACATCAACTAAATATCCCATAATTAGATAAGTAAATGTATTTAGGAATTTCAAATCTACACTGTCCCAACTACAGAAACTTATGTGATAAACTAAACAAATGTCCATTGCTTGAAGAAGAGATCAGATGCAATCCTCTCACGATAGGCCTGAACATAGTCGTCATTGATAAGATCCATGTAACGATCAACTACAAGGTGCTCAATGTGCTTTATGGTATAAACCCTACAACTACCCCTACATAATAAACACACAAGGAAAAAGTGAGCAGATGTATCTGATGAAACATAAAATAAAACAAGGATAAAAAGATGGCAAACAGAAGGTACCCTTCGTCATTTTGTTTCAAACCCGATACTCTCTCAACATTAAAAAACATACCACTCTTCACCATTAGAATAAGAAGCATTTGACAAGTCTGAGCAAGCTTTTGAGCTACAACTTCCTATTTGTAGTAATTACACTAGGAGTCATACACAATAATGTGCTTCGAATCCAACTGAATCTCAAGTGAAACCCAATGCTTGTTTTCAATATTAAAAGGGGTGTAGACCTTCTTGACACCTTCCCACAAGGAGAAGAGAGACCAATGAAGTCTTGTAGAAAGACTCATCAATTGTAGGGCGATTTGTAATTAAATCAGGATCGTAAGTCTCAATCTTGGTAATAAAAATGGTGCCTAATTTAAGACTGCTTGAATGCTGATCAAGAAAGTCGTGAAGGCGCTTTCTCAAATGATAAAGTGATTCATCAATATGCTGTGAAAAGAAAAAGAATAATTCCTAACTGTCACCACACTACTGTCACCAAATGTAATCAACAAGAAAAACACATGTACATAGGACCAAATAACACAAATATGAACTTACAACACCAAGAAGCCAGCAACCCTTCCCCACCAACTCAGTGAAAAACAACTTGTTCATGTCAGCAGTAAACCCATAAATCATCCCATCACGTTGACAAAAACACAAAAAATATAAAAATAAAACCAAAGATAAATAAAATTATTATAGGAAGTAGAAATATGAAAAATAGAAGATAGATAAAAAAAACAGACAATTATCCAGGACATCTAAAGCCAGTATAAAAATCAGCAAGAGACTTTTTGGTTAGAAAAGAGTTTGTCGGTTCTTTTGGAAGGCGAGGCTTCTTTGGTTTACACGGATTTGTATAAGGAGTATGGACTACATGGGCAGTTTTCCCAACCCTATGGGAATGCCTTAACGGAACCTCTCCTGGAACCTCTTCTTCATCATCTGACGGTACGAGCTGCATAAAATCGGTGATGTTATGAAGTATTCTCTCTGTAGCAGAAACATTAACATCAGCATCAACACTTTCATCATTCACATTAAATGAATAACCAAGAATGACACCAGCACTAGAACTATCATCAGCTGCATCATTTGAAGCACCAACAGGAGTATCATCTCCAACACTGTCACCAACCACCTCTTTTGCCACACTACTGTATTTATTAAATTCAAGTGAAGAAAGAACAATAGTAGGAGCAACAATGTCCCCAGAAGCATAATTGTCATCAATTGCATCAGTCGAAACAACAACAATAGTATCAGCTCCAACATTGTCACCAAGCACATCTTTTGGCACATTAATGTCATTAATGCACTCCTGTGAAGAAAAAACAGTTGTAGGAGCGTCATAAAGATCAATATTGGTGGAACCTGATAGAATAAATGCAGTGGGAGCAACACTAGAATCATCAGTTCCATCTGGTGAAATAATTACTACAGTAGGAGTAACAAACCCACTGGCATTAATGTTATCAGTAGAAGCAGAAAGAGAAGCTTGAATTCCACCATGTGACACAACAGTTGGAGGGACACCACTGTCAGCAAGAACACCACTGAGATTAAGCTTATCATCTGAAACACCAACTTCACTTGAGACAACCACATTAGTAAGAGGAACAACAATGTCACTAGTTTCAGCCATAGAAGCAAGGACTTCAGCAGTAGCAAAAGCACTATCATTGTTGTGAGCCTAATTTTCCATGTTTTACACTTACTTTTATATCGATTTCTTTATACATTTCATGCATTTGGTTTAAAATAGTACAAAATCTATGTAGTTTATCATTATGGAATCGAGGCAATTTACAGCAATTCAAAGAAAGGAGGAAAAGTTTGAAGTCAACTACAGAAAGTCCAAGGTCAAGGAGCAACGGAACCAGGAAAAATCGAGCAAAGAACAAGAAAAGAAGCACTCGACACAGCTGGTCGATATCGAGTAACTCAGTCGAAATCCAGAAGTCGAGCAGAAGCCACTCGAGGAGCCCGGTTCTACTCGATGTCGAGTAGACTTACTCAAAGTCAAGTACATGTCATCGAGTCCAGAAGCTAGCCGAGCTCGAGTGCAACCCAGGAAGAGAAGACCCTACTCGATGTTGAGTTACCTGGTCGACGTCGAGTAGCCTAGTGACGAGTTCGAGTCCAAGATCGATTTGCGTCTGAGAAGACAGAGTTGCTTGCAAGTCAAGAGATATGGAATTCTATCCATCCACATAAAGATCTATCAAGTCAAAGAGGATTTATCCATAATAGTCCTAGTTTCCTTATAGATTTAATTATTTTATTTCCAAGTTTTATCTTAATGCTTTAGATAGGAAAGTTTTAGATATAGATATAGTTGTTCTTTACTAGATTAGCGGGGAATGAACACTATAAATAAGACTTTGGGGGCTGGATTATAGAATCATTCAATCATCCACCAATACAAGCCACTAGCAATAGAGAGTTTCGAGTAGAGAGAGAGAGAGAGAGAGTGAAGGCCGAGTGGAGAGTTGGAGTTTGTCGAGAGACGTTTTGGCTTCGATCGATTATAAGCTCTATTTTAGTTTATTAATGCCATTTATTTTCCTAAAATTATTGATGAGTTTATTGATGATGAAGAGCGAGTAGTCACCCAATTTCTAGGGTCGGGGTGAGCCCAACGGTAGCCATGTAAGGTAATGCGCTAAAGGTACAATCTTTTGACGCAATTTCGTCTTCTATCCCTACGAGCATAATTCTTTTGCGAGAGTTGAAGGTGATCCTTGTTTGTGTTATTGAAGCGAAAGTGATCTTAATACAACTTAGATTAATTATGTGAAAAAAGGTTAGTAACAATTAGGATTTATGCGAAAGCCTCTATATTCCTATTTGTTAATAACGACAATTATTTGATGGAAATGCATGATCTTTTATACCTTTATACATTATTTTATATGGTTATCGTTGTGATGTTCAAACCCTGATCTTGGAAGTCCTTTAGTTTATTCATTTTATTTGCAAATTTCGTGTTTGCATTCGTTTTCATTCGAAAAGGTAAGATTTTTGGTTCTGCATGCGCACTCGAGATCGACAACGGGTAGTCGACTTCGAGTAGGTTCTTGTCGACGTTGAGTACAGCTGCTCGGTATCGACTAGTTTTGTTTTCATTTTCACTCTTTTCTTCTTTATGTTTACTATTTTAGTCGACGACGTGGTCGAAGTCGAGTACCCTACTCGATATCGAGTACTCTTCTGGTCGAGTTCGTGCTGATTCTTGGAACTGAAAAGGCGCGCGGGTGCTGACACTCTTCCTCGTGGATCGATCCTGACTGCCTTGTACTACAACGGGAGGAAGCCTTGAATTTATTTGCTGAGACAGGGAGTCAGTTTGATTTCATATTTTATTTATATTTGACCATCCTCCTACAACAACAAATTGTCGTCGTTCCCGGGGAACAGGTTCAACATCACAACCACTAATAACTTCGAGTGCTTGAACTCGGTGTTCTAACATCCTTGGTATTTTCTGCTAACAACCCTCATGGATGCCAACCTTGAGATTGTGGGCAAGTGGTTCGTCACTCAGAGAGAGAGAGAGAGAGAGAGAGAGAGAGAGAGAGAGAGAGAGCAGCGCCGCCCAGGGGAAAGTTGTGAGAGACTGGGTGGCTAACGCCATCAAATCGGACTTCACGATGTCCCTTTCAATTGTTGCCAGGCCGCTTAGTCCTCATGAGTTCTAGGTGTCGACATCTACTCTCTTGTGTACAACTTGTACAAGGTACACGCGTGGTGTGCGTGCTACCAGGATGTGATCTACTCAGTCCAGTCTCAAGAAACACGGTGGGTATCCCAGGCAATCGCCAACAAGACTTGCCTCCCCCCTTTTTATCAAGCCATGTCCAGGGAAGCCGAAGACGTCATGGTACCCCTCATAGTGGGAAAGGTAATTCCAGAAGCGGCGCCGCATCTAGCGTAACTGTTAGCGCCGTACTTGGCAGTAGAAACATATTCCATGACAAGTAAGCCTTTTGACATGGTAGGTGTTGGTTATGACAGTGAACCATGCGCGTCTTGGTCGACTGACCGGTGGTTTTTGGTGTGAAGTCTGATGCCCTTGGAAAGGTTGACGCTGTACCTTTTTCAATTCAGTATGTAGTTACCACATTTTGTAATTATGGTTACTTCTACCTTGTCAGCCAACATTGATGTACATGACAGACACTGATATTAACATGCCGGATAATCGTTTTGACATGACAATTGGTAGTTTTAGGTGCAAGTATGCTTTTATTGGTAGTTTTAGTGGCAAGTACGATTATATTGGTAGGTTTAATGGACAGTGTGATAGTATTGGAAACATTTATGCTACATAACGAGTCCTTTGGAATTATGGGAAATGTTCAAGCAAACATGCATAATATCCTAGTTCAAGAAAAAGTACATAACACATTGTCCTTACAAACCCATGGACAAGGAAATCAAAAGTAAAAAAGTAGATAGAAATGTCAACCACATGAAATCCAACGTAAAAACAACTGTTCAAGCAAACTAAAACTGTCTAAACAACAATGTTCTGATCAAGTTAGAAGGAGGCAACGACTAATGAGGATCGAGGCTGGGTCTGAAGGCACCATGGAAGATAGGGACACATAATAGTTGGCAGTACGCAGTGATGAAGTCATTGTCCAGACCTTGGAAGACGCGATCACTTGATGAAAGCAACTGCATGAACCAAATTGTGTATGAGTCGCAGTCTCCGCTACATAACAAAAATCAATTATGTCAACCCAAATTCCCAGCACTCAAATTACAATGGGAAAGATAGACAAGCACAATTTACGATTGCTTGTTTTGAGGAATCCTCTTGACATGGTTGTACTTGAAGGGGCGGGGGACATTCCCTGCATGTTTGGCGCACAGCTCTTGGTGGAGACTCAACAGGGTGGGCAGGACGTGGATGACGGGCTTCAGCAGGCCGGCCATCTGTCGCTCTGGAATCTAATGAATGTCCGAACCATACACATCGACGGTCTATTCGGCCAGGTTGATCTCTAGGGCGACCCAGTGCTTGTTCTTCAAATTCCAGGGGGCCAACACGCGGTTGTCGGTGGCCCAGGCCTTCGGAAACCACTCGGGCAAGGCTCCATCGAAGTAGTAGGTAAACTCCTTGTCCATGTCCATGCCGGTATGTCGCTGCAGTAGTACGCTGAAGAAGTGGTCGACGGCGACAACAAATGCATAGTTTGAGTTGCCGAGGATGTCCTTCCGAAGGATGGTGCATGCTTGCTCGATATGTTGCGCACAAAGAACGCATGTCTAGTCAACCACATCAATGCCTTGTTATTGCACGTGTGGGAGGACATTACCTCTGAGGTCACCCATGCTTCGACGCTTGGAGGTCCCCGAAGAACTCCCTTTGTAGAAGAGTGCCCTTGATTGAGTGTACGAGGTTAGTCCTATTGTCCATCCATCTGGAGAATCCATCGACGTCGGCCCTGGTCGCCAGGCCAAGGTCCACAACGTTGACCCCCACCATTGGCTTCTTCCCCTTGTTCACCTGCGACTTCTTCGCTGGGTGAATGACTTCATGTCTAGCCAACAACGGAGGGGTTTGTCGGATCCTTGTCCCCCTACGCTCCAGGGGGACCTCGGTCTGAGAGGTCTCAGCTGCTTCCACCTCCCTACGCTCAAGGGGGACCTCGGTCTGAGAGGTCTCAATTGCTTCCACCTCCTCTCGCACCCACCTCGACACATTCATAGTGTGAGCATACATGACAAGTAAAGGGTTTGACATGTCACCTACAAAACTTGACATGACATCCAAAGGGAGATGACTTACCTCTGCGGTTCTCTGGGTGGATGCATCTTGGTCAGCTGGCTTGGCAGTTCCCGTGTCCCCAGGGCATGTGGCCGCTTTCTGCTCCTTGTCCTTAACAACTTCATCACCCTGTGCAAAAAAAAAAAAGATAAATTAGCTAACATGACGCGTATAGCCGTTTACATGACAGATGTAAACACTGACATGACAGTGGGCCATCTTACCTCATTCGATTGTACCTCCCGATGTTTGGGTCCATACCTTTGGGTTCCGTCCCTCCCTAGAGATTATGCGTCCTCGTCCTCGGCTAACTTTTTCTTTGTCACCGCCCTCTTCAGCTTGTCAGTCGACGCCTCAAGCGATTTCATCCGCTTTGCGAACTCGGCCATTGTTGTTTATGTGTGGAGCAACCTTCTTGCAAATGATCGAGATATGTTCTAGTTTGCTGGATACCTTGCAGATGGGGAAGCAATACCTTAGGATGTTGCAAACATAGCTTCTATATCATGACATCAGTCACAATACACATGACAGTAATGTTATCTAACATGTCACATGTGCATTACTACATGACAGAAACCATATATCACCCCATACATATCAAATTTCGCATGCCTTTCGTCCCTAAACATATTAAATGTCAACGTATTGAGAGCAAACTTTTTAAGCTTCCACTTAATATACTTCGTGCTACTTTTCATGTTTACATGACAGGAAGAATTTTCAACATGACACCTGAATACTCAAAACATGAAAGGAATCAAAGTGGCGACAATTTCATTCACTGACCGAAGGTTTTTCAAGAGTAAACACATCTATAGTCATCCTATTCCTCAAAATTTTGAATCCACATAAATGTTTCCTAATTTCCCTCTCTAAATACAGCATATCCAATTTCCTCAATTTCACCCCAACTTTCCCCAATTTCACCCAATGTTCAATAACATCGGTTAATTTTCCTCCTCAGTCATAGAATTTAACCATATCATCACGTCAATGGTACTTTCCCGTCGCGGTGTAACTAATTTTCACTGGTTAAAAATGTCCAAATGAAAATCGGCGATGGATCGTCGCATTCATTGCCCACCCTTCATCTCTCTCCCGGTATATATCTGCCTATCTGGCCTGGAAACCATCCCAACTCCATCCAGCACCCATTTTTTGCCCACACTTCAAAATCAATCTCTGTCTCTCTCTCTGTACACCCTACACACACCTATAGGAAGGAAGGAAGAAAGAGCAAACACCCGTTGCTCATCATCACCTTATATCATCAATTCGTCCTCCGCTAAAAGAAAACAATTAAGTAGAAAGGATTAAGAAAAAAGAAAAAAGAGAGAGGAAACATGGCATCTCAATTCCAACATAGACATCTAAAGGACCTCTTGAAAGAAGAACAAGAGCCCTTCCTCCTCCTCCAAAACCAACCCCTGCTTTCCCCTCGCAATCTCCACCTCAACTTGAAGCCCAATCAAAACGCGTCGTTTCCCTCCCGTTTCTGCCGAAATGCCTGCTTCTCCTCCTCGTTTCACAATGTCGACTCCCCGCTTTTCTCACCGGCGGCGGCGGCAAGCAAAAGCCCTTCCCGTGCTCTGTTTCTCCACGTCCCTGCCAAAACAGCTGCTCTGCTTCTCGAAGCGGCCGTTAGAATCCAGAAGAACTCACCCGCTCCAAATCCGCACCCCAAGCCCAGGATCCGGATCAGGAACTCCGGTTTCGCGCTGCTAGGTTCGGTTATTCGGCGGTTAACCAACCGGTCCCAAACACAGAAGCTCAGGACACGGAAAGCAGGGGATTCAAACGATGACGATTTTATCAGATGGGCGGACTCTGTCAAGACAAGTGCTGCCCGGAGAGTTGAAACTCGGGTGGAATTGGAGACGGTTCTGGCAGAAAGATCCGACCTTGGGGAGCAGCAAATGGGGGTTTCGAACGGGCGTCTGAGCAGCGTCTGGTCCGAGGAGAACAAGTCCTCGTCTTCTTCTTCATCATCAAGTGGGAGTGGGAGCGGTAATTTATCAGAGGAAGAAGGGGACGATGAGCTCAATTCTTTGGAGAAACAAAATGGCAGCAATGGGGATGAAGATTTCACATTTTCTGTAAGCCCGTTGAGCCCTTTCCGGCATGCTCTTCACAAAAGCACCTCCCCCGGCCGCCGGTTGCCGGCGTTCTCTTCTCCGGCCATGTCTCCTTCCCGCGGCAAATCCCAGGTTACTTTTACTCCGTATTTGTTTATTTATTGATTTTCATTAACCAAAAGTTTAGTTTTGTTTGCTGGTGTGTGATCACTAATCAGTTTAATTTTTTTTACTTAGATTTGTATTTATTTATAAGGTTTATAATATAATTATACATTTCACCAATCACAAGTTGATATAGTGGTCTGGGGCTACATCCCATGCTAAGAGGTTCGAATCCCCTTGAAAACATGTACCCAATCGAGATGCAGAACGACAGAGTCGACTGAACTGGACTAAGATTAAAAAAAATTATACATTTTTAGGCTTTTATTAAAAATTTACGTTATTTTAAACACATTTCTAAAATGGGATTCACATCCCGTTGAAAACATGTACCCGATCCAGATGTAGAACAACAAAGTCAATTGAACTGGAATAAGATTAAAAAAAATATTATACATTTTTAGGCTTTTATTACAAATTTACGTTATTTTAAACACATTTCTAAAATGGAATAAACAAAATATTACATATTCAATTGTTTATATTTATAACTACCCGTAAATTATGGTACTTTTCACATAACCACCCATAAAAACTCAAATTACATTAAACCACCCATAAATTTGACTTGTTTTCATAAGACCACCCACACTTTAAACCTCTTTTTTTTTTTGGTGAGCTCTATTTATTTTGTTTAAAACGACTAAAATATCCCTAATTCAAGTTTATTTGTTTGTACTCTGTAAATGAAAGATGTTGCATGTATATAAGTGTTTAGATTCCAATTGTATTATGTTTATAATGCAAAATAGACAATTTCATCTTTGGTAAACAAAAAATTTAAGGTAAATTAAGAGTGTGTGTTTATATTTATAATTGTTTATATTTATATTACATATTCAATTGTTTATATTTATAATTGGAATTCAAATATATTCATTGTCTTCAATTATTGAATTAACTTAAAAAAAGGGTAAAAATAGTCCATTACACTAAATTGAAATTAAATGAAAAATCATCAACAAGACTTAGTTCGGTACAATAAAAGTTTATTCATACAATTAATGACAACAATAGATGTGTGTTTCATTTGAAGCCAGTATGAGTGGTGTTTTGTAAATTTATATTTAATCATTAGGTTTTTTATATCAAATTGTTTAAAAGGTGTGTATATATATATATTGGTGATTTACAGTTTTAACAGGTAGTTTTATCAATCAATTTGCGCTATTTAAAGAGTGATTTCAGCACTTGAACATGTGCTATTTCAGCTACACTAGGCTGAGTTTTTTTTTGTTTTTTTTTTTTTTACTACAGTACAGAAATCTTTGCAAATTGAAAATTTTTAATACATATAGTAAGACGTTCATTTCCAAGAGAAGATTCCTGTTCAGTCAATTCAAGACCCCCAAGAAATTTTCTAATGTAATCAATAGTAAATTCCTTATAAGTTGATAACTTATATACAGTATAAAAAATTATAAGTTGATAACTTAACCGGAGTATTAGTAGTTGATAGGCATTTTATTTGCTTCACAATTGAAACTTTCTTTTTAGCAAGAACAATTTAAATTTGAATTTTGGAAAAAGAATACTCCCTCCGTTCCGTTTGATATTATTTGTCATTTGTCTTATAGTGCACGTTTTGTAAGGAGATAAAAACTATATAAAATATATTTTTTAATTAAATTATTTTATATAATCTCATACATATAAGTAGCAAGTACTCCCTCTGTTAATTAAAACTTGTCGTTTACTATTCATGCACGCTTTTTTAGAACGATAAAAACTATATAAAATATTAACTTTTTTTTAAATTTGTTTTTATAAATTCATACTTAATAGTAATAAGTATGATATTATTTAAAAAAATTATTAAAAAAGTTGATATTTTATATAGTTTTTAACACCTAAAAATGCGTGCGTGAATAGTAAAACGTCAAGTTTTAATTAACGGAGGGAGTATAAGATTATGAAAAAAATTTAATCAAAAAAATTATATTTTATAAAATTTTTACCTTTTTAAAAAGCGCGCCGAAAAGTCAAACGACAAATAATATCAAACGGAGGGAGTACTTGTTTAGGGACAGTTTTACAATTTTTCTTCAGTCTGTAGTTACTTAAAAACATTATTCAATTGAAACAGGAGCATGTAAAATATGAGGAAGACCCATCAGCAAACTCCCAGATACAACATGACAATGAGGAGGAAGAACAAAGCAGTCCTGTGTCCATATTAGACTCGCCATTTGGGGACGATGACTGCGAAGAAGAAGAAGAATGGAAGCACCGGGATGAGGTCGAGCATGGATTCAACACCTATGCATTTATGCAAGGTAAGCATTAAAAACAATTTAGAGTTCAAACAGCCTTTGTTTCTTGTTTGGCATTTTGCTTGCATTTCAAAAATAAAAAGGGCTTTGGTGTGAAACCAAAAAACTGATGCCAAAAATCATTGATTTCAAACTATGAAATCTAATGGTGGGATCCCATTTCAGATCTTTTAATCAGTAATCTGTTACAATATGAGTATATGACCCTCCCTCTTTGGCTTAAAACCTGCTTTTTAACCTCTCTTCTGAGTTGTGACCCACCACCACTCCAATCAAGCTAGCAAGCTGGTGGTGGCTCTCAAGGCCTGATTGATTTTGTGCAGAAAATACACCATTTATGTTGGTCTTTCGGTATGTACACGAGCAATACGTTGTCTCCGCACTCTAGTTATTTTGCACACCTTGGATGTGTGATACTTTATTTGAGACTGGGGTGCTCCAACAACGTATCGATGATGTATTGATCTGGAACGCATGGGTGTGTTAAGAGCACCAGTCATGTAACACTGACTCCACTACTCTCTGGACAGTTCACTAATTGCTGCAAATGAACCCTAATTTATGAAGATTTTAGCATCTATTGCTGATCTTTCTGTTGTTCATATGCCTGTAATTATTCAGGATCAAAGCAGCATCTACTGCAAAAGCTCCGAAAGTTTGAGGCACTAGCAGGGTTGGACCAATACGAAGATGATTACGAAGAATTTGAGTATTGCAAACCTAACAATGACATTCAAGGATACCTTGTTGACATTACTAGGAATCCAGGAGCAACACAAGACCTTTTGAGGCCGGGAATGGAGAGGCTATTATATGACCTTATATCCGAAGAAGAGAGATCAGCGAAATGCAGCTCCTCAGGAGACGGCTATGAATCAGTAGTCAAGAGGGTTTGTAAGAGGTTGGAGTGTTGGAAAGAGGTGGAGGCAAACACAATAGACATGATGATCGGTATGGACCTCAGGGGGGAGGGTGAGGAGTGGAAGAAGTCGCGGGAGGACATCTCTTGGACTGCTAAGATGTTGGAAGTTTCAATCTTCGCAATTTTGGTCGATGAGTTGCTCGATGATCTAGTTTCTTAGGATCTTTTTATCCTAGGAGTGCGGTTTGAGGCGGGAAATATGATCATTTTTTTACATTAGCTGATGATTTCGTTCATTACCAGTTAGGCCGTAAATTCGAGCATGTTTTAACAAGATGAGGTAACTTAGATCACAACAGGGATAACCACTTTGTTATTCCCAAATCCCAACCAATGATGTCTTGTTGAGTTCATGTATCCAATTTTGAGATCACACCATAATAAACCAGCACTTGATACAGTATTTGATTAACATGAAATTGTGTACTGTAGCTTTCAAATTTCTGTGTTTCTGAATTCTGATTTATTGTGATGGGCTCCATTTGTACTTTGCCATTGACATGAAAATCAATGTAAAAAATGCACAAGGGATTGAAAAAGGACAAAACAAAACTGCAGAAAATCTCTTTACTCATCTGTCTTAACCTTTTTCATTTGGAAAATTGACTGTAAAAATGTGCAGGTGAGAAATTAACAGCACATACAGTCTTCAAGTGCCTCAATATGAATTCAATTTTGTGCTGATACTTTACCCAAGGCAATTTGTTGTTATTGTTTATATGCTATGAACTTTGCTGGAGGAGCACAGTAGATATGAAGATGAAGATGTGGATGAAAATGACCAGTCAATGACCTTATAACTGGATGTAGCTCAGTAGTATTAGGAAACATATGGTGAATATGAGAACTTCACTATTTCCTTACCTTATGTTTGAATGATGTATGTTCTGATTTTATAGTGATAAATAGGAATTACTACTTTTTTTTTCCACGGTGGGCAAACAATAGGATACTTTGCCTTAACATAGCCCAACCTTGATCACCCTGACCGATAATGTTACATAACTCCCTATGTAACGGGAGGTTCAACAAGTTACGTTTATCCCTAGTCTTAGCAATATAGTCCGCCGCTGAATTTGATTCCTTAAAGCAATGTCAGAATTTGATTATGTCAAATCTTGTCTTCATCATTATGATCTTTTCGGTTATTCTGCCAATCTCTCAATCTATACTGGTGCTCTCGTTGATAGCTTTAATCACTCCCATGCTATCCCCTTCAATGATGACGTTCTGAAGCCCTCTGGTGAGAGCTAGGTGAACTCCCATGCAGGACGTTGTGGCTTCTGTTTGGAGAAAATATCCCTTCTGAATTCTCTGCTGAAAGATATCTATGACCTATCTTGCACTGTCCCTAATAATGCCCCCTATTTGACAGTAATCAGGGGCCCTGACTGAGCCATCTACATTGATTTTGTAGATGGCTCTTGGTGTAAGCCACTTTGAATTTCTTCGTCGTTTTTGGTGTGCTTTGGCAGCATTGTATGAATGATTCCAGTATGTGATATAATTGATTATCAGTTGAACAAGGGAGGATATCAGCCCCATTTTGTTATTATTAAATATTGTATTGTTCTTAAGGTCCCATATAACTAATTGCCAAATGAAGCAGAGGTCCTCGAATTGGGTGTTGTCATACTTATATATCTTCCATTATAGAGTGCCTGGCAACCAAGCTTGTAAAGGATTTACTCACAGTCTGTTCATAAGTTGATATTATCGCCTTGGTAATAACACATTTCAGGAGCAGATGACGAGCATCCTCATCATCATTGTTGCAAAGACAACATTGTACGGGTACTCTACTGAAGTATCTATTTAGACGCAGTTTAGTTGGGAATCCATCAATCAACACTTTCCTTAGGAAATTCTGGGTTATGGGTGGCAATCGGAGTTTCCAAATCCATTTTTGGCCCATATTGTCTTGTGCATTATTATTTTTAATTTGTATGTTGATTTTGTAGAAAACTCTTCATTTTTACTTGATTTCCAAATTAACCTATCAGGTGGGAGCTGGATCCTCTCCGAACCTATATTGCCTAATATCTTCCTAATGATTTCATCTCAACCGTACAAATAAATCAATGGCCAAGATCTATTTTATATTAGTAAACTCAATTTCCTAATTTCTTCTCTCCCACTTGCTTTCTTTTTTGAACGACCCAGCAATGACTCTTCATAGTGAGAGGAAAGCCATCGTCCAAAAGCTCCTTATAGAATCCCCAAGTCGCCACCGCCGATCGATTCCTCACTAAAACATTGAAAAACATAGCACAAAGCGGAAACGGCAATGGAATGCCGAGCTTCCTAATCAGCCTAACACACTGAATCGCATCAAAACCAAACCAGACTCCAAATAAGCTTCCATCAGCGACATACAAGAAATTCGCCCAGCGGCCAGCGTGCGCCATCGGATGATTCGAAGATAGAATTAAAGATCGAAGGGGCGGAGTCCTTGCCTTTGTGGGAGACGAATCAAGTTTTTTCCCAATCAAGTTTAACAGAGAGATAACAGAGAGGCTTCTTGAGAAGAATAGTCTCGGTGAAATCGTGCTTAGCTTGCGAGCGGCGATGGAGGGGCTTCGAGATCGATGAATGGAGGGGCTTCGAGATCGACGGATGGAGGAGCTTCGAGATCGACGAGAATGAAGAAGATATGTCGACGGCAAAGTCTCCATAGGAGTGCCGAAGGGACGACAACGAAAAATGAAGGGCTTCGAGCTTCGGGATCAGCGGCGATGGAGGAGCTTCGAAGCCAGATCAAAGGGTTGACGGAGAGAGGATGCGAGCAGTGGGTTTACACTTTACAGTAAAACTGATTTGAGGTTCAATAAAAATTCGATGTATACGAGGTCACCACAAAACCGAAGGGAAAGACAGTGCCGTCAAGGGAAATCGAGGGTGAATGGTGATCATGAACAATTGGAAGGCAGATGATGCTAAGGGTGATTATAGAGAGGATTTTCCAAGTGTTAATAAAATTTCAGAAATTAAAAAAATAGATTAAATATCAGGAAAAAAAATATTAATCGTTGATTTTAATCTAAGGGTGGAAATTAGTTTATTAGGTAAATATTAGGAAACCTTTGTTAGGAGAGGATCCTGGTCCTATCAGGTGTATCCCAATCCGAAATTTGGATATCAGTAATAGATTAGATTATATGTGTGGGAAACAATTTGTTCAACAATAATTTGTTCCTTTTTTGTGTGGTAATAAGATGTGTCACTTTCATATTAGGATCATGATTGCCTTTAAAACATTCAGGGGGAGGTTGTTTACCCAAGGGTTTGACCGAACGTTAATAGTATTCCCATTACCAAGAATCCAGAGAAGCTCTTTTTGGAACGTATCTCTAAGATGGAGTAGGCATCCAAATTGTGAGGAGGTGTTCTGGCTTGTACACTCTAGTAGTGTTTCATTTTTTAAGTATTTTTCTTTAATTACTTGAACCTAGACCTGAGCATGGGCCGAGCCCGGTGGGCTTGGTCGGGGGCCCGGTATTTGGGCCTAGTGTCTTGTCCAAGCCCGTCCTATTTGTCGGGTTGGGCTGCCCAGCGGGCCAAGTGGGCCTAGCGTCTCAAATTCGTTTTATATCAGAAATCGAACTAAAAAATAAAAATAAAAAGAGGAAATTACAACATTGTACAAATACTTTAAAATGTAAGACAAATCTGGACAATATTAGCTTACTAACAAAGACAACCAAAGCAACGAAGATGTTGATAAGAAGGTTGTTTACGAAAGAGTTGCACAAAAGAAGTTTTCATTTTGAGCAATTTTATGGGCAAACAATTGATTATGTGTGTTGCAGTAAAGATGTTGTCTCCCCAGTAACATTTAGGTAAGTGGGAATCAAACATTAAACCATGGGCAACCTCCAAAAGATGTCGATGCTTCCTCTCGGCTACTCCATTTTGCTAAGGGGTGGTGACGCAATAAGTTTGATGATGGATTCCATGATCGAGCAAAAACTTCATTATGTGCTACTACCTATCTCAAGAGCATTATCAAACCGAAGTGCCTTAACCCTCTTGCCAAATTAATATTCAACCATGGCCAAGAACTGTTTGATCACTGTGAAAGCAATGCCTTTGCTAGGCAGCAATTGGACCCAAGTGTTGCAAGAATGATCGTCAACTAGAGTTAAGAAATAACGATGACCATCATAAGTAGGAACCGAGTAGTCCCCAAACATCAACAGGAACAAGATCAAAGGAAGCTGCAGTTCTTTTTGTACTCAAAGGAAAAGAAATGCAAGTTTGTCTAGACTTGGCACACACGACATAAGACCTCAGATCATTATTACATCCATCAAAGAGAAAGAGAGAGAGAGAGAGAGAGAGAGAGAAACAAAATGAAATTCTTGATTTTGTCATAAAGAAGATGATCAAATCTTTCATGCCAAAGAGAAATATCCGATACTGCTTCAAAATTACTGGAAGAAGAAGCGCTCAAAGCCTACTTATCTTGATAACCTGTCATTTCCTTGTTTGAGGTTTCTTCTCCTTATTCTTGGTGTAACCTGGTAGAAATCCAATAAGATAGAAACATCGATCCACAACGTGGTTCGTTTTCTTGCAATTAGTGCAAAGCAGAGGTTTCCTATCACCATTCCCTTTGCTTGTTTGAGGAGGAGTAGGTCATGACGATTGATCCTTAACTAACATAGAAATAATATCAAGGCTTTGCGAATGAGTAGAATGGGGAGCAGATTAGGTCTTAGCCATCATAGAAACGCCCTCTGTGACAAGTGACAACAAACCCAACTTCGGATTTGATGTCCCTATTGACACAAGTTCACACAACCAGCAAGGGAAGCCCATGAAGACCAATGCCCAAGGAGAGCCCAACTCATCAGCTAGCAGTAACCCTAAAATCTTAGTGACTTCTTCATATATAAATTGTAAATTGTGGCTTCAGCCGAAATGGTGTGAAAATGAATTTAATAGTGTGAACACCACCAACCAGATTAAGTTAATGAAATAGTATTCATCTTCTTCCAAGTTGTTCTATGGTAACAAAGCTTTAGTGACACACGTCAAAACCTCAAAATGTATGAGTCCCAAATTGCCAATATTGTATCTCAGCTTCAAGCTACTCTTGTTCTCTCTAACCCAAACACAAACCCCTCTACCCCCAGCTGGCCAGCTTCCACACTGTCAAAACAATAAAGTTGTCATATGAAAACTTTTCAATATGGGTAAGGCAAGTGTCGGCTTAGCTCAAAGCCCAACGACTATTTTCTCTTGTTGATGGTTCTCTCCCCTGCCCACCACTCACACCCGAAACCACTACCCAACACAACGACTGGTTTTCCAAGGACCAACTTATTGTGGCTCTCCTTACATCTTCCTTTACTGAGTCTGTCCTGGTGCATACCATTGATTGCACTACCTCCAAGGAGACCTGGGATCATGTTCGCGACCTCTATGATGCCCGCTCCCATGTCCGTGTTGTTCAGACGTGGCTATAGTTGGCAAGTCTCAAAAAGGGGAAAGAGTATGTCAAAGACTATTATAATCGAGAAAAGACCCTCATCCCCTCTCTTCACGCGGTAGGTCAAGTAGTTACAGATGAAGATTTTGTCGTCTATTTACTCGCCGACCTTGGACCTGACTTTGATGCCATGGTGACGACTATCATCACCCAACCGATCTTACCGATTCTGAGCATAGTCCTCTACTACATGATGATGCAGGAGCATCGCCTTGCCACCCACAACTCCACTCTTAAGGCAACCACTCAATTGTTCTTTAATAACACCAGCGCTTCATCCACATCTTCACCAGAAGCTAATCACACATCCACAAGAGGCAAAACAAGGGGAGGTCGTTCTTTCTTCAGAGGAGATCTTCAAGGAGGTCAGGGACCTTCCCGCAGTGATTAAAGGGGCGGTCGTAGCTCCCGCAGAGGCCGCTCCAACCATATTTTTGTTGGCATCCCTGATAACCGACCCACATGCCAGTTATGCAACAAACCTGGGCATGTTGCGATGAACTATTGGCATCGCAATGATCGGGCCTACTAAACGCCACCATTGTCCACCTTCCAGGCGCACCAGACCACCACCAACCAGTGGTTCCCTGACACCGCCGCCACCCACCACTTCACCCCCAAACTTGGCGAATCTGAGAATCGAAAGCCTGGCCGATCACGGAATAGAAACGGTTACCCTGGGTGACGGGTCTTCACTCCTAATTCTCAATCACGGTTCTTCTTCACTCTATTCTTCAAACTCTACTTTCAACCTTTCTAAACTTCTTCATACTCTTAATTTGAATCGAAACCTTATAGTCGTAAATCTATTTTGTCGTGACAATGATGTCTTTTTTTAATTTCACCCGTTTGACTGTTGTGTGAAGGATTCCCGGAATCGAGCGCTTCTTGCCAAGGGAACCTTTGATCGGGGCATGTACGTCCTGCCTGTAACAACTGCTCCACCATCGTTGCCATCGTCTCTCCACCACACAATTGTCTCCAACTCCTATGCTCACCCCCCTTTTATTTGGCATAGTCGACTAGGTCATCCGACTACTCGGGTCACTCAACAAGTCATCAACCGGTTCTCCCTCCTTCCCAAGGAGAGCCCAACTAGTCACCCATTTTGTGAGTCTTGTTATTGGGCCAAAGTTCACTCACTCCCACACCCATCTAGTCCCACCAGGTCCAGTAATGTCCTAGAGGTTTTGTTCCTTGATGTTTGGGGCTCAGCCCACCATAAATCTCTTAATGGTAACAAATATTATTTGTCACTTATTGATTATTTTTCTCATTTTATTTGGATTTTTCCCTTTCAATACAAGTCTTAAGTGAGTCACATCGTCATTGTCTTTTTAAAATTAATTACCAATTTTTTCCCGTAATGTCATCTCCATCCAAATTGACAACGTGACCGAGTCTAAACCACTCAAACCACTTCTTCAATCCTTGGGCATCTCACATCGCCTCATTTGCCCTTACTCCCATCAACAAAATGGGAGTGTTGAATTATGCCATCGTCGAATCGTTGGTACCGGCCTTACCCTTCTCAAACACGCCTCTCTCCCACTCACTTATTGGGATTTCGCCTGTCAAACTGCTGCCTACCTTCATAACCGTCTTCCTACACCTACGTTGAATCACATTTCCCCCTTTAAAATCTTATTCAAGTCTCCTCCATATTACATGTTTCTCAAGGTGTTTGGGTGCTTGTGTTTTCCCAATCTCCGTCCCTACTTCAAACACAAACTTGATTTTCGATCCACACCCACCGTTTTCCTAGGCTATAGCCTCGACTATCATGGTTACATTTGCTATGATTGGATCTCTTGTCGCACCTATATTTCCCGGGATGTCCTCTTTCATGAGCATTTGTTCCCCTTTGCTTCTAACCCAACATCTCACTCCCCTCTTACATCCCTTGACTATGCACACCTCCCTCTTTTTATTAACTCCAATGGCCCCCCTTATCCACCTAGCGCAATCCCTACACCTCCTAATTCTAATTCCCCCGACAACCCAATTCCCTCTCCAATTCACTCACCCCCACCTTCTGAACCATCACAGGCCCATGTTCCCCCATCCCCATAGTCGCCCCCCTCCATTAAATGCCCCCTCCCACACAATGATCACCAGAGCCAAAAACTCCATCACCAAGCCTAAGACACGTTCTGATGGCACGATTTCATGGCCCGTTTCACCCAATTGCTCTTCCACTGCTTTATTTCAGAGGAGCCATCGTGCTTCTCGGAAGCGTCCAAACATCTCCCATGGAGACAAGCAATGGAGAACGAAATTCAGGCCCTTATTGACACCCGAACTTGGACACTTGTACTTCCATCTCCCCACCAAAATGTCCTTGGTGTTAAATGGGTGTTTAAAACCAAGCGATGATCCGATGGCTCGATTGAACGGTGTAAGGCGAGACTCGTTGCGAAAGGATTCAATTAAGTCAAGGGCGTTGATTATCATGAAACCTTTCGCCCGGTTGCCAAACCTTCTAAAATCCGCCTCCTACTCTCACTTGCAGCGATGAATTGTTGCACTGTTCAGCAACTCGATGTTCAGAACGCCTTCCTTCATGGTTCCCTGACAGAGGATGTCTACGTCTCCCAACCCCAAGGTTTTGTTCACCCTCTCTTTCCCAACTATGTTTGCAAATTAAAAAAATCATTGTATGGTCTAAAATAGGCTCCCCGAGCATGGTTTGCGGTGCACCACAAAGCTCTTATTCAACTTGGTTTTACTCCCTCTCAAGTAGATTATTCCTTGTTCTCCTATCGCTTGGGCAATCAATTTGTTTTTGTGTTAGTGTACGTTGATGTTCTCTTGGATATCGCCTTTAATCCCTCCTTGTCTATGAAGTTTATTTCAGCTCCGCCCAACAGATTTCCGGTTAAAGACTTGGTTCCGGGTCGGTTCTTCTTGGGCATTGAGATGACAAGAACTACTGCTGGTTTCTTTCTTTCCAAGCCAGTCGCCTCACCTATGACCACAACCTTTGACTCTTCTACTCCGTTTGCTGCATTCAAGGAACCTTCTCTCTATAGCAGTATTGTGGGCAACCTTCAATACCTTAACTTACAAGGCCCGATGTCGCATTTTCCGTGAACAAAGCCTCATAGTTCATGCACTCTCCCGACCTCATACATTGGCAAGAAGTTAAGCGTATCCTATGCTATCTAAACGCCACAACCTCCCTTCAATTTCACATCTCCTCGGCCAAGAACAACTCCCTTGCGACCTTCTCTGACGCTGACTGGGGCAGCGGCCGCTCAGATCACCGATCGGTGAGTGCCTATTGCATTTACCATAGTTCCAATCTTGTCTTGTGGTCTACAAAAAAACAACCGACAGTCTCTCGATCGTCCACCGAATCTGAGTACCGATCCCTTGCAAATGCCTCTTGTGAATTAATTTGGCTTCAACGTCTCTTGACTGAATTGGGTATATTCCTGGATCATTATCCGATACTCTGGTGCGACAATATCGGCGCAACGTATTTGGCTATGAACCCAGTCCTCCACGACCGCATCAAGAACCTTTCCCTCAATTATCACTTCGTCCGTGAACGAGTTGCTAATAGATCATTGCGGGTGGCCTTTGTATCCTCCAAGGATTAAATCGATGATCTTCTCACTAAGGTTGACTCCACCACTGCCTTCCTCAAGAATCGATCCAACCTCCGTCTCACGCAGGTCGGATCGTGGGGGGATATTGACACAAGTTCACACAACCAGCAAAGGGAAGCCCATGAAGACACATGCCCAAGGAGAGCCCAACTCATCAGCTAGCAGTAACCCTAAAATATGAGTGTCTTCTTCATATATAAATTGTACATTGTGAACACCACCAACCAGATTAAGTTAATGAAATAGCCTTCATCTTCTTCCAAGTTGTTCTAGTCCTTGTTATCCCCCCTCCTGGGATAAGAGGAAGTAAACTCGATTTACATCCGGTAACTGCTCCATCAACAATGATAACTCCACTCCCTTGATGAAAATCGGAATAAGTTTCAAAGGCCTTGACAGTCTGTTTGTGTCAAAGGTCTTGAAGCTTTAACAATGTTGATGAAACACAAAACATGTTCTATATGATATTATGTTCGGATATTATTTTATGTTATTATATGCTTCCATTATATTATTATATATACACTAATCTTTCAGGAAGTATTTTCGAATATTATTTCCTTCCTTATGTTATAATTTGAGAAGATTCAAATCGGAAGATCATGCCCTCCGAAGTTTCCAAAGATAGAAGATCCAGCTCAAGCCATGATCCTCTCTAGCCGTTGGTGAAGATCCTTAGGCGCCGATTTGTTTCAATATAAAGAAAAGGAAGAAGAAGACAACAACACATCTGTTGAACACAAGCTTTCATACACTCAAGCCTTCAAGCGAGATCTGTCTTATAGGACATATATTTCAGCTAGTCCTTAAGATTCTGTTATTTCATTTCAAAGCATTTGAGAGTTACACAGTGAGCTTATAGGATATATTTTGTAAGAGTGTTATACTCGAGAGTTTGTAACTCAGGAAGTAGACACTAGGTGATTGATTCACTAAGTGTAAGAGAATTGTACAAGATAGCATAGAGAGGTGGGGCTTTTCTAGATTGGTCTAGGACTCCAAGGGAACGTGAGTTGACTAGATTGCAATTGTATAGGACAAAGGCTTCTCGTGGAGCTACTAGGATCCTAAGTCTTGTGAATCAATAAAAGCCGGTTGAATCCTAGGGTTGTGGAAGAACCCTAGGCGGGGACGTAGGCCAAGTTCGTGCCGAACCTCGTAAACAACTCATTGAGTCCTTTATTTACTGCTTTACCTTATTTCCGCACTTGGTTCGAATTGTCTAACTTTATGATTTAGGTTTTCAGAGAAAAGACTAAGTCTAATCTCAAAGGGTTTTGGCACGAGCTTCAAAAGTCTTGAGACTATCTGCGAAAAACCAGCATACTCTATTCAACCCCCCTTCTAGAGTATCTTTACATTACTTTGTTTTACATTATCGGACCTTCAATTGGTATAAGAGCTTTACTCACTGCTTTTGATCTAACAATCTTGTGAGTTTTCGATCATGTCTGGTGAAGCAAGCGGAGGATTTGCACAGGGAAGGTCTACCAGCAGACCACCACTCTTTGTAGGAAATAACTTTGTCCACTGGAGATCATTGATAAAGATGTTCATCATAGACCAAGATCTGGAACTTTGGAACATTATAGAGAATGGGTCAAAGATTCCAGAGAAAGACGGACCAAATGGAACCAAAGTCGCAAAGAAGGAGTCTGAATACATCCAAGGCCATGTTCACACGATTCACAGAAATCACCAACAACATTGACTCTCTCGGCAAGAGCTTTACAAACGTTGAGAAAGTAAGGAAGATATTGAGGTGTCTCCCAAAAGAAAAGTGGGGTCCTAAAGTAACAACCATAGAGGAAGCCCAAGACCTCACTACTCTGCCCCGTGATGACCTGCTTGGGAAACTGATCACGCATGAGATGATCCTTAATGAAGATGATGGAGAACTTCCAGCAAACACTAAGAACTTGACGCTCAAGTCTAATAAGGATGAGCCCAAAGATGGATCTGATTCCGAAGATGAGGATGACGATGAGGATGATCCTTTTGCTCTTATCACAAGAGGCCTTGCTCGAATCCTCAAAATGAAGAAACAATTCAACAACAAGGATGGATCAGAATCTTCTAAATTTTGAGGTAAGTCTCAATACAACAAATATGATAAGAAGACTAAACCTTTGTCTTGTTTTGAATGTGGTGAAACAGGTCATCTTGTGAAAGATTGCCCTCAAAAGACGAAGAGCCAGTCTAAGAAGGGTGATAAGTGGAAGAAGAAAGCCATGGTGGCAACTAGGAGCGATTCTGACTCTGACTCCGATGATGAAAAGGCCAATGTTTGTCTTATGGCCTCAGGAGATGAATCCCAAGATGAGAAGCTAGAGGTAACTGTAAGAGAACTCTTGGTGACAAAGGAAAATGTGACATCGTTGGTATTGGTAGCGTTGGGAGTGATTCCAACCATAGTATTAAAAATGTCTATCTTGTGAATGCTTTAAAGTATAATTTTCTTAGTGTTTCTCAATTATGTGATAGTGGCAACAATGTCAGATTTAACAAGAAAATATGTCTAGTGTAGAGAGAAGATACATGTGAAGTTATACTGACTGCATATCGTTACAACAATATATACGTTGTAAATGCTGATCAAGTGGCACAAGGAAGCTTAACCTGTCTAAAGGCTTTGACGGACGATCCAAAGCTCTGGCACAGGAGACTCGGTCATGTGAGTCCACATACACTACAGAAGCTTATGTCCAAAGGGCTTGTAAGAGGGCTACCTGAGATGGACTTCAAAGGTATTGATATGTGCAATGCATGCACACGAGGTAAACAAACACGTAGCTCTTTCAAACCCAAAAAGGTTGTAAGTTCTTCTAGACCCCTTGAACTTTTACATATGGATTTATGTGGTCCTATGCGAGTCAAATCTCCTAATGGTAAAAAGTACATGCTAGTCGTTGTTGATGATTTTTCTAGATATACTTGGGTTGCATTTTTAAAAGAAAAATCAGAGGCCTTATTTGAGTTTTCAAAACTTTGTAAGGAGTTGCAAACTTTAAGAAACGAACCCATAGTGTCAATTCGGAGTGATCATGGTAGGGAGTTTGATCAACTTCAGTTTGATTTGTTTTGTGCTAAATATGGCATCTCCCATAACTTTTCTGCTCCTAGGACACCTCAACAAAACGGGGTT
Organism: Persicaria tinctoria; assembly: GCA_037127255.1. Lineage (NCBI taxonomy): Eukaryota > Viridiplantae > Streptophyta > Magnoliopsida > Caryophyllales > Polygonaceae > Persicaria > Persicaria tinctoria. The sequence goes on along the minus strand of JBANSL010000006.1, from coordinate 47,465,994 downwards.
GTGGAACGAAAGAATCGCACCTTAGAGGATATGGCCAGGACTATGCTTTTAGAAAATGCATTACCTAAAACCTATTGGGCTGAAGCTGTTAACACAGCTAACTATATTTTGAATCGCTGTCTTATTCGTTCTATTTTAAAGAAAACTCCTTATGAACTTTTCAAAGGCCGCAAACCACTTATATCTTATTTTAAACCCTTTGGCTGTACTTGTTTTGTTCATAACAATGGAAAAGATAACCTTGGGAAATTTGATGCGCGTAGTGATAAAGGTATATTTCTTGGCTACTCCACAAGTAGCAAAGCTTATAGAATCTTCAATAAAAGGACCCAGGTAGTTGAAGAAAGTATACATGTTATGTTTGATGAATGCAATGACGGTTCTTTGAGTGAAAGTGTTGCCGATATAGATCTTAACATCCATGCAGAGAACAAGGAAGGTGATGATGCTGCTACCAAGAACACAGAGAAGAGGAACATGCAGGAACAGATTCTCAACACTGAAGAATTGGCCCAAGGTGTTGAAGATTTGTCCAAAGCCCTTGGTGTCCAATCCAACAGTATTGAGATGTTAGAAACTGCTGTAGCTGAACCTAACAGGACCACAGAGTCAGATGTACCTCAAATCAATCCTGCTGGTGTGACGAATCAAGGAGCTGAGACGAGCAAAAGAAAATTCAAATACTCCTCATCACACTCATTAAAAGATATCATTTCTGACCCTGTATCAAGTGTTCAAACTCGTTCTAAACTTAAATATCTTTGTGCTTTTCATGCGTTTGTTTCTCTTATTGAACCAAAGAAGGTAGAAGAGGCCCTTCAAGAACCAGATTGGATCATTGTTATGCAAAGTGAGCTTAATGAATTTGAAAGGAACAAAGTCTGGACCTTGAAGCCTAGGCCAAAGCATCAATCAGTCATTGACACATGATGGGTATTTCGAAACAAGCTGGATGAGAATGGTAAGATCGTGGGGAACAAGGCAAGGCTTGTTGCTCAAGGCTACAATCAACAGGAAGATATTGACTACGAGGAGACCTTTGCTCCCATAGCGGACTTGAAGCCATTCGCATTCTATTAGCATTTGCATCTTTTATGAGCATAAAGTTATATCAAATGGATGTCAAATGTGCTTTTCTTAATGGTTTCTTAGAGGAAGAAGTCTATGTGGCTCAACCCCCAGGTTTTGAAAGTTCGGAATTTGTTAATCATGTTTATAAACTTCACAAAGCGCTTTATGGTTTGAAACAAGCCCCAAGAGCTTGGTATGAGCGCTTGTCAAAATATCTTTTAGAAAATGATTTTAAAAGAGGGTTGATCGACAAGACTCTTTTTATCAAGACCAAAGGAAATGAGATTTTGATTATTCAAATTTATGTTGATATATTATTTGGTGCTACTAACACATCTTTGTGCAAAGAATTTTCTGACATCATGTGCAGCGAATTTGAGATGAGCTTGATGGGTGAACTCAACTTCTTTTTGGGATTACAAGTTCATCAATCCAAGAAATGGATCTTTGTCAACCAAAGCAAGTACACTAAGGATCTCTTGAAGAAATTCAAGATGGATCAATCCAAAGCAGCCAAGACACCCATGAGCTCAACATTATCTCTAGATCAAGACAAGACCGGGAAGAGTGTCAATCAAAAGGAGTATCGAGGAATTATTGGATCTTTATTATATCTTACAGCTAGTAGACCTGACATCATGTTTAGTGTTTGCATGTGTGCTAGTTTTCAAGCTGATCCTAAAGAATCTCACCTCGTAGCTGTGAAGAGGATCTTTCGATATCTCAATGGCACTAAGGAGCTTGGACTATGGTACCCAAAGCAAAATGATTTCACATTAATCGGGTATTCTGATGCAGATTTTGTAGGCTATAAGGTGGATAGGAAGAGCACATCAGGATATTGCCAATTCTTAGGAGCATCATTGATCAGTTGGCATTCTAAGAAACAAAACTCAGTTGCCCTATCCACTACAGAAGCCGAATACATAGCAGCTGGAGCATGCTGCTCCCAAATCCTTTGGATAGCTCAACAAATGCGAGATCTTGGCATCAACGTCAAAGGCATTCCCATTAAGTGTGACAATACAAGTGTCATCTCCATTACAAAGAATCATGTTCAGCATTCAAGGACCAAACATATTGATGTAAGACATCATTTCATTAGAGACCATGTTGAAAAAGGTGATGTGTCCATTTCTTTTATTTCAACTGATTATCAATGGGCTGACATTTTTACTAAGCCATTGGCAGAGGATAGGTTCACCTTCATTAGACGAGAGATTGGGATGCTTAACAAGGATGCACTTTCGTAGGGGGAGCTTTCCCTTTACGAAAGATAAACTCTACTCAGTGTCAAGACCTTTGAGATTATGTCAAGGTTTGTGAACTGAATGGTAGATTACAGATAACGGATCACATATATTTGGTTAATATCTTTTTAGATATTTGATCAAGTATATTTTTAACGGGTTTTAAAATTCTATTTGTCACATATTTTTATCCGTTGAGATATTTTTGGAACAAAATAATTTCGGATATTTCCCTCCTTTTTAAAATGGTTAAGAAAAAAATTTGAAATTTGAATTGGAAAATTTTCAAATTGGAAATGTTATGATTACTATCCTTGGAACTCTAAACCCCTCCAATCAACTCCATCACCTCTCTCTACTTAAACCCAAATCTTTACCCGACTCCCTCACCAATTCAGACTTATCCAAACCCTTCCAAATTCTCTTTCTTCAACCTGCCAAACTGTTCTAACAACCCTAGCCGATTACCTCCATGGCTCCCAAATCAAAGAGCACGACTATAGTAACCAAGGGCTCTAAAAAACGCTCTGCTAAGAAGCCTCTTAGTGCAAAGCGGAAAGGGAAAAAGAAAATCACCGCTGAAGAGGTGGATGATGAGGAGGAAGAGGAGGATATCGACGCTATTTTGGAACGGGATGCCGCCAAGGAAGCTGAAGAAGAAGCTTTAAGGAAGAAGAAGGCCGAGGAAGAGGCTGAGCAGGCAAGAAAGCTAGTCGAGGAGGAGGCTGAGAGAATCAGGAAAGAGGCCGAGGCAGAGGTTCCCACTGAGGAGGAACCAGAGGAAGAAGAAGAGGAGGATGATGAGACCGATGATGACGAGAATGCTGAAGGAGACAACAATGAGGGGTCCGCTGAGGACCCGGGGTCCGAGGACGAGGAGGAAGAGGAGCCAGAACTTGTTGCCTCTTCTTCTCCTTCTCCTCCTCCCCCGTCTCCAAAGAAGCGGAAAGCCCCAGCAGCTGTCAAGCCTCCTTCTCCAAAGCATACCAGGAAGGGTACCCTCAGAGGCCTTGAGGCGCCTACCAAGAGGACTGCTCCAACACAGGCTCGCAGGAAGAATGCTGATCCGCCTGCCTACATCCAGGTAAAACAATCCCTACCCTCTTCATGGTTTGAAAATGCTGAAACGGCTGGAAAGTGGGTAGATGAGTTTCAAACTCGTAGGATCTGCTGTTCTGATATTTTGGATATTGCGTTCTTTGAACTTACCTTGCATTGCTATCCTTAAAAAATTCCCAGCCTGGACCCTTCTCAATCTTGAAACCGTTTATTATCCCCAGCTCACCCGCCTGTTCTAGATAAACCTCAAAGCCAAACACATTGACGATGGTTTGTTCTTGGAATCTATCGTCAAGGAAGTTAGAATCTCTTTCAATTCCTTTGACTTTGCGGATTTCCTTGGCCTACCAAGCCCTTGTCCACCCTCTGAAGAAAACCCCTCTAAAGAAGACTGCATTACCCTTGCTCGGTCCAAATATCTCTTACCCGAAGCATCCACCAGCACCTCAAAGCAACTAACTCACTCATACCTTACCCTAGAGGCAAAGATCATATTTAACATCATTGTGCGTTGCCTCTTACCCCGTCTAAACTCCGGCTCTCTCCCGACCGACAATGCCACCGAATCCTCAATGGCCTTGATCTTGATCTGGCCAACACCATTTTAGGATCCATGGCTCACACAAGAAAAGCCAGGAAAGGAACTCCCCTCCCCTTTGCTACCCTTTTGACCCAAATCTCCAAAGCTTCCGGAATCGATTTAAAAAATGAAGAACAACAGCGTCATATGGGTAAGTTCGACTCCAAGAGCCTTGAAAAGATAGGCATCACTCGGTCCCCCCAAGGGACTTTGAGTCTTGTCTCTCCTTCAAAAGCACTTCCCAGTGCCTCAGCTTTTGATGAGCGCATGGACAACCTGGAGTTGAGCTTGGAGGAAGTTCGCTTGGATAAGGAGCTGCACAAGGAGTTCATGACAGAGATGAGTGGGGTAACCAAGCTGTTGCAAGGTCTGAGGTCACTGCTCACGGATGATGCTCCGGACAATGAAGCTTAACCCTATCCTACCCTGCCCTTATCCCAAAACTGAAACATTGATAGTTTTTGGAAACTGTTTCAAAACTTTTGGCGACTGTTTTACCTCCTTCCTTTGTTGAAAGACAAAAAGGGGGAGATGTTATGTGGTGTTAGACTTTTTAAAAACTGTTGCGATTCAAAGGTCTTGGAAGACCTTGGTTTTGGTTTTGGTTGGATATTTTCATGTTTGAAAATCATGATCCAACATTCGTCTAACCCATGCAAGTACTTAGTTCGATTTTGCTTTTATTATATATGTTTGACTAAGTTGCAGGGATGCACAAGTTTTGTCTTTCATCAAGGGGGAGATTGATAACTCCACTCCCTTGATGAAAATCGGAATAAGTTTCAAAGGCCTTGACAGTCTGTTTGTGTCAAAGGTCTTGAAGCTTTAACAGTGTTGATGAAACACAAAACCTGTTCTATATGATATTATGTTCGAATATTATTTTATGTTACTATATGCTTCCATTATATTATTATATATACACTAACCTTTCAGGGAGTATTTTCGAATAATATTTCCTTCCTTATGTTATAATTTTAGAAGATTCAAATCGGAAGATCGTGGCCTCCGAAGTTTCCAAAGATAGAAGATCCAGCTCAAGCCATGATCCTCTCTAGCCGTTGGTGAAGATCCTTAGACGCCGATTTGTTTCAATATAAAGAAAAGGAAGAAGAAGACAACCACACATCTGTTGAACACAAGCTTTCATACACTCAAGCCTTCAAGCGAGATCTGTCTTATTCGTGTGCTCTCAGTTAGTCCTTAAGAGTCTGTTATTTCATTTCGGGAAAACTAATTAAAATACCCCCACCTTTGGGGGTATGGTAAAAATATATCCTCAACTTTCAAAAGTAATAAAAATATCGCGACCTTTGATAGTAGTGGTAATATATTACCACGATTTTTCTCACTTGTCAAAAATGTTGTCAAGACATCCTATGTTGATTTTTTACAATGATTTTTTTAACGGGTTCCTTAGGAAAAAAAAATAAAGAGTTGGACCGGATTCATACACCACGTCTTTTCCCCTCTCCTACCTTCTTTCGTGATCGCCTCTTGAGCTGTCTTTCGGTCTTCAAGACAGCTCATAATTCCTCTTCAATGACAGTCTCCCTCCCTCGTGGTCGGCTATCTCGAGCTGCCTCTCAAACATCTTCTTCCTCTTTGATTCGTTCACGGACATAGCCTGATAAGTTTTTTTTCCTTCTTTGTTGTTGCTGTTGTTTTCGGTTTAGTTTTGTAGTAGTTAGTTTGGTGTTAGGAATAATCGTGTTGTATTAATTTGAGGCAATTTTGATCGGATTAGTTGCTTGGTTGAATCATTTTCATTTTTTCGGGTTTAATTTTGTTGTCGGTGCATTTTTCCCCTAAGGAGATCGTTTAAAAAACCCGATTTTATTACTAATTTGTTAAAAGGCGTCCACACAGGCTTCCTTGTTTAAAACAAAAACAACGTAGGCTGCCTTGTTATCATTTTTTACCCATGAGAAAACTCGTGGTAATATATTACCCCTACCTTCAAAGGTCAGGATATTTTAATTACATTTGAAAATTGAGGATATATTTTTACCATACCCCCAAAGGTGGGGGTATTTTAATTAGTTTTCCCTTTCATTTCTAAGCATTTGAGAGTTACAAAGTGAGCTTATAGGATGTATTTCGTAAGAGTGTTATACTTGAGAGTTTGTAACTCAGGAAGTAGACATTAGGCGATTGATTCACTAAGTGTAAGAGGATTGTACTAGATAGCATAGAGAGGTGGGGCTCTTCTAGATTGGTCTAGGACTCCAAGGGAACGTGAGTTGACTAGATTGCAATTGTATAGGAGAGAGGCTTCTTGGGGAGCTACTAGGATCCTAAGTCTTGTGAATCAATAAAAGCCGGTTGAATCATAGGGTTGTGGAAGAACCCTAGGCGGGGACGTAGGCCAAGTTCGTGCCGAACCTCATAAACAACTCATCAAGTCCTTTATTTAATGCTTTACCTTATTTCTGCACTTGTTTCGAATTGTCTAACTTTGTGATTCAGGTTTTCATAGAAAAGACTAAGTCTAATCTCAAAGAGTTTTGGCACGAGCTTCAAAAGTGTTGAGACTATCTGCGAAAAACCAGCATACTCCATTCAACCCCCTTCTAGAGTATCTTTACATTACTTTGTTTTACATTATCGAACCTTCAAACAAGATCGAGCCTCGTACAAAAGTATAAGACTCAGTCAACCCCATAATGAGCTGTATAACACGTTGGTGTTCTTCATATTTTAGAACTTCTTGAGTTGCACCATAAGAACAAGGTGGCAAATGTCTCAAGCTATCTAACTCGTCCCAGAGAGTCTTCATTTGAGTGAAATAAGTAGGGAATGGAGTCGTACCTTGCTCGAGTAGACTCAATTCCTTTTGTATGGAGAACAACTGCATTCCTTCGAGTTTGCAATACCTCGACTCTAGTTCAGTCTAGATCCCCTGCACTGTATCAGTATAGATGACACTACGACGGATTTCCAGACTCAAGTTGTTAATGATCCAAGAGATCACCATATCATTGCATCGTTCCTTTTTGAATTGCGAAGTTTCGGCGATGTTGGTTATGGATTCTCGGTCGATCCAGTAACAAAACCGATTATGTTCTTTGCGGACAAACCAATCTGGATTGAGTAACAAGGATCATACTAGGATGATCGCTTGAGTTAATATAGTAAGGATCGTTCAGATCAACGCAGTTTTTGTCCCCCGCCATGATCACTGAACAAAGAAAGCGGAACAGATGGATTTGTGTTTGATTTTGAGGAAAATAAAAAAAAACGATCTCAATCATCCATACTCTAATATCATGCTGTAAACAAACCGATTGAGCTTCAAACGTTAAGCTTCTCAAAAGCCAGATGAACCGAAGGAAGAAGAAGGGTTTGATTTTTCATTGATTTTAGAGCAACCCCAACAACATCTCTATTATAGATAAAAGTGGGAATTTAGTTCGTGTTAGGCAAATTGAAGGTTTTTTAGGGATTAGATATTTTTTAGGGGTTGGAGTTTATTTTGTGTATTATGGAGGTGTGAGAGTTGGAGGTTTTATTTTGAAAATAAACATGTAAAAAAGTTGATTGGTGTTTGGTTTGTACGAGGTGTAGGAGATGTATTTATGAGGAAAATGACCAAAATACCCTTAATTGTTTACCCCTCACCTACCTTCTTATTTACGTTGAATTACAATTGGGACTTGGGAGGTATCGGCAACCCTAATTGAAGAATTGAAGAAGGATGCTCAACATCGGTGTACAGGTAAGCCCTCCTCCTCTTCCTCCTCTTCAAGATTTTGGATTTTGGGTGTTGGATTCGATGAAAAGAGGTCTTAGATTGAAGTTCGATTTTAATGATTTTCGGATTGAAGTTCAGTTCGATTGAAGTTCGGGTGTTGGATTGAAGTTCAGTTCGATTTTCATGATTTTCGGATTGAATTTCGGTTGTTAATGGAGCGTTTTATGTTCATAGGTGTTCAGACCTTGGAGGGTTTGAGTTTCGGCTGCTGGAATTGGTGGCCGCATAGGGATCGTGAAGGGAAGCAGCGACGATGGATTTGTTGCAGCAGCGATGGAGTTGGATTTGTGGCAGCAACGACGATCGATTCGGCTGCTGGATTTGTGGCAGCAACAACGATTGAAGTTCGGCTGCCGGAGTTGGATTCGTGGCAGCAGCAACAATGGAAGGAGTTGTAGAGCGAGATATATTGAAGGGAAAAAAAAGAAAAAAATTCAGAAACCTGATTGAAGAAACTACCGAAGCTTGCCCCCCAGCTTCCGAAATTGGCGAAAAAAACCTGCAACTCGAACTCCGGAAGCTCCACGAGAAGACGCTTCCAAACATGCTGCAATCAGTTGGGAAAAAAATAAAACCTAACATAACCTGGCAAATCCGAACGGCTGCATGCGTCCCGACCTAGGGCCGCTAACCCTTAAGGGACTAGATGCTCCTCAATCTAGATGATTAAGTCTATGATAATGCATATTTTAGATAGGCATTATAGTTATAATTAGTTTAGATAGGTTGCATTTCTTGCTTGCTTTATTGTTAATTTGCATCTTGTGTTTATTTTAGAAAAGTTCGGATTCTGCGCAATTTTGTGTTTATGTCGCAGATGGAATCGGAACACATTTGGGGAGATGCAATGTCTCGAAGAGGAACACAAGATATATGGAAAGGAACAAGGAAGAAAGAAGCAAGGCAAGACGAGGAGAAAAGCCCGCAAAGGAGCTAGAAGACCACGACAAAGAGTGAGCCGCGGGCGCCGCATGAAGTGCCGCGGGCGCCGCAGTGGCCGCCGCAGCGAGCAGCTGAGAGGGCATGTGCGGCGGCCGCCGCAGTCTACCAGTGTTGACGAAATCGAGTGAAGGGATGAGAGATTGAGTACAGAAAAGAGAGACCGAGTGAAGAAAATATGAAGAGGATCTAAGCTGAGCTTAAGATGAAACTTCTAGCTACTGTTCCATTGAATTTGAGAGTGTTCTGAAGGAAATTACCATGTAATTATATCTATTACAAATGAAGTAAAGACTATTTATACTACTTAAGAGAAACAACATAAAAGACAAACTTATTCTCCAAGCAACTAGTATAGGATACCCGACACTTACACAATGGTTCGGACCATATCCGTTTAACACTCCCCCTCAAGCTTTAGAGTTGCTAAATTAGTTTACAACTCCAAGCTTGATCAAAAACTTCCCGTGTTGATCAATAGAGATGATCTTAGTGAACAGATCTGCAGGTTGTTCTTTAGTATTGATATACTGTGCTTCAATTTCCTTGCGCATTACTTTGTCTCTCACCAAATGGCAATCGACCTCAATATGATTTGTTCTTTCATGGAACACTGGGTTCTTTACAATATGCAAATCTATCTGATTATCACAGTAAAGACTTACAGGACCCTTCTGCATCACATTAAGGTCCTTCAGTAGAGCTACTAACCAAGTGATATCACAACATGTAGCGGCCATAGCGCTGTACTCGGACTTTGCAGTTGACATAGCTACAAATGACTATTTCTTTGTCCTTCGTGAGACAAGAGATGAACCCAGAAATATACAAAAACCAGTAAGATATTTTCTAGTCATGGGGCATGACTGCCAATCAGCATCACAATAAGAAATTAGCTTTAAGTCTGATTTCTTAGCAAGTAGTAGACCTTGTCCAGGAGCTCCTTTGATATACCTCATCAGGTGTTTGACAGCCTTTCAGTGCTCTAAGCATGGTTCTTGCATAAACTGACTCAGAATTTGAACATTATAAGAGATGTATGGTGGAGTTACAGTCAGGTATATTAGCTTCCCAACAAGACGCCTGTATAGATGGGGATTATTCATCTTCTCTCCCTCTTTGGTCAGCTTCTCATGAGTATCAAGAGGACTGTTGAGAGGCTTTGCATTGCTCATCCCAGCTTCATCTAGCATCTCCATTGTATACTTCCTCTTATTGAGGATCACTCCTTCAGGATTTCTGTCAATTTCAATACCTAGAAAGTATCTCATTTCACCGGCCAAGATCTTTCATTTGAAAGTTTCTCTGTAGATGTGTCTTGAGTTTGTTGATTTCAGACTGATCATTACCTATAATAACCATATAAGCAGTGAATGAATGTCCTTGCTTTCTGGTGAACAATGAGTAATCTGCTTTAGATTGTATGTAGCCTGTCTCTTGCACTGCTCCTGAGAATTTTGCAAACCATTGTCTTGGGGCTTGCTTTAGCCCATAGAGAGACTTCTTGAGTTTGCATACAAGTGATGAACCATTGACCTCATCATATATCTCCCCATGCGGACAATGATCATGTCCATTCTCCCCCAGTTTGGAGGTATGGAGACGCTTGAGAAAGGAATAAGTTGGAGGAAGAGTCATGTACACATCCTCCTCCAAATCACCATGGAGAAAAGCATTTGTCACATCCATCTGGAGCAGTGGCCAGTTCTGGGCAGATGCAACAACAAGCAAGGTTCGAACTATGATCATCCTAGCCACAGGAGCAAAGGTCTCAGAGTAATCTACTCCTTCAACCTGAGTGAAACCCCGAGCCACCAGTCTAGCTTTGTGCCTCTCTAGAGACCCATCGCTGTTGTATTTCAGTTTGAAAAGCCACTTGCAAGTGACTAGAGACTGATCTTCAGGAAAATTTTGAATAACCCATGTGTCATTCCTTTTGAGAGCATCAAGCTCCAACAGCATAGCCTCACACCAAGCAGGATTTGTTAATGCATCTCCAACAGAAGATGGTGCAGAATAGTTAGCAGCATTGGCAACAAAGGCTTGATAAGAAGGAGAACAAGCAGAGTAAGAGCAATAAGAAGTAATGGGATAGAGATGCTTAGCTGCAAATGAGGATGAAACATTTGATGAGTCCTTTGAAGCCATGCACACATAGTCCTTTAACCATGAAGGAGGATTATGCTCTTTGGTGGACTGTCTTGGTGGAATGATAGGGGAAATATTGTCATCAAAAGAGGGTGACACAAGTGTGGGTATGTAGTCTGCATGAGATGTAGGTTGTTGATTAGGATGGGGTGGGGGATCCATGAAAACTGAGGAGTGATCAAAGGACACATAGTCCATGGGGAAATTGTGGTCAACAAACTCTATGAATGTAGCTGGGTAAGAGGTCTCAATTTTGTGATCAGAGTAGAGTTTGTATGGAAAGATATGTTCAAGGAATTTGACATCCCTGCTGATCATAGACTTGTGAGTTTTTAAATTGAAAAGTTTGTAACCTTTAACCCCATATGGGTACCCCACAAACACACAGGGATCAGATCTAGCATGGAACTTCTTCATGTGAGGATCATGTTTTGTAGAGGCAAAGCATGGGCAACCAAACACTCTGAGATGCTCATAAGTGGGTGAGGATTTTTAGAGGATGTCATAGGGTGCTTTATTTTGAATGAGGGGGTTGCGCAACCGGTTGATATTGTAGGTTGCAGTTAGAATACTCTCTCCCCATAATTGGATGGGCAAACCAGATTGGATCATAAAGGATCTGGCAACCTCAAGGATGTATCCATGACGCCTCTCAACTCTTCCATTTTGTTGTGGTGTGTATGTGCAGGTAGTTTGGTGAACAATTCCATGAGACTGAAGGAATTGAGAGACATATGAGTTTAGAAACTCAGTGCCCTGGTCAGATCTCAGAGTTTTAAATGTGGCATTGAATTGTGTTTGAATGAGAGGGATAAAAGATTTTAAATGTGATATGACTTCACTTTTGTGTCTCATTAGAAATGCCCATACACTCCTGATTTTGTCATCAATAATAGTGAGGAAGAATCTGTATCCCTCTCTAGTAGGAGCATCATAAGGTCCCCATACATCACAATGTAACAACTCAAATATATGATCAGCAGTGGATGTACTTGAGGGAAAAGAACATTTAGTATGCTTAGACAAAGGACACACATGACAATCATGATCAAAACTGAGTTTTATATCATTTGAAATAGCAGGAACATGCTTTAACTTCACAATAGGAGCATGTCCAAGGGGCAAGTGCCACAAGGCAGTGTTGTTTGACAAAGAAGATTTGTCTTTAGGTAAAAACAAAGGTAAAGAGGACATAGATGTAAAGCTGGATGGTCTTGACTGAGAGAGGTCACTTGGGGCTACTCTACATGTTGCAGGATCCATGTAGTATATGCCTTGAAAGTACCTACCAAATAATGCAATCATCCTCGTCCTTGATTGGTCCTCGACAACACAGAATTCATATGTGAGCTCAATGTGAAATTTAAGGTCTCTGGCCAGTTTTGGTAAGGACAGGAGATTAAAGTGAAATGAAGGAACATAAAGAACACGAGTGAGTGTAAGGTTAGGCAATCGAATTGATCCAACATCTGTGATAGGACAAGTACTGCCATCAGCAAAATTAATGACAGAGGGATTTGGTATAGGCATAGGATTCACAAGGATACTCCAATCAGAGGTCATGTGATCGGTAGCTGCACTATCCATTATCCACCATTTGCTATTTTTAGAAGCATTGAAACATGTTTACCTGCAAGGTGAGATTCATGTGTGGAGCTATCTGCCTGTCTGAGGAGAGAAATAAGAGATCCAAGCAGCTTCTGGTGATCAGTGGTCAAGGAATTTGCACTGGCTTGTGTAAATTCTTGTGAAGTGTTCACTGCTGCATTTACTTTAGGAGACTGCGAGTAACCAAACCTCTTGCCTTGGTCATAATTGTTTGGCCGAGAGGTTTGAGGTTTTATCTTACTCTTTGAGTGCCAACTTTGATATCCAACCAACTCCCAACATCTCTCCATCTTGTGATTCCCATAACAATAACCACACTTCTCCCTCATGTATCTGTTCTCATCTTGCCTGACTGAGAGTGCCTGGCGTTTCTGCTTGTCTTCCTCCTGCTTAGCCACCAAAGCAGTGGTAGGTGTAGGATCTGTGACAGGCCTAAAGTCGTTATGCCAAATCAAAGTAAATTCCTAAGATGCAAACTATAACAAGTATAGTAGGTAAGTTAGGGTCGAACCCACAGGGAAACAGAATCAGTTGTAAGAGCAAGTATTATTACCAAAAGTAACTGATTAAAGGGGGAGTTTTGTGTGTGAGAAATAGTAACAGAACAAGTTGCAAGTAAAAAGGTTGTGAATATATGATGGAAAGGTATCACACCAGGTAATTATCCGCACAACAATTAAGATGGTTCATCATCGCATTCTATGAGTCTCAAGTTCTAATGTCCAGTAATTGTTCTCAATTCAGATCGTGTAATAGCTTTTAGTCCTACCAGTCCTAAAAGCACTTATCACTAAATTACAAGGGAAAACCTTCACCAAATAATAAAGCAATAGCATTAAAGCATGAATTATAATGAGATACAAGCGATTCTAACAACCCGTTAAAATAGCCTGTAATCGAATCTCCCTCACAATCTACCACAAGCGACCGCGTATGGAGATTGTGTTTGCTACAATGAATCTACAACCCAAGACCTGGAATTGGAAACCCTAGCAGTATGACTAGTATCGATAAACCTAGGTGATCAATCTAGATAAATCAATAATAAGCAATCAAGCAATAAGCTCAGGAGATCGAAACAATTAACAAAGGACGAACAAGAGTAGAATACTCACAACCAAATCAATTGAAGGCTTCAAAGAACCAAGTGCAACAAAGGAGAGTTAGTTCTCCATAGGGTTTGTGAGATAATGCAAAAGGAAAATATGTCTCTGGAAAATAACCTCATGATTCTCTACTGCCTTCTCGGCCTATATAACCTAATAAAATCGGGTTTAACATCCCGTACAATTATAATAATAAAATATTAAAACTAATAGGATAGACAGAATCGGATAAGAATCCGACTCCAGGACTGACGCGGGCGCGCCAAGTGCAGCGCGGGCGCGCCACTTGTAGCTTGCCTCTTCTGTCTTCGTCAGCAGCGCGGCCACTTCCTCCTAGCAGCGTGGTCGCGTCGGGTAGCAGCGCGGGCGCGCCAAGTGCAGCGCGGCCGCGCCAAGGTCTTCAGTCCTCCAGCTGCTTCCGATCTTCTTAGCTTCTGTAACTTGCATGATTTCTTCAACTTCTTCAATATGCTCCGAATCACCAAGTTCACACTAATATCTCTCATAATGTCAGGTAAATGATGACAAAAACTACTAAATGCGCTATGGAATATATCGCATATCAAATTCCCCCATACTTAAACCTTTACTCGTCCCGAGTAAGCATAGAAGCTAGCCTACTCTCACTATAAATCTCAAAGGTTCACAGACAATACAAGGAAAATGAACACTAAGTACTAGTAGTTTTCACCATCTCACCAATCAGCTCAAAAGACAATCAAAATAGGAAATAAGAATTACAATTGTATCTCAACCATCTACACCTTATAGCTCCCAGTGGCCTACCCGAAAAGCTCCTTATAACTCCTCTTCTTATGTCGCCCTCGCCAACAGATCAATCGTAATCACTCAAAGTAAACGCTCATCTTGCCAAGGCGCCCTTTCGGGTTTTCACCAAGCCACTCATTTTTTTTTCAGGGATGGTACTCACATAACAATCTCACTTCCCTCAAGCCTCATATTGCCAAGCCTAAGGCTCGCCAGACTACCTGCTTTTTGCCTGAGTCGCCCTTCCAGGTTTTCAACTCATCCCAGGATTTTGATTGCTTTCTTTTTTTTCCATTTTTTCTTTTTTTTTTCATTTTGTTTTTTTTTTTTCTAAATAACAAATGCAGAATCTGTACACAAATAATGCTGAAATAAAATATGTACATGATGTGTGAATCCTTTCCCTCCCCCATACTTGAATGAAGCATTGTCCTCAATGTGAAAGAAGACAGAATTAAGTAGGGAGAAAGGAAACAGAAGGACTCACTGAGGTGGTGGATAGTGGCGAGAGTAGTCCTCTCGCATGCGGCGCAGCTCCTCCCTCATCTCTTTGAACTCGCCGAAGCCCTGTAAGATGTCGGCCTGCTGGTGGAGAATCTGGTTTGTCACTGTCGTCAGACTCCGCACGTCTTGGCGCAAAAGGCCAATCTGATCAACCAGGTGGCCCCACTGCTGGGGCTGCTGATACGTATCCTGAGAAGCTTGTGCAGGCCAAGGGGTCCACTGGTGCGCGTCCTGCTGGCTCTGATATGCTGGTTGAGAATCCCAACCGTGCTGATAAGCAGGCGTCTCCTGATATGGGCTCTGTGTGAAGCCCTGTGTGTGGTGCCATTATATCTGAACGAAACCCCTCTAATGTTGTGATCTCTCAGGTGAACCTGATAAGTGGCGAGGAATTGCTTGCTCAGTTCCGGATACCCTACAGCTCCCAAATCCAGAAAACCACTAATACCGGCATGCTCTAGACATTGCTCCATACATTCTAGCATCTGAAGCTTCTGAAGGGTAGGTCTATGCAAGTATTTGGTAGAACTGACACAGCTGACCTTATTGTAAATCGCCGATTCCTCATTAGACAAATCTAGCCCATGATCAGATCTACTCGTCTCCTCCTCCGATGAACTCATACTTGATATATAATACGAAGAAATCGGAATCGAAAGAAGAACAGCGGAAAGAACTCACGAAGAACAGCTCGGCGCAGGGGGCAGACGCGGGCACGCTGAAGGTGGCGTGGGCGCGTCGAAATCAGCGTGGGCGCGGTGGGAGCAGCGTGGCCGCGTCGAGACTGTCTGCTTCCTGGTGGGTCTTCTCTAACAGCGCGGGTACGCTAGGGTTGGCGTGGGCGCGTCGGGAGTAGCAGCGCGGGCATGTTGAGAGCAGCGTGGCCGCGTTAGGGTTGGCGTGGCCGCGTCGGAGCTCTCTTCAGATCTGAACGTCGGCGAAGACGGCTTCGTCGATGTGAGGCTCGCCGAGATTTCTCCGGTGCCGGCTTGTACTTGGCCTGGTGGGGGCTGACGCCGGCGGCTGTGTGCTTCAGGGAGGACCGAGATGTGGTGGTCCAAGGTGGGGGCGGCGGTTGTGGTGAGGAGAGAGAAGGGAGTGTTTGGTGAGGAAAGTTTGAGAGGGATGTGTGGTGAGGGTGATGTGGGGGCTGATGTGTGGGGTGTAGGGTTTTGGTTGATGGGCTTGAAACTGGTTTTTTTTTTTTTTTTTTTTTTTTTTTTTTTTTGACGAAAATTAACACTGCGGGTGCAGTGGGTCCGAAATGCGGGTGCAATTCGTCACCAGAACTCCGTCTTTAGTACCTACAAAATAAAATAAAAATAGAGTTAAAGAAAATAATGCAGTTCCTTGGGTTGCCTCCCAAGCAGCGCCTTTGTTTCATGTCGCTGGCTCGACCAAGCTGTTTTGGTTATTCTAACTCCGCATGTGGCTCCTCCAAAGCTAACTCATCCATAACCTCCTTTGTGAACCCTTCATAGTATGTCTTAAGCCTATGACCATTTACTTTGAACTTCTTTTGGCTATCCGGGTCATATAGCTCTACCGCTCCATGTGGGAAAACTTCAGCAACAATGTATGGTCCCCCCCCACTTTGACCTGAGCTTCCCAGCGAAGAGTTTCAGGCGAGACTGAAAAAGTAGGACTTTGTCACCAGCTTTAAAGTCCTTCCTATTGATGTGCTTGTCATGCCATGCCTTGGTCTTTGCCTTGTAGATAGCCGCATTATCATAGGCGTCCAACCGTAGCTCCTCGAGCTCACCCAACTGTAGCTTCCTGTGGTCTCCAACTTCGTCACTCTGCATATTGCATTGTTTCACAGCCCACCAAGCCTTGTGCTCCAGCTCAACAGGAAGATGACATGCCTTCCCATAGACAAGTCTGAAAGGAGACATCCCAATTGGAGTTTTGTAAGCAGTGCGATAAGCCCATAAAGCATCATCAAGTCTCAAACTCCAATCCTTCCTGTTAGGATTCATGGTCTTCTCAAGAATGGCTTTGATCTCTCTATTGGACACCTCAGCTTGGCCATTCGTCTGTGGATGATATGCGGTGGAAACTCTGTGTGTGACATGATATTTCTTAAGCAAGGCAGTCACAGTTTTGTTGCAGAAATGGGTACCCCTGTCACTAATCAACGCTCTAGGAATACCATGCCTGGCAAAAATATTGCTTTTCAAGAACCCTGCCACAACTTTAGAATCATCAGTCCTGGTGGCCTTCGCTTCCACCCACTTGGAAACGTAGTCCACCGCAAGTAAAATATATAAATTCCCACAAGAACTAGGAAATGGTCCCATAAAGTCGATACCCCAAACATCAAAGATTTCGCAAAAAATCATTGGTGATTGTTGCATTTCATTCCTTTGGGAGATATTCCCCATTCTTTGACACCTATCACATGCCTTGCAGAAAGAATAAGCATCTTTAAAGATATGTGGCCAATAAAATCCAGATTCAAGTACCTTTCTAGCAGTTTTATTAGCACCAAAATGTCCCCCACATGCTTCAGAATGACAAAATTCAAGAACAGATCGTACCTCATTATCTGGAAGACAACGACGAATGACCTGATCTGCGCAATGTTTCCAAAGGTATGGCTCATCCCAAATATAGTGGTTGGCTTCTCTTCGAACCTTCTCTGTCTGGGCCTTGGTATGACCCGGAGGAAATTCTCCACATACTAAGTAGTTCACAATGTCCCGGTACCAAGGACTGACGGAGTGAAGTCCTAGAATGGACTGAGGAGATCGGAGAAACAATGACGTGGGCGCGTCAGAGGGAGACGTGGCCGCGTCGGAGGTCAGCGCGGGCGCGCCTTGAAGCAGCGCGGGCGCGTCAGATTGCAGCGCGGGCGCGTCAGATTGCAGCGCGGGCGCGTCAGATTGCAGCGCGGGCGCGTCAAGCCTCCAGTGTGTTTCTGTGCTCTCGAGTCTGCATAAGGTGTCGTCCGGAAACGTTCCTAAGATGGGTTTTTGTGACTCCGGCTTGTCCTCCTCATTTACCAATCTGCTCAAGTGGTCAGCCACCAGATTCTCCGCTCCTTTCTTGTCCTTAATCTCCACGTCAAATTCGCTGAGCAACAGGACCCATCGAATCAATCGTGGCTTTGTCTCCTTCTTTGTCATCAAGTAGCGGAGGGCTGCGTGATCTGTGTAGATAATCACTTTAACCCCAAGCAGATATTGTCGAAACTTCTCTAGTGCAAACACCACAGCTAGCATTTCCTTCTCAGTGGTGGAGTAGTTGCGCTGTGCTCCATTCAGAGTCATGGAAGCGTAATGGATCACATGAGAGGCTCTTTCCTCTTTTTGGCCTAGCACTGCTCCCACTGCATAGTCGCTCGCATCACACATGATCTCAAATGGGCGAGACCAGTCTGGTGCCTGGATGATTGGTGCACTAGTGAGGCGTCCTTTCAACTGGTCGAACGCCTCTTTGCACTCTTGTGTGAGTGCAAAGGTCACATCTTTCTTCAGAAGCTCGCATAAGGGTAAGGATATCTTTGAAAAGTCTTTGATAAACCTGCGATAAAAACCTGCATGGCCTAGAAAAGAACGAACTTCGCGCACATTAGTAGGATAAGGCGGAGATTGAATTACATCAATCTTTGCCTTATCGACCTCAATACCCTTTGCAGAGACTATATGACCTAAAACAATTCCTTGTTCTACCATAAAATGACACTTTTCAGAGTTCAAAACCAAATTAGTTTCAACACATCTTTTTAATACTAGTGCCAAATGGCTCAAACAAGTATCAAAGCTATCCCCATGTACTGTGAAATCATCCATGAATACTTCAATGAAATTTTCAATGTACTCAGAGAAGATACTAACCATACATCGTTGAAATGTCCCGGGTGCGTTACATAGTCCAAATGGCATCCTGCGATATGCAAAAGTACCGAAAGGACATGTAAAAGTAGTCTTCTCCTGGTCCTCTGGCGCTATAGCCACCTGAAAATAGCCAGAATATCCATCAAGAAAGCAAAAATAGGGGCGCCCAGTAAGGCGTTCTAGCATCTGATCAATAAAGGGGAGAGGGAAGTGATCCTTCCTGGTTACTGTGTTCAACTTGCGATAGTCGATGCACACCCTCCAACCTGTTTGTGTCCTGGTAGGGACCAACTCGCCTTGTTGATTCTCCACAACAGTAATCCCTCCTTTCTTAGGGACAACTTGGGTAGGACTCACCCACTGACTGTCAGAAATTGGGAAAATCATGTTAGCTGATAGCAATTTCAGCACTTCCTTCTTCACCACATCCATCATGGGAGGATTGAGCCTTCTCTGTGGTTGGCGTGATGGCTTAGCTCCTTCCTCCAGCAGGATCCTGTGCATGCATGTAGATGGACTGATTCCCTTGATGTCAGCGATGGTCCACCCCAATGCAGTTTTGTACTCCTTTAGAACCTCTACTAACTTTTCCTCCTGCTCCTCTGAGAGCTTACTTGACACAATAACTGGTAAAGTGTCATCAACTCCTAGGAAAGCATACTTGAGATGACTAGGGAGTTGCTTGAGTTCAATTTTAGGTGCCTGCACAACAGATGGAACAAGCACTTCGCTTGGAGTCAGTAGATTGGGGCCAACGCCCAAAAGAGTAGGGGACTCACCTTCCATATTCATATGGGCTACTAATTCCTGCATGTTAGATGAGATTGAAAAATCTGTATAGGACTCATCAATATCATTCTCAATAATTGACTGCAACTCATCTTCCCTAGAAATATCAAATAGATCTTGAGCTAATGGTTCAATCACATCAATAGAGCATAGAGACTGGTCATCAACAGGATGTTTCATAGCCTTATAGAGATCGAATTCAACCTTTTCTCCATCAAATTCCATTGTTAGTGTCTCAGAGACACAATCGATTTTTGTCCTAGCAGTTTTAATAAAAGGTCTACCTAACAGAATAGGTGCATCATGCTTATCGTGTTCCATATCCAGGACAAAGAAATCTGCAGGAAAAATCAGTTTATCGACCATAACCAAAACGTCTTCAACTACTCCTTTAGGGTACTTATTAGACCTATCAGCTAGTTGCACAACTACTCCAGTTTCATGCAAAGGTCCTAAATCTAGTGATTTGTAAAGTGAGTAGGGAAGCACATTTATGGAAGCACCTAAATCAAGCATAGCTCTATCAAATTTTACATCTCCAATGACACAAGGGATAGTAACCATACCTGGATCAGCGCACTTTTTCGGCATTCTCCTCTGAAACATAGCGGAGACCTGCTCACTTACTTTCACCTTCTTTTTCCCTTTCAGCTTCTGATTCCTCTTTACTGTGCAAAGCTCCTTCAAGAACTTGGCGTACTTGGGCACAGTTTTTATCATTCTCAGCAGAGGAATGTTCACCTGACACTTGCTAAATGTCTCAAACAGCTCTGAATCATCGATTATCCTCCTCTCCTTAAGTGCCTCAGGGAACGGAGGTTTTGGTTTCTCAGACCCGAGAGGGGGAAAATTCGGTCGAACATAAGTATCGACATAAGGTTCAGATTCAGGCGGGATTGGACCAGGTGCGGGCGCGTCAGAGGTAGGCGTGGGCGCGTTAGCATCAGGCGCGGGCGCGCTGCTGGCCGGCGCGGGCGCGCTAGTGGTGGGCGTGGCCGCGTTGGCCTCCGTCGTGTTTTCCTCCTCGGATTCCTGACTTCTCAGCTCCTTTCCATTCCGAAGAGTTATAGCACTGACGTTTTCCTTTGGATTGACCACTGTTTGAGATGGTAGACCCCCTGACGTCTTCGCCTCTATTCTAGTGATTGCTTCAGCCATTTGCCCCATTTGCTTCTGTATATCCTTTATGCTCGATTCAGTTGTCTGAACATGCGCAGTAAAGTGCTGTGTCAGGGTATTGAGCATGGACTCAGTGGATGGAGCGTTACCCTGCTGCCTCTGATTGTAGGGAGGTGGCTGCTGCTGATGTAGTTGGTTTGGTGGATCCCTCCATCTGAAATTCGGGTGATCTTTCCAACCTGGGTTGTAGGAGTTTGAGTAGGGGTCATGTCTGGGTCTCTGAGGTCCATTTCCACCTATAGCACTCACTTCAGCGGTGTCTCTCTGGAGTGTAGGACACGCATCAGTTGGGTGGAAGTCATCACCACAGAATTCACAAGCCTTGAGTTGTTGATGAGTCCCTTTCAGAGTGAGTCTCCTAACCATATCCTTTAATTCAGCAATATCATTGGCTTGGTTAGAGTCTACCGAGTTGACTCCTTTCTTTCTGGTGGACTTCCCAAAATTCCTAGTCCCCTCAGCCATTTCCTAAATCTTTTCCATAGCTCCCTCTGGCGTGGCATTCAGAATATTTCCTCCGCAGGCGGCATCGATCATCCTTCTATCAGATTCCAGCAATCCCCCATAGATGTATAAGACTAGGTCCTTCGTGCTGTAGCCATGGAAAGGGCAATTAGCACACAGCTTCTTGAACCTTTCATTGTAATCATAGAGGGTCTCATCCTCCTCCTGCTCTATATTGCTGATTGCCTTCTTCAAGGTGTTCTCCTTCTTAGCAGGGAAGAATTTCTCCAGGAAGGCCTTGTGGAGCTTAGGCCAAGTATCGATGCTCCCAGTAGGAAGGCTGTAGTACCAGTCATCCGCAGCATCGACCAGCGTGAACCCAAAAGCTCTCATCTTTATCTGTGCTTCAGTTATATTGGCTGGTTTCATGCTCATGCACACATTATGAAACTTCCCCATGTGCTTGATGGGGTCCTCTCCAGCCGATCCATGGAATTTTGGCAGTTGGTGAATCAGCCCAGACTTAAGCTCAAAATGGTTGTCATCCCCTATAGCAGGGATTGTCACAGCAGGTGCCTGCTGTGTGATGTTTGATGCTGTCAGCTCTCGCAGCGTCTGGTTAACAGCCATTGGATCGGGTTGGTGGTGTTGTTCTCTAAGACGGCGGTGGTATGTCCTGTCAATTTCCCAATCAAAAGCAAAAAGATGGGGATCAGTAGCACGAGTGCGAACCATGCAAGAGGTTCACACCCAAACAGGTAATAAAACAAACAAGAACAAAGATTAACCGTGTCCCCGGCAACGGCGCCAAATTTGACAGGCCTAAAGTCGTTATGCCAAATCAAAGTAAATTCCTAAGATGCAAACTATAACAAGTATAGTAGGTAAGTTAGGGTCGAACCCACAGGGAAACAGAATCAGTTGTAAGAGCAAGTATTATTACCAAAAGTAACTGATTAAAGGGGGAGTTTTGTGTGTGAGAAATAGTAACAGAACAAGTTGCAAGTAAAAAGGTTGTGAATATATGATGGAAAGGTATCACACCAGGTAATTATCCGCACAACAATTAAGATGGTTCATCATCGCATTCTATGAGTCTCAAGTTCTAATGTCCAGTAATTGTTCTCAATTCAGATCGTGTAATAGCTTTTAGTCCTACCAGTCCTAAAAGCACTTATCACTAAATTACAAGGGAAAACCTTCACCAAATAATAAAGCAATAGCATTAAAGCATGAATTATAATGAGATACAAGCGATTCTAACAACCCGTTAAAATAGCCTGTAATCGAATCTCCCTCACAATCTACCACAAGCGACCGCGTATGGAGATTGTGTTTGCTACAATGAATCTACAACCCAAGACCTGGAATTGGAAACCCTAGCAGTATGACTAGTATCGATAAACCTAGGTGATCAATCTAGATAAATCAATAATAAGCAATCAAGCAATAAGCTCAGGAGATCGAAACAATTAACAAAGGACGAACAAGAGTAGAATACTCACAACCAAATCAATTGAAGGCTTCAAAGAACCAAGTGCAACAAAGGAGAGTTAGTTCTCCATAGGGTTTGTGAGATAATGCAAAAGGAAAATATGTCTCTGGAAAATAACCTCATGATTCTCTACTGCCTTCTCGGCCTATATAACCTAATAAAATCGGGTTTAACATCCCGTACAATTATAATAATAAAATATTAAAACTAATAGGATAGACAGAATCGGATAAGAATCCGACTCCAGGACTGACGCGGGCGCGCCAAGTGCAGCGCGGGCGCGCCACTTGTAGCTTGCCTCTTCTGTCTTCGTCAGCAGCGCGGCCACTTCCTCCTAGCAGCGTGGTCGCGTCGGGTAGCAGCGCGGGCGCGCCAAGTGCAGCGCGGCCGCGCCAAGGTCTTCAGTCCTCCAGCTGCTTCCGATCTTCTTAGCTTCTGTAACTTGCATGATTTCTTCAACTTCTTCAATATGCTCCGAATCACCAAGTTCACACTAATATCTCTCATAATGTCAGGTAAATGATGACAAAAACTACTAAATGCGCTATGGAATATATCGCATATCAATCTGGCTTGACAATTCTTTTCTATGAGAGCTTTTTCCTTTAATCTCCTTGAAGGAGTGAGTGTGCAGTGGTTAGTGATGGAAGAGGAGTGGCAATGAGCATCTGCGTCCGTGCTCCATCATATATCTCATGAAGTCCCATGAGAAATGTCATGAGCTTGTTCTCAAGATCAGATTCCTCTGCCTGTTTCTGCAGATCACATTCACACTTTCCACATTTGGATTTTTAGATGGCACAATCACAGATTGTCTACGCCACATACCCTTGAGCTTAGTGAAATACACAGTGAGCTCGGAATCATCCTGTCTACACTCATGGATTTCTCGTTTGATCTCAAAGATCAAAGGTCCATTTTTCTGACCATAGCTCTCTTATAGATCGAGCCACATGTCTCTAGCAGTATCATATTCATCAATAGTGTTGTAGATGTCCTTTGAGACAGTGTTCAAAAGCCATGAACACACCATATCATTACATCTATCCCACTGAAGTGCATTCTCAGCAGACCGAGCAATTGGGCCATCAATGAGCCACAATTTGTTCTTCATTGAGAGAGCTTTGGTGAATGATCGAATCCAACATCGATAATTTTCTCCAACAAGATAAATATCACATAGATTCATACCTGAAATATTAGAGGAATGTATGAATAGAGGATTTTGAAGATCGGTCATAGTGATCCGTGTTCCTCGTCGACGATCAGAAGCAACAGATCCAGATCCTAGTGAATGTGGAGAAGAGCGATCTGACATGGATCCAGTGAGCAATTGAGCAGATCCAGCACAGATCTAGAGCATAAGAGCCTGCTCTAATACCATGTTGACGAAATCGAGTGAACAGATGAGAGATTGAGTATAGAAAAGAGAGATTGAGTGAAGAAAAGATGAAGAGGAACAGATGAGCTTAAGGTGAAGCTTCTAGCTCCTGTTCCATTGAATTTGAAAGTGTTCTGAATGAAATTACCATGTAAATCTATCTATTAAAAATGAAGTAAAGGCTATTTATACTACTGAAGAGAAACAACATAAAAGACAAACTTATTCTCCAAGCAACTAGTATAGGATACCCGACACTCACATAATGGTTCAGACCATATCCGTTTAACACATGGATTCATTATTAATCCAAATTAGGTTTGCTATATATGGCTGGAAAGGTATTGAAATTCTCTTCAACACCGTAAAAAGACATCGCTTGCTATCCAAATTAGGTTTGCTATATATAATTTGAACTTATATAACTCAAGTTATGGCTCTTGTAAAAAGACGTCGCTTCTGTTGGAATTTGACTAGTGGATCACACAACACAACACAACACACAACACTTGAGGACTTGAAACAAAGGAAGAACACACACAACACACACGACATTTTTTCAATAAAAGCCTCACACCTTGATTGCATTCATATTCGCCTACTAAAACCATTACAAACTTAAGTAACTGTAATATAACTGAACCTACAATCCACTTCCCCACTAACACACAACCTAGGAAGTGATTCATTACAAATAAACCGACACTAACTAACTTCTGAAATTTACTCTCATTCGACATCGACTACTATGACAGCAAATAAGTCGATCTCGACTAAAACAGAACACTTTTCCTTAACCTTCACAAACAAGCTCCAAGCTCTTGGAGCTTGTTTGAGTCCATATAGTGTCTTCTTCAACTTATATACTTTGAACTCATCTCCCTTCTCTTCAAATCCTAGAGGTTGCTCCACAAACACCTCTTCTTTTAGCTCACCATTCGGAAATGGAGACTTAACATCTAATTGGAAAATAGGTACCTTCCACTGAGTCGCCAATGCCAGCACCACCCTTACAGTCTCAAGCCTTGCCACAGGTGAGAAAGTCTCTTCATAATCTATACCCTCTTGCTTTGAGTATCCCTTAGCTACAAGCCTTACTTTGTGCTTTTGAATACTCCTATCTGTATTGTATTTGGTCCTGAACACCGACTTGAGACCAATAACATTCTTTCCTTTGGGCAATTCCACCGGTTCCCAGGTTTCATTTTTTCTGATGGCTTTCATCTCTTCCTTCATATCCACTTGACAGTTGCTCTCGCTCTTTGCTTCCTCAAAACTCACTGGATCAGTTGCAATTAATGCAAATCCAACTCTCACACTCTTGTCATACGTATCAGCAAGTGATCTGATCTTCCTGGGAGGAGAGTCACTTGACACACTTGAAGGAGAGCCACTCTGACGGCTTAATGAACTGGCAAGGTCTGTAGGTGTTGATGGTGTTGAAGGTGTGCTTGGATTTGAGCCATCATTATCACTTGGCTCACCTTGATTAGACTCCTCATCTGTACTATCCAAGGAGAGAAGCTCTTGCAACCCATCTCCTTTCTCAGTTTGCTTCTAGTCCCATTTGTTGTCCTCATTGAAGACCACATTCCTGCTAATGATCACCCTTCCATTTGCAGTATTAAATAACTTGTATGCCTTTCACTGTGAAGCATACCCAATGAACATGCGCTTCTCTATCTTGTCATCCAGTTTTTGTCTCAAATTGATCAAAGCATAGGCAACACACCCGAATACTTTCAAATGATCAACACCGGTATTTCTTCCCCTTAGAACCTCATATGAAGTTCTATTCAACACAACTTTTGTTGGAGAGATGTTAAGCAAGTAAACTGCAGTTGCTACTGCTTCACACCAGAACCTGTTTGGAACCTCTTTAGCCTTCATCATACTTCTAGCCATCTCCACAATAGTCCTATTCTTTCTCTTTGCTACTCCATTTTGCTCAGGAGTATATGGAGCTGTAAGATCTCTCCTAATTCCACTCTCATAGCAGTATTCATTGAATTCATTTGACAAGAATTCCCCACCTCTATCAGTTGTTAGAGCTTTGATCTTTTTCTCTAACTGGTTCTCAATCATCACCTTGAACCTCTTGAAATTGAGAAAGGTATCAGACTTGTGTTTTTGGAAAAACACCCAACTCATTCTGATGTATTCATCAGTTACCATCAAGAAGTACTTGCTCCCACCTACAGACTCAGTTTGCATGGGTCCACACAAGTCTGCATGCAACAACTCAAGGAACTGAGTTGCTCTCCAAGCTGGTCCACTTGGAAATTACCCTCTCAGCTGCTTCCCATACACACAACCTTCACAGAACTCTAACTCACCAATCTTAGGCAAGCCCTGGACCATTTCCTTAGCACTCAACCCGGGCTCGAGCAAAAGGACCGGCGACGAGAGTTCCGAGAAGTCGGGAAGTTGTTTGCAGTTCTGAAGCAGCAGATCAGTCGGCAAAGAATGCCGATTTCCCGTCGATTGGCTGGGCTTCTGGAAACGTGCGAGTACTACTTTTGTAGATCCTGAAGTCGCGGTCGCGGATTGGGGCAGATCTCGTCAATCGGATCTCAGACGAAGCGGGAAATCGAGTTTTACCGAGACGTCGCCTGTGCAGAGACGATTCCGAAATTGGGTTCTTTTGAGAGGTATTGAGGGCTGTTTTGGGAGTGACGTTTTGGGTAGGATTGAAGGTGATAATGGGGCTGTGGAAGGCCTTAGAATGGTGGTAAAGAAGGGGTATGGGGTTGAGGGATATGTGATGCAAGATCGCTCTCGGCCTCGCACTCCGAGCTCTCTCCAACACTCGATCTTCCACACTCTCGGCCTCGCACTCCGAGTGTTTCCAACCCTTTGATTTCGTCGTCTCTCACTAAGGAATCTCCTTCAGCCTCTCACCGAAGGTTTTGTTCCCGGCCTCTCACCTAAGAACGAGATTCTTAACCCGAATCACAGGAAGCTAAAAGGCTCACTTTTTCTCAAAATTCAACTTAATTTCAAATGAAAAGTGTTTACACATATATAGGAGTTTATTGGCATCTCCATATGTTTGTAATTGATGTGGGATAAAGAAACAACTTCAAATTTCGTCCAGCTTAGAGCTGCTGCAAAGAACGAGATTTAGGACCATCTTCGGAGTAGAATTGGTGGGGGACATCTTCAACAATGTCATAGCCCTCGAAATCAGCTTTCCAACGAGTCCTCTTGCGTCTTCGTCGGACAAACACAACTCCAGTTAGAGCCAAAATAGCGAGCAGATGTCGGTTGATCAAGTTATAAGACTTTGATGTCTTCTTCTTCCGGAAATATGATGTCGTCCAAGGTAAGAACTTCCGAGGTTGCCTTGTCAACGCTAGGATCACATGTTCATCCCTCCAAGATCCATCAACGGTGTCATATTCTCCTCCAGGTTCATTGACCAAGCTACCATCGTCGAGGATCACATCATCCTCCCTCCCTTTAAAAGGATTCGACCTCGAATCCGGTGGGTCGCCTAGCAAACATGTACCTGCACGAATCCCAAGAAAACTCATAGAAGAAGGACCAAATAACACTTGAGAAATCAAAACATCACTAAAAGAGTAAGAAACACCACTCCGCTGGGTAACTCGGCTAACATCCTGCAAACGAGTGACTAGTTGATTCCCAGGGTCCTTTGAAGGCCCTAAAACTAACTTCAGTGGCTCTACAACCTTCCAAGCATTTTCCTTGTCTCGCATGCAGTATTCCCTAGCAACCAAATTAACCATATAAGATGAGGACAACAAAAATAAATCACTAGGAAGCATAGTAAGTACACAAACTCGACTCCCTTGTATAACATCTCGTTTGTCGCAAGAATCGTCGACCTCAGGTAAGAATTGTCGCCCTATGGGGGAATAAGTGTCCATCTTCCTCTTCCTTGTAGATTCATTTAACTCTCTAGCAAGGTGCGGTGTGATCTCTAGTTCCTCCTTCTTTACGAGAGGTTCGATGACCTCCAGTTTGGGGCTAGGTGGGCAGTCCTTGTAAACAACACCAGACTTGGGTCTAACAACATGTGTTGTAGGGATCAGTGTGGCTATAGAGACAAAATTCATAGCGGTGGCCAACAATGTCTTTGTTCGTTGTGAATTAAGGCCAGAAGGATGCTTGGTGGTGCTATCTCGACTAGAGCAACGTCGAGAAGGAGGAGCAACGATAATCTTCTTTAGAACTTTCTCATAGACATGAGTAGCATGGTTCAAAGCATCAACAACATGGGTATGATGAGAGCGCAAGACAAATTCTGCCACATCCGAATTAAGCCCTGCAAGAAACTTAGCAAGTATATAAGCCTCATCATACCTTGTCCCAGAATATTGCAGGAGAGCACGAAGATCTTTGTAGTAATCATCGGGAGAGCGAGGACCCTGTCTTAGCTTCTCAATCTGTAGCAATGATGTCTGAATGTCAACCTGTTTTCCACGCATATCTCGACGGTGCTCTCTAGAAGGAGTCCTCTCAAAGCATGTAGATGACTCATGTCGAGGCTTATGGTGCCCATGATGACTTCCACTATGTCCTTCTCGGTCTCGTCTCAATTGATGCGGGTCATCATGTATGTCGATGTCACTGACCTTGTTCTTTGGAGTAGAAGGCAGGCGTCGTAGGATCTCAGCTACATCGTCTTCCATCCGTCCAATCCGGGTTGCTAGCGCCTTGATCGTAGTGGTGCCTCCTCCACCATGCACCATACTAGGCTGGCCTAAATGATGCGACATCATACAAAACAAGCAAACAAGTCAAGTTAGAGAAAATGTAAATCTCTCTCTCACTTTGGTGGACGCTCACACTCTCTCACACACTCCGCCCGTGTGTTTAAAGTGTTTGCCTCACTATAATGTATTCCATAAAAGAATGAGACTTCAGAACCTGCAAAATGAGCAAACAACAGATATAATAGCAGTTAATAACAATAGATCTCCTCGGTGTTTGGCTTTCCGCTACTTACTCTGGATGGTTCTCTCCTCTCCCTCACCTTTTCCAACACTACTAAGTGTTGCTCTCACCTCTCCTTTTTCTGTTGCAGCAGGCAACACTCTCCACTCTCCTTTTCCCAATGCAAGGGCACGACACTCAAGAACCTGAATAATCGCTAGCGGCAACTAGCACCAACAATAGCAATCAACCACCTGAAATTCACCCTCGGACAAAAGCAAGCTAGTAGTAGAACTCGGGACAAAATGATCAATAGCACCCAACGAAAACACCAACGCACAATAGCAAGCACAATAAGCCTAACGAGTATCCTTCGAGCACTTCAACAAGGGCCTTTCGACGAGTATTTACCAAAACCCGCTATGGTCCTTAGGTAATGCAAAACAAGTGATCTAGCCCGAATAAAAAATTAAAATTGCAATGTAGAAAGAAACTAAGTAATATATACGAAGCTTGGTAGACTAAAGCTAATTCACAAATATGATGTTTTTTTTTTTCTTCTGTGGCACCTCTTTTTTTTTTTTTTATTGAAACTTTTTTTTTTTTTTGGGAACACAGTGCTCTTTTTTTTTTTGAATAAATGAAATGAAAACCCAGAACTTTTGCTTGCCCTTTAATCAAATAAGGGCAGCTCAACCAACAATGGCATTAATGTAACATTCCAATAGGCCACTCAAGCATCAGAGAAAGCAAGGAAGGAAATGAACACAAATTGTGTTTGAACGGTTCTGGATGAAACACAAACAGTCAAAGACAATGTAGGTCGATGAAATACCGAGAAGACTGATACTGAAACAAGCACCAAGAACCAAACAGGCGGTAGAATGATGGATAGATAGAAATGACTAGTTTTCCGTGGTGAAAGATGGTAGAAATAGATGAACAAATTGCAATCTCTCGGGCCTAATCAAACAAGTTTTGCAAAAACTAAAGATTAAGCGAAGAGATAGTAATTCGTACCCCGAAAGCTTAAGGAACCCTTGTCGTTGCTCTGATACCACTTGATGTGCTCGAACCCGGGCTCGAGCAAAAGGACCGGCGACGAGAGTTCCGAGAAGTCGGGAAGTTGTTTGCAGTTCTGAAGCAGCAGATCAGTCGGAAAAGAATGCCGATTTCCCGTCGATTGGCTGGGCTTCTGGAAACGTGCGAGTACTACTTTTGTAGATCTTGAAGTCGCGGTCGCGGATTGGGGCAGATCTCATCAATCGGATCTCAGACGAAGCGGGAAATCGAGTTTTACCGAGACGTCGCCTGTGCAGAGACGATTCCGAAATTGGGTTCTTTTGAGAGGTATTGAGGGCTGTTTTGGGAGTGACGTTTTGGGTAGGATTGAAGGTGATAATGGGGCTGTGGAAGGCCTTAGAATGGTGGTAAAGAAGGGGTATGGGGTTGAGGGATATGTGATGCAAGATCGCTCTCGGCCTCGCACTCCGAGCTCTCTCCAACACTCGATCTTCCACACTCTCGGCCTCGCACTCCGAGTGTTTCCAACCCTTTGATTCCGTCGTCTCTCACTAAGGAATCTCCTTCAGCCTCTCACCGAAGGTTTTGTTCCCGGCCTCTCACCTAAGAACGAGATTCTTAACCCGAATCACAGGAAGCTAAAAGGCTCACTTTTTCTCAAAATTCAACTTAATTTCAAATGAAAAGTGTTTACACATATATAGGAGTTTATTGGCATCTCCATATGTTTGTAATTGATGTGGGATAAAGAAACAACTTCAAATTTCGTCCAGCTTAGAGCTGCTGCAAAGAACGAGATTTAGGACCATCTTCGGAGTAGAATTGGTGGGGGACATCTTCAACAATGTCATAGCCCTCGAAATCAGCTTTCCAACGAGTCCTCTTGCGTCTTCGTCGGACAAACACAACTCCAGTTAGAGCCAAAATAGCGAGCAGATGTCGGTTGATCAAGTTATAAGACTTTGATGTCTTCTTCTTCCGGAAATATGATGTCGTCCAAGGTAAGAACTTCCGAGGTTGCCTTGTCAACGCTAGGATCACATGTTCAGCCCTCCAAGATCCATCAACGGTGTCATATTCTCCTCCAGGTTCATTGACCAAGCTACCATCGTCGAGGATCACATCACTATGCATGGTCAAGTGTTCATACCTCTGATGCCACAGTTCAGACTCTTCTACACCTTTAGCTGTCATGGCCTTGCTCACATCAGAAGCTAAATTGATAGGAAACATCCTATTTGCAGTCATGGGCACACTCACCATAATTTGACCTGTTCTCTTTTCTCTAATCACACAAGTATCATCTTCAAAGAGCAAAGAAAACCCATTCTGCTGCAACTGACCAACACTTAATAAGTTGTGAGCTAACCTGATGTGATCGTAGTCGCCCTTGAGCTTGCATCGTTTTTCCTACAAAGGTTTTTCTTCAGAGCAGAATATCAACTTTCATTTGTGAAGACTGTTTGGCGACACCTCGGTATTTTGGCTCATTCTTGCTGTATAAAATTCCGATTGAAACCGATGAGCACTTGTTGGAAAGATATTTTAAGCGGATACAACTTTATTGAAGGATGCAGTTGTCAATTCAGATTGGAATATGGCCGAAATTTAGGATCTTTGGATCAATCCGAAAATCAGGCAGCTTGTCGAAAATGCAATAAATGAAGGCGGAATGAATTCAATAAGGACGGATTAAATGACGGGGCTTTAGGGATTTCCGACCTTCCATCTCTTTGATGGAAACCAAGGGCATTCGTTTTCCGCCATTATGGTTGGCCATCTCTCCGTCATAAATCTCGGAAACCCTTTCGTATTATCCGTCATTAGTTTATCAATTTATTTTAATTTCTTTTATTTTTCATAGATTAAATATGTTTCCTATATAAAGGGATGTAAGAGCATTTTTGAGGATAAGTTGAATTTGAGAAAACTAAGCTTGTGCTTCCTTCGTTTCGGGTTAAGAAACACAAATCTATCTTGGTGAGATGCCGGATAAACCCTCTTGGTGAGATGCTAAGAGCGATTCCTTAGTGAGAGACGACGGAATCAAAGGGTCGGAAACACTCGGAGTGCGAGGCCGAGAGTGCGGAAGATCGAGTGTTGGAGAGAGCTCGGAGTGCGAGGCCGAGAGCTATCTTGCATCACATATCCCT
This sequence comes from Persicaria tinctoria, assembly GCA_037127255.1. Lineage (NCBI taxonomy): Eukaryota > Viridiplantae > Streptophyta > Magnoliopsida > Caryophyllales > Polygonaceae > Persicaria > Persicaria tinctoria. Next base: position 47,434,002 of record JBANSL010000006.1, on the reverse strand, counting down.
CAACCCCCATTCCCTTCTTTACCACCATTCTAAGGCCTTTCACAACCCCATTATCACCCTCAATCATACCCAAAACGTCACTCCCAAAACAGCCCTCAATACCTCTCAAACGAGCCCAATTTCGGAATCGTCTCTGCACAGGCGACGTCTCGGTAAAACTCAGTTTTCCACTTTGTCTGACATCCGATTGACGAGATCTGCCCCAATCCGCGACCGCGACTTCAAGATCTACAAAAGTAGTACTCGCACATTTCCAGAAGCCTAGCCAATCGACGGGAAATCGGCATTCGTTTCCGGCTGATCTGCTGCTCCAGAACTGCCAACAACTTCCCGACTTCTCGGAACTCTCGTCGCCGGTCCTTTTGCTCGAACCCGGGTCCGAGCACGTCAAGTGGTATCAGAGCAACGACAAGGGTTCCTCAAGCTGTCGGGTCAAAATGTTGAAGAAAACGAGTTCCAAGCCTTTGTCCGAAGAGTACATCCGATGGGCTATTCGAGCCTATGATGATGGGTATCTTCGTTGGAGTGACATGGATGGGGCTACATATGATGTAGTTGATCAAGAGCTCCGTAGGAGATATCGAAGGAGAAATGCTCGAGAGGATGAGGCTCGGCATAAGAAGAAGGTGGAACCACCTTGGGAAGAGATCCGCAAGCTCGCGGAAGATTCAATGAAACAAGTAAAGGAAATTCGAAATCTCGTCACCTCATTGGGGTCAATGCAATCAAAGTCCAAAACAGCCCCACCTCCCTCTTCAAAGATGACATCCTCTACGGCCATGGGTGTGACACTTGAGATCAAAGAAGGCAAGTCCAAGAATGTCTCGATTGAGATTGCGAAGGTCAACCCCAAGCTTAAGAAGGATGAAGAAATCATCCAAGTTCCCAAGGTTGCGCTTTCCGGGAAGGAGAAACGAATGCCAACCGACATGCCTTGCTTTCTGAATTCCATGTCAAGTAAGTGGTTAGATTCAACTTCTTTCATTCCGTCTTGCTTGCCTTTCTCGATTGAAGAAGAAGAAGGGATTCAAGATTCGTTGAAGGAAGAAGAAGCATGTTCGAAGAAGTCGCTCGTTTCCATCACGGATTCGAGGACGAATCCTTTTCAAGGGGAGGAGGATGATGTGATCGTAGTCGCCCTTGAGCTTGCATCGTTTTTCCTACAAAGGTTTTTCTTCAGAGCAGAATATCAACTTTCATTTGTGAAGACTGTTTGGCGACACCTCGGTATTTTGGCTCATTCTTGCTGTATAAAATTCCGATTGAAACTGATGAGCACTTGTTGGAAAGATATTTTAAGCGGCTACAACTTTATTGAAGGATGCAGTTGTCAATTCAGATTGGAATATGGCCGAAATTTAGGATCTTTGGATCAGTCCGAAAATCAGGCAGCTTGTCGAAAATGCAATAAATGAAGGCAGAATGAATTCAATAAGGACGGATTAAATGACGGAGCTTTAGGGATTTCCGACCTTCCATCTCTTTGATGGAAACCAAGGCCATTCGTTTTCCGCCATTATGGTTGGCCATCTCTCCGTCATAAATCTCGGAAACCCTTTCGTATTATCCATCATTAGTTTATCAATTTATTTTAATTTCTTTTATTTTTCATAGATTAAATATGTTTCCTATATAAAGGGATGTAAGAGCATTTTTGAGGATAAGTTGAATTTGAGAAAACTAAGCTTGTGCTTCCTTCGTTTCGGGTTAAGAAACACAAATCTATCTTGGTGAGATGCCGGATAAACCCTCTTGGTGAGATGCTAAGAGCGATTCCTTAGTGAGAGACGACGGAATCAAAGGGTCGGAAACACTCGGAGTGCGAGGCCGAGAGTGCGGAAGATCGAGTGTTGGAGAGAGCTCGGAGTGCGAGGCCGAGAGCTATCTTGCATCACATATCCCTCAACACCCATTCCCTTCTTTACCACCATTCTAAGGCCTTTCACAGCCCCATTATCACCCTCAATCATACCCAAAACGTCACTCCCAAAACAGCCATCAATACCTCTCAAACGAGCCAATTTCGGAATCGTCTCTGCACAGGCGACGTCTCGGTAAAACTCAGTTTTCCGCTTCGTCTGACATCCGATTGACGAGATCTGCCCCAATCCGCGACCGCGACTTCAAGATCTACAAACATAGTACTCGCACATTTCCAGAAGCCTAGCCAATCCACGGGAAATCGGCATTCTTTGCCGGCTGATCTGCTGCTCCAGAACTGCCAACAACTTCCCGACTTCTCGGAACTCTCGTCGCCGGTCCTTTTGCTCGAACCCGGGTCCGAGCACGTCATAACCCAAGTACAAATTGCACATCACACAAGGCTTTCTCTCCACCTTGTACACTAGTAATTGTCACTGTACCTTTACCTTCAACTTGCAGCACCTTATCATCTCCAAGCCCTACCTTTCTTCTCTTGGTTTCATCAAGCTCTTTGAACAGCTTCCTTGAGCTTGACATGTGGGTTGAGCAACCACTATCCAAGTACCAAATAGCAGACACACTCTCTTGAGTAGTGGTGAGAGCCATGAACAACTTCTCTTCTTTGTTTGCATTCTCTGAGAAGTTTGCTCATTTGTTCTCATTCTCCTCCTTATCCCAACACTGGGCCTCCTTATGCCTATATCTCTTGCAATAGTAACACTTAATGTTACTTCTATAGGATCTTGACTCACTGTGATTACCCCTGGAAGACTCCTTCCACTGTTCTCTTCCATTTTCACTATCTTGACCTCTTCCTTGACCACCGAAAGATCCTCTTCCTTGTCCTCTACCTCCACGACCTCTATAATTGCCTCTGTGACCACCTCTAATTGTATGGCCACCTCTGTAACCCCCTCTACTTGAAGAACTTTCACCCTTGTTCTTTGAACTGTCATCTTTAACTTGAAGCAGTTTTTCATCCTTAATCTCATTGGTCCTGCTCAACCTTTCTTCTGCATGAAGAGAGCTTGTTAGCTCTTCAAATCTATACACTGCTAGATCCTTAGACTCCTCTATAGCAGCTACTACATGGTCAAATTTCTTTGTGAGACTCCTCAACACTTTACTCACAATTTTCTCATTGTTAACCTCGTCCCCATAAGTTCTCATATGGTTTACAATTCCTGTGACCCTTGACAAATAAGCATGCACAGTCTCCTTGTCTTGCATCACCAGTGTCTCAAAGTCTCACCTAAGAGACTGAAGCTTCATAGTGATAACTCTTCTATCACCCATGTACCCCTGCTTCAATACTTCCCAAGCTTCGTGTGCTGATTGAGAGGTTGCTATCCTTGGGAACACTTCATCATCCAAGGCTGATTGTATCATGAACAAGGCCTTAGAATACTTCTTCCTTTTCTCTCTTAACTGTTGATCTGGTTCAGCAACACCATTGTCCTCAAATCCCTGATCCACCAGATTCCAAACTTCCTGAGACTTGAAGAGGGTTGTCATCTTCAAGCTCCAAAAGTGGTAATTAACCCCTTTGAACATAGGCAAATGAGGATTGCCAACATTACCACTTTCGTTGTTCTGCATTTTCGAACAATGATTCTCTCAACTGGTGTTTCCCTGTGTTTGATCTCAATTCACTCAACCCAGAACTCAAACCCAGCAAGAGCACTGCTATTAGCTTTGATACCAATGGTTGGAATTAGACCAGTGGATGACACAACACAACACACAACACTTGAGGACTTGAAACAAAGGAAGAACACACACAAAACACATGACTGTTTTTCAATAAAAGTCTCACACCTTGATTGCATTCACATTCTCCCACTAAAACCATTACAAACTTAAGTAACTGTAATAAAACTGAACCTACAATCCACTTCCCCACTAACACACAACCTAGGAAGTGATTCATTACAAATAAACCGACACTAACTAACTTCTGAAATTTACTATCATTAGACATCGACTACTATGACAGCAACTAAGTCGATCTCGACTAAAACAGAACATGAACACTTTGCCTTAACCTTGGATTACAAACTATCATTTAACAGCTTGCTATCAATATAAAAAATTACTAAGGTTTGGTATAAAATTCATAACTCCCACCGCCATAATCCATAAATTCCCATATTTTAGTATGTTATAGATATATCGATTACTCATCTTATACCATTGTCCAGGGGAAAAAACATTAGCATGGCCATTTTTTTAGGTACCAAAGGCAGTTTTTCCCAGGGATATGTATGATGGTTAATTCGCTGATTAGTGTTAGAACGTCGTGTGGTGATTCAGAGTACTTTGAGGTTTATATATGTGGGGCTTCGCCAAGGTGAAGACTCCACCTTGATTGTAATTAAGACCTTGAGATACTAACTTGCACGTTGTTTTTAAGGGTGATGAAAGACAAAACAAAAGCCTTGATTTCAAGGTCTTGAAACCATGTCTAAAAATGTTTGGTCATATATTATATCTCGTCTATGTGTTGATTTGTTTAAAGTGCATGAAGTACGTGCTTCAAGGTCGAACCTGTGGGCCAAAATTGTTTATGGGTCTTTCATTGGGCCATAAGAGAAATCATTTTGGATCGGCCTTATTCATATATATAAATATGTTCTCCTAACTTATACTATGTTGAAGATATTCATTGAAATGTATTTAAGAAAAGTGAAGGAAGCTATATACATGAAAGGGGAAATCACGGCTTCATCAGATCTTCCAAGGTATATGCATGATCATGGAAAAGATCGCAGACCGTGGATTTGGAAAGAATGGATTCGGAAGGAATTCAAATTCAAATGGCTCTCTCTCCCCATCCTTGCAGGAGAACGACTATATAAAGACAGGTGTAAGAAGACGTGAAGAACAACTGAGCAAGAATTTATTCTAAATCAATCAAGTATTTTTAAGCACTTGTCATTCCAGCTTCTCGCTTACGATCTCATAAAGTCTAGTGTTGTTCATTTTTTAGAGTTGATGGAAACACAAGCACTTATTGTACAAGTCATTCATTTTACATTGAGAGTATTATATACTCGATCTAAGGCACACTCCAGTGTGTGGTGATAGCTTTTATTTCACTAGTAAGGTTGAGTGCTAGAATAGAAGCGGTGAGGCTTTGTATAGAAGAAGGGTAGTTCTTCTAGGAAGTTCTAGGCTCAAGGAAGTGGAATAAGAAGTGGTTTGAATCCTATGGGTTGGATAACCCTAGGCAGGGACGTAGGCCAAGTTCGTGTCGAACCTCGTTAACAATTTGTGTGTTCATCTATTTACATTCTGCATTTACGTTACATTGTTCGATTTTACTTTGTCAAGATTTGATAGCTATATCAAGGTCTTGACAAGTTGTTTTGAAAATCCTTTACAAGTTTTGTTTTGCAAAAAATCAAGCATACTATATTCATCCCCCCCCCCCCCCCCCTCTTCTAGAGTATTATTCATCGCCTTATAGACTCTTCATAGGGTTCAGTGCTCAGTCCGCTTTTATTCACTCTAGTTATGGATACTCTTTCTGCTCTTCTCGAGGAAGAGGTTCCTTGGTGCATGTTGTTTGCTGACGATATCGTACCAATCAAGATCGGGTTTGGCTCGCAGGCTTGTAATCTGGAGAGATGCTGGAGTCTAAGGGTTTCAGGATGAGTAGGACCAAGACAGAGTATGTTCAGTTTCATTTTGGAGAGGTCAGGGACTGATAAGACCCGTTTAGGTAATATTAACATGTGCATTTAGATTGATTTAGGCATGATAAAGTGCATGAGTTAGAGTAGTTTTCATTTTTTGATTATGCTTCAATTAGAGTCGGAATCTACAAGGTTTGTGTATGATTTCAGGTGATTGTAAAGAGGTGAAGCTCAGCTCGAGCCAATGCTCGAATATTGGACAAAAATAGAAGAGCACTGGAGCCGAGGAGAGGAGCTAAGCATGTAAAGGATTGGAGCTATCGAGGTTGGCGACACTGCACTAAAACGAGTTGTTCGAAAGCTGTAGTTATTGAATCAGGGTATACTCATTTTTGTTGGAAAGAAGATCTGAATACCTACAACTTTTGTGGTTACGACTTTTACAAATTCAGCCTTGAAAATAGCAAAATCTGCACGTCAAGATGGTTGTTAAAAAGAACTCGGGTGGAGCAAGAAAACTCGGCCGAATTCTTTTCCGTGCCCAAGTTTTGTAGCATCAGTAGCAATAATCATTATGTTTGTGCTTTGACGAGCTGGGCCTCATGTTTGGGCCTTTGGGTGTTAATTTATAACTTATTTTGACTTTTCACCATGATAATTATTATTATTATTATCAAAGAGAAACAGATAGTGGGAGTTCTAGTTTTTGTTTTTGTTTTGTTTTTCTACGGAATTAATCAGACGTTGAATTAGGTTTTGAGGTTTTCTCTTCAAGCATGAACAACTAAACTCCTTTGCTTAGGGAGATTAATCGAAGCTTCAGGTTTGCAATTTCATTGTGAGATTTCTATTTCTTAATACTCCTCTTTGAATATTATTGATTCTCTGCGTTGAATGTTTAGGGTTTTCATGAAATTACATTAGCCTGATCAACTTATGCTTTTTCATGATAATCTATAGCTAGGTATAGGTAATTACTAGTTGAGTTATCTATACTCTTGAGTAGTAAAGTATAAATCTCTGAAACTGGTTGATTCAGGGATTTGTATAAAGAATTGATTGGCAATTGATGCAATAACTGGTTGTGCACGTCGATTATCTTTGTTGATTTCTTTTAAGCTTCATCAATTATTGATAGTTTCAGGATTGTTTGATAATGAGGGTTTTAAGGGTTTGGTTGTCATGTTAACTAGATTTGATAAGGAATTTGATTTAAAAGACCTAGTCTTTCCACAACGAAGTATTCAAGAGGAGCTTATCTATTTGATATCATTGATCGATGAATAAAACCTAATTGTCAAGATTGATTGACATAAGCTATTTTCTATCATATTCATTCACTCAAGTTGTTTAGTTTGCTACTTATGTATATTTGTGTTTCTTAATTAGTTAGTTTGAATCATCAAAATCCCCCATCTTTGTTTCTTGTTCTTGTTGACACACTCTGACTTGCATACAAATCACCGACTCTCTGTGGGATCGACCCGTACTTTCCAAACTACACTAGTTAGGTTAGTCGGATATATTTGATAGGATTAAGGCGACTGAAAATCCTTCATCAGGGATCCGGAGGCATCAATTTTATTAGGGGGAGATCTTGTCCCAAGGAAAGAGTATTTCAAGTACCTTGGCTCGTACGTTTAGAGCGATGTAAGTGTCGATAAGGATATCGAGCATCGAGTCCAGGCAGGTTGGTAGAGATGGAAAAAAGTGTCAGGGGTTCTTCGCTACATGAAAGTACCTGCAAAACTGAAAGGGAAATTCTACAAGGTGGTTGTTAGACCGACCTTAATATATGGCTCAAAGTGTTGGCCTATTACTAAAGCTCAAGAACATAAGTTGGCAGTGGCTGAGATGAAAATGTTGCGTTGGATGAGTGGGCACACGAGACTGGACAGAATCAGAAATGAAGTCATTAGGAGAAAGATTGGAGTGGCGAGTATTGTTAACAAACTACGAAAGTCTAGATTGAAGTGGTTTGGACACATTCGTAGGAGACTCATATCTAAGCTTGTTCGTAGGCATGGGAGCTTGGATCTTGGAGCTATTTGTAGGGGAGAGATAGACCGAAGAAGAGTTGGATGGAGGTTATCTGACATGATCTACATTTGTTGAACCTTTCGGAAGATATGACATTGGATAGAGACCGTTGGAGGAGGTGCATTAAGTCTTCTGATTTTTTGAAGTTTGAGGATGGGGGTTGGGTCATTCCATTTATGCTTCTTTTCTGCCTTGCTCTTTGCTTCTTTTTGTCTCATTCTCTATTATTTGGCATGTTTCCATGTGTTGGTTATGCCCTATTGTTTTGGATCCATCGGAAACACTCTCTCAACTAGTTCGGGGTAAGAGTGCGTACATCCTGACCCTGAAGACCATGCCTTAACGCGGGATATATTGGGTTGTTGTTGTTGTTGTTGTTGTAAGAGCCCTACTTGGAGATTCTATCTATGTTCATGAGAGTTGTAAAAAATACCCCAAGAGAAGATGGCAGAGTGATCTAGTAAAGGGAAGGAGTTCCTTGATGATCTCGGGTCCTCCAACCAAGCTCGAAAGGGTAAGAACGAATTGTGAAAATTCCTACAAGCTTCTGTCGAGATTAATGCAAAGGGAGGGATAGACAAGCTAAAGAATTTTGGAAGCAAGTACGTACAAATATGGAAGGGGTTAGGGAAGTTTCTTGTTATGGGTATATAGAGCTGCCAATTCAGTCGTTCGGGTCGGGTTTGGGTCAGGCTTGCTTGGGTCGGGTCACTAACGGGTCAGGTCAGTTCGGGTAAAATTTATGGTCGGGTCGGGTTCGGTCATAATGAATTATAGATAGGTCGAGTTTCGGGTTAAATTGGGTCATACCCATTCGGGTCTGGATCAAAGCGGGTCGGGCTCGTTCGGGTTTCGGGTCAAGAGGCGGGTCGGTCTCGTTTGATTTTCGAATCAAAGTGGGTATAGTTTGTTTGAGTTTTCGGTCGAATCATATTCGACCCATTTGGATAATTAGGTTGATTTTGACTTGGTTGAATACTTAAATATGTAATTTACTTAAAATAAATGATTTTGACTCGGCTGAATACTTGAATATGTAATTTTGACTCGGTTGAATACACTCATTGTAATTGACTCATCGGTTGACTTACTTGACTCATTGACTTATCCGCTTTTCTATTGATTTTACGCGAGTTCTTATTCATATGATAACAATTAACAAAAATAATTGGTGTTTTATATGTTAAAAGTATAATCATAAACTTGTGTTAAAATAAAAATAAAACATTTAACATTCAAGCATTAAAATGTTGATGTTAAATAACCATTTCGAGTCGGGTCGGGTTGAGAGTCGGGTCAGGTTGAGAGTCGGTTCAGGTTTATCTGTGTTCGGGTCTTTTTGGAGTCGGGTCAGGTTCGGGTCGGGTTTGGACTCGGGTTCGGGTTACGGATGTCTCTAGATTTTCGGGTTTCGGTCGGGTTTGGGGTTGGGTGAGTCGGGTCGGGTTTTCGGGTCGGGTCAGATTTTGCCAGCTCTATGGGTATATATGTAAAGTTGGTAAGTGATAAGAAATTTAGGGAAGGTGTAAGTGTTAAATATTCATGTTCATGATGTTTTAGGCTATAGTGTTGGATTTGCATAACACAATTGATTCGCTTCAAAGAGAGGAAGATTGAGAATTCTGTAACTCAAAAACATAACACACACAACGAGAATTTCAGAATTCTTTATCAACCCTTCTTGTGCCATCATCCTTCTACAACTACTCATTTGCATTCATAGGAGTTGGAATTGCTTCACAATTTTCTAGTTGAAACTTCTTCAACAGATAACGATCATACTTTTCTTGACACAAAAAGATACCTTCCTTTCCTTGCTTAACATTCAAGCCTAGAAAGTACTGAAGCTGATTCAAATTTGTCATCTCAAATTCACTCATCATTGCCACCTTAAATTCTCTTAGCATTTCCTGTGATGAGATGAAATATATGATGTCGTCTACATATAGACACACCACAATGAATTATTCCTTGCTCTTCTTTCTCACATAAACAGTACGCTCATTTTCACTTCTCTGAAATTCATTCTCTAAGAAGAATGCATCAATCTTGTTGTACGAGGCCCTTGGAGCATGTTTCAATCCATAGAGAGCTTTCTTCAATCTATAGACTTTGTCCTCTTCACCTTTCTTGACAAAGCCTTGAGGTTGTTCAACAAACACATCATCTTCTAGCTCTCCATTTAGGAATGCACATTTCACATACAATTGGAATACAACAAGCCTCCACTATGTAGCCAATGCTAACACCACTCTCACATTCTCTAACCTTGCCACTGGCGAGAAGGTTTCTTCAAAATCAATGCCTTTCTGCTGTGCATAACCCTTGGCCACTAATCTTGCTTTGTGCTTTTGTATACTTCCATCAGTGTTGTATTTGGTCCTGAATGTTGTCAGCCTAATTTTCCATGTTTTACACTTACTTTTATATTGATTTATGCATGCATTTCATGCATTTGGGTTAGAATAATACAAAATATGTGTAGTATATGTTTATTTGCCAATTATGGAGGTCTACACAAGTTTTTGTTATATTTCGCAGAAATCGAACGCACTTTGGATCTTAAAGGAAAGTCATGAAAAAGCTAAGGATGGTGCAACTGGAGAAAAGGCAATTTTTCGCCATCCATCATTCTGAGTCAAGTTCTGGTATCTTCATGAGAGTTGTAGCCCTCGAAAAGAGCTTTCCAACACATGGTCATATGCGTCAATCCGACAAACGAGGACTCGGGAAAGTGTGTTTCAAGAACAGAGCAGAAAGTTGAGAGCTGTCAGATTTGCTCGACATCGACCAAAGTGGTCGAAGTCGACCAAGCCCAAATCGAGCTGAGCACCAGACATCGACAAGTGAAGCTGGGAGATGAACATGTTACTCGACGTCGAGGAAATTTACTCGATGTCGAGGAAAACCCAAGTCGACTTTGCTCCTGGAGGTTGGAATCGAGTTGTTGAGCAGAAGACGAAGAAAGTGTTACTCGATATCGAGGAATTCTACTCGATATCGAGGAAATTCCAGAAGCCGACATCGAGCCATCCGGGTTCTTGTTAAGTTTCTATCCCGAGTCCAATGGTGATATTTTCGAGATGAAATTCTATCAAGATCTATCAAGTGCCATCAAGTCAAGAGAGAAGATATTTTATCCACATTAGATATAGCCCTAGTTGATTTAATTATTTATTTCCATTATTTAATCTTTAGATAAAATATAGTTTTCTTTCCTAGATTAGCTGAGAATGAAGGCTATAAATAAAGCCTTATGGGCTGATTTTCATTCAATTCAATTTCTAGTTTCAATTACATCAAGTAAGTAGGAGAGAGAGAGCTTGTGGCAAGAGGAGAGAAGGTGTTGAGAAACGGTTTGTCTTCGATCAGTTGTAAGTTCTCTATGGTTTATTTTAATGCAATTTATTTTCCTGAAGTCTTTGATGAGTTTCTTGATGATGAAGAGCGAGTAGTCCACCCACTTCTAGGGTTGGGGTGAGCCCGACGGTAGCCATGTGAGGTGATGCGGTAAAGGTTTGATCTTTTTATGCAATTCGTCTTCTATCCCTATGAGCATGATTCTTTTGCGAAAGTTGAAGGTGATCCTTGTTTGTGTTATTGAAGCGAAAGTGATCTTAATACAACTTGGGTTAATTATGTGAAAAGGGTTAGTAACAATTAGGGTTTATGCGAAAGCCTCTATCTTCCTATTTGTTAATAACGAAAGTTATTTGATGAAAAGCATGATCTTTTATGCCTTTATGTGTTATTTTACATGGTTATCGTTGTGGTGTTGAAACCCTGATCTTGGAAGTCTTTAGTTTATTGATTTATTTCGTCGAAATTCGTGTTCTGTTTTCAAAAAGATTGCAATTTTAGTTACTGTTGTTACTCGATCTCGGGGAAGTTTTGTCGATCTCGAGGAATTTAGTCGACATCGAGAAGTTTTGTCGAGATCGAGTTAAGTTGCTGATTTTGCTTTCTGTTAGTCGAATTCGAGTGCAGTTGGTCGATATTTTTACTCGATATCCAGGAACTATAGTCGATATCGACCAAAGTTTTGTGCTTTCGTTTTCTTTTCCGCTTTTCTTTGTTATTTCTGTATTTCTATCTGTGAGATTTGCTCTACGTGAGATCCGCTGACGTGCTTCCTCGAGGATCGATCCTGACTTCCCGCTGCTACATCAGGAGGAGGTCTTGTAATTATTTGTGTGGGCACGAATCTGGTTTGATTTATTTTATTATAATTTGAACTTGATTTCCTCCTACAACACTGAACACCCACTTTATAACAATTACATTCTTCTCTTTGGAAAGCTCAACCAACTCCCATGTATCATTCTGCCTGATGGATCTCATTTCTTCTTCCATTGCCAGTTCCCACTGATCTTTCTTCTTTGCCTCATCAAAATTTGTAGGTTCTGCCACAACCAAGGCAAAGTCACAACTTTCATATATCTCAGCTAAAGATCTAAATCTTCTTGGTGGAGAATCATTAGATGAACTTGATGGTGACGACTCACCACTGGATGTGCTTTGCTGGCTTAATGGAGTAAATGGAGGACTGGGTTGTATATGAGGCATCTCTGGTGTCACAGGTTCCTCCATTGCACCATCAATATAACAACACCTCTTGGAGCATTCACAAACTTCTCTTTCTCCTGCCACTTCCATTGAGCATCCTCATTGAAGATCACATTTCTGATCATTATGATCCTTCCATTTTGAGGATTGTACAATCTGTAGGCATTAGACTGTGTTGCATACCCAACAAAAATGCACTTCACTGCCTTGTCATCTAACTTGGCTCTTATATTCACTAGAGAGTAGGCTACATATCTAAACACCCTTAGATGGCTTACACAAGGCTTCCTTCCTCTCCACACTTCAAGTGGAGTCTTGTCCATGGCAACTTTTGTAGGTGACATATTCAATACATACACAACAGATGCAACAGCTTCACACCGAAATTCATTTGGCATTCCCTTGGCTTTGAGCATACTCCTAGCCATTTCAACCACGGTTCTATTTTTTCTCTCTCATCCACTCCATTTTGTTCAGGAGTACAGGGTGCAGTGAGCTCTCTTTTTATCCCATGTTCATCACAAAATGCAGTAATCTCATGTGACAAGAACTCACCACCCCTATCAGTTCTCAATGCCTTTATCTTCTTCTTTGATTGATTCTCTGCCAAAGTCCTAAACTTCTTGAAGTTTTCAAAGCTTTTGATTTGAGTTTTAAGAAGAAAACCCAACTCATTCTACTGTGATCATCTGTGATGAGCAGGAAATACATGCTTCCTCCAAATGACATGGTTGGCATAGGCCCACATAAGTCACCATGTAGAAGCTCCAAACACCCACTGGCTCTCCATGCTCTACCACTTGGGAAGGCACCCTTGAATTGCTTGCCAAACACACGCCCTTCACACAATTCAATTTCTGCAATCCTTGGCAACCTAGTGACTAATTCCCTTGAACTTAACAACTTCAAACTTTGAACATTTAGATGTCCAAACCTCATATGCCACAGCTTTGATTCTTCATCTTCCTTGGCTGCCATAACTCTATTTACACTTGTTGCCAAATCAAGTGGAAACATTCTATTCTTTGTCATGAGAACTTTCATAACCACCTACTTTGATCTCTTCTCCCTGATTTTACACGCATCTTCATCAAACAGTAGAGAATAACCAGTCCCTTGCAACTGACCCACACTGAGCAGGTTGTGAGCTAACTCTCGCACATACTAAATGTCACTTAGAGTTCTCACTCCTCCTTGCAAACTCTTGATTGCAATTGTACCTTTTCCCTCTACTTGCAATACTTTATCATCTCCAATCCCCACCTTGCTTTTCTTTGATTCATAAAGATCTTTAAACATTTTTCTTGAGCTTGACATGTGGTTGAAGCATCCACTGTCTAAATACCAAATGTCATTGACATTTTCTATACCAGAGGACAAGGTAATGAATAACCTTCCTTCTTGCTCAGCATTCTCTGAGTAGTTTGCTGCCTTCTGCTCGCTCTCAAGCTTCTCCCAACATTGAACCTCTTTATGGCCATATTTCTTATAATGATAGCACTGAATGCCTCCTCTGTATGACCTTGATCCACCATAATGACCTTTGTTAAAGCCTCTCCATGAGCTCTTCTCAGATTCATTGATTTGGTCTCTCCCTGAGCCATTGTTGTGACCCCTTGCTTGACCTCTGCCACACCCTCTACCTCTGAAATTTCCTCTTCCTTGACCTCGACTTCCAGAGTTTTCAGACATCTCCTTTGAGGGTTCTTCCTTCATTTGGAAGACCTTCTCTTCTTTCTGATCAACTGATCTATTCAACCTCTCTTCATGAGCTTGAAGAGAGCTTGTCAACTCCTCAAACCTGTATGTTGACAGATCTTTAGACTCTTCTATTGCTACTACCACATGATCATATTTCTTGGTCAAGCTTCTCAATACCTTGCTCAAAATTGTCTCATCAGTCATCTTTTTTTTTTGGTGAGCTATCAGTCATCTTCTCTCCATATGACTTCATATGGTTTACAATTGCAGATACTCTAGACAGAAATACCTGTACAGTCTCCTTCTCAAGCATGTTTAGAGTCTCAAACTCTCTTCTAAGTGCTTGCAACTTGATTGTGATGACCTTCTTATCTCCCATGTACTCTTGCTTCAAAGTTTCCCAGGCCTCATGTGCAGTTGTTGTTGCTGCAATCCTTGGGAACACTTCATCATCCAAGGCAGTTTGGATCATGAACAAAGCCTTCGAGTCCTTCTTCCTCTTTTCTCTCAATTGCTGACCATGCTTCTCTATTTGGGTGTCTTTAAAACCATTTTCCACCAGTCCTCACACTTCTTGAGACTTGAATAGAGTCATCATCTTAAGACTCCAGAAATGGTAATTCACACCCTTGAAGATTGCCAATTGCGGGTTGCTTATATTGCTTGACCCGTTGTTCTGCATTTTCACTCAGTCTCTCTTGTGTTTCCCTTGTGTTCGATCTCTCCTTTCACTCAATTCTCTTTATTGAAACCCGACAAACAGAAGTTTGCTCTGATACCACTTTGTTGGCTTTGCATAATACAATTGATTCACTTCAACGAGAGGAAGATTGACAATTCTATAACTCAAGAACAAAATACACACATAGAGAAACAGAAGTTTGCTCTGATACCACTTTGTTGGATTTGCATAACACAATTGATTCATTTCAAAGAGAGGAAGATTGAGAATTCTGTAACTCAAGAACAAAATACACACACAGAGAAATTCACTTAAATGTCTTACCCATTTGATTGATCATAAACGTCCCCTTACAAACACACGTCATCTGTGTAACTGGTACGCTAGATAACTACCCACTAACACCAGTTGCTTGGACATAAAAACTGAAAGCTAACCGCTATGACATTAAAGCAAATTACATAAAAATATAACTTCAGAGAACTAAAACTTAGGCAACACTTAAACCAACTAACTCTAACTTAACTTAGGAGGTTGAAGCAAATCATATTTTAACATCTGTATAGGGAAATTTCTTATGATCTTCTCTTGTAAATAAGTGAGGAAGACAAGCCAGCAAGGCTGTCTTGTGGTGGCGGATTTCAACCGAACAAGGGAGAAGTGCGTGTGTCAAATGAGTAAAAAGGGTAAGGAGGGGAGGCAAGGAATTGTAATGGTGTATACCATGAGATTGTGTGTCAAAGTGGCTAAATACCCCTAAATTGACTAAAGATAATCTATATCTCAGGCTTGAGAGGTGGTGTGTCTTGTCGTCGTAAAACCATACTTTCCACTATACGAGGCCCTAAGTACTCGAAAAATAATAATTTAGAACTTTCTAGGGTTTTACCTAAAACCTCACTTCCCGTGCTAATATGTGTTAAATCTAACAGATTAATGTGAAGTAATTTTTGAGTCGTTATAATTAAGGACACTTAAAAATTAAATTCGACGACTTCAGGCTCCAAACAAGGCATCCCTCTTGATCATTCGTGATGCTAATGGTTTGGTTATGACCTCCGATATCTTCTCCTATGACGATGCATCCCTCTTGATGGTTGAAGGTTTAGCACTCTGGTCTAGCCTTACAATAGCTAGAAACCTAGCTTGGCCACCAGCTCATCGATCGACATCGAAGGAGGCACTAGCCTTACGCTTGATCATAATTTATTAATTCTCTATTTCTTACAAGCAACTCCTCCAACAACTCCTCCAACACACACATGCATCTTCCGTGAGGTTAATCAAGTGGCATTGAACCATGATGGTATCATGTCGCATTCGAAGCTCATTTCCCTTGTCAGAAAAAATGCAAATGGTCGAATAGTAATAAGTTATAGGATTTGGCACCATCAAAATTCTTACTTGTATAAAAAAAAATACTTTCGAATTGTGACCCACTTTAAACGGCACCCTTCCAATATTAGTGTTCCATAGAAGCCATCAAGGAAATTCGACCTGGATTTAAAAAAAAAATATATCATATTTGAGGTCGCTAATCACGGACAATTTGTTAGATTTGTCAACAACTTGGCAATTGATATATTTTTTTAGGATGAATAAAGCATTCATCAAGCAAAATATCTTTTATTCAATACACAAGTTTGGGGCTAAAAAAAAAAAGAAAATTAGGCGCTAGCTTGTTGTGTTGTAGATTTCTGTAATTGGCATTATATTCCATATAGGCTTCCATGCAAGTGATCGACTTGACAGTTGACTAGCTTGTTTATATATGCAACGTGAAATGGAAATATAAATACTCCTATTTTGTAATTAATCCCCACGTACAAATCTTTCCCATCACGTAAAGAATTGAAGTATATATATTGACCAGCTGTTTTGAACTAAGTATATACTCCCTCCGTTCGAAAATATAAGATCTTTTATTTTTGGCACGTAGGTTAAGGAGTTAAATATTATATAAAATATTAATTTTTTTAAATTAATTTTTTACAATCTAACACATTTTATTAATAAGTATTAAAATGTAAAAAAATAATTTTAAAAAAATTAATATTTTATATAGTATTTAGCTCCTTAAACTACGTGCCGAAAAGCAAATGATCTTACATATTTGAACGGATAGAGTATATATGTAGTTGACCAAAATCAAGACGGTTATGACTTATTGACTGCTTGGTTTGACTTTCAGATAACTGCATGCATATGCATGGTGCTCATCAAAGTGGGTCACAATCCCAAACTATTTTATTTTTATTTTTATTAATATACAACGTATTTATATATGTTTAAGATATACTACTAGCTTCTAGCTAGCTTATTTTGCATGATTAAGAATTAATTAAGAGTAAAATGGAAGCCTCCCTTTACAGCAAAAATAACAGCGTACAGTAGAAGCTACCCAAATACACGGTGACCCACTTGTTGTAATTAAATCATGCAATTTGATGGTGTATGTACGTAAAGTATTTGAATATTAAATTGGTCAGCTAGCTACTTGCATTTATTAATTATTTATTTAATTTGTCTATTTCAACTGTACCTCTTTAATTAATTAGATCGAGTTGTATCTTTAATTTGGGTTGTATATTCTTACATAATTTAATTTTTATGGGATTCTTTTAGGTTGAATTTATATTATATATGAAATTAATGGATCGGATCGATCTTATGAAAACGTACATACAGTAACAGGCCGGTCGACGCTCAGGAGGAAATTAGTTAAAACTGCATCTAACGCTCCAATAGTTTTTGTAATTAATTAAATACCAGTATTTACGTAAATAAAATTGAATATTCAGTTTTGTATATACATTAATGAACCATATATAATATATTATATATAGATTTGTAAACATGATATCAATATTTAGCTACATCAATATGAATATTTAGTATTTAAAATATGAATGTGTAAACCAGTTGTATATAGGTTAAATTTAAAAGGGTATACTCTACCCAATTTTCTCTTGTGTTTTGTGTTGTGTGTATATATGTATTTGGCACGTATATGAATTTCAGGATGCAGTGTTGCTCGTCTTGGAAGAAGAATTTTAACAATGATATCATCTAAACCCTTTGATCCATACACCCCATCATATCTTGTAAAATACAAACATACTATTACAATTTACATTAATGGTTATATGCATGAGTGATGTAGTTCAACCTCAAATCAGGCACATTTACTTTAATAAACAAGTTGAGTTTACTCTTTTTCTTAGATTACAAATATTCATCTCACGAGTAAATAGTACTGCTCTGTTACCATGAGTACGGCTTATTTCACGTTACAATCAACTTAACACGTGTTACATGAGTACACGTGTTGATTTACATTGATTTATTATTATTATTATTATTATTATTATTATTTTGATTATAAGGTCGGGATCGACAAACCTAACACAAAAGCTTAAACTATTGTGTATAGTTTCACCCTTTCTTAAAAACCATCATTTTTAGTCTTTCATAATCAATGTGGGAGGGACACGTACCCCCATACCAAACCTCTCAACATTTTTCTAAAGAGCCAAAAATGAGTAACCAATATTGCTCGACTTATTAGACCGGAATAACATTATTCTAAATGTGCACAATTTTTATATCATTTTTTACTAAATGTATCATTCTCACTTAAAAGATCCCTATATATAATTACTCTAAAAAAAACAGTCCATCATTTGTAAAAAAAAAAAAAAAAATTAAAATGTGATTTTTCATATTAAAATTACACACGTATATAATTAATTAGATATGTACATTTGCAAAAAAAAACAAAAAAAGAAGAAGATATTTTTGAATCATAAATATGCTAAATAATTAAGTGTATAGTTGCAGTGTGAGCTGGGTTATCCAAAATTGTCATCAATCTGCAGCTATACATGGACTTCCGAGAAAATTCACGACGTTAACCCTCAGTCGACAAACATTTAGCCCCCGTTTGTTTTATGATATGGAAAAGTAATGATTACCCTTATGAATGTAGTCCATATTTAAGTTAAGATACATTGATCACTATTCTAATCAATCTCCTTCTTCCATTTTTCATACAAATTTGTTACCATGTCCCTTCTATTCCCTAATTTGAAGAAGGGTAACTAATACCTCTATGATGGGCTAATAATCCGTCTCATGCTCTCCTGCAAGCTCACAAAAAATGATCATCATATACATTTTATGTCTAACAAATCTCAGCTAATCAAGCTGAGATTTGCACTTCACACCAGCAAGCAAGATCAAGCTGATCAAGCTTGCTTGTTCGAGAGGTTTTGTGAATTTTCTCTTGTATTGCAGGGCCTCTATATATACAAAACGTAACCTAATCTAATCTAACTCTAGCTAATCTAACCACACCTCTAACTACAGCTAACGGTTTCCTAACTAGAGTTCTAACAAACTCTTAACCGAGCTGAACCACTTGAGCCACATTACCACTTACATCCTTCATATCCCCCCCTCAAGGTGGGCGTGTGGGATGAAACACAAGACCCAGCTTGCTGGATAGTACAAAATGTTGATGGGTGCCCGGGGGTTTAGTGAAGATGTCGGCGATTTGAAGATGAGTAGGCACAAAGATTGTGGAAATGAGTCCCTCATCCACCAAATCCCTGATGTAATGGAAATCAATCCGAAGATGTTTCGTACGCTCGTGATAAACTGGATTGAGGGCCAGCTGATGTGCAGATTTATTATCACAACACAATGGAATTGGATATGAAGTAGGGACAAACAAGTCCTTTAGAACCCCAACAATCCATACTATTTCACTCCCTGTTGTTGACATACTGCGGTATTCACTTTCAGTAAAGGACTTGGAAACTGTCTTTTGCTTTTTGGTTTTCCATGAAACCAAGCAATCCCCTAAAAACACACAATAGCCGGTTAGGGACCTGCTTGTGTCTCTACAGGATCCCCAGTCAGCATCAGAGTAGGCCCGGATTGCCAGTGAGCTCTTGCTAGGATAGAAGAGAGAACAGTTTACAGTCCCTTTCAAATATCTAAGGAGGAACAAGGCTGCACTTAGATGAGGAGCCCGAGGTTTGGAAATGAACTGTGTTAGTTGTTGGACAGTGTAAGCAATGCCTAGTCTCGTTAAAGTGAGGTACAACAACCTGCCAACTAACCTTCTGTATGATTCAGGATCCTCAAGCTCCTCTCCCTCATGAATGCTGAGATGCAGGTTCCTTTGCATAGGAAATTTGGCAGTCTTGCAATTCAGCATTGCTGCATTGGAGAGTAAGTCTACCACATACTTCCTCTGATTGAGCTTAATTCCATCCACAGACCTGGATATTTCCATCCCAAGGAAATACCGAGCATATCCAAGATCTTTAATGGTAAAAGCTTTGTCCAAAGAGCCTTTTACCCAAGCAATGCATTCTTCATCATTTCCTGTGAGTAGCATATCATCTACATAGATGAGAGCTACTGTGATCAGGTCTCCATGTTGTCTAACAAACAAGGAGTAGTCAAGCCTGGATTGACAAAAACCCAACCCTGTCAGATGCTTTGTCAACTCAAAATTCCACTGCCTACTTGCCTGTTTCAGGCCATAGATTGATCTATTCAACTTGCAAACCTGACCCTAACCAGCTTTGTCATATCCATGAGGGGGCTTCATGTATATAGTTTCATCTAGAAAGCCATGAAGGAAGGCATTATTCACATCTAATTGATGTAAATGCCACTTCCTAACTGATGCCAAAGCCAGTAAAATTCTAACTGTGGCAAACTTAGCCACTGGTGAAAAGGTTTCTTTATAATCTCTATCCTTGACTTGGTTGTACCCCTTTGCCACAAGTCTGGCCTTATACCTCTCCACAGTACCATCTGCTCGAAATTTGATCTTGTAGATCCATTTACAACCTATAGCTTGCTGTCCAGGAGGCAAAGAAGTGATAGTCCAAGTGTGATTGATCTCCAAAGCCTGAATTTCTTTAGCCATTGCCTCCCTCCATTCATGCACTTTCTGAGCTTGACTAAAGGATGATGGTTCAACAACTGAAAGCACATTGTACAGGGAATGCACATAATTCTCAGAGTATTCAACCAAGGCATGAGGTTGAACCACTGAGAAGACAGATGACAATGAATCACTTCCTTGAGTGACTCTCCTAGTGGGTAACTGTTGACACACAAAGTCTTGCAACTTTGATGGTCTGGTAATTCTCCTTGGAGGCCTATCTTCATGTCTCCCAGTTACCACAGTTTGCCTTACCCCTTGCAAATCCTCAACTTCAGGAGTTGTCACTGAAGGTGGAGATTCCTGGGTGTCCAAGGAATCACTAACCACCAATTCCCTATGATCGGACATGTCATCCAGATTGCCTACTTCCATGTTTCCTTGCACTGGCAAACCTTGTGAAGGAGGTGTCTCACCCTCATCACCTCCAAATATCACCCTAGGCAGAGAAGGAAAACCATCACTAGAAGGTGAATCCTGAACCTTGTCCTTGAAAGGAAACACCTCTTCTCTGAATATCACATCTCTGCACACAGTGATCCTGTGAGTTTCCAAATCATACACCTTGTAACCTTTCTGTCCAGGTGGATATCCTACAAATACACATCTCCTTCCTGAAGCTTCCATTTTGTTCCTAAAGAGCTTGGGAACATGAGCAAAACATAAACAACCTATCACTCTCAGATGACTGTACTCTGGAGGTTTTCTAAACAATCTTTCATAAGGAGTTTGCCAATTCAGAATGGGTGATGGAAGAAGATTGATTAGATATGTAGCTCCAAGGACACACTCTCCCCAAAATTTTAAAGGTAATCCAGCATTCAACCTAATAGCACGAGCCATCTCAATGAGATGCCTGTGTTTCCTTTCTACTCTGGCATTTTGCTCATGCACATAAGCTACTGACCTTTGGTGTACAATGCCTTTGGCACTGAAAACTTCAGCCAGTTGGTTGTTCACAAACTCAGACCCATTGTCTGATCTAATCACCTTGACTGTTGTTGCAAACTGAGTTTCAACATGGGCCAAGAAACTAGTGATCAATCCCTTCACTTGTCCCTTGTCCCTCATCAAAAAGGTCCATGTAGACCTAGAGTGATCATCTACTATAGTGAGGAAGTACCTACCCCCACACAAACTATGGACACCAAAAGGACCCCAAACATCCATATGCAACAAATCAAACACATTCAAGGCAATAGAGCTGCTCTTAGCAAAAGGCAACTTGTGCAGTTTAGCTAATTGACACACATCACAGTCAAAACTCTTCATACAGGACCCCTTGGCCCAATCAAAAAACTTCATCTTAGACATAGAAGCATGTCCAAGTCTGGCATGGTTCAAATTTATTTGAGTGTTTGCAACAGAAGCAATAACTCCACTTACCTCTGTGCTATGCTTAGGAGGAAGCAGTCTTCGAGCCCCACAAGTCTGTCCAGGTATGCAGCTGAATCCAAAAAATCTGTAAAGGCCACCTGCTCTACTTCCCACAGCTATGATAGACTTAGTTGAAATGTCCTGTATCCAACACTTATATTTAGAAAACACAAACAAACATTTCCCATCATCAAGCAATTTGCTCACAGACAGCAAATTATACTTGAATGTTGGCATGTATAGCACCTCCTTCAGTGAAATATCCTGGCTCAATTGAATGCTGCCTGAATACTTCACTGGCTGAGTACTACCATCAGGAAACCCAATCACTATAGGCCTTGCAAGATGATTTACTTTTTGAAATAAAGCAGGAGTGCAGGCTATGTGATCAGAGGCTCCTGAATCCACAATCCAGTTTGTGGCCAACCTCTGATCAACTTCAGTGTCTAAGACCATACCTGCAAAGTTCACTGAACCAGAATTCATGAATGAATCCGGCTCCATGGGCGCCTTTCCTTTGAAAGCTCTCAAGACCTCAGCAACAACTGCATTCACCAGTCCCATGTCATGTTGTCCATTCTCTGAAACTGCACCTGAGCCACCTGCATTTGAAGAAGATCCAGCACCTGCAGCATCTCTGAAACTGAGAGGTGTCTCAGCTTGAACCACATCTTGAACATTGGCCACCATCTTGCCACCCTGAGCTCGTTTAGGTCCCGTGTACCAATCTGGGAACCCCACCAGCTTGAAGCAAGTTTCCTTCACATGTCCCCTTTCCTTGCAATAGTTGCAAAACATATCCATTTTAGCCTTCTTGTAGTCCTTTCTCTGATCATTTCCCTTCCACTGTCCCGAATTGGAACCTCCTGCATTATTGCCAGATGCAACATTCCCTGAATTGTTGTGAGTAGGAGCAGATCTGGAAGTGCTTGCTCCTGCACTTCCAAAGTTCCCAAAGGACTTGGCCGCCAGCACCTCATGGTTGGAATGCACTCCTCATGTGATTCCTTTCTGCCTTTCTATCTGCATAACCATGTGAAAAGCTCTATTCACAGATGGTAAAGGATCCATGGCCAGTATGCTGCTCCTGATTCCTTCGTACGTGTCCGAAAGTCCCATCAGGAACTGCATCAGCTTCGTGGTGGCTTCTCGTTCCAGGATCTTCTTCAGAATTGCACATGAGCACATTTTCAGACCTCCACATTTGCAAACCGGAATCGCTTCTATTTCCTGAAGCTCATCCCAAGCTTTCTTCCTTCGTCCATAATATGTTGCAACACTAGTGTTCTCCTGCTTGATTTCACTAATTTCTTTCTTAATCTGATAGATCAATGGAGCATTCGACTCAGCGAATCTCTCCAGGATCTCTTCCCACAGTTCTCTCGCCGAATTCACATAAACGAAGTTCTCAGCTAGTTCAGGTTTCATCGAATTTATTATCCAACTAGTAACCATAAAATCGCACCTTAGCCAACGATCGTAGTCCTCATCCTCCTCTGCTGGTTGCTCGATCTTGCCATTGATGAATCCGAGCTTCATCTTAGCTCCAAGTGCCATTCGTACTGCACGGCTCCAGCTATGGAAGTTCAATCCATTGAACGGAGCCGATACCAGCACCATCCCTGGATGGTCGGAGTTCGAAAGGAACAGCGGATCGGCATGATTCGCTCCGAGATTCCGATTTCCTTGCCTTGACGCAGATCCTCCTTGAGCGCCACTCGCTTCGCCTTCTTCAATTGCCATGAGATCTGATCAACCGATGATTTCTGGAGCTGTTGTCGCTCTGATACCATAACAAATCTCAGCTAATCAAGCTGAGATTTGCACTTCACACCAGCAAGCAAGATCAAGCTGATCAAGCTTGCTTGTTCGAGAGGTTTTGTGAATTTTCTCTTGTATTGCAAATGTGATCTGTACAACCCAAACCGATCTACAAGATGCAGGGCCTCTATATATACAAAACGTAACCTAATCTAAGCTAATCTAACCACACCTCTAACTACAGCTAACGGTTTCCTAACTAGAGTTCTAACAAACTCTTAACCGAGCTGAACCACTTGAGCCACATTACCACTTACATCCTTCATAATGTCTAAAATTTAATACCTTACATTTCCATTCCCTAGTTATCTAAACAAACGAGCACTTAATCTTAATTGTTATTGTTCAGGACGGCGTCATTGGGTGGTGATCCGTAGCAACTTGACAACCATCATATTTGAAAATTCAAAGCGCACGGTCAATCCCTAAATTACAAATTAAACAGCAGCTGCCTCGCTCTTTCCCTGCTCAATCAAGATCCCTATCTCAATCTATATATAAGCAATTCACATTTTGGAATCACCCTCTCAAACCAATTTGTTCGTTCCGATCCATCAGTTAATTCCTGTATCCACCTTCTTGTTCTTGCTAATTAATAACAAATTCTTTGAATTGCCGACCGACCAGATCGATCAACATGACGGAGAAGAAGCTGATGACGCCGTTGAACAGGAGTGGGAAGACGGCGGGGGTGACGGCGACGTCAGACCTGCTCCCACCAAAGCTGACGGTGCCGGTGGCGCCGCTGCATCGGCAGCACAGCAACCCGACCATATGCCGGCTGATAGCGGAGTCGATGAGCAAGCCGCAGAGCCCCATGACCCCGTCCCCAGCCGGGTCGGCTCAGGTGCGCTCCATCCTCCAGCGGCTCGAGCAGATCGAGGTGGAGAGCCGCGACCTCCTCACCAACCTCTTCTCGATGGTCCAGACCGACGCTCGCCTCGAGAGGTACGTCAGGAAGCGGCTCGAGGACCCTAAGGTCAGCGCCATGTGGGAGCTCGTGGAGCAGGTGTTGGATAGCCAGCTAGGCCGCCTCGACATCGACAAGATGTTGGGCGAGGATCAGAGTTGTTTGGGTTCGGGTTCGGGTTCGTCGGTGGATAAGGGGACGAGGGTGAGTGAGGACTATGGAGGAGATGACGGAATGAGGAATGAAAGGTTCAAGGTTCGGCAGTTCGTGGTGAATGAGGACGAGGTGGTTGTGGCGCATCCTCTCGCCCAGGAAGCCAACCCACCTTCTTCCGGAGGGTTTTCTTCGTCTACAAATGTTGCTGCATAATAAGTAAATTAAATTAAATTACAATACAAATAAAGTTCCATTTGTAAGTTACCTTTTGTTTTGTCTATTTATGATTACCTTAAATCTTTTGTTGTTCGATGAGTTCGTGATTGTACATATATATATATATGTGTATATGATTCAATCTATTATCCATTAATTACTTTTATAGATCTAGAGCAATTGTTGGATCTCTTGATGAATCTTACTATCTTAGGCTAAAAAAGGATAAGTATTTGGAGATGAAAACCCTTTTAACTGTAAACACGTAGTTCGTAATGAAAACTATAACCTTTCTTTACTTAATTGTGAGATATTTCGAATAGGTTTACTAAATGTGAATAAGATCAAAAGTGTTTCACATCGGAAAGTTGAACATAACAAGACCTAGTATATGAGTCGGTGGGCTACTCCTTCTATTGCCAATTGGTTTTAGAATGAAACCTCAGCTCACTCTACTTGTGTCCTAGGCTATTAGCGCATGTGCCTCGCTCTTTCCCTCCTCATGATCCAATCTCGATCTATATATAATTTCACATGTATAAAGTCCATTAGTTTAAATATTTAAGCTCATAAGCTCAAACTAAAAATGGTATAAAATGGAAAAGGAGGGCCCAAAAAATTAGAACTTCTATTAATTAATTCAGATTTTTGTTAAGCGCTTTTCACTTTTCAAATGCAATAATATGTTTTTTAACAATAAGATGAAATTTGAAAATGATTAAATTTTTTTTTATCACATTATGTATCTATTATTATTGAGAAAATTTGCGTGTTTAGGCATCTAGAATGTTTTAATTAGGTTAGTAGCTAATTTAAATGGTTTTTTAGGAGTCATAACCATCATCGTTTTTTAGGTCAGTTAAAACCGCCTCCTCTCCGCCTGACCTTCCTGTACCTCCTCCCCCTCCGATAGCCCTTCGTTCTCCTCGGCTGGTTCTTCTCCGACCGAGAAACCCTCGGCGTCCTCGTGGCCGTCACCGCCTCGGCATCCTTGGTCGCTCTCGCTCTCTCTGTTGCGGCCTGAGACCCAAAGTCTCTCCCTGTCTTTCAGATCTGAAGATGCCAACAACGGGGAAGAAAATTGGGGAGCGCCACCGTATACCCGACGACAGATGATGCCTCTCCTTCCCGACGCCAAATGATTTTCTCCGACCAAATGTCTTTATCGGATTCTAATTTTGCTTCCTGCTTTTCGTTGATTTTTGCATCACCATGGCTGATGGATGCCGTGGTTTGAGTATTGCCTCCATCTTTCTCCTTTTTTTGCCTCTTCGTACTATCATCGTTTAATCGATTACCTCTGTGAGCTTCAATTTGAAACTAGTAGTAATTTTGAAGCGGATGTGTTCGAGATTAGCTTTTAACCTAACTAATTTGAGTTCTGTCATCAATTTTTTCTTGGATTTGATTCTGATGCCTGGAAGAATACAGATTAATTTGTTGCTGATCATATTTTGAATTTGAACAATCGATGATCAGAGATCTTGATTTGGTACATGTTTAGCTGGATTATGAAGTATTTATATGTGAATTTGATTTTGTGCACTATATACATAGCTAAATCGGGATTGCATCTTATTGACCCACTTGAGGAATTAATGTTTTGGTCTGGTCAGTAGTTCAATACTACATTTTATTGATTACTTTCCTGCTTAAATTGTATTGTTGTTCATCTTGCAAAAAAAAAAGTTTGGAGAGAAGAAGTTGTAAGGCTTGCTGTTCATCAGTCCTTGCAAATTCAGAAAAACATCTTAAATGATTGCATTCAATGGACTCTTCTGCATCAAGTTTGATGAGGGTTTGAATTCCTGGCTTGTTGAATCTCTTACATGATAAAATGTTTGGAGAGAAGAAGCTATAAGGCTTGCTTTAGCAATCTGATTTCCTAATGTACATGATTTCTTGCTTAGAATCTCATATTGTACATTTTGATGAAATCATGGCTTTTGATTGAGAGATATGGTTCGATTGTGTGATGTGCTAATAGGATGATGAAATTCATAAGATTGGGATATTTACTTTTGATTCCCATTTTACTCTTTGTTTTTGAAATTCCATATTATTTTATCAATGTGAACTTCACTCAAATTTGTTTAAGTAGGATTTGACTCAAATGTGATCAGCAACCCGTGTCGCAAATCAAGTTGCAGCCACTGTAACAGCTGCTGCTCGAGTTGCATCTGTTGCTTCCACACATGTTGTTGTTCATGACAGGCTTCGATTCATCAGCAGACTTGGTGCTTACATGTCGAATAGGAGCTGATTTTTTGTGATGATATTTTCATTGTTATAAATATTAATGGTCCAAAGGAGAGATTTTTTACTTGCTGTTTAGCACTCTGATAAGTACAAGCTACAATCCATAATGAGATTAAATCAATGGCATTTTCATGGAAGCTTCCAACTATTTGATGACATTTGGGATGTTTAATATTCCCACTTACTGTTTTTGCTTCAATAATTAAGATTATGTATCTAACTCTTGTTTACTAACATTGCAATTGTTCGTAATAGCTGATGCTTATAATACGTACATACTATGATCTGGTTGTTGAATATTCATGCACACTAGTTTTGTGCATTATTGGCTTCAATGTTTATTAAGTTGTATACTCCTGTGTTGTAGCTTGTTTGTTTTGATGTTTATAGTTTTCATTTTTTTGTAATTAGGTATGGAGAAAAGGTGGAGGAGGCAACACCTTTTTGACTGGAAATGTCCCAAGTGCAGATGCATTTGCAATTGCAGCTTCTGCATGTGATTAAGCACAATGTTTTTTTGAATGATTATTATAATTCTTGTATGATCATATTCACTTCTTTGTTTTTTTTTAATTGGCAATAGATTAGAGAAGAAAGATTGAATCAGCTCATATGGAATGATGATGATGATCTGTTTGATTGAAGATTATGGAGGTTGAGGAGGGAAAAGGGGCAATCTAGTCCAATCTAAGATTATTATCCATTAATCAAAATTTAAATTAGGGTGGGAACAAATCCCGCAAATCCCGGTCCCGTCCCGCAAAAACGTAAAAAAAATCATCATTAAAAGATGTCATCAAAGAAGTTTAATCAAATTTTATGATTCCTTGTCATCAATGTATAAAAATATAATAAACATGTCACCAAGGGTGATTGCATCAATGAAATGTAATCACAAACGTGTCATCAGTGAATAAAAGTAGAATCAATGAAAATTTATCGATATACAATTGATTAAATTCAAAAAAAAAATTTGCATCAAACGATTTGATTAAAAAAATGGCATCAAATAATTACATTAGAAAAATGGCATCAAAACACTAATTTGAAAAAGTTGCATCACATTAAAGGAAAAAAATGTCAACAAAACAGTACTTTGAAAAATATGGCATCACGGTAAAAAAAATTGACTTAAAAAAAGTGTCATTAGTAGTCAAAAGTAACAAAAAATTGGCATTAATGGTCGACGTGTCATCACAGTACAAAAAAAATGTCATCAAGGTATGAAAAAAATGTCATTAAAAAAGTGGCATTAAAGTGAAAATAAAATGTAATAAAAAATGGAATCAAAACGGTAAAAAAATGGCATCATTAAAATAAATCTTTTTTAAAAAAAAATAAAAAATAAAAAAAATCCACATGATTTGGTCAACGTTGACCGGTCAACGGTCAACTGTTTGACCAATCAATGTTGACCATTGACTTTAATACCTCCTTTGGGAAATGGACTAATCAACCTAATTAAACAAGTTTATTATCTAATTAGCTAATTGGAAGTAAATCACCCATTATTATTAGATTATTTTTCATTAAAAAAAAATACTATTTTCATTAAAATAGGACTCTTAGTCTGATTTTGCCCCAAGACCACGGCCCTAGTCGGTGGATAAGGGGTGAGGGTGAGCGATGTCTTTGGATGACAAGGAGGTTCAAGGTTCGACGTGGATGACAACGAGGTGGTTCTGGCCCATCGTCCTGGCCAGGAAGGCAAGCCAACTACCAGATTGAGGAGGGCTTAATTCGTCTGCGATTATATTGCTGCATAAGTAAAGGAAATTTAATTAAAATAAAGTTCCATTTGTTAATTTTGATTGTATATTTATGATTCCCTTCAACCTTGCAGTTCATGAATTCGTTGCACATGTATATATGATTCAATCTAATCTCATTTACCATTTTTTTGTAAGCAACTATCCTCTTTTTTTTTTTTCTTTTTTTTTTTGGTGGTGAGATAAGCAACTATAGAAAATGAGAGTTTTGAGAATTTTCTGTTGTGATTAACTCGCACAAAAAGTGTGTACAGAGGAAGCAATATATACATGATTAGAGTTCTAACAAACTCCTAACTACCACCTAACAAACCACTTAACTAATGACTAACCATTGGGCCTATTTCTAGTATATGTACACTCAGATTGAGCCTTTAGCCCAACATCATTTCTGTACCCGTTTCCCAACCGGGTGTTTCCCTCCTTTACTCGACTTCAACTTCCACCTAGATTTCGACTCCCCTCTTAATTCCCTCCCCCCCCCCCGGTAAGCTGAGCCTGAAGGAAAATGAAGGCCCAGCTTGCCACAAATGAAAAATTGAGCAGCAGCACCCAAAGGCTTTGTAAAGATGTCAGCAAGCTGCAAACTGGTGGGCACATAAGAGGTTGTACGTAATGAATCAACTATCAACCATTTCACAAATGAAATGCCCATCAAGATCGGATGTGCTTCGTGCGCTCATGAAACACAAGGTTAATGGATAATTGCAAGGTTGCCTTGTTGTCACAACCCAACTGAATAGGCAAGGCAGGGCAAACAAGCATATCACCAAGCAAACCATGTAGCCAAACCAACTCGCTAGACACAGCTGACATGCTTCGATACTCACTCTCAGCAGTTGATTTGGAGACAGTTTTCTGTTTCTTTGTTTTCCACGAAACTACAGCTCCTCCCAAGAATATGCAGTAGCTAGTGAGAGACCTAGCAGTGAAGATGCATCTACTCCAATCGGCATCACTGTAAGCTACCAGATTGAGATCCAAAGATGAAGGATAAAACAAAGAGAAATTGAAAGTGCCCTTGAGATATCTGAGCAAATACAGAGCATAATTCATGCGAGGTTGGCGAGGATCGGACAAAAAATGGCTCAATTGTTGGACGGTGTATGTAATATCAGGACGAGCAAGCATGAGGTACAAAAGATGACCAACCAAGTGCCTATAGCGCTCAGGGTCCTCACAGGGTTCCCCATCTGTAAGGGAAAGACATAAACCTTGTTGTATAGGAAACCATGTGGGCTTGCAATCCATCAAACTTCAGTTAGCAAGAATGTCTAACACATACTTGCGTTGGTTGAGAAGAAACCCCTTTGGAGAACGAGCAATCTCCATGCCCAGGAAATAACGAGCATAACCCAAATCCTTGAACTCAAGATACAAAGCCTGCTTAAGGAAGCAGATATCCTGATCTGAATCTCCCATGATCAACATATCATCAACATAGACTAATGCAATAGTCTGATTACCCGCAGATCCTCGAGTGAACAATGAATAATCATGCCTTGATTGAGTAAAACCTTTACGAATCAAGAACTTAGTCAATGTAATGTTCCACTGTCGACTGGCTTGCTTCAAGCTATATAGAGACTTAACCAATTTGCAAACTTGCCCTGGAAGCGCCTTGCCATATCCTTAGGGAGGCAAGATGTAAACATCTTCATCAAGCGTTCCATGAAGAAACGCATTATTGATGTCCAACTAATGGAGATTCCATCCCTTTGCTATAGCTAAAGCAAGAACAACCCTTACTGTAGACAACTTGGCCACGAGAGAGAAGGTATGTTTGTAGTCGTTATCCTTCACGTGATTAAATCCCTTTGCCAATAACCTGGCTTTGTAACGTTCAATTGTGCCATCAAGTCTGAACTTCACCTTATAAACCAACTTAGAATCGATTGCTTTCTTTCCAGGTGGGAGTGTAGTAAGAACCCAGGTCTAATTAACATCAAGAGCTAAGATCTCCTTCTGCATAGCTTCATCCCATACTGGATTCCCTTTAGCTTGCTTAAAGCTGTGAGTTCAGGCACACTAAGCATGTTACCCATGGACATGACATACTCAGATGGCAGATGAGACAAATGTTGCATAGCAAATATAGAAAATGAAGCAGAAAAATATGATGTTTCTCTATTAGGAAGGTACGAGCAGGTGAAATCATCAAGTCTAGAGGAGGAACCACCTTCCTTGTAGATCTTCGAGGAACCAAAGGAGCCTCTACCTCTCCAACAAAAATTTCACCATGATGATCAGCAATAGGAGAAACAACAATCTCACCAGAAGCAGAAGATTCATGAGAGGAAGATGATACCCTGTCATGAGTCATGTGATCAGGCACATGTCAATGACGAGAGGCCTGAGGAGAAGACAGTTCATCAAAGGAATTGTTCATGGAGGGAATATGAAGACCATTGTCATCATTATGATCAAAGTGAATCAAAGGTAGAGAATCTGTAGGTGAATCAGGATGATTGGAAGAAGATGATTTGAAAGGGAATAAATGCTCTCTAAAGACCACATGTCTGCCTATGAATAAGTTATGTGAGTCAAGATCATAAAGCATGTATGCTTTTTTATCATAAAGCATGTATGCTTTTTGATCAACAACATAGCCAAGGATGACACATCTGCGAGCAGAAGGGGCAAATTTGTCTCTAGCAACTCTACTCTTAGAGGCGTAACAGAGACAACCAATAACACAAAGATCATCATAATAAGGAGTCACTCCAGTAAGCACCTCAAATGGAGATTTCCACCTAATAACAGAAGAAAATAATCCATTAATGATGTGAGTTGCACTTAGGATGCACTCACCCCAGAAACGAAGAGGGAGATTTGCACGAACTCTGACTGCTCGTGCAGTCTCCACAAGATGCCTATGTTTTCGTTCAACCCTCCCATTCTATTGAGGCAACTCATGAGCCGATTTTTTATGAAGAATTCCTTTCTTTGCCAAGAATTCCACACACCTATGCTGAGTAAACTCAGCCCCATTGTCTGTTCTGACAGACTTAACATCAACTTGATACTGATTCTCAATCATTGAAAAAACCTGCAGCTTATCATTCAAAAGAAATGTCCAGGTGCACCTAGTGTGATCATCCACTATGGTGAGAAAATATGTTGCACCTGTGATGGACTTGACCTTATATGGTCCCCACAAATTCATATGCAACAATTCAAATGGTTTAGCTGCTCTAGACATGCTTTGACTAAAAGGTAACTTGTGATGTTTGGACAGATCACACACACCACAAACAGAAGTGTTGATATCACCAAAATGACAGAAAGACATTCATTTCATCTTAGTCAAAGATGTATGCCCCAACCTATCATGTAAAGTATGTAAAGAAGGAGTATGAATAAAGTTTGCCTTTCACTGACTGGTAGTAGGCTTATTCACAATAGTGGAAGCAAATCCTTCAACCACTTGAAACTTGTAAAGACCTCCATCTGCTCTTCCTCTAGCAACAATCTCTTCAGTAATAAGGTCCTGTAAAACACACTTTTCAGAGTTAAATTTCAACTTTCTATCAGTTCCTGCTAGTAGTTTAAACATTGACAATAAGTTGTGGTTAAACCTTGGAACAAATAGAACATGCTGTATCGCCAACTTCTTAGACAAGATGATGGTGCCAGCTTATTTCACTGGTTTAATTGATCCATCAGACAAAGCCAATAGAACAAGCTTTTTTAGATCCTTCAAATCAGTGAACAAAGTTGGATCAAATGCAATGTGATCAGTTGATCTTGTGTCAATGATCCACATCTGCTTGTCTCCCTTTTGATTAAAAAATGTCATAGGAGTATGCACATTACCTGCAAAGTTCACCATAGCATGACTCTGATCATTATCATTCATCACACTTTTTCCTTTCATCATCTTTAGAACTCCCCGGTACACATATGCAATAACATCTAGACTCACCATACTCTAAACATTATTCACATCTTCAATCTCAAGAGGACTCTCAGTTTGAGGAACATCCTCAATATTAGCAACAAAATTTCGAGCCTGCATCTGCTACTTCCCTTTAACTTCATCTATAGGACCAGTGTACTAGTCAGGATACCCGATGATCTTCAAACAGGCCTCCTTTAGATGTCCTTTAGCTCCACAATGGTTGCACTTACGCTCATTCTTGAGCCTCTTCTAATCTCTCTTATATGCTTCAAGATTAGAGCTAGCATTGACTAAACCAATACTAAAAACATCTGCCGAAATATAAAAAGTACGAACAATTAAATAAAAATATACAAGAAACCCATATCCGCGGACAAAGGTCCAAACTACCATTCAAATACGATCATCCGCGGATGAAAAAGAACAGAAACGTGGCAGTCATGCCCACTTTCCACGAGTACAACACGTGTTGAAAGTTGAGCACCAAGTGGCACAACATGCAAGAGAATCAAATATCTATAAATAGGGAGAAGCTTCATAGGCATAGGGGAGGACGATTTGGGAGGAAAGGAGCGGAAGAGGACATAGTGAACCCAAGAAACAGAAGATCAAGAAGAACCGTACGCGTAGAAAGAAATCCGATAAAATGAAAAGAACCTACGTCGGTCACAATGTCAAATTCTGCAAATGAAAACCATTGTCCGTCTTTAGTGTAAAATTCTATTAAGGATTATCATTTATTAATCTCAAGTTATTCACTCGACGACAGGTAAATGGATCAAACTTCCAAATTGTCTAGGAAAAACCCGATAAGGGAATTATCCTTTGTTATTAAAGATTATCTGCTAACTTCCTGCGACACAGGTTGGGCCGCGTCGATCTTTTTGACGCGGGTCAGGTAAGTCCGTCGTGATGGTTAGTCGTTCCATTAGGTAGATTTTCGGGCCCCACTAAAAATGGTGGCCTTCTCGGATTGGGCTTTTTCACTAGCGCCGTCTGTGGGAACCCCCTCACACTAAGGGGTTTCCTATTTAATTGATAAGAATCTATAAATGTAAGTTCTAAGATGTTTAACATCAAACTTTTTTACCGACGACAGATCCACAGTAGCGAGGAGATAGGTGATAGCCAGAACAATCAGGCTAAAACATGAGTCAAGGATTACACCAGGACCAAGAAGCCTCTAGCATGTATGTCCCTCTTACACCACAAACTAATCCCGATGCGGAAATGGGGGAACAGAATCTTGAAACTCCTCCACAACCTTATGGTATTCAGTATGGACTAGACGGAGGATTCGTCCCACAAAACTTCTGGTATTATGAGGCGCATATAAACTCAGCACTCCTAAAGGAATCATCTTGAACAAGACTTTGAACGCGGACAACCTAAAAAAGTATTATGTGTAATCGATAAGTAGCTAAATATAAAACTGAGTCGCCCCCGCAAGGATCAAATAAAGCGGTTGGAGGGCGCTTTTTATAACGATATGCACATTAATGGTACTTCTTAATAAAGTCCTAGGACGCTGGAGCTTGACTCCGCGTCAGGCCTATGATAGAATCCGCATTCTTAGAGTTGATATTTTACAATAAGTCCTAGGACGCTGGAGCTTGGCTCCGCGTCAGGCCTCTGATCGAATCCGCATTCTCAGAGTTGATATTTTATAATAAGTCCTAGGACGCTGGAGCTTGGCTCCGCGTCAGGCCTCTGATCGAATCCGCATTCTCAGAGTTGATATTTTACAATAAGTCCTAGGACGCTGGAGCTTGGCTCCGCGTCAGGCCTCTGATCGAATCCGCATTCTCAGAGTTGATATTTTACAAAAAGTCCTAGGACGCTGGAGCTTGGCTCCGCGTCAGGCCTCTGATCGAATCTGCATTCTCATAGCTGATATTTTATAATAAGTCCTAGGACGCTGGAGCTTGGCTCCGCGTCAGGCATCTGATCGAATCCGCATTCTCAGAGTTGATATTTTACAAAAAGTCCTGGGACGCTGGAGCTTGGCTCCGCGTCAGGCCTCTGATCGAATCCGCATTCTCAGAGATGATATTTTACAAAAAGTCCTCGGACGCTGGAGCTTGGCTCCGCGTCAGGCATCTGATCGAATCCGCATTCTCAGAGTTGATATTTTACAAAAAGTCCAAGGACGCTAGAGCTTGGCTCCGCGTTAGGCCTCTGATCGAATCCGCATTCTCAGAGTTGATATTTTAGAAAAAGTCCTAGGACGCTGGAGCTTGGCTCCGCGTCAGGCCTCTGATCGAATCCGCATTCTCAGAGTTGATATTTTATAATAAGTCCTAGGACGCTGGAGCTTGGCTCCGCGTCAGGCCTCTGATCGAATCCGCATTCTCAGAGTTGATATTTTACAATAAGTCCTAGGACGCTGGAGCTTGGCTCCGCGTCAGGCCTCTGATCGAATCCGCATTCTCAGAGTTGATATTTTATAATAAGTCCTAGGATGCTGGAGCTTGGCTCCGCGTCAGGCCTCTGATCGAATCCGCATTCTCAGAGTTGATATTTTACAAAAAGTCCTAGGACGCTGGAGCTTGGCTCCGCGTCAGGCCTCTGATCGAATCCGCATTCTCAGAGATGATATTTTACAAAAAGTCCTCGGACGCTGGAGCTTGGCTCCGCGTCAGGCATCTGATCGAATCCGCATTCTCAGAGTTGATATTTTACAAAAAGTCCAAGGACGCTAGAGCTTGGCTCCGCGTTAGGCCTCTGATCGAATCCGCATTCTCAGAGTTGATATTTTAGAAAAAGTCCTAGGACGCTGGAGCTTGGCTCCGCGTCAGGCCTCTGATCGAATCCGCATTCTCAGAGTTGATATTTTATAATAAGTCCTAGGTCGCTGGAGCTTGGCTCCGCGTCAGGCCTCTGATCCAATCCGCATTCTCAGAGTTGATATTTTATAATAATTCCTAGGACGCTGGAGCTTGGCTCCGCGTCAGGCCTCTGATCGAATCCGCATTCTCAGAGTTGATATTTTACAAAAAGTCCTAGGACGCTGGAGTTTGGCTCCGCGTCAGGCCTCTGATCGAA
Source organism: Persicaria tinctoria (assembly GCA_037127255.1). NCBI lineage: Eukaryota > Viridiplantae > Streptophyta > Magnoliopsida > Caryophyllales > Polygonaceae > Persicaria > Persicaria tinctoria. Next base: position 47,398,033 of record JBANSL010000006.1, on the reverse strand, counting down.
TCCGCATTCTCAGAGTTGATATTTTACAAAAAGTCCAAGGACGCTAGAGCTTGGCTCCGCGTCAGGCCTCTGATCGAATCCGCATTCTCAGAGTTGATATTTTACAAAAAGTCCTAGGACGCTGGAGCTTGGCTCCGCGTCAGGCCTCTGATCGAATCCGCATTCTCAGAGTTGATATTTTACAAAAAGTCCAAGGACGCTGGAGCTTGGCTCCGCGTCAGGCCTCTGATCGAATCCGCATTCTTAGAGTTGATATTTTACAATAAGTCCTAGGACGCTGGAGCTTGGCTCCGCGTCAGGCCTCTGATCGAATCCGCATTCTCAGAGTTGATATTTTATAATAAGTCCTAGGTCGCTGGAGCTTGGCTCCGCGTCAGGCCTTTGATCGAATCCGCATTCTCAGAGTTGATATTTTATAATAAGTCCTAGGACGCTGGAGCTTGGCTCCGCGTCAGGCCTCTGATCGAATCTGCATTCTCATAGTTGATATTTTATAATAAGTCCTAGGACGCTGGAGCTTGGCTCCGTGTCAGGCATCTGATCGAATCCGCATTCTCAGAGTTGATATTTTACAAAAAGTCCAAGGACGCTAGAGCTTGGCTCCGCGTCAGGCCTCTGATCGAATCCGCATTCTCAGAGTTGATATTTTACAAAAAGTCCTCGGACGCTGGAGCTTGGCTCCGCGTCAGGCATCTGATCGAATCCGCATTCTCAGAGTTGATATTTTACAATAACTCCTAGGTGCCTAGAGTTTGGCTCCGCGTCAGGCCTCTGATCGAATCCGCATTCTCAGAGTTGATATTTTATAATAAGTCCTAGGACGCTGGAGCTTGGCTCCGCGTCAGGCCTCTGATCGAATCCGCATTCTCAGAGTTGATATTTTACAATAAGTCCTAGGACGCTGGAGCTTGGCTCCGCGTCAGGCCTCTGATCGAATCCGCATTCTCAGAGTTGATATTTTATAATAAGTCCTAGGATGCTGGAGCTTGGCTCCGCGTCAGGCCTCTGATCGAATCCGCATTCTCAGAGTTGATATTTTACAAAAAGTCCTAGGACGCTGGAGCTTGGCTCCGCGTCAGGCCTCTGATCGAATCCGCATTCTCAGAGTTGATATTTTATAATAAGTCCTAGGTCGCTGGAGCTTGGCTCCGCGTCAGGCCTCTGATCGAATCCGCATTCTCAGAGTTGATATTTTATAATAATTCCTAGGACGCTGGAGCTTGGCTCCGCGTCAGGCCTCTGATCGAATCCGCATTCTCAGAGTTGATATTTTACAAAAAGTCCTAGGACGCTGGAGTTTGGCTCCGCGTCAGGCCTCTGATCGAATCCGCATTCTCAGAGTTGATATTTTACAAAAAGTCCAAGGACGCTAGAGCTTGGCTCCGCGTCAGGCCTCTGATCGAATCCGCATTCTCAGAGTTGATATTTTACAAAAAGTCCTAGGACGCTGGAGCTTGGTTCCGCGTTAGGCCTCTGATCGAATCCGCATTCTCAGAGTTGATATTTTACAAAAAGTCCAAGGACGCTGGAGCTTGGCTCCGCGTCAGGCCTCTGATCGAATCCGCATTCTTAGAGTTGATATTTTACAATAAGTCCTAGGACGCTGGAGCTTGGCTCCGCGTCAGGCCTCTGATCGAATCCGCATTCTCAGAGTTGATATTTTATAATAAGTCCTAGGTCGCTGGAGCTTGGCTCCGCGTCAGGCCTTTGATCGAATCCGCATTCTCAGAGTTCATATTTTATAATAAGTCCTAGGACGCTGGAGCTTGGCTCCGCGTCAGGCCTCTGATCGAATCTGCATTCTCATAGTTGATATTTTATAATAAGTCCTAGGACGCTGGAGCTTGGCTCCGCGTCAGGCATCTGATCGAATCCGCATTCTCAGAGTTGATATTTTACAAAAAGTCCAAGGACGCTAGAGCTTGGCTCCGCGTCAGGCCTCTGATCGAATCCGCATTCTCAGAGTTGATATTTTACAAAAAGTCCTCGGACGCTGGAGCTTGGCTCCGCGTCAGGCATCTGATCGAATCCGCATTCTCAGAGTTGATATTTTACAATAACTCCTAGGTGCCTAGAGCTTGGCTCCGCGTCAGGCCTCTGATCGAATCCGCATTCTCAGAGTTGATATTTTACAAAAAGTCCTAGGACGCTGGAGCTTGGCTCCGCGTCAGGCCTCTGATCGAATCCGCATTCGCAGAGTTGATATTTTATAATAAGTCCTAGGACGCTGGAGCTTGGCTCCGCGTCAGGCCTCTGATCGAATCCGCATTCTCAGAGTTGATATTTTACAAAAAGTCCAAGGACGCTAGAGCTTGGCTCCGCGTCAGGCCTCTGATCAAATCCGCATTCTCGGAGTTGATATTTTACAAAAAGTCCAAGGACGCTGTAGCTTGTCTCCGCGTCAGGCCTCTGATCGAATCCGCATTCTCAGAGTTGATATTTTACAATAAGTCCTAGGACGCTGGAGCTTGGCTCCGCGTCAGGCCTCTAATCGAATCCGCATTCTCAGAGTTGATATTTTATAATAAGTCCTAGGTCGCTGGAGCATGGCTCCGCGTCAGGCCTCTGATCGAATCCGCATTCTCAGAGTTGATATTTTATAATAAGTCCTAGGACGCTGGAGCTTGGCTCCGCGTCAGGCCTCTGATCGAATCCGCATTCTCAGAGTTGATATTTTACAAAAAGTCCAAGGACGCTGGAGTTTGGCTCCGCGTCAGGCCTCTGATCGAATCCGCATTCTCAGAGTTGATATTTTACAAAAAGTCGAAGGACGCTAGAGCTTGGCTCCGCGTCAGGCCTCTGATCGAATCCGCATTCTCAGAGTTGATATTTTACAAAAAGTCCTAGGACGCTGGAGCTTGGCTCCGCGTCAGGCCTCTGATCGAATCCGCATTCTCAGAGTTGATATTTTACAAAAAGTCCAAGGACGCTGGAGCTTGGCTCCGCGTCAGGCCTCTGATCGAATCCGCATTCTTAGAGTTGATATTTTACAATAAGTCCTAGGACGCTGGAGCTTGGCTCCGCGTCAGGCCTCTGATCGAATCCGCATTCTCAGAGTTGATATTTTATAATAAGTCCTAGGTCGCTGGAGCTTGGCTCCGCGTCAGGCCTCTTATCGAATCCGCATTCTCAGAGTTGATATTTTACAATAAGTCCTAGGACGCTGGAGCTTGGCTCCGCGTCAGGCCTCTGATCGAATCTGCATTCTCAGAGTTGATATTTTACAAAAAGTCCTAGGACCCTGGAGTTTGGCTCCGCGCCAGGCCTCTGATCGAATCCGCATTCTCAGAGTTGATATTTTACAAAAAGTCCAAGGACGCTAGAGCTTGGCTCCGCGTCAGGCCTCTGATCGAATCCGCATTCTCAGAGTTGATATTTTACAAAAAGTCCTAGGACGCTGGAGCTTGGCTCCGCGTCAGGCCTCTGATCGAATCCGCATTCTCAGAGTTGATATTTTACAATAAGTCCTAGGACGCTGGAGCTTGGCTCCGCGTCAGGCCTCTGATCGAATCCGCATTCTCAGAGTTGATATTTTATAATAAGTCCTAGGACGCTGGAGCTTGGCTCCGCGTCAGGCCTCTGATCGAATCTGCATTCTCAGAGTTGATATTTTACAAAAAGTCCTAGGACGCTGGAGTTTGGCTCCGCGTCAGGCCTCTGATCGAATCCGCATTCTCAGAGTTGATATTTTACAAAAAGTCCAAGGACGCTAGAGCTTGGCTCCGCGTCAGGCCTCTGATCGAATCCGCATTCTCAGAGTTGATATTTTACAAAAAGTCCAAGGACGCTGGAGCTTGGCTCCGCGTCAGGCCTCTGATCGAATCCGCATTCTTAGAGTTGATATTTTACAATAAGTCCTAGGACGCTGGAGCTTGGCTCCGCGTCAGGCCTCTGATCGAATCCGCATTCTCAGAGTTGATATTTTATAATAAGTCCTAGGACGCTGGAGCTTGGCTCCGCGTCAGGCCTCTGATCGAACCGCATTCTCAGAGTTGATATTTTACAAAAAGTCCAAGGACGCTAGAGCTTGGCTCCGCGTCAGGCCTCTGATCGAATCCGCATTCTCGGAGTTGATATTTTACAAAAAGTCCAAGGACGCTGTAGCTTGTCTCCGCGTCAGGCCTCTGATCGAATCCGCATTCTCAGAGTTGATATTTTACAATAAGTCCTAGGACGCTGGAGCTTGGCTCCGCGTCAGGCCTCTAATCGCATACGCATTCTCAGAGTTGATATTTTATAATAAGTCCTAGGTCGCTGGAGCTTGGCTCCGCGTCAGGCCTCTGATCGAATCCGCATTCTCAGAGTTGATATTTTATAATAAGTCCTGGGACGCTGGAGCTTGTTTCCGCGTCAGGCCTCTGATCGAATCCGCATTCTCAGAGTTGATATTTTACAAAAAGTCCAAGGACGCTGGAGTTTGGCTCCGCGTCAGGCCTCTGATCGAATCCGCATTCTCAGAATTGATATTTTACAAAAAGTCGAAAGACGCTAGAGCTTGGCTCCGCGTCAGGCCTCTGATCGAATCCGCATTCTCAGAGTTGATATTTTATAATAAGTCCTAGGACGCTGGAGCTTGGCTCCGCGTCAAGCCTCTGATCGAATCTGCATTCTCATAGTTGATATTTTATAATAAGTCCTAGGACGCTGGAGCTTGGCTCCCCGTCAGGCATCTGATCGAATCCGCATTCTCAGAGTTGATATTTTACAAAAAGTCCAAGGACGCTAGAGCTTGGCTCCGCGTCAGGCCTCTGATCGAATCCGCATTCTCAGAGGTTATATTTTACAAAAAGTCCTCGGACGCTGGAGCTTGGCTCCGCGTCAGGCATCTGATCGAATCCGCATTCTCAGAGTTGATATTTTACAATAACTCCTAGGTGCCTAGAGCTTGGCTCCGCGTCAGGCCTCTGATCGAATCCGCATTCTCAGAGTTGATATTTTACAAAAAGTCCTAGGACGCTGGAGCTTGGCTCCGCGTCAGGCCTCTGATCGAATCCGCATTCGCAGAGTTGATATTTTATAATAAGTCCTGGGACGCTGGAGCTTGTTTCCGCGTCAGGCCTCTGATCGAATCCGCATTCTCAGAGTTGATATTTTACAAAAAGTCCAAGGACGCTGGAGTTTGGCTCCGCGTCAGGCCTCTGATCGAATCCGCATTCTCAGAGTTGATATTTTACAAAAAGTCGAAGGACGCTAGAGCTTGGCTCCGCGTCAGGCCTCTGATCGAATCCGCATTCTCAGAGTTGATATTTTATAATAAGTCCTAGGACGCTGGAGCTTGGCTCCGCGTCAGGCCTCTGATCGAATCTGCATTCTCATAGTTGATATTTTATAATAAGTCCTAGGACGCTGGAGCTTGGCTCCACGTCAGGCATCTGATCGAATCCGCATTCTCAGAGTTGATATTTTACAAAAAGTCCAAGGACGCTAGAGCTTGGCTCCGCGTCAGGCCTCTGATCGAATCCGCATTCTCAGAGTTGATATTTTACAAAAAGTCCTCGGACGCTGGAGCTTGGCTCCGCGTCAGGCATCTGATCGAATCCGCATTCTCAGAGTTGATATTTTACAATAACTCCTAGGTGCCTAGAGCTTGGCTCCGCGTCAGGCCTCTGATCGAATCCGCATTCTCAGAGTTGATATTTTACAAAAAGTCCTAGGACGCTGGAGCTTGGCTCCGCGTCAGGCCTCTGATCGAATCCGCATTCGCAGAGTTGATATTTTATAATAAGTCCTAGGACGCTGGAGCTTGGCTCCGCGTCAGGCCTCTGATCGAATCCGCATTCTCAGAGTTGATATTTTACAAAAAGTCCAAGGACGCTAGAGCTTGGCTCCGCGTCAGGCCTCTTATCGAATCCGCATTCTCAGAGTTGATATTTTACAATAAGTCCTAGGACGCTGGAGCTTGGCTCCGCGTCAGGCCTCTGATCGAATCTGCATTCTCAGAGTTGATATTTTACAAAAAGTCCTAGGACCCTGGAGTTTGGCTCCGCGCCAGGCCTCTGATCGAATCCGCATTCTCAGAGTTGATATTTTACAAAAAGTCCAAGGACGCTAGAGCTTGGCTCCGCGTCAGGCCTCTGATCGAATCCGCATTCTCAGAGTTGATATTTTACAAAAAGTCCTAGGACGCTGGAGCTTGGCTCCGCGTCAGGCCTCTGATCGAATCCGCATTCTCAGAGTTGATATTTTACAATAAGTCCTAGGACGCTGGAGCTTGGCTCCGCGTCAGGCCTCTGATCGAATCCGCATTCTCAGAGTTGATATTTTATAATAAGTCCTAGGACGCTGGAGCTTGGCTCCGCGTCAGGCCTCTGATCGAATCTGCATTCTCAGAGTTGATATTTTACAAAAAGTCCTAGGACGCTGGAGTTTGGCTCCGCGTCAGGCCTCTGATCGAATCCGCATTCTCAGAGTTGATATTTTACAAAAAGTCCAAGGACGCTAGAGCTTGGCTCCGCGTCAGGCCTCTGATCGAATCCGCATTCTCAGAGTTGATATTTTACAAAAAGTCCAAGGACGCTGGAGCTTGGCTCCGCGTCAGGCCTCTGATCGAATCCGCATTCTTAGAGTTGATATTTTACAATAAGTCCTAGGACGCTGGAGCTTGGCTCCGCGTCAGGCCTCTGATCGAATCCGCATTCTCAGAGTTGATATTTTATAATAAGTCCTAGGACGCTGGAGCTTGGCTCCGCGTCAGGCCTCTGATCGAATCCGCATTCTCAGAGTTGATATTTTACAAAAAGTCCAAGGACGCTAGAGCTTGGCTCCGCGTCAGGCCTCTGATCGAATCCGCATTCTCGGAGTTGATATTTTACAAAAAGTCCAAGGACGCTGTAGCTTGTCTCCGCGTCAGGCCTCTGATCGAATCCGCATTCTCAGAGTTGATATTTTACAATAAGTCCTAGGACGCTGGAGCTTGGCTCCGCGTCAGGCCTCTAATCGAATACGCATTCTCAGAGTTGATATTTTATAATAAGTCCTAGGTCGCTGGAGCTTGGCTCCGCGTCAGGCCTCTGATCGAATCCGCATTCTCAGAGTTGATATTTTATAATAAGTCCTGGGACGCTGGAGCTTGTTTCCGCGTCAGGCCTCTGATCGAATCCGCATTCTCAGAGTTGATATTTTACAAAAAGTCCAAGGACGCTGGAGTTTGGCTCCGCGTCAGGCCTCTGATCGAATCCGCATTCTCAGAATTGATGTTTTACAAAAAGTCGAAAGACGCTAGAGCTTGGCTCCGCGTCAGGCCTCTGATCGAATCCGCATTCTCAGAGTTGATATTTTATAATAAGTCCTAGGACGCTGGAGCTTGGCTCCGCGTCAAGCCTCTGATCGAATCTGCATTCTCATAGTTGATATTTTATAATAAGTCCTAGGACGCTGGAGCTTGGCTCCCCGTCAGGCATCTGATCGAATCCGCATTCTCAGAGTTGATATTTTACAAAAAGTCCAAGGACGCTAGAGCTTGGCTCCGCGTCAGGCCTCTGATCGAATCCGCATTCTCAGAGGTTATATTTTACAAAAAGTCCTCGGACGCTGGAGCTTGGCTCCGCGTCAGGCATCTGATCGAATCCGCATTCTCAGAGTTGATATTTTACAATAACTCCTAGGTGCCTAGAGCTTGGCTCCGCGTCAGGCCTCTGATCGAATCCGCATTCTCAGAGTTGATATTTTACAAAAAGTCCTAGGACGCTGGAGCTTGGCTCCGCGTCAGGCCTCTGATCGAATCCGCATTCGCAGAGTTGATATTTTATAATAAGTCCTGGGACGCTGGAGCTTGTTTCCGCGTCAGGCCTCTGATCGAATCCGCATTCTCAGAGTTGATATTTTACAAAAAGTCCAAGGACGCTGGAGTTTGGCTCCGCGTCAGGCCTCTGATCGAATCCGCATTCTCAGAGTTGATATTTTACAAAAAGTCGAAGGACGCTAGAGCTTGGCTCCGCGTCAGGCCTCTGATCGAATCCGCATTCTCAGAGTTGATATTTTATAATAAGTCCTAGGACGCTGGAGCTTGGCTCCGCGTCAGGCCTCTGATCGAATCTGCATTCTCATAGTTGATATTTTATAATAAGTCCTAGGACGCTGGAGCTTGGCTCCACGTCAGGCATCTGATCGAATCCGCATTCTCAGAGTTGATATTTTACAAAAAGTCCAAGGACGCTAGAGCTTGGCTCCGCGTCAGGCCTCTGATCGAATCCGCATTCTCAGAGTTGATATTTTACAAAAAGTCCTCGGACGCTGGAGCTTGGCTCCGCGTCAGGCATCTGATCGAATCCGCATTCTCAGAGTTGATATTTTACAATAACTCCTAGGTGCCTAGAGCTTGGCTCCGCGTCAGGCCTCTGATCGAATCCGCATTCTCAGAGTTGATATTTTACAAAAAGTCCTAGGACGCTGGAGCTTGGCTCCGCGTCAGGCCTCTGATCGAATCCGCATTCGCAGAGTTGATATTTTATAATAAGTCCTAGGACGCTGGAGCTTGGCTCCGCGTCAGGCCTCTGATCGAATCCGCATTCTCAGAGTTGATATTTTACAAAAAGTCCAAGGACGCTAGAGCTTGGCTCCGCGTCAGGCCTCTGGTCGAATCCGCATTCTCGGAGTTGATATTTTACAAAAAGTCCAAGGACGCTGTAGCTTGTCTCCGCGTCAGGCCTCTGATCGAATCCGCATTCTCAGAGTTGATATTTTACAATAAGTCCTAGGACGCTGGAGCTTGGCTCCGCGTCAGGCCTCTAATCGTATCCGCATTCTCAGAGTTGATATTTTATAATAAGTCCTAGGTCGCTGGAGCTTGGCTCCGCGTCAGGCCTCTGATCGAATCCGCATTCTCAGAGTTGATATTTTATAATAAGTCCTAGGACGCTGGAGCTTGGCTCCGCGTCAGGCCTCTGATCGAATCCGCATTCTCAGAGTTGATATTTTACAAAAAGTCCAAGGACGCTGGAGTTTGGCTCCGCGTCAGGCCTCTGATCGAATCCGCATTCTCAGAGTTGATATTTTACAAAAAGTTGAAGGACGCTAGAGCTTGGCTCCGCGTCAGGCCTCTGATCGAATCCGCATTCTCAGAGTTGATATTTTACAAAAAGTCCAAGGACGCTGGAGCTTGGCTCCGCGTCAGGCCTATGATCGAATCCGCATTCTTAGAGTTGATATTTTACAATAAGTCCTAGGACGCTGGAGCTTGGCTCCGCGTCAGGCCTCTGATCGAATCCGCATTCTCAGAGTTGATATTTTATAATAAGTCCTAGGTCGCTGGAGCTTGGCTCCGCGTCAGGCCTCTGATCGAATCCGCATTCTCAGAGTTGATATTTTACAATAAGTCCTAGGACGCTGGAGCTTGGCTCCGCGTCAGGCCTCTGATCGAATCTGCATTCTCAGAGTTGATATTTTACAAAAAGTCCTAGGACGCTGGAGTTTGGCTCCGCGTCAGGCCTCTGATCGAATCCGCATTCTCAGAGTTGATATTTTATAATAAGTCCTAGGACGCTGGAGCTTGGCTCCGCGTCAGGCCTCTGATCGAATCTGCATTCTCAGAGTTGATATTTTACAAAAAGTCCTAGGACGCTGGAGTTTGGCTCCGCGTCAGGCCTCTGATCGAATCCGCATTCTCAGAGTTGATATTTTACAAAAAGTCCAAGGACGCTAGAGCTTGGCTCCGCGTCAGGCCTCTGATCGAATTCGCATTCTCAGAGTTGATATTTTACAAAAAGTCCAAGGACGCTGGAGCTTGGCTCCGCGTCAGGCCTCTGATCGAATCCGCATTCTTAGAGTTGATATTTTACAATAAGTCCTAGGACGCTGGAGCTTGGCTCCGCGTCAGGCCTCTGATCGAATCCGCATTCTCAGAGTTGATATTTTATAATAAGTCCTAGGACGCTGGAGCTTGGCTCCGCGTCAGGCCTCTGATCGAATCCGCATTCTCAGAGTTGATATTTTACAAAAAGTCCAAGGACGCTAGAGCTTGGCTCCGCGTCAGGCCTCTGATCGAATCCGCATTCTCGGAGTTGATATTTTACAAAAAGTCCAAGGACGCTGTAGCTTGTCTCCGCGTCAGGATTCTGATCGAATCCGCATTCTCAGAGTTGATATTTTACAATAAGTCCTAGGACGTTGGAGCTTGGCTCCACGTCAGGCCTCTAATCGAATCCGCATTCTCAGAGTTGATATTTTACAAAAAGTCCAAGGACGCTAGAGCTTGGCTCCGCGTCAGGCCTCTGATCGAATCCGCATTCTTAGAGTTGATATTTTACAATAAGTCCTAGGACGCTGGAGCTTGGCTCCGCGTCAGGCCTCTGATCGAATCCACATTCTCAGAGTTGATATTTTATAATAAGTCCTAGGTCGCTGGAGCTTGGCTCCGCGTCAGGCCTGTGATCGAATCCGCATTCTCAGAGTTCATATTTTATAATAAGTCCTAGGACGCTGGAGCTTGGCTCCGCGTCAGGCCTCTGATCGAATCTGCATTCTCATAGTTGATATTTTATAATAAGTCCTAGGTCGCTGGAGCTTGGCTCCGCGTCAGGCCTCTGATCGAATCCGCATTCTTAGAGTTGATATTATACAATAAGTCCTAGGACGCTGGAGCTTGGCTCCGCGTCAGGCCTCTGATCGAATCCGCATTCTCAGAGTTGATATTTTATAATAAGTCCTAGGTCGCTGGAGCTTGGCTCCGCGTCAGGCCTGTGATCGAATCCGCATTCTCAGAGTTCATATTTTATAATAAGTCCTAGGACGCTGGAGCTTGGCTCCGCGTCAGGCCTCTGATCGAATCTGCATTCTCATAGTTGATATTTTATAATAAGTCCTAGGACGCTAGAGCTTGGCTCCGCGTCAGGCATCTGATCGAATCCGCATTCTCAGAGTTGATATTTTACAAAAAGTCCAAGGACGCTAGAGCTTGGCTCCGCGTCAGGCCTCTGATCGAATCCGCATTCTCAGAGTTGATATTTTACAAAAAGTCCTCGGACGCTTGAGCTCTGCTCCGCGTCAGGCATCTGATCGAATCCGCATTCTCAGAGTTGATATTTTACAATAACTCCTAGGTGCCTAGAGCTTGGCTCCGCGTCAGGCCTCTGATCGAATCCGCATTCTCAGAGTTGATATTTTACAATAAGTCCTAGGACGCTGGAGCTTGGCTCCGCGTCAGGCCTCTGATCGAATCTGCATTCTCATAGTTGATATTTTATAATAAGTCCTAGGACGCTGGAGCTTGGCTCCGCGTCAGGCATTTGATCGAATCCGCATTCTCAGAGTTGATATTTTACAAAAAGTCCAAGGACGCTAGAGCTTGGCTCCGCGTCAGGCCTCTGATCGAATCCGCATTCTCAGAGTTGATATTTTACAAAAAGTCCTCGGACGCTTGAGCTTGGCTCCGCGTCAGGCATCTGATCGAATCCGCATTCTCAGAGTTGATATTTTACAATAACTCCTAGGTGCCTAGAGCTTGGCTCCGCGTCAGGCCTCTGATCGAATCCGCATTCTCAGAGTTGATATTTTACAATAAGTCCTAGGACGCTGGAGCTTGGCTCCGCGTCAGGCCTCTGATCGAATCTGCATTCTCAGAGTTGATATTTTACAAAAAGTCCTAGGACGCTGGAGTTTGGCTCCGCGTCAGGCCTCTGATCGAATCCGCATTCTCAGAGTTGATATTTTACAAAAAGTCCAAGGACGCTAGAGCTTGGCTCCGCGTCAGGCCTCTGATCGAATCCGCATTCTCAGAGTTGATATTTTACAAAAAGTCCTAGGACGCTGGAGCTTGGCTCCGCGTCAGGCCTCTGATCGAATCCGCATTCTCAGAGTTGATATTTTACAATAAGTCCTAGGACGCTGGAGCTTGGCTCCGCGTCAGGCCTCTGATCGAATCCGCATTCTCAGAGTTGATATTTTATAATAAGTCCTAGGACGCTGGAGCTTGGCTCCGCGTCAGGCCTCTGATCGAATCTGCATTCTCAGAGTTGATATTTTACAAAAAGTCCTAGGACGCTGGAGTTTGGCTCCGCGTCAGGCCTCTGATCGAGTCCGCATTCTCAGAGTTGATATTTTCCAAAAAGTCCAAGGACGCTAGAGCTTGGCTCCGCGTCAGGCCTCTGATCGAATCCGCATTCTCAGAGTTGATATTTTACAAAAAGTCCAAGGACGCTGGAGCTTGGCTCCGCGTCAGGCCTCTGATCGAATCCGCATTCTTAGAGTTGATATTTTACAATAAGTCCTAGGACGCTGGAGCTTGGCTCCGCGTCAGGCCTCTGATCGAATCCGCATTCTCAGAGTTGATATTTTATAATAAGTCCTAGGACGCTGGAGCTTGGCCCCGCGTCAGGCCTCTGATCAAATCCGCATTCTCAGAGTTGATATTTTACAAAAAGTCCAAGGACGTTAGAGCTTGGCTCCGCGTCAGGCCTCTGATCGAATCCGCATTCTCAGAGTTGATATTTTACAAAAAGTCCTAGGACGCTAGAGCTTGGCTCCGCGTCAGGCCTCTGATCGAATCCGCATTCTCAGAGTTGATATTTTACAATAAGTCCTAGGACGCTGGAGCTTGGCTCCGCGTCAGGCCTCTGATCGAATCCGCATTCTCAGAGTTGATATTTTATAATAAGTCCTAGGTCGCTGGAGCTTGGCTCCGCGTCAGGCCTCTGATCGAATCCGCATTCTCAGAGTTGATATTTTACAATAAGTCCTAGGACGCTGGAGCTTGGCTCCGCGTCAGGCCTCTGATCGAATCCGCATTCTCAGAGTTGATATTTTATAATAAGTCCTAGGACGCTGGAGCTTGGCTCCGCGTGAGGCCTCTGATCGAATCTGCATTCTCAGAGTTGATATTTTACAAAAAGTCCTAGGACGCTGGAGTTTGGCTCCGCGTCAGGCCTCTGATCGAGTCCGCATTCTCAGAGTTGATATTTTCCAAAAAGTCCAAGGACGCTAGAGCTTGGCTCCGCGTCAGGCCTCTGATCGAATCCGCATTCTCAGAGTTGATATTTTACAAAAAGTCCAAGGACGCTGGAGCTTGGCTCCGCGTCAGGCCTCTGATCGAATCCGCATTCTTAGAGTTGATATTTTACAATAAGTCCTAGGACGCTGGAGCTTGGCTCCGCGTCAGGCCTCTGATCGAATCCGCATTCTCAGAGTTGATATTTTATAATAAGTCCTAGGACGCTGGAGCTTGGCCCCGCGTCAGGCCTCTGATCAAATCCGCATTCTCAGAGTTGATATTTTACAAAAAGTCCAAGGACGCTAGAGCTTGGCTCCGCGTCAGGCCTCTGATCGAATCCGCATTCTCAGAGTTGATATTTTACAAAAAGTCCTAGGACGCTAGAGCTTGGCTCCGCGTCAGGCCTCTGATCGAATCCGCATTCTCAGAGTTGATATTTTACAATAAGTCCTAGGACGCTGGAGCTTGGCTCCGCGTCAGGCCTCTGATCGAATCCGCATTCTCAGAGTTGATATTTTATAATAAGTCCTAGGTCGCTGGAGCTTGGCTCCGCGTCAGGCCTCTGATCGAATCCGCATTCTCAGAGTTGATATTTTACAATAAGTCCTAGGACGCTGGAGCTTGGCTCCGCGTCAGGCCTCTGATCGAATCTGCATTCTCAGAGTTGATATTTTACGAAAAGTCCTAGGACACTGGAGTTTGGCTCCGCGTCAGGCCTCTGATCGAATCCGCATTCTCAGAGTTGATATTTTACAAAAAGTCCAAGGATGCTAGAGCTTGGCTCCGCGTCAGGCCTCTGATCGAATCCGCATTCTCAGAGTTGATATTTTACAAAAAGTCCAAGGACGCTGGAGCTTGGCTCCGCGTCAGGCCTCTGATCGAATCCGCATTCTCAGAGTTGATATTTTACAATAAGTCCTAGGACGCTGGAGCTTGGCTCCACGTCAGGCCTCTGATCGAATCCGCATTCTCAGAGTTGATATTTTATAATAAGTCCTAGGTCGCTGGAGCTTGGCTCCGCGTCAGGCCTCTGATCGAATCCGCATTCTCAGAGTTGATATTTTACAATAAGTCCTAGGACGCTGGAGCTTGGCTCCGCGTCAGGCCTCTGATCGAATCTGCATTCTCAAAGTTGATATTTTACAAAAAGTCCTAGGACGCTGGAGTTTGGCTCCGCGTCAGGCCTCTGATCGAATCCGCATTCTCAGAGTTGATATTTTACAAAAAGTCCAAGGACGCTGGAGCTTGGCTCCGCGTCAGGCCTCTGATCGAATCCGCATTCTCAGAGTTGATATTTTACAAAAAGTCCTAGGACGCTAGAGCTTGGCTCCGCGTCAGGCCTCTGATCGAATCCGCATTCTCAGAGTTGATATTTTACAATAAGTCCTAGGAAGCTGGAGCTTGGCTCCGCGTCAGGCCTCTGATCGAATCCGCATTCTCAGAGTTGATATTTTAGAATAAGTCCTAGGTCGCTGGAGCTTGGCTCCGCGTCAGGCCTCTGATCGAATCCGCATTCTCCGAGTTGATATTTTACAATAAGTCCAAGGACGCTAGAGCTTGGCTCCGCGTGAGGCCTCTGATCGAATCCGCATTCTCAGAGTTGATATTTTACAAAAAGTCCTAGGACGCTAGAGCTTGGCTCCGCGTCAGGCCTCTGATCGAATCCGCATTCTCAGAGTTGATATTTTACAAAAAGTCCTAGGACGCTAGAGCTTGGCTCCGCGTCAGGCCTCTGATCGAATCCGCATTCTCAGAGTTGATATTTTACAATAAGTCCTAGGAAGCTGGAGCTTGGCTCCGCGTCAGGCCTCTGATCGAATCCGCATTCTCAGAGTTGATATTTTAGAATAAGTCCTAGGTCGCTGGAGCTTGGCTCCGCGTCAGGCCTCTGATCGAATCCGCATTCTCCGAGTTGATATTTTACAATAAGTCCAAGGACGCTAGAGCTTGGCTCCGCGTCAGGCCTCTGATCGAATCCGCATTCTCAGAGTTGATATTTTACAAAAAGTCCTAGGACGCTAGAGCTTGGCTCCGCGTCAGGCCTCTGATCGAATCCGCATTCTCAGAGTTGATATTTTACAATAAGTCCTAGGACGCTGGAGCTTGGCTCCGCGTCAGGCCTCTGATCGAATCCGCATTCTCAGAGTTGATATTTTATAATAAGTCCTAGGACGCTGGAGCTTGGCTCCGCGTCAGGCCTCTGATCGAATTTGCATTCTCAGAGTTGATATTTTACAAAAAGTCCTAGGACGCTGGAGTCTGGCTCCGCGTCAGGCCTCTGATCGAATCCGCATTCTCAGAGTTGATATTTTACAAAAAGTCCAAGGACGCTGGAGCTTGGCTCCGCGTCAGGCCTCTGATCGAATCTGCATTCTTAGAGTTGATATTTTACAATAAGTCCTAGGACGCTGGAGCTTGGCTCCGCGTCAGGCCTCTGATCGAATCCGCATTCTCAGAGTTGATATTTTATAATAAGTCCTAGGACGCTGGAGCTTGGCTCCGCGTCAGGCCTCTGATCGAATCCGCATTCTCAGAGTTGATATTTTACAATAGGTCCTAGGACGCTGGAGTCTGGCTCCGCGTCAGGCCTCTGATCGAATCCGCATTCTCAGAGTTGATATTTTATAATAAGTCCTAGGACGCTAGAGCTTGGCTCCGCGTTAAGCCTCTGATCGAATCCGCATTCTCAGAGTTGATATTTTATAATAAGTCCTAGGACGCTGGAGCTTGGCTCCGCGTCAGGCCTCTGATCGAATCCGCATTCTCAGAGTTGATATTTTACAAAAAGTCCAAGGACGCTGGAGCTTGGCTCCGCGTCAGGCCTCTGATCGAATCCGCATTCTTAGAGTTGATATTTTACAATAAGTCCTAGGACGCTGGAGCTTGGCTCCGCGTCAGGCCTCTGATCGAATCCGCATTCTCAGAGTTGATATTTTATAATAAGTCCTAGGACGCTGGAGCTTGGCTCCGCGTCAGGCCTCTGATCGAATCCACATTCTCAGAGTTGATATTTTACAAAAAGTCCTAGGACGCTTGAGCTTGGCTCCCCGTCAGGCCTCTGATCGAATCCGCATTCTCAGAGTTGATATTTTACAAAAGGTCCTAGGACGCTAGAGCTTGGTTCCGCGTCAGGCCTCTGATCGAATCCGCATTCTCAGAGTTGATATTTTACAATAAGTCCTAGGACGCTGGAGCTTGGCTCCGCGTCAGGCCTCTGATCGAATCCGCATTCTCAGAGTTGATATTTTACAAAAAGTCCTAGGACGCTAGAGCTTGGCTCCGCGTCAGGCCTCTGATCGAATCCGCATTCTCAGATTTGATATTTTACAATAAGTCCTAGGACGCTGGAGCTTGGCTCCGCGTCAGGCCTCTGATCGAATCCGCATTCTCAGAGTCGATATTTTATAATAAGTCCTAGGACGCTGGAGCTTGGCTCCGCGTCAGGCCTCTGATCGAATCCGCATTCTCAGAGTTGATATTTTATAATAAGTCCTAGGACGCTGGAGCTTGGCTCCGCGTCAGGCCTCTGATCGAATTTGCATTCTCAGAGTTGATATTTTACAAAAAGTCCTAGGACGCTGGAGTCTGGCTCCGCGTCAGGCCTCTGATCGAATCCGCATTCTCAGAGTTGATATTTTACAAAAAGTCCAAGGACGCTGGAGCTTGGCTCCGCGTCAGGCCTCTGATCGAATCTGCATTCTTAGAGTTGATATTTTACAATAAGTCCTAGGACGCTGGAGCTTGGCTCCGCGTCAGGCCTCTGATCGAATCCGCATTCTCAGAGTTGATATTTTATAATAAGTCCTAGGACGCTGGAGCTTGGCTCCGCGTCAGGCCTCTGATCGAATCCGCATTCTCAGAGTTGATATTTTACAATAGGTCCTAGGACGCTGGAGTCTGGCTCCGCGTCAGGCCTCTGATCGAATCCGCATTCTCAGAGTTGATATTTTATAATAAGTCCTAGGACGCTAGAGCTTGGCTCCGCGTTAAGCCTCTGATCGAATCAGCATTCTCAGAGTTGATATTTTATAATAAGTCCTAGGACGCTGGAGCTTGGCTCCGCGTCAGGCCTCTGATCGAATTTGCATTCTCAGAGTTGATATTTTATAATAAGTCCTAGGACGCTGGAGCTTGGCTCCGCGTCAGGCCTCTGATCGAATCCGCATTCTCAGAGTTGATATTTTACAAAAAGTCCAAGGACGCTGGAGCTTGGCTCCGCGTCAGGCCTCTGATCGAATCCGCATTCTTAGAGTTGATATTTTACAATAAGTCCTAGGACGCTGGAGCTTGGCTCCGCGTCAGGCCTCTGATCGAATCCGCATTCTCAGAGTTGATATTTTATAATAAGTCCTAGGACGCTGGAGCTTGGCTCCGCGTCAGGCCTCTGATCGAATCCACATTCTCAGAGTTGATATTTTACAAAAAGTCCAAGGACGCTGGAGCTTGGCTCCGCGTCAGGCCTCTGATCGAATCCGCATTCTTAGAGTTGATATTTTACAATAAGTCCTAGGACGCTGGAGCTTGGCTCCGCGTCAGGCCTCTGATCGAATCCGCATTTTCAGAGTTGATATTTTATAATAAGTCCTAGGACGCTGGAGCTTGGCTCCGCGTCAGGCCTCTGATCGAATCCGCATTCTCAGAGTTGATATTTTACAAAAAGTCCAAGGACGCTAGAGCTTGGCTCCGCGTCAGGCCTCTGATCGAATCCGCATTCTCAGAGTTGATATTTTACAAAAGGTCCTAGGACGCTAGAGCTTGGTTCCGCGTCAGGCCTCTGATCGAATCCGCATTCTCAGAGTTGATATTTTACAATAAGTCCTAGGACGCTGGAGCTTGGCTCCGCGTCAGGCCTCTGATCGAATCCGCATTCTCAGAGTTGATATTTTACAAAAAGTCCTAGGACGCTAGAGCTTGGCTCCGCGTCAGGCCTCTGATCGAATCCGCATTCTTAGAGTTGATATTTTACAATAAGTCCTAGGACGCTGGAGCTTGGCTCCGCGTCAGGCCTCTGATCGAATCCGCATTCTCAGAGTTGATATTTTACAAAAAGTCCAAGGACGCTGGAGCTTGGCTCCGCGTCAGGCCTCTGATTGAATCCGCATTCTGAGAGTTGATATTTTACAATATGTCCTAGGACGCTGGAGCTTGGCTCCGCGTCAGGCCTCTGATCGAATCCGCATTCTCAGAGTTGATATTTTATAATAAGTCCTAGGACGCTGGAGCTTGGCTCCGCGTCAGGCCTCTGATCGAATCCGCATTCTCAGAGTTGATATTTTACAAAAAGTACAAGGACGCTAGAGCTTGGCTCCGCGTCAGGCCTCTGATCGAATCCGCATTCTCAGAGTTGATATTTTACAAAAAGTCCTAGGACGCTAGAGCTTGGCTCCGCGTCAGGCCTCTGATCGAATCCGCATTCTCAGAGTTGATATTTTACAATAAGTCCTAGGACGCTGGAGCTTGGCTCCGCGTCAGGCCTCTGATCGAATCCGCATTCTCAGAGTTGATATTTTATAATAAGTCCTAGGTCGCTGGAGCTTGGCTCCGCGTCAGGCCTCTGATCGAATCCGCATTCTCAGAGTTGATATTTTACAATAAGTCCTAGGACGCTGGAGCTTGGCTCCGCGTCAGGCCTCTGATCGAATCTGCATTCTCAAAGTTGATATTTTACAAAAAGTCCTAGGACGCTGGAGTTTGGCTCCGCGTCAGGCCTCTGATCGAATCCGCATTCTCAGAGTTGATATTTTACAAAAAGTCCAAGGACGCTGGAGCTTGGCTCCGCGTCAGGCCTCTGATCGAATCCGCATTCTCAGAGTTGATATTTTACAAAAAGTCCTAGGACGCTAGAGCTTGGCTCCGCGTCAGGCCTCTGATCGAATCCGCATTCTCAGAGTTGATATTTTACAATAAGTCCTAGGACGCTGGAGCTTGGCTCCGCGTCAGGCCTCTGATCGAATCCGCATTCTCAGAGTTGATATTTTATAATAAGTCCTAGGACGCTGGAGCTTGGCTCCGCGTCAGGCCTCTGATCGAATCCGCATTCTCAGAGTTGATATTTTACAAAAAGTCCAAGGACGCTAGAGCTTGGCTCCGCGTCAGGCCTCTGATCGAATCCGCATTCTCAGAGTTGATATTTTACAAAAAGTCCTAGGACGCTGGAGCTTGGCTCCGCGTCAGGCCTCTGATCGAATCCGCATTCTCAGAGTTGATATTTTACAATAAGTCCCAGGACGCTGGAGCTTGGCTCCGCGTCAGGCCTCTGATCGAATCCGCATTCTCAGAGTTGATATTTTATAATAAGTCCTAGGTCGCTGGAGCTTGGCTCCGCGTCAGGCCTCTGATCGAATCCGCATTCTCAGAGTTGATATTTTACAATAAGTCCTAGGACGCTGGAGCTTGGCTCCGCGTCAGGCCTCTGATCGAATCTGCATTCTCAAAGTTGATATTTTACAAAAAGTCCTAGGACGCTGGAGTTTGGCTCCGCGTCAGGCCTCTGATCGAATCCGCATTCTCAGAGTTGATATTTTACAAAAAGTCCAAGGACGCTGGAGCTTGGCTCCGCGTCAGGCCTCTGATCGAATCCGCATTCTCAGAGTTGATATTTTACAAAAAGTCCTAGGACGCTAGAGCTTGGCTCCGCGTCAGGCCTCTGATCGAATCCGCATTCTCAGAGTTGATATTTTACAATAAGTCCTAGGACGCTGGAGCTTGGCTCCGCGTCAGGCCTCTGATCGAATCCGCATTCTCAGAGTTGATATTTTATAATAAGTCCTAGGTCGCTGGAGCTTGGCTCCGCGTCAGGCCTCTGATCGAATCCGCATTCTCAGAGTTGATATTTTACAATAAGTCCTAGGACGCTGGAGCTTGGCTCCGCGTCAGGCCTCTGATCGAATCTGCATTCTCAGAGTTGATATTTTACAAAAAGTCCTAGGACGCTGGAGTTTGGCTCCGCGTCAGGCCTCTGATCGAATCCGCATTCTCAGAGTTGATATTTTACAAAAAGTCCAAGGACGCTAGAGCTTGGCTCCGCGTCAGGCCTCTGATCGAATCCGCATTCTCAGAGTTGATATTTTACAAAAAGTCCTAGGACGCTAGAGCTTGGCTCCGCGTCAGGCCTCTGATCGAATCCGCATTCTCAGAGTTGATATTTTACAATAAGTCCTAGGACGCTGGAGCTTGGCTCCGCGTCAGGCCTCTGATCGAATCCGCATTCTCAGAGTTGATATTTTATAATAAGTCCTAGGACGCTGGAGCTTGGCTCCGCGTCAGGCCTCTGATCGAATTTGCATTCTCAGAGTTGATATTTTACAAAAAGTCCTAGGACGCTGGAGTCTGGCTCCGCGTCAGGCCTCTGATCGAATCCGCATTCTCAGAGTTGATATTTTACAAAAAGTCCAAGGACGCTAGAGCTTGGCTCCGCGTCAGGCCTCTGATCGAATCCGCATTCTCAGAGTTGATATTTTACAAAAAGTCCAAGGACGCTGGAGCTTGGCTCCGCGTCAGGCCTCTGATCGAATCCGCATTCTCAGAGTTGATATTTTATAATAAGTCCTAGGACGCTGGAGCTTGGCTCCGCGTCAGGCCTCTGATCGAATCCGCATTCTCAGAGTTGATATTTTACAATAGGTCCTAGGACGCTGGAGTCTGGCTCCGCGTCAGGCCTCTGATCGAATCCGCATTCTCAGAGTTGATATTTTATAATAAGTCCTAGGACGCTAGAGCTTGGCTCCGCGTTAAGCCTCTGATCGAATCCGCATTCTCAGAGTTGATATTTTATAATAAGTCCTAGGACGCTGGAGCTTGGCTCCGCGTCAGGCCTCTGATCGAATCCGCATTCTCAGAGTTGATATTTTACAAAAAGTCCAAGGACGCTGGAGCTTGGCTCCGCGTCAGGCCTCTGATCGAATCCGCATTCTTAGAGTTGATATTTTACAATAAGTCCTAGGACGCTGGAGCTTGGCTCCGCGTCAGGCCTCTGATCGAATCCGCATTCTCAGAGTTGATATTTTATAATAAGTCCTAGGACGCTGGAGCTTGGCTCCGCGTCAGGCCTCTGATCGAATCCACATTCTCAGAGTTGATATTTTACAAAAAGTCCAAGGACGCTGGAGCTTGGCTCCGCGTCAGGCCTCTGATCGAATCCGGATTCTTAGAGTTGATATTTTACAATAAGTCCTAGGACGCTGGAGCTTGGCTCCGCGTCAGGCCTCTGATCGAATCCGCATTCTCAGAGTTGATATTTTACAATAGGTCCTAGGACGCTGGAGTCTGGCTCCGCGTCAGGCCTCTGATCGAATCCGCATTCTCAGAGTTGATATTTTATAATAAGTCCTAGGACGCTAGAGCTTGGCTCCGCGTTAAGCCTCTGATCGAATCCGCATTCTCAGAGTTGATATTTTATAATAAGTCCTAGGACGCTGGAGCTTGGCTCCGCGTCAGGCCTCTGATCGAATCCGCATTCTCAGAGTTGATATTTTACAAAAAGTCCAAGGACGCTGGAGCTTGGCTCCGCGTCAGGCCTCTGATCGAATCCGCATTCTTAGAGTTGATATTTTACAATAAGTCCTAGGACGCTGGAGCTTGGCTCCGCGTCAGGCCTCTGATCGAATCCGCATTCTCAGAGTTGATATTTTATAATAAGTCCTAGGACGCTGGAGCTTGGCTCCGCGTCAGGCCTCTGATCGAATCCACATTCTCAGAGTTGATATTTTACAAAAAGTCCAAGGACGCTGGAGCTTGGCTCCGCGTCAGGCCTCTGATCGAATCCGGATTCTTAGAGTTGATATTTTACAATAAGTCCTAGGACGCTGGAGCTTGGCTCCGCGTCAGGCCTCTGATCGAATCCGCATTTTCAGAGTTGATATTTTATAATAAGTCCTAGGATGCTGGAGCTTGGCTCCGCGTCAGGCCTCTGATCGAATCCGCATTCTCAGAGTTGATATTTTACAAAAAGTCCAAGGACGCTAGAGCTTGGCTCCGCGTCAGGCCTCTGATCGAATCCGCATTCTCAGAGTTGATATTTTACAAAAAGTCCTAGGACGCTAGAGCTTGGTTCCGCGTCAGGCCTCTGATCGAATCCGCATTCTCAGAGTTGATATTTTACAATAAGTCCTAGGACGCTGGAGCTTGGCTCCGCGTCAGGCCTCTGATCGAATCCGCATTCTCAGAGTTGATATTTTACAAAAAGTCCTAGGACGCTAGAGCTTGGCTCCGCGTCAGGCCTCTAATCGAATCCGCATTCTCAGAGTTGATATTTTACAATAAGTCCTAGGACGCTGGAGCTTGGCTCCGCGTCAGGCCTCTGATCGAATCCGCATTCTCAGAGTTGATATTTTATAATAAGTCCTAGGACGCTGGAGCTTGGCTCCGCGTCAGGCCTCTGATCGAATTTGCATTCTCAGAGTTGATATTTTACAAAAAGTCCTAGGACACTGGAGTTTGGCTCCGCGTCAGGCCTCTGATCGAATCTGCATTCTCAAAGTTGATATTTTACAAAAAGTCCTAGGACGCTGGAGTTTGGCTCCGCGTCAGGCCTCTGATCGAATCCGCATTCTCAGAGTTGATATTTTACAAAAAGTCCAAGGACGCTGGAGCTTGGCTCCGCGTCAGGCCTCTGATCGAATCCGCATTCTCAGAGTTGATATTTTACAAAAAGTCCTAGGACGCTAGAGCTTGGCTCCGCGTCAGGCCTCTGATCGAATCCGCATTCTCAGAGTTGATATTTTACAATAAGTCCTAGGACGCTGGAGCTTGGCTCCGCGTCAGGCCTCTGATCGAATCCGCATTTTCAGAGTTGATATTTTATAATAAGTCCTAGGACGCTGGAGCTTGGCTCCGCGTCAGGCCTCTGATCGAATCCGCATTCTTAGAGTTGATATTTTACAATAAGTCCTAGGACGCTGGAGCTTGGCTCCGCGTCAGGCCTCTGATCGAATCCGCATTCTCAGAGTTGATATTTTATAATAAGTCCTAGGACGCTGGAGCTTGGCTCCGCGTCAGGCCTCTGATCGAATCCACATTCTCAGAGTTGATATTTTACAAAAAGTCCAAGGACGCTGGAGCTTGGCTCCGCGTCAGGCCTCTGATCGAATCCGGATTCTTAGAGTTGATATTTTACAATAAGTCCTAGGACGCTGGAGCTTGGCTCCGCGTCAGGCCTCTGATCGAATCCGCATTTTCAGAGTTGATATTTTATAATAAGTCCTAGGACGCTGGAGCTTGGCTCCGCGTCAGGCCTCTGATCGAATCCGCATTCTCAGAGTTGATATTTTACAAAAAGTCCAAGGACGCTAGAGCTTGGCTCCGCGTCAGGCCTCTGATCGAATCCGCATTCTCAGAGTTGATATTTTACAAAAAGTCCTAGGACGCTAGAGCTTGGTTCCGCGTCAGGCCTCTGATCGAATCCGCATTCTCAGAGTTGATATTTTACAATAAGTCCTAGGACGCTGGAGCTTGGCTCCGCGTCAGGCCTCTGATCGAATCCGCATTCTCAGAGTTGATATTTTACAAAAAGTCCTAGGACGCTAGAGCTTGGCTCCGCGTCAGGCCTCTAATCGAATCCGCATTCTCAGAGTTGATATTTTACAATAAGTCCTAGGACGCTGGAGCTTGGCTCCGCGTCAGGCCTCTGATCGAATCCGCATTCTCAGAGTTGATATTTTATAATAAGTCCTAGGACGCTGGAGCTTGGCTCCGCGTCAGGCCTCTGATCGAATTTGCATTCTCAGAGTTGATATTTTACAAAAAGTCCTAGGACGCTGGAGTTTGGCTCCGCGTCAGGCCTCTGATCGAATCTGCATTCTCAAAGTTGATATTTTACAAAAAGTCCTAGGACGCTGGAGTTTGGCTCCGCGTCAGGCCTCTGATCGAATCCGCATTCTCAGAGTTGATATTTTACAAAAAGTCCAAGGACGCTGGAGCTTGGCTCCGCGTCAGGCCTCTGATCGAATCCGCATTCTCAGAGTTGATATTTTACAAAAAGTCCTAGGACGCTAGAGCTTGGCTCCGCGTCAGGCCTCTGATCGAATCCGCATTCTCAGAGTTGATATTTTACAATAAGTCCTAGGACGCTGGAGCTTGGCTCCGCGTCAGGCCTCTGATCGAATCCGCATTCTCAGAGTTGATATTTTATAATAAGTCCTAGGTCGCTGGAGCTTGGCTCCGCGTCAGGCCTCTGATCGAATCCGCATTCTCAGAGTTGATATTTTACAATAAGTCCTAGGACGCTGGAGCTTGGCTCCGCGTCAGGCCTCTGATCGAATCTGCATTCTCAGAGTTGATATTTTACAAAAAGTCCTAGGACGCTGGAGTTTGGCTCCGCGTCAGGCCTCTGATCGAATCCGCATTCTCAGAGTTGATATTTTACAAAAAGTCCAAGGACGCTAGAGCTTGGCTCCGCGTCAGGCCTCTGATCGAATCCGCATTCTCAGAGTTGATATTTTACAAAAAGTCCTAGGACGCTAGAGCTTGGCTCCGCGTCAGGCCTCTGATCGAATCCGCATTCTCAGAGTTGATATTTTACAATAAGTCCTAGGACGCTGGAGCTTGGCTCCGCGTCAGGCCTCTGATCGAATCCGCATTCTCAGAGTTGATATTTTATAATAAGTCCTAGGACGCTGGAGCTTGGCTCCGCGTCAGGCCTCTGATCGAATTTGCATTCTCAGAGTTGATATTTTACAAAAAGTCCTAGGACGCTGGAGTCTGGCTCCGCGTCAGGCCTCTGATCGAATCCGCATTCTCAGAGTTGATATTTTACAAAAAGTCCAAGGACGCTAGAGCTTGGCTCCGCGTCAGGCCTCTGATCGAATCCGCATTCTCAGAGTTGATATTTTACAAAAAGTCCAAGGACGCTGGAGCTTGGCTCCGCGTCAGGCCTCTGATCGAATCTGCATTCTTAGAGTTGATATTTTACAATAAGTCCTAGGACGCTGGAGCTTGGCTCCGCGTCAGGCCTCTGATCGAATCCGCATTCTCAGAGTTGATATTTTATAATAAGTCCTAGGACGCTGGAGCTTGGCTCCGCGTCAGGCCTCTGATCGAATCCGCATTCTCAGAGTTGATATTTTACAAAAAGTCCTAGGACGCTAGAGCTTGGTTCCGCGTCAGGCCTCTGATCGAATCCGCATTCTCAGAGTTGATATTTTACAATAAGTCCTAGGACGCTGGAGCTTGGCTCCGCGTCAGGCCTCTGATCGAATCCGCATTCTCAGAGTTGATATTTTACAAAAAGTCCTAGGACGCTAGAGCTTGGCTCCGCGTCAGGCCTCTGATCGAATCCGCATTCTCAGAGTTGATATTTTACAATAAGTCCTAGGACGCTGGAGCTTGGCTCCGCGTCAGGCCTCTGATCGAATCCGCATTCTCAGAGTTGATATTTTATAATAAGTCCTAGGACGCTGGAGCTTGGCTCCGCGTCAGGCCTCTGATCGAATTTGCATTCTCAGAGTTGATATTTTACAAAAAGTCCTAGGACGCTGGAGTTTGGCTCCGCGTCAGGCCTCTGATCGAATCTGCATTCTCAAAGTTGATATTTTACAAAAAGTCCTAGGACGCTGGAGTTTGGCTCCGCGTCAGGCCTCTGATCGAATCCGCATTCTCAGAGTTGATATTTTACAAAAAGTCCAAGGACGCTGGAGCTTGGCTCCGCGTCAGGCCTCTGATCGAATCCGCATTCTCAGAGTTGATATTTTACAAAAAGTCCTAGGACGCTAGAGCTTGGCTCCGCGTCAGGCCTCTGATCGAATCCGCATTCTCAGAGTTGATATTTTACAATAAGTCCTAGGACGCTGGAGCTTGGCTCCGCGTCAGGCCTCTGATCGAATCCGCATTCTCAGAGTTGATATTTTATAATAAGTCCTAGGTCGCTGGAGCTTGGCTCCGCGTCAGGCCTCTGATCGAATCCGCATTCTCAGAGTTGATATTTTACAATAAGTCCTAGGACGCTGGAGCTTGGCTCCGCGTCAGGCCTCTGATCGAATCTGCATTCTCAGAGTTGATATTTTACAAAAAGTCCTAGGACGCTGGAGTTTGGCTCCGCGTCAGGCCTCTGATCGAATCCGCATTCTCAGAGTTGATATTTTACAAAAAGTCCAAGGACGCTAGAGCTTGGCTCCGCGTCAGGCCTCTGATCGAATCCGCATTCTCAGAGTTGATATTTTACAAAAAGTCCTAGGACGCTAGAGCTTGGCTCCGCGTCAGGCCTCTGATCGAATCCGCATTCTCAGAGTTGATATTTTACAATAAGTCCTAGGACGCTGGAGCTTGGCTCCGCGTCAGGCCTCTGATCGAATCCGCATTCTCAGAGTTGATATTTTATAATAAGTCCTAGGACGCTGGAGCTTGGCTCCGCGTCAGGCCTCTGATCGAATTTGCATTCTCAGAGTTGATATTTTACAAAAAGTCCTAGGACGCTGGAGTCTGGCTCCGCGTCAGGCCTCTGATCGAATCCGCATTCTCAGAGTTGATATTTTACAAAAAGTCCAAGGACGCTAGAGCTTGGCTCCGCGTCAGGCCTCTGATCGAATCCGCATTCTCAGAGTTGATATTTTACAAAAAGTCCAAGGACGCTGGAGCTTGGCTCCGCGTCAGGCCTCTGATCGAATCTGCATTCTTAGAGTTGATATTTTACAATAAGTCCTAGGACGCTGGAGCTTGGCTCCGCGTCAGGCCTCTGATCGAATCCGCATTCTCAGAGTTGATATTTTATAATAAGTCCTAGGACGCTGGAGCTTGGCTCCGCGTCAGGCCTCTGATCGAATCCGCATTCTCAGAGTTGATATTTTACAATAGGTCCTAGGACGCTGGAGTCTGGCTCCGCGTCAGGCCTCTGATCGAATCCGCATTCTCAGAGTTGATATTTTATAATAAGTCCTAGGACGCTAGAGCTTGGCTCCGCGTTAAGCCTCTGATCGAATCCGCATTCTCAGAGTTGATATTTTATAATAAGTCCTAGGACGCTGGAGCTTGGCTCCGCGTCAGGCCTCTGATCGAATCCGCATTCTCAGAGTTGATATTTTACAAAAAGTCCAAGGACGCTGGAGCTTGGCTCCGCGTCAGGCCTCTGATCGAATCCGCATTCTTAGAGTTGATATTTTACAATAAGTCCTAGGACGCTGGAGCTTGGCTCCGCGTCAGGCCTCTGATCGAATCCGCATTCTCAGAGTTGATATTTTACAAAAAGTCCTAGGACGCTAGAGCTTGGCTCCGCGTCAGGCCTCTGATCGAATCCGCATTCTCAGAGTTGATATTTTACAATAAGTCCTAGGACGCTGGAGCTTGGCTCCGCGTCAGGCCTCTGATCGAATCCGCATTCTCAGAGTTGATATTTTATAATAAGTCCTAGGACGCTGGAGCTTGGCTCCGCGTCAGGCCTCTGATCGAATTTGCATTCTCAGAGTTGATATTTTACAAAAAGTCCTAGGACGCTGGAGTTTGGCTCCGCGTCAGGCCTCTGATCGAATCCGCATTCTCAGAGTTGATATTTTACAAAAAGTCCAAGGACACTAGAGCTTGGCTCCGCGTCAGGCCTCTGATCGAATCCGCATTCTCAGAGTTGATATTTTACAAAAAGTCCAAGGACGCGGGAGCTTGGCTCCGCGTCAGGCCTCTGATCGAATCTGCATTCTTAGAGTTGATATTTTACAATAAGTCCTAGGACGCTGGAGCTTGGCTCCGCGTCAGGCCTCTGATCGAATCCGCATTCTCAGAGTTGATATTTTATAATAAGTCCTAGGACGCTGGAGCTTGGCTCCGCGTCAGGCCTCTGATCGAATCCGCATTCTCAGAGTTGATATTTTACAATAGGTCCTAGGACGCTGGAGTCTGGCTCCGCGTCAGGCCTCTGATCGAATCCGCATTCTCAGAGTTGATATTTTATAATAAGTCCTAGGACGCTAGAGCTTGGCTCCGCGTTAAGCCTCTGATCGAATCCGCATTCTCAGAGTTGATATTTTACAAAAAGTCCAAGGACGTTGGAGCTTGGCTCCGCGTCAGGCCTCTGATCGAATCCGCATTCTTAGAGTTGATATTTTACAATAAGTCCTAGGACGCTGGAGCTTGGCTCCGCGTCAGGCCTCTGATCGAATCCGCATTCTTAGAGTTGATATTTTACAATAAGTCCTAGGACGCTGGAGCTTGGCTCCGCGTCAGGCCTCTGATCGAATCCGCATTTTCAGAGTTGATATTTTATAATAAGTCCTAGGACGCTGGAGCTTGGCTCCGCGTCAGGCCTCTGATCGAATCCGCATTCTCAGAGTTGATATTTTACAAAAAGTCCAAGGACGCTAGAGCTTGGCTCCGCGTCAGGCCTCTGATCGAATCCGCATTCTCAGAGTTGATATTTTACAAAAAGTCCTAGGACGCTAGAGCTTGGTTCCGCGTCAGGCCTCTGATCGAATCCGCATTCTCAGAGTTGATATTTTACAATAAGTCCTAGGACGCTGGAGCTTGGCTCCGCGTCAGGCCTCTGATCGAATCCGCATTCTCAGAGTTGATATTTTACAAAAAGTCCTAGGACGCTAGAGCTTGGCTCCGCGTCAGGCCTCTGATCGAATCCGCATTCTCAGAGTTGATATTTTACAATAAGTCCTAGGACGCTGGAGCTTGGCTCCGCGTCAGGCCTCTGATCGAATCCGCATTCTCAGAGTTGATATTTTATAATAAGTCCTAGGACGCTGGAGCTTGGCTCCGCGTCAGGCCTCTGATCGAATTTGCATTCTCAGAGTTGATATTTTACAAAAAGTCCTAGGACGCTGGAGTTTGGCTCCGCGTCAGGCCTCTGATCGAATCCGCATTCTCAGAGTTGATATTTTACAAAAAGTCCAAGGACGCTAGAGCTTGGTTCCGCGTCAGGCCTCTGATCGAATCCGCATTCTCAGAGTTGATATTTTACAAAAAGTCCAAGGACGCTGGAGCTTGGCTCCGCGTCAGGCCTCTGATCGAATCTGCATTCTTAGAGTTGATATTTTACAATAAGTCCTAGGACGCTGGAGCTTGGCTCCGCGTCAGGCCTCTGATCGAATCCGCATTCTCAGAGTTGATATTTTATAATAAGTCCTAGGACGCTGGAGCTTGGCTCCGCGTCAGGCCTCTGATCGAATCCGCATTCTCAGAGTTGATATTTTACAATAGGTCCTAGGACGCTGGAGTCTGGCTCCGCGTCAGGCCTCTGATCGAATCCGCATTCTCAGAGTTGATATTTTGTAATAAGTCCTAGGACGCTAGAGCTTGGCTCCGCGTTAAGCCTCTGATCGAATCCGCATTCTCAGAGTTGATATTTTATAATAAGTCCTAGGACGCTGGAGCTTGGCTCCGCGTCAGGCCTCTGATTGAATCCGCATTCTCAGAGTTGATATTTTACAAAAAGTCCAAGGACGCTGGAGCTTGGCTCCGCGTCAGGCCTCTGATCGAATCCGCATTCTTAGAGTTGATATTTTACAATAAGTCCTAGGACGCTGGAGCTTGGCTCCGCGTCAGGCCTCTGATCGAATCCGCATTCTCAGAGTTGATATTTTATAATAAGTCCTAGGACGCTGGAGCTTGGCTCCGCGTCAGGCCTCTTATCGAATCCGCATTCTCAGAGTTGATATTTTACAAAAAGTCCAAGGACGCTGGAGCTTGGCTCCGCGTCAGGCCTCTGATCGAATCCGCATTCTTAGAGTTGATATTTTACAATAAGTCCTAGGACACTGGAGCTTGGCTCCGCGTCAGGCCTCTGATCGAATCCGCATTCTCAGAGTTGATATTTTATAATAAGTCCTAGGACGCTGGAGCTTGGCTCCGCGTCAGGCCTCTGATCGAATCCGCATTCTCAGAGTTGATATTTTAAAAAAAGTCCAAGGACGCTAGAGCTTGGCTCCGCGTCAGGCCTCTGATCGAATCCGCATTCTCAGAGTTGATATTTTACAAAAAGTCCTAGGACGCTAGAGCTTGGCTCCGCGTCAGGCCTCTGATCGAATCCGCATTCTCAGAGTTGATATTTTACAATAAGTCCTAGGACGCTGGAGCTTGGCTCCGCGTCAGGCCTCTGATCGAATCCGCATTCTCAGAGTTGATATTTTATAATAAGTCCTAGGTCGCTGGAGCTTGGCTCCGCGTCAGGCCTCTGATTGAATCCGCATTCTCAGAGTTGATATTTTACAATAAGTCCTAGGACGCTGGAGCTTGGCTCCGCGTCAGGCCTCTGATCGAATCTGCATTCTCAAAGTTGATATTTTACAAAAAGTCCTAGGACGCTGGAGTTTGGCTCCGCGTCAGGCCTCTGATCGAATCCGCATTCTCAGAGTTGATATTTTACAAAAAGTCCAAGGACGCTGGAGCTTGGCTCCGCGTCAGGCCTCTGATCGAATCCGCATTCTCAGAGTTGATATTTTACAAAAAGTCCTAGGACGCTAGAGCTTGGCTCCGCGTCAGGCCTCTGATCGAATCCGCATTCTCAGAGTTGATATTTTACAAAAAGTCCTAGGACGCTAGAGCTTGGCTCCGCGTCAAGCCTCTGATCGAATCCGCATTCTCAGAGTTGATATTTTACAATAAGTCCTAGGACGCTGGAGTTTGGCTCCGCGTCAGGCCTCTGATCGAATCTGCATTCTCAGAGTTGATATTTTACAAAAAGTCCAAGGACGCTAGAGCTTGGCTCCGCGTCAGGCCTCTGATCGAATCCGCATTCTCAGAGTTGATATTTTACAAAAAGTCCAAGGACGCTGGAGCTTGGCTCCGCGTCAGGCCTCTGATCGAATCCGCATTCTTAGAGTTGATATTTTACAAAAAGTCCAAGGACGCTGGAGCTTGGCTCCGCGTCAAGCCTCTGATCGAATCCGCATTCTCAGAGTTGATATTTTACAAAAAGTCCTAGGACGCTAGAGCTTGGCTCCGCGTCAAGCCTCTGATCGAATCCGCATTCTCAGAGTTGATATTTTACAAAAAGTCCAAGGACGCTGGAGCTTGGCTCCGCGTCAGGCCTCTGATCGAATCCGCATTCTGAGAGTTGATATTTTACAAAAAGTCCTAGGACGCTGGAGCTTGGCTCCGCGTCAGGCCACTGATCGAATCCGCATTCTTAGAGTTGATATTTTACAATAAGTCCTAGGACGCTGGAGCTTGGCTCCGCGTCAGGCCTCTGATCGAATCCGCATTCTCAAAGTTGATATTTTATAATAAGTCCTAGGACGCTGGAGCTTGGCTCCGCGTCAGGCCTCTGATCGAATCCGCATTCTCAGAGTTGATATTTTACAATAGGTCCTAGGACGCTGGAGTCTGGCTCCGCGTCAGGCCTCTGATCGAATCCGCATTCTCAGAGTTGATATTTTATAATAAGTCCTAGGACGCTAGAGCTTGGCTCCGCGTTAAGCCTCTGATCGAATCCGCATTCTCAGAGTTGATATTTTATAATAAGTCCTAGGACGCTGGAGCTTGGCTCCGCGTCAGGCCTCTGATCGAATCCGCATTCTCAGAGTTGATATTTTACAAAAAGTCCTAGGACGTTGGAGCGTGGCTCCGAGTCAGGCCTCTGATCGAATCCGCATTCTCAGAGTTGATATTTTATAATAAGTCCTAGGACGCTGGAGCTTGGCTCCGCGTCAGGCCTCTTATCGAATCCGCATTCTCAGAGTTGATATTTTACAAAAAGTCCAAGGACGCTGGAGCTTGGCTCCGCGTCAGGCCTCTGATCGAATCCGCATTCTTAGAGTTGATATTTTACAATAAGTCCTAGGACGCTGGAGCTTGGCTCCGCGTCAGGCCTCTGATCGAATCCGCATTCTCAGAGTTGATATTTTATAATAAGTCCTAGGACGCTGGAGCTTGGCTCCGCGTCAGGCCTCTGATCGAATCCGCATTCTCAGAGTTGATATTTTACAAAAAGTCCAAGGACGCTAGAGCTTGGCTCCGCGTCAGGCCTCTAATCGAATCCGCATTCTCAGAGTTGATATTTTACAAAAAGTCCTAGGACGCTAGAGCTTGGCTCCGCGTCAGGCCTCTGATCGAATCCGCATTCTCAGAGTTGATATTTTATAATAAGTCCTAGGACGCTGGAGCTTGGCTCCGCGTTAAGCCTCTGATCGAATCCGCATTCTCAGAGTTGATATTTTATAATAAGTCCTAGGACGCTGGAGCTTGGCTCCGCGTCAGGCCTCTGATCGAATCCGCATTCTCAGAGTTGATATTTTACAAAAAGTCCTAGGACGTTGGAGCTTGGCTCCGAGTCAGGCCTCTGATCGAATCCGCATTCTCAGAGTTGATATTTTATAATAAGTCCTAGGACGCTGGAGCTTGGCTCCGCGTCAGGCCTCTTATCGAATCCGCATTCTCAGAGTTGATATTTTACAAAAAGTCCAAGGACGCTGGAGCTTGGCTCCGCGTCAGGCCTCTGATCGAATCCGCATTCTTAGAGTTGATATTTTACAATAAGTCCTAGGACGCTGGAGCTTGGCTCCGCGTCAGGCCTCTGATCGAATCCGCATTCTCAGAGTTGATATTTTATAATAAGTCCTAGGACGCTGGAGCTTGGCTCCGCGTCAGGCCTCTGATCGAATCCGCATTCTCAGAGTTGATATTTTACAAAAAGTCCAAGGACGCTAGAG
Organism: Persicaria tinctoria; assembly: GCA_037127255.1. Classification (NCBI taxonomy): domain Eukaryota; kingdom Viridiplantae; phylum Streptophyta; class Magnoliopsida; order Caryophyllales; family Polygonaceae; genus Persicaria; species Persicaria tinctoria. The sequence continues at coordinate 47,365,537 of JBANSL010000006.1, read as the reverse complement.
CTTGGCACCGCGTCAGGCCTCTGATCGAATCCGCATTCTCAGAGTTGATATTTTACAAAAAGTCCTAGGACGCTAGAGCTTGGCTCCGCGTCAGGCCTCTGATCGAATCCGCATTCTCAGAGTTGATATTTTACAATAAGTCCTAGGACGCTGGAGCTTGGCTCCGCGTCAGGCCTCTGATCGAATCCGCATTCTCAGAGTTGATATTTTACAAAAAGTCCTAGGACGCTAGAGCTTGGCTCCGCGTCAGGCCTCTGATCGAATCCGCATTCTCAGAGTTGATATTTTACAATAAGTCCTAGGACGCTGGAGTTTGGCTCCGCGTCAGGCCTCTGATCGAATCTGCATTCTCAGAGTTGATATTTTACAAAAAGTCCAAGGACGCTAGAGCTTGGCTCCGCGTCAGGCCTCTGATCGAATCCGCATTCTCAGAGTTGATATTTTACAAAAAGTCCAAGGACGCTGGAGCTTGGCTCCGCGTCAGGCCTCTGATCGAATCCGCATTCTTAGAGTTGATATTTTACAATAAGTCCTAGGACGCTGGAGCTTGGCTCCGCGTCAGGCCTCTGATCGAATCCGCATTCTCAGAGTTGATATTTTATAATAAGTCCTAGGACGCTGGAGCTTGGCTCCGCGTCAGGCCTATGATCGAATCCGCATTCTCAGAGTTGATATTTTACAATAGGTCCTAGGACGCTGGAGTCTGGCTCCGCGTCAGGCCTCTGATCGAATCCGCATTCTCAGAGTTGATATTTTATAATAAGTCCTAGGACGCTAGAGCTTGGCTCCGCGTTAAGCCTCTGATCGAATCCGCATTCTCAGAGTTGATATTTTATAATAAGTCCTAGGACGCTGGAGCTTGGCTCCGCGTCAGGCCTCTGATCGAATCCGCATTCTCAGAGTTGATATTTTACAATAAGTCCTAGGACGTTGGAGCTTGGCTCCGCGTCAGGCCTCTGATCGAATCCGCATTCTCAGAGTTGATATTTTATAATAAGTCCTAGGACGCTGGAGCTTGGCTCCGCGTCAGGCCTCTGATCGAATCCGCATTCTCAGAGTTGATATTTTACAAAAAGTCCTAGGACGTTGGAGCTTGGCTCCGCGTCAGGCCTCTGATCGAATCCGCATTCTCAGAGTTGATATTTTATAATAAGTCCTAGGACGCTGGAGCTTGGCTCCGCGTCAGGCCTCTGATCGAATCCGCATTCTCAGAGTTGATATTTTATAATAAGTCCAAGGACGCTGGAGCTTGGCTCCGCGTCAGGCCTCTGATCGAATCCGCATTCTTAGAGTTGATATTTTACAATAAGTCCTAGGACGCTGGAGCTTGGCTCCGCGTCAGGCCTCTGATCGAATCCGCATTCTCAGAGTTGATATTTTATAATAAGTCCTAGGACGCTGGAGCTTGGCTCCGCGTCAGGCCTATGATCGAATCCGCATTCTCAGAGTTGATATTTTACAATAGGTCCTAGGACGCTGGAGTCTGGCTCCGCGTCAGGCCTCTGATCGAATCCGCATTCTCAGAGTTGATATTTTATAATAAGTCCTAGGACGCTAGAGCTTGGCTCCGCGTTAAGCCTCTGATCGAATCCGCATTCTCAGAGTTGATATTTTATAATAAGTCCTAGGACGCTGGAGCTTGGCTCCGCGTCAGGCCTCTGATCGAATCCGCATTCTCAGAGTTGATATTTTACAATAAGTCCTAGGACGTTGGAGCTTGGCTCCGCGTCAGGCCTCTGATCGAATCCGCATTCTCAGAGTTGATATTTTATAATAAGTCCTAGGACGCTGGAGCTTGGCTCCGCGTCAGGCCTCTGATCGAATCCGCATTCTCAGAGTTGATATTTTACAAAAAGTCCTAGGACGGTGGAGCTTGGCTCCGCGTCAGGCCTCTGATCGAATCCGCATTCTCAGAGTTGATATTTTATAATAAGTCCTAGGACGCTGGAGCTTGGCTCCGCGTCAGGCCTCTGATCGAATCCGCATTCTCAGAGTTGATATTTTACAAAAAGTCCTAGGACGCTTGAGCTTGGCTCCGCGTCAGGCCTCTGATCGAATCCGCATTCTCAGATTTGATATTTTATAATAAGTCCTAGGTCGCTGGAGCTTGGCTCCGCGTCAGGCCTCTAATCGAATCCGCATTCTCAGAGTTGATATTTTACAATAAGTCCTAGGACGCTGGAGCTTGGCTCCGCGTCAGGCCTCTGATCGAATCTGCATTCTCAGAGTTGATATTTTACAAAAAGTCCTAGGACGCTGGAGTTTGGCTCCGCGTCAGGCCTCTGATCGAATCCGCATTCTCAGAGTTGATATTTTACAAAAAGTCCAAGGACGCTAGAGCTTGGCTCCGCGTCAGGCCTCTGATCGAATCCGCATTCTCAGAGTTGATATTTTACAAAAAGTCCTAGGACGCTAGAGCTTGGCTCCGCGTCAGGCCTCTGATCGAATCCGCATTCTCAGAGTTGATATTTTACAATAAGTCCTAGGACGCTGGAGCTTGGCTCCGCGTCAGGCCTCTGATCGAATCCGCATTCTCAGAGTTGATATTTTACAAAAAGTCCTAGGACGCTTGAGCTTGGCTCCCCGTCAGGCCTCTGATCGAATCCGCATTCTCAGAGTTGATATTTTATAATAAGTCCTAGGTCGCTGGAGCTTGGCTCCGCGTCAGGCCTCTGATCGAATCCGCATTCTCAGAGTTGATATTTTACAATAAGTCCTAGGACGCTGGAGCTTGGCTCCGCGTCAGGCCTCTGATCGAATCTGCATTCTCAGAGTTGATATTTTACAAAAAGTCCTAGGACGCTGGAGTTTGGCTCCGCGTCAGGCCTCTGATCGAATCCGCATTCTCAGAGTTGATATTTTACAAAAAGTCCAAGGACGCTAGAGCTTGGCTCCGCGTCAGGCCTCTGATCGAATCCGCATTCTCAGAGTTGATATTTTACAAAAAGTCCAAGGACGCTGGAGCTTGGCTCCGCGTCAGGCCTCTGATCGAATCCGCATTCTTAGAGTTGATATTTTACAATAAGTCCTAGGACGCTGGAGCTTGGCTCCGCGTCAGGCCTCTGATCGAATCCGCATTCTCAGAGTTGATATTTTATAATAAGTCCTAGGACGCTGGAGCTTGGCTCCGCGTCAGGCCTCTGATCGAATCCGCATTCTCAGAGTTGATATTTTACAATAGGTCCTAGGACGCTGGAGTCTGGCTCCGCGTCAGGCCTCTGATCGAATCCGCATTCTCAGAGTTGATATTTTATAATAAGTCCTAGGACGCTAGAGCTTGGCTCCGCGTTAAGCCTCTGATCGAATCCGCATTCTCAGAGTTGATATTTTATAATAAGTCCTAGGACGCTGGAGCTTGGCTCCGCGTCAGGCCTCTGATCGAATCCGCATTCTCAAAGTTGATATTTTACAATAAGTCCTAGGACGTTGGAGCTTGGCTCCGCGTCAGGCCTCTGATCGAATCCGCATTCTCAGAGTTGATATTTTATAATAAGTCCTAGGACGCTGGAGCTTGGCTCCGCGTCAGGCCTCTGATCGAATCCGCATTCTCAGAGTTTATATTTTACAAAAAGTCCTAGGACGCTTGAGCTTGGCTCCGCGTCAGGCCTCTGATCGAATCCGCATTCTCAGAGTTGATATTTTATAATAAGTCCTAGGTCGCTGGAGCTTGGCTCCGCGTCAGGCCTCTGATCGAATCCGCATTCTCAGAGTTGATATTTTACAATAAGTCCTAGGACGCTGGAGCTTGGCTCCGCGTCAGGCCTCTGATCGAATCTGCATTCTCAGAGTTGATATTTTACAAAAAGTCCTAGGACGCTGGAGTTTGGCTCCGCGTCAGGCCTCTGATCGAATCCGCATTCTCAGAGTTGATATTTTACAAAAAGTCCAAGGACGCTAGAGCTTGGCTCCGCGTCAGGCCTCTGATCGAATCCGCATTCTCAGAGTTGATATTTTACAAAAAGTCCTAGGACGCTAGAGCTTGGCTCCGCGTCAGGCCTCTGATCGAATCCGCATTCTCAGAGTTGATATTTTACAATAAGTCCTAGGACGCTGGAGCTTGGCTCCGCGTCAGGCCTCTGATCGAATCCGCATTCTCAGAGTTGATATTTTATAATAAGTCCTAGGACGCTGGAGCTTGGCTCCGCGTCAGGCCTCTGATCGAATCTGCATTCTCAGAGTTGATATTTTACAAAAAGTCCTAGGACGCTGGAGTTTGGCTCCGCGTCAGGCCTCTGATCGAATCCGCATTCTCAGAGTTGATATTTTACAAAAAGTCCAAGGACGCTAGAGCTTGGCTCCGCGTCAGGCCTCTGATCGAATCCGCATTCTCAGAGTTGATATTTTACAAAAAGTCCAAGGACGCTGGAGCTTGGCTACGCGTCAGGCCTCTGATCGAATCTGCATTCTTAGAGTTGATATTTTACAATAAGTCCTAGGACGCTGGAGCTTGGCTCCGCGTCAGGCCTCTGATCGAATCCGCATTCTCAGAGTTGATATTTTATAATAAGTCCTAGGACGCTGGAGCTTGGCTCCGCGTCAGGCCTATGATCGAATCCGCATTCTCAGAGTTGATATTTTACAATAGGTCCTAGGACGCTGGAGTCTGGCTCCGCGTCAGGCCTCTGATCGAATCCGCATTCTCAGAGTTGATATTTTATAATAAGTCCTAGGACGCTAGAGCTTGGCTCCGCGTTAAGCCTCTGATCGAATCCGCATTCTCAGAGTTGATATTTTATAATAAGTCCTAGGACGCTGGAGCTTGGCTCCGCGTCAGGCCTCTGATCGAATCCGCATTCTCAGAGTTGATATTTTACAATAAGTCCTAGGACGTTGGAGCTTGGCTCCGCGTCAGGCCTCTGATCGAATCCGCATTCTCAGAGTTGATATTTTATAATAAGTCCTAGGACGCTGGAGCTTGGCTCCGCGTCAGGCCTCTGATCGAATCCGCATTCTCAGAGTTGATATTTTACAAAAAGTCCTAGGACGTTGGAGCTTGGCTCCGCGTCAGGCCTCTGATCGAATCCGCATTCTCAGAGTTGATATTTTATAATAAGTCCTAGGACGCTGGAGCTTGGCTCCGCGTCAGGCCTCTGATCGAATCCGCATTCTCAGAGTTGATATTTTACAAAAAGTCCTAGGACGCTTGAGCTTGGCTCCGCGTCAGGCCTCTGATCGAATCCGCATTCTCAGATTTGATATTTTATAATAAGTCCTAGGTCGCTGGAGCTTGGCTCCGCGTCAGGCCTCTAATCGAATCCGCATTCTCAGAGTTGATATTTTACAATAAGTCCTAGGACGCTGGAGCTTGGCTCCGCGTCAGGCCTCTGATCGAATCTGCATTCTCAAAGTTGATATTTTACAAAAAGTCCTAGGACGCTGGAGTTTGGCTCCGCGTCATGCCTCTGATCGAATCCGCATTCTCAGAGTTGATATTTTACAAAAAGTCCAAGGACGCTAGAGCTTGGCTCCGCGTCAGGCCTCTGATCGAATCCGCATTCTCAGAGTTGATATTTTACAAAAAGTCCTAGGACGCTAGAGCTTGGCTCCGCGTCAGGCCTCTGATCGAATCCGCATTCTCAGAGTTGATATTTTACAATAAGTCCTAGGACGCTGGAGCTTGGCTCCGCGTCAGGCCTCTGATCGAATCCGCATTCTCAGAGTTGATATTTTACAAAAAGTCCTAGGACGCTTGAGCTTGGCTCCCCGTCAGGCCTCTGATCGAATCCGCATTCTCAGAGTTGATATTTTATAATAAGTCCTAGGTCGCTGGAGCTTGGCTCCGCGTCAGGCCTCTGATCGAATCCGCATTCTCAGAGTTGATATTTTACAATAAGTCCTAGGACGCTGGAGCTTGGCTCCGCGTCAGGCCTCTGATCGAATCTGCATTCTCAGAGTTGATATTTTACAAAAAGTCCTAGGACGCTGGAGTTTGGCTCCGCGTCAGGCCTCTGATCGAATCCGCATTCTCAGAGTTGATATTTTACAAAAAGTCCAAGGACGCTAGAGCTTGGCTCCGCGTCAGGCCTCTTATCGAATCCGCATTCTCAGAGTTGATATTTTACAAAAAGTCCAAGGACGCTGGAGCTTGGCTCCGCGTCAGGCCTCTGATCGAATCCGCATTCTTAGAGTTGATATTTTACAATAAGTCCTAGGACGCTGGAGCTTGGCTCCGCGTCAGGCCTCTGATCGAATCCGCATTCTCAGAGTTGATATTTTATAGTAAGTCCTAGGACGCTGGAGCTTGGCTCCGCGTCAGGCCTCTGATCGAATCCGCATTCTCAGAGTTGATATTTTACAATAGGTCCTAGGACGCTGGAGTCTGGCTCCGCGTCAGGCCTCTGATCGAATCCGCATTCTCAGAGTTGATATTTTATAATAAGTCCTAGGACGCTAGAGCTTGGCTCCGCGTTAAGCCTCTGATCGAATCCGCATTCTCAGAGTTGATATTTTAGAATAAGTCCTAGGACGATGGAGCTTGGCTCCGCGTCAGGCCTCTGATCGAATCCGCATTCTCAAAGTTGATATTTTACAATAAGTCCTAGGACGTTGGAGCTTGGCTCCGCGTCAGGCCTCTGATCGAATCCGCATTCTCAGAGTTGATATTTTATAATAAGTCCTAGGACGCTGGAGCTTGGCTCCGCGTCAGGCCTCTGATCGAATCCGCATTCTCAGAGTTTATATTTTACAAAAAGTCCTAGGACGCTTGAGCTTGGCTCCGCGTCAGGCCTCTGATCGAATCCGCATTCTCAGAGTTGATATTTTATAATAAGTCCTAGGTCGCTGGAGCTTGGCTCCGCGTCAGGCCTCTGATCGAATCCGCATTCTCAGAGTTGATATTTTACAATAAGTCCTAGGACGCTGGAGCTTGGCTCCGCGTCAGGCCTCTGATCGAATCTGCATTCTCAGAGTTGATATTTTACAAAAAGTCCTAGGACGCTGGAGTTTGGCTCCGCGTCAGGCCTCTGATCGAATCCGCATTCTCAGAGTTGATATTTTACAAAAAGTCCAAGGACGCTAGAGCTTGGCTCCGCGTCAGGCCTCTGATCGAATCCGCATTCTCAGAGTTGATATTTTACAAAAAGTCCTAGGACGCTAGAGCTTGGCTCCGCGTCAGGCCTCTGATCGAATCCGCATTCTCAGAGTTGATATTTTACAATAAGTCCTAGGACGCTGGAGCTTGGCTCCGCGTCAGGCCTCTGATCGAATCCGCATTCTCAGAGTTGATATTTTACAATAAGTCCTAGGACGCTGGAGCTTGGCTCCGCGTCAGGCCTCTGATCGAATCTGCATTCTCAGAGTTGATATTTTACAAAAAGTCCTAGGACGCTGGAGTTTGGCTCCGCGTCAGGCCTCTGATCGAATCCGCATTCTCAGAGTTGATATTTTACAAAAAGTCCTAGGACGCTGGAGTTTGGCTCCGCGTCAGGCCTCTGATCGAATCCGTATTCTCAGAGTTGATATTTTACAAAAAGTCCAAGGACGCTAGAGCTTGGCTCCGCGTCAGGCCTCTGATCGAATCCGCATTCTCAGAGTTGATATTTTACAAAAAGTCCTAGGACGCTAGAGCTTGGCTCCGCGTCAGGCCTCTGATCGAATCCGCATTCTCAGAGTTGATATTTTACAATAAGTCCTAGGACGCTGGAGCTTGGCTCCGCGTCAGGCCTCTGATCGAATCCGCATTCTCAGAGTTGATATTTTATAATAAGTCCTAGGACGCTGGAGCTTGGCTCCGCGTCAGGCCTCTGATCGAATCTGCATTCTCAGAGTTGATATTTTACAAAAAGTCCTAGGACGCTGGAGTTTGGCTCCGCGTCAGGCCTCTGATCGAATCCGCATTCTCAGAGTTGATATTTTACAAAAAGTCCAAGGACGCTAGAGCTTGGCTCCGCGTCAGGCCTCTGATCGAATCCGCATTCTCAGAGTTGATATTTTACAAAAAGTCCAAGGACGCTGGAGCTTGGCTACGCGTCAGGCCTCTGATCGAATCTGCATTCTTAGAGTTGATATTTTACAAAAAGTCCTAGGACGCTTGAGCTTGGCTCCCCGTCAGGCCTCTGATCGAATCCGCATTCTCAGAGTTGATATTTTATAATAAGTCCTAGGTCGCTGGAGCTTGGCTCCGCGTCAGGCCTCTGATCGAATCCGCATTCTCAGAGTTGATATTTTACAATAAGTCCTAGGACGCTGGAGCTTGGCTCCGCGTCAGGCCTCTGATCGAATCTGCATTCTCAGAGTTGATATTTTACAAAAAGTCCTAGGACGCTGGAGTTTGGCTCCGCGTCAGGCCTCTGATCGAATCCGCATTCTCAGAGTTGATATTTTACAAAAAGTCCAAGGACGCTAGAGCTTGGCTCCGCGTCAGGCCTCTTATCGAATCCGCATTCTCAGAGTTGATATTTTACAAAAAGTCCAAGGACGCTGGAGCTTGGCTCCGCGTCAGGCCTCTGATCGAATCCGCATTCTTAGAGTTGATATTTTACAATAAGTCCTAGGACGCTGGAGCTTGGCTCCGCGTCAGGCCTCTGATCGAATCCGCATTCTCAGAGTTGATATTTTATAATAAGTCCTAGGACGCTGGAGCTTGGCTCCGCGTCAGGCCTCTGATCGAATCCGCATTCTCAGAGTTGATATTTTACAATAGGTCCTAGGACGCTGGAGTCTGGCTCCGCGTCAGGCCTCTGATCGAATCCGCATTCTCAGAGTTGATATTTTATAATAAGTCCTAGGACGCTAGAGCTTGGCTCCGCGTTAAGCCTCTGATCGAATCCGCATTCTCAGAGTTGATATTTTATAATAAGTCCTAGGACGCTGGAGCTTGGCTCCGCGTCAGGCCTCTGATCGAATCCGCATTCTCAAAGTTGATATTTTACAATAAGTCCTAGGACGTTGGAGCTTGGCTCCGCGTCAGGCCTCTGATCGAATCCGCATTCTCAGAGTTGATATTTTATAATAAGTCCTAGGACGCTGGAGCTTGGCTCCGCGTCAGGCCTCTGATCGAATCCGCATTCTCAGAGTTTATATTTTACAAAAAGTCCTAGGACGCTTGAGCTTGGCTCCGCGTCAGGCCTCTGATCGAATCCGCATTCTCAGAGTTGATATTTTATAATAAGTCCTAGGTCGCTGGAGCTTGGCTCCGCGTCAGGCCTCTGATCGAATCCGCATTCTCAGAGTTGATATTTTACAATAAGTATTAGGACGCTGGAGCTTGGCTCCGCGTCAGGCCTCTGATCGAATCTGCATTCTCAGAGTTGATATTTTACAAAAAGTCCTAGGACGCTGGAGTTTGGCTCCGCGTCAGGCCTCTGATCGAATCCGCATTCTCAGAGTTGATATTTTACAAAAAGTCCAAGGACGCTAGAGCTTGGCTCCGCGTCAGGCCTCTGATCGAATCCGCATTCTCAGAGTTGATATTTTACAAAAAGTCCTAGGACGCTAGAGCTTCGCTCCGCGTCAGGCCTCTGATCGAATCCGCATTCTCAGAGTTGATATTTTACAATAAGTCCTAGGACGCTGGAGCTTGGCTCCGCGTCAGGCCTCTGATCGAATCCGCATTCTCAGAGTTGATATTTTACAATAAGTCCTAGGACGCTGGAGCTTGGCTCCGCGTCAGGCCTCTGATCGAATCTGCATTCTCAGAGTTGATATTTTACAAAAAGTCCTAGGACGCTGGAGTTTGGCTCCGCGTCAGGCCTCTGATCGAATCCGCATTCTCAGAGTTGATATTTTACAAAAAGTCCAAGGACGCTAGAGCTTGGCTCCGCGTCAGGCCTCTGATCGAATCCGCATTCTCAGAGTTGATATTTTACAAAAAGTCCTAGGACGCTAGAGCTTGGCTCCGCGTCAGGCCTCTGATCGAATCCGCATTCTCAGAGTTGATATTTTACAATAAGTCCTAGGACGCTGGAGCTTGGCTCCGCGTCAGGCCTCTGATCGAATCCGCATTCTCAGAGTTGATATTTTATAATAAGTCCTAGGACGCTGGAGCTTGGCTCCGCGTCAGGCCTCTGATCGAATCTGCATTCTCAGAGTTGATATTTTACAAAAAGTCCTAGGACGCTGGAGTTTGGCTCCGCGTCAGGCCTCTGATCGAATCCGCATTCTCAGAGTTGATATTTTACAAAAAGTCCAAGGACGCTAGAGCTTGGCTCCGCGTCAGGCCTCTGATCGAATCCGCATTCTCAGAGTTGATATTTTACAAAAAGTCCAAGGACGCTGGAGCTTGGCTACGCGTCAGGCCTCTGATCGAATCTGCATTCTTAGAGTTGATATTTTACAATAAGTCCTAGGACGCTGGAGCTTGGCTCCGCGTCAGGCCTCTGATCGAATCCGCATTCTCAGAGTTGATATTTTATAATAAGTCCTAGGTCGCTGGAGCTTGGCTCCGCGTCAGGCCTCTGATCGAATCTGCATTCTGAGAGTTGATATTTTACAAAAAGTCCTAGGACGCTGGAGTTTGGCTCCGCGTCAGGCCTCTGATCGAATCTGCATTCTCAGAGTTGATATTTTACAAAAAGTCCAAGGACGCTAGAGCTTGGCTCCGCGTCAGGCCTCTGATCGAATCCGCATTCTCAGAGTTGATATTTTATAATAAGTCCTAGGACGCTGGAGCTTGGCTCCGCGTCAGGCCTCTGATCGAATCCGCATTCTCAGAGTTGATATTTTACAATAAGTCCTAGGACGCTGGAGCATGGCTCCGCGTCAGGCCTCTGATCGAATCCGCATTCTCAGAGTTGATATTTAACAATAAGTCCTAGGACGCTGGAGCTTGGCTCCGCGTCAGGCCTCTGATCGAATCCGCATTCTCAGAGTTGATATTTTACAATAGGTCCTAGGACGCTGGAGTCTGGCTCCGCGTCAGGCCTCTGATCGAATCCGGATTCTCAGAGTTGATATTTTATAATAAGTCCTAGGACGCTAGAGCTTGGCTCCGCGTCAGGCCTCTGATCGAATCCGCATTCTCAGAGTTGATATTTTACAAAAAGTCCAAGGACGCTGGAGCTTGGCTCCGCGTCAGGCCTCTGATCGAATCCGCATTCTCAGAGTTGATATTTTACAATAGGTCCTAGGACGCTGGAGTCTGGCTCCGCGTCAGGCCTCTGATCGAATCCGCATTCTCAGAGTTGATATTTTACAAAAAGTCCTAGGACGCTTGAGCTTGGCTCCCCGTCAGGCCTCTGATCGAATCCGCATTCTCAGAGTTGATATTTTATAATAAGTCCTAGGTCGCTGGAGCTTGGCTCCGCGTCAGGCCTCTGATCGAATCCGCATTCTCAGAGTTGATATTTTACAATAAGTCCTAGGACGCTGGAGCTTGGCTCCGCGTCAGGCCTCTGATCGAATCTGCATTCTCAGAGTTGATATTTTACAAAAAGTCCTAGGACGCTGGAGTTTGGCTCCGCGTCAGGCCTCTGATCGAATCCGCATTCTCAGAGTTGATATTTTACAAAAAGTCCAAGGACGCTAGAGCTTGGCTCCGCGTCAGGCCTCTGATCGAATCCGCATTCTCAGAGTTGATATTTTACAAAAAGTCCAAGGACGCTGGAGCTTGGCTCCGCGTCAGGCCTCTGATCGAATCCGCATTCTTAGAGTTGATATTTTACAATAAGTCCTAGGACGCTGGAGCTTGGCTCCGCGTCAGGCCTCTGATCGAATCCGCATTCTCAGAGTTGATATTTTATAATAAGTCCTAGGACGCTGGAGCTTGGCTCCGCGTCAGGCCTCTGATCGAATCCGCATTCTCAGAGTTGATATTTTACAATAGGTCCTAGGACGCTGGAGTCTGGCTCCGCGTCAGGCCTCTGATCGAATCCGCATTCTCAGAGTTGATATTTTATAATAAGTCCTAGGACGCTAGAGCTTGGTTCCGCGTTAAGCCTCTGATCGAATCCGCATTCTCAGAGTTGATATTTTATAATAAGTCCTAGGACGCTGGAGCTTGGCTCCGCGTCAGGCCTCTGATCGAATCCGCATTCTCAGAGTTGATATTTTACAATAAGTCCTAGGACGTTGGAGCTTGGCTCCGCGTCAGGCCTCTGATCGAATCCGCATTCTCAGAGTTGATATTTTATAATAAGTCCTAGGACGCTGGAGCTTGGCTCCGCGTCAGGCCTCTGATCGAATCCGCATTCTCAGAGTTGATATTTTACAAAAAGTCCTAGGATGCTTGAGCTTGGCTCCGCGTCAGGCCTCTGATCGAATCCGCATTCTCAGAGTTGATATTTTATAATAAGTCCTAGGTCGCTGGAGCTTGGCTCCGCGTCAGGCCTCTGATCGAATCCGCATTCTCAGAGTTGATATTTTACAATAAGTCCTAGGACGCTGGAGCTTGGCTCCGCGTCAGGCCTCTGATCGAATCTGCATTCTCAGAGTTGATATTTTACAAAAAGTCCTAGGACGCTGGAGGTTGGCTCCGCGTCAGGCCTCTGATCGAATCCGCATTCTCAGAGTTGATATTTTACAAAAAGTCCAAGGACGCTAGAGCTTGGCTCCGCGTCAGGCCTCTGATCGAATCAGCATTCTCAGAGTTGATATTTTACAAAAAGTCCTAGGACGCTAGAGCTTGGCTCCGCGTCAGGCCTCTGATCGAATCCGCATTCTCAGAGTTGATATTTTACAATAAGTCCTAGGACGCTGGAGCTTGGCTCCGCGTCAGGCCTCTGATCGAATCCGCATTCTCAGAGTTGATATTTTATAATAAGTCCTAGGACGCTGGAGCTTGGCTCCGCGTCAGGCCTCTGATCGAATCTGCATTCTCAGAGTTGATATTTTACAAAAAGTCCTAGGACGCTGGAGTTTGGCTCCGCGTCAGGCCTCTGATCGAATCCGCATTCTCAGAGTTGATATTTTACAAAAAGTCCAAGGACGCTAGAGCTTGGCTCCGCGTCAGGCCTCTAATCGAATCCGCATTCTCAGAGTTGATATTTTACAAAAAGTCCAAGGACGCTGGAGCTTGGCTACGCGTCAGGCCTCTGATCGAATCTGCATTCTTAGAGTTGATATTTTACAATAAGTCCTAGGACGCTGGAGCTTGGCTCCGCGTCAGGCCTCTGATCGAATCCGCATTCTCAGAGTTGATATTTTATAATAAGTCCTAGGTCGCTGGAGCTTGGCTCCGCGTCAGGCCTCTGATCGAATCTGCATTCTGAGAGTTGATATTTTACAAAAAGTCCTAGGACGCTGGAGTTTGGCTCCGCGTCAGGCCCCTGATCGAATCCGCATTCTCAGAGTTGATATTTTACAAAAAGTCCAAGGACGCTAGAGCTTGGCTCCGCGTCAGGCCTCTGATCGAATCCGCATTCTCAGAGTTGATATTTTACAAAAAGTCCAAGGACGCTGGAGCTTGGCTCCGCGTCAGGCCTCTGATCGAATCCGCATTCTTAGAGTTGATATTTTACAATAAGTCCTAGGACGCTGGAGCTTGGCTCCGCGTCAGGCCTCTGATCGAATCCGCATTCTCAGAGTTGATATTTTATAATAAGTCCTAGGACGCTGGAGCTTGGCTCCGCGTCAGGCCTCTGATCGAATCCGCATTCTCAGAGTTGATATTTTACAATAGGTCCTAGGACGCTGGAGTCTGGCTCCGCGTCAGGCCTCTGATCGAATCCGCATTCTCAGAGTTGATATTTTATAATAAGTCCTAGGACGCTAGAGCTTGGCTCCGCGTTAAGCCTCTGATCGAATCCGCATTCTCAGAGTTGATATTTTATAATAAGTCCTAGGACGCTGGAGCTTGGCTCCGCGTCAGGCCTCTGATCGAATCCGCATTCTCAGAGTTGATATTTTACAATAAGTCCTAGGACGTTGGAGCTTGGCTCCGCGTCAGGCCTCTGATCGAATCCGCATTCTCAGAGTTGATATTTTATAATAAGTCCTAGGACGTTGGAGCTTGGCTCCGCGTCAGGCCTCTGATCGAATCCGCATTCTCAGAGTTGATATTTTACAAAAAGTCCTAGGACGCTTGAGCTTGGCTCCGCGTCAGGCCTCTGATCGAATCCGCATTCTCAGAGTTGATATTTTATAATAAGTCCTAGGTCGCTGGAGCTTGGCTCCGCGTCAGGCCTCTGATCGAATCCGCATTCTCAGAGTTGATATTTTACAATAAGTCCTAGGACGCTGGAGCTTGGCTCCGCGTCAGGCCTCTGATCGAATCTGCATTCTCAGAGTTGATATTTTACAAAAAGTCCTAGGACGCTGGAGTTTGGCTCCGCGTCAGGCCTCTGATCGAATCCGCATTCTCAGAGTTGATATTTTACAAAAAGTCCAAGGACGCTAGAGCTTGGCTCCGCGTCAGGCCTCTGATCGAATCCGCATTCTCAGAGTTGATATTTTACAAAAAGTCCTAGGACGCTAGAGCTTGGCTCCGCGTCAGGCCTCTGATCGAATCCGCATTCTCAGAGTTGATATTTTACAATAAGTCCTAGGACGCTGGAGCTTGGCTCCGCGTCAGGCCTCTGATCGAATCCGCATTCTCATAGTTGATATTTTATAATAAGTCCTAGGACGCTGGAGCTTGGCTCCGCGTCAGGCCTCTGATCGAATCTGCATTCTCAGAGTTGATATTTTACAAAAAGTCCTAGGACGCTGGAGTTTGGCTCCGCGTCAGGCCTCTGATCGAATCCGCATTCTCAGAGTTGATATTTTACAAAAAGTCCAAGGACGCTAGAGCTTGGCTCCGCGTCAGGCCTCTAATCGAATCCGCATTCTCAGAGTTGATATTTTACAAAAAGTCCAAGGACGCTGGAGCTTGGCTACGCGTCAGGCCTCTGATCGAATCTGCATTCTTAGAGTTGATATTTTACAATAAGTCCTAGGACGCTGGAGCTTGGCTCCGCGTCAGGCCTCTGATCGAATCCGCATTCTCAGAGTTGATATTTTATAATAAGTCCTAGGTCGCTGGAGCTTGGCTCCGCGTCAGGCCTCTGATCGAATCTGCATTCTGAGAGTTGATATTTTACAAAAAGTCCTAGGACGCTGGAGTTTGGCTCCGCGTCAGGCCCCTGATCGAATCCGCATTCTCAGAGTTGATATTTTACAAAAAGTCCAAGGACGCTAGAGCTTGGCTCCGCGTCAGGCCTCTGATCGAATCCGCATTCTCAGAGTTGATATTTTATAATAAGTCCTAGGACGCTGGAGCTTGGCTCCGCGTCAGGCCTCTGATCGAATCCGCATTCTCAGAGTTGATATTTTACAATAAGTCCTAGGACGCTGGAGCATGGCTCCGCGTCAGGCCTCTGATCGAATCCGCATTCTCAGAGTTGATATTTTACAATAAGTCCTAGGACGCTGGAGCTTGGCTCCGCGTCAGGCCTCTGATCGAATCCGCATTCTCAGAGTTGATATTTTACAATAGGTCCTAGGACGCTGGAGTATGGCTCCGCGTCAGGCCTCTGATCGAATCCGCATTCTTAGAGTTGATATTTTATAATAAGTCCTAGGACGCTAGAGCTTGGCTCCGCGTCAGGCCTCTGATCGAATCCGCATTCTCAGAGTTGATATTTTACAAAAAGTCCAAGGACGCTGGAGCTTGGCTCCGCGTCAGGCCTCTGATCGAATCCGCATTCTCAGAGTTGATATTTTACAATAGGTCCTAGGACGCTGGAGTCTGGCTCCGCGTCAGGCCTCTGATCGAATCCGCATTCTCAGAGTTGATATTTTACAAAAAGTCCTAGGACGCTTGAGCTTGGCTCCCCGTCAGGCCTCTGATCGAATCCGCATTCTCAGAGTTGATATTTTATAATAAGTCCTAGGTCGCTGGAGCTTGGCTCCGCGTCAGGCCTCTGATCGAATCCGCATTCTCAGAGTTGATATTTTACAATAAGTCCTAGGACGCTGGAGCTTGGCTCCGCGTCAGGCCTCTGATCGAATCTGCATTCTCAGAGTTGATATTTTACAAAAAGTCCTAGGACGCTGGAGTTTGGCTCCGCGTCAGGCCTCTGATCGAATCCGCATTCTCAGAGTTGATATTTTACAAAAAGTCCAAGGACGCTAGAGCTTGGCTCCGCGTCAGGCCTCTGATCGAATCCGCATTCTCAGAGTTGATATTTTACAAAAAGTCCAAGGACGCTGGAGCTTGGCTCCGCGTCAGGCCTCTGATCGAATCCGCATTCTTAGAGTTGATATTTTACAATAAGTCCTAGGACGCTGGAGCTTGGCTCCGCGTCAGGCCTCTGATCGAATCCGCATTCTCAGAGTTGATATTTTATAATAAGTCCTAGGACGCTGGAGCTTGGCTCCGCGTCAGGCCTC
This sequence comes from Persicaria tinctoria, assembly GCA_037127255.1. Lineage (NCBI taxonomy): Eukaryota > Viridiplantae > Streptophyta > Magnoliopsida > Caryophyllales > Polygonaceae > Persicaria > Persicaria tinctoria. The sequence continues at coordinate 47,349,292 of JBANSL010000006.1, read as the reverse complement.
TGATCGAATCCGCATTCTCAGAGTTGATATTTTACAATAGGTCCTAGGACGCTGGAGTCTGGCTCCGCGTCAAGCCTCTGATCGAATCCGCATTCTCAGAGTTGATATTTTATAATAAGTCCTAGGACGCTGGAGCTTGGCTCCGCGTCAGGCCTCTGATCGAATCCGCATTCTCAGAGTTGATATTTTACAATAAGTCCTAGGACGTTGGAGCTTGGCTCCGCGTCAGGCCTCTGATCGAATCCGCATTCTCAGAGTTGATATTTTATAATAAGTCCTAGGACGCTGGAGCTTGGCTCCGCGTCAGGCCTCTGATCGAATCCGCATTCTCAGAGTTGATATTTTACAAAAAGTCCTAGGACGCTTGAGCTTGGCTCCGCGTCAGGCCTCTGATCGAATCCGCATTCTCAGAGTTGATATTTTACAATAAGTCCTAGGACGCTGGAGCTTGGCTCCGCGTCAGGCCTCTGATCGAATCTGCATTCTCAGAGTTGATATTTTACAAAAAGTCCTAGGACGCTGGAGTTTGGCTCCGCGTCAGGCCTCTGATCGAATCCGCATTCTCAGAGTTGATATTTTACAAAAAGTCCAAGGACGCTAGAGCTTGGCTCCGCGTCAGGCCTCTGATCGAATCCGCATTCTCAGAGTTGATATTTTACAAAAAGTCCTAGGACGCTAGAGCTTGGCTCCGCGTCAGGCCTCTGATCGAATCCGCATTCTCAGAGTTGATATTTTACAATAAGTCCTAGGACGCTGGAGCTTGGCTCCGCGTCAGGCCTCTGATCGAATCCGCATTCTCAGAGTTGATATTTTATAATAAGTCCTAGGACGCTGGAGCTTGGCTCCGCGTCAGGCCTCTGATCGAATCTGCATTCTCAGAGTTGATATTTTACAAAAAGTCCTAGGACGCTGGAGTTTGGCTCCGCGTCAGGCCTCTGATCGAATCCGCATTCTCAGAGTTGATATTTTACAAAAAGTCCAAGGACGCTAGAGCTTGGCTCCGCGTCAGGCCTCTAATCGAATCCGCATTCTCAGAGTTGATATTTTACAAAAAGTCCAAGGACGCTGGAGCTTGGCTACGCGTCAGGCCTCTGATCGAATCTGCATTCTTAGAGTTGATATTTTACAATAAGTCCTAGGACGCTGGAGCTTGGCTCCGCGTCAGGCCTCTGATCGAATCCGCATTCTCAGAGTTGATATTTTATAATAAGTCCTAGGTCGCTGGAGCTTGGCTCCGCGTCAGGCCTCTGATCGAATCTGCATTCTGAGAGTTGATATTTTACAAAAAGTCCTAGGACGCTGGAGTTTGGCTCCGCGTCAGGCCTCTGATCGAATCCGCATTCTCAGAGTTGATATTTTACAAAAAGTCCAAGGACGCTAGAGCTTGGCTCCGCGTCAGGCCTCTGATCGAATCCGCATTCTCAGAGTTGATATTTTATAATAAGTCCTAGGACGCTGGAGCTTGGCTCCGCGTCAGGCCTCTGATCGAATCCGCATTCTCAGAGTTGATATTTTACAATAAGTCCTAGGACGCTGGAGCATGGCTCCGCGTCAGGCCTCTGATCGAATCCGCATTCTCAGAGTTGATATTTTACAATAAGTCCTAGGACGCTGGAGCTTGGCTCCGCGTCAGGCCTCTGATCGAATCCGCATTCTCAGAGTTGATATTTTACAATAGGTCCTAGGACGCTGGAGTCTGGCTCCGCGTCAGGCCTCTGATCGAATCCGCATTCTCAGAGTTGAAATTTTATAATAAGTCCTAGGACGCTAGAGCTTGGCTCCGCGTCAGGCCTCTAATTGAATCCGCATTCTCAGAGTTGATATTTTACAAAAAGTCCAAGGACGCTGGAGCTTGGCTCCGCGTCAGGCCTCTGATCGAATCCGCATTCTCAGAGTTGATATTTTACAATAGGTCCTAGGACGCTGGAGTCTGGCTCCGCGTCAGGCCTCTGATCGAATCCGCATTCTCAGAGTTGATATTTTATAATAAGTCCTAGGACGCTAGAGCTTGGCTCCGCGTCAGGCCTCTGATCGAATCCGCATTCTCAGAGTTGATATTTTACAAAAAGTCCAAGGACGCTGGAGTTTGGCTCCGCGTCAGGCCTCTGATCGAATCCGCATTCTCAGAGTTGATATTTTATAATAAGTCCTAGGACGCTGGAGCTTGGCTCCGCGTCAGGCCTCTGATCGAATCCGCATTCTCAGAGTTGATATTTTACAATAGGTCCTAGGACGCTGGAGTCTGGCTCCGCGTCAGGCCTCTGATCGAATCCGCATTCTCAGAGTTGATATTTTACAATAGGTCCTAGGACGCTTGAGTCTGGCTCCGCGTCAGGCCTCTGATCGAATCCGCATTCTCAGAGTTGATATTTTATAATAAGTCCTAGGACGCTGGAGCTTGGCTCCGCGTCAGGCCTCTGATCGAATCCGCATTCTCAGAGTTGATATTTTACAATAGGTCCTAGGACGCTGGAGTCTGGCTCCGCGTCAGGCCTCTGATCGAATCCGCATTCTCAGAGTTGATATTTTACAAAAAGTCCAAGGACGCTGGAGCTTGGCTACGCGTCGGGCCTCTGATCGAATCTGCATTCTTAGAGTTGATATTTTACAATAAGTCCTAGGACGCTGGAGCTTGGCTCCGCGTCAGGCCTCTGATCGAATCCGCATTCTCAGAGTTGATATTTTATAATAAGTCCTAGGTCGCTGGAGCTTGGCTCCGCGTCAGGCCTCTGATCGAATCTGCATTCTGAGAGTTGATATTTTACAAAAAGTCCTAGGACGCTGGAGTTTGGCTCCGCGTCAGGCCTCTGATCGAATCCGCATTCTCAGAGTTGATATTTTACAAAAAGTCCAAGGACACTAGAGCTTGGCTCCGCGTCAGGCCTCTGATCGAATCCGCATTCTCAGAGTTGATATTTTACAAAAAGTCCAAGGACGCTGGAGCTTGGCTCCGCGTCAGGCCTCTGATCGAATCCGCATTCTTAGAGTTGATATTTTACAATAAGTCCTAGGACGCTGGAGCATGGCTCCGCGTGAGGCCTCTGATCGAATCCGCATTCTCAGAGTTGATATTTTATAATAAGTCCTAGGACGCTGGAGCTTGGCTCCGCGTCAGGCCTCTGATCGAATCCGCATTCTCAGAGTTGATATTTTACAATAGGTCCTAGGACGCTGGAGTCTGGCTCCGCGTCAGGCCTCTGATCGAATCCGCATTCTCAGAGTTGATATTTTATAATAAGTCCTAGGACGCTAGAGCTTGGCTCCGCGTCAGGCCTCTGATCGAATCCGCATTCTCAGAGTTGATATTTTACAAAAAGTCCAAGGACGCTGGAGCTTGGCTCCGCGTCAGGCCTCTGATCGAATCCGCATTCTCAGAGTTGATATTTTACAATAGGTCCTAGGACGCTGGAGTCTGGCTCCGCGTCAGGCCTCTGATCGAATCCGCATTCTCAGAGTTGATATTTTACAATAAGTCCTAGGACGCTAGAGCTTGGCTCCGCGTCAGGCCTCTGATCGAATCCGCATTCTCAGAGTTGATATTTTACAAAAAGTCCAAGGACGCTGGAGTTTGGCTCCGCGTCAGGCCTCTGATCGAATCCGCATTCTCAGAGTTGATATTTTACAAAAAGTCCAAGGACGCTAGAGCTTGGCTCCGCGTCAGGCCTCTGATCGAATCCGCATTCTCAGAGTTGATATTTTACAAAAAGTCCAAGGACGCTGGAGCTTGGCTCCGCGTCAGGCCTCTGATCGAATCTGCATTCTTAGAGTTGATATTTTACAATAAGTCCTAGGACGCTGGAGCTTGGCTCCGCGTCAGGCCTCTGATCGAATCCGCATTCTCAGAGTTGATATTTTATAATAAGTCCTAGGTCGCTGGAGCTTGGCTCCGCGTCAGGCCTCTGATCGAATCTGCATTCTCAGAGTTGATATTTTACAAAAAGTCCTAGGACGCTGGAGTTTGGCTCCGCGTCAGGCCTCTGATCGAATCCGCATTCTCAGAGTTGATAATTTACAAAAAGTCCAAGGACGCTGGAGCTTGGCTCCGCGTCAGGCCTCTGATCGAATCCGCATTCTCAGAGTTGATATTTTACAAAAAGTCCTAGGACGCTAGAGCTTGGCTCCGCGTCAGGCCTCTGATCGAATCCGCATTCTCAGAGTTGATATTTTACAAAAAGTCCTAGGACGCTAGAGCTTGGCTCCGCGTCAGGCCTCTGATCGAATCCGCATTCTCAGAGTTGATATTTTACAAAAAGTCCTAGGACGCTGGAGCTTGGCTCCGCGTCAGGCCTCTGATCGAATCCGCATTCTCAGAGTTGATATTTTATAATAAGTCCTAGGTCGCTGGAGCTTGGCTCCGCGTCAGGCCTCTGATCGAATCTGCATTCTGAGAGTTGATATTTTACAAAAAGTCCTAGGACGCTGGAGTTTGGCTCCGCGTCAGGCCTCTGATCGAATCCGCATTCTCAGAGTTGATATTTTACAAAAAGTCCAAGGACACTAGAGCTTGGCTCCGCGTCAGGCCTCTGATCGAATCCGCATTCTCAGAGTTGATATTTTACAAAAAGTCCAAGGACGCTGGAGCTTGGCTCCGCGTCAGGCCTCTGATCGAATCCGCATTCTTAGAGTTGATATTTTACAATAAGTCCTAGGACGCTGGAGCATGGCTCCGCGTGAGGCCTCTGATCGAATCCGCATTCTCAGAGTTGATATTTTATAATAAGTCCTAGGACGCTGGAGCTTGGCTCCGCGTCAGGCCTCTGATCGAATCCGCATTCTCAGAGTTGATATTTTACAATAGGTCCTAGGACGCTGGAGTCTGGCTCCGCGTCAGGCCTCTGATCGAATCCGCATTCTCAGAGTTGATATTTTATAATAAGTCCTAGGACGCTAGAGCTTGGCTCCGCGTCAGGCCTCTGATCGAATCCGCATTCTCAGAGTTGATATTTTACAAAAAGTCCAAGGACGCTGGAGCTTGGCTCCGCGTCAGGCCTCTGATCGAATCCGCATTCTCAGAGTTGATATTTTACAATAGGTCCTAGGACGCTGGAGTCTGGCTCCGCGTCAGGCCTCTGATCGAATCCGCATTCTCAGAGTTGATATTTTACAATAAGTCCTAGGACGCTAGAGCTTGGCTCCGCGTCAGGCCTCTGATCGAATCCGCATTCTCAGAGTTGATATTTTACAAAAAGTCCAAGGACGCTGGAGTTTGGCTCCGCGTCAGGCCTCTGATCGAATCCGCATTCTCAGAGTTGATATTTTACAAAAAGTCCAAGGACGCTAGAGCTTGGCTCCGCGTCAGGCCTCTGATCGAATCCGCATTCTCAGAGTTGATATTTTACAAAAAGTCCAAGGACGCTGGAGCTTGGCTCCGCGTCAGGCCTCTGATCGAATCTGCATTCTTAGAGTTGATATTTTACAATAAGTCCTAGGACGCTGGAGCTTGGCTCCGCGTCAGGCCTCTGATCGAATCCGCATTCTCAGAGTTGATATTTTATAATAAGTCCTAGGTCGCTGGAGCTTGGCTCCGCGTCAGGCCTCTGATCGAATCTGCATTCTCAGAGTTGATATTTTACAAAAAGTCCTAGGACGCTGGAGTTTGGCTCCGCGTCAGGCCTCTGATCGAATCCGCATTCTCAGAGTTGATAATTTACAAAAAGTCCAAGGACGCTGGAGCTTGGCTCCGCGTCAGGCCTCTGATCGAATCCGCATTCTCAGAGTTGATATTTTACAAAAAGTCCTAGGACGCTAGAGCTTGGCTCCGCGTCAGGCCTCTGATCGAATCCGCATTCTCAGAGTTGATATTTTACAAAAAGTCCTAGGACGCTAGAGCTTGGCTCCGCGTCAGGCCTCTGATCGAATCCGCATTCTCAGAGTTGATATTTTACAAAAAGTCCTAGGACGCTGGAGCTTGGCTCCGCGTCAGGCCTCTGATCGAATCCGCATTCTCAGAGTTGATATTTTATAATAAGTCCTAGGTCGCTGGAGCTTGGCTCCGCGTCAGGCCTCTGATCGAATCTGCATTCTGAGAGTTGATATTTTACAAAAAGTCCTAGGACGCTGGAGTTTGGCTCCGCGTCAGGCCTCTGATCGAATCCGCATTCTCAGAGTTGATATTTTACAAAAAGTCCAAGGACACTAGAGCTTGGCTCCGCGTCAGGCCTCTGATCGAATCCGCATTCTCAGAGTTGATATTTTACAAAAAGTCCAAGGACGCTGGAGCTTGGCTCCGCGTCAGGCCTCTGATCGAATCCGCATTCTTAGAGTTGATATTTTACAATAAGTCCTAGGACGCTGGAGCATGGCTCCGCGTGAGGCCTCTGATCGAATCCGCATTCTCAGAGTTGATATTTTATAATAAGTCCTAGGACGCTGGAGCTTGGCTCCGCGTCAGGCCTCTGATCGAATCCGCATTCTCAGAGTTGATATTTTACAATAGGTCCTAGGACGCTGGAGTCTGGCTCCGCGTCAGGCCTCTGATCGAATCCGCATTCTCAGAGTTGATATTTTATAATAAGTCCTAGGACGCTAGAGCTTGGCTCCGCGTCAGGCCTCTGATCGAATCCGCATTCTCAGAGTTGATATTTTACAAAAAGTCCAAGGACGCTGGAGCTTGGCTCCGCGTCAGGCCTCTGATCGAATCCGCATTCTCAGAGTTGATATTTTACAATAGGTCCTAGGACGCTGGAGTCTGGCTCCGCGTCAGGCCTCTGATCGAATCCGCATTCTCAGAGTTGATATTTTATAATAAGTCCTAGGACGCTAGAGCTTGGCTCCGCGTCAGGCCTCTGATCGAATCCGCATTCTCAGAGTTGATATTTTACAAAAAGTCCAAGGACGCTGGAGTTTGGCTCCGCGTCAGGCCTCTGATCGAATCCGCATTCTCAGAGTTGATATTTTACAAAAAGTCCAAGGACGCTAGAGCTTGGCTCCGCGTCAGGCCTCTGATCGAATCCGCATTCTCAGAGTTGATATTTTACAAAAAGTCCAAGGACGCTGGAGCTTGGCTCCGCGTCAGGCCTCTAATCGAATCTGCATTCTTAGAGTTGATATTTTACAATAAGTCCTAGGACGCTGGAGCTTGGCTCCGCGTCAGGCCTCTGATCGAATCCGCATTCTCAGAGTTGATATTTTATAATAAGTCCTAGGTCGCTGGAGCTTGGCTCCGCGTCAGGCCTCTGATCGAATCTGCATTCTCAGAGTTGATATTTTACAAAAAGTCCTAGGACGCTGGAGTTTGGCTCCGCGTCAGGCCTCTGATCGAATCCGCATTCTCAGAGTTGATATTTTACAAAAAGTCCAAGGACGCTGGAGCTTGGCTCCGCGTCAGGCCTCTGATCGAATCCGCATTCTCAGAGTTGATATTTTACAAAAAGTCCTAGGACGCTAGAGCTTGGCTCCGCGTCAGGCCTCTGATCGAATCCGCATTCTCAGAGTTGATATTTTACAAAAAGTCCTAGGACGCTAGAGCTTGGCTCCGCGTCAGGCCTCTGATCGAATCCGCATTCTCAGAGTTGATATTTTACAATAAGTCCTAGGACGCTGGAGTTTGGCTCCGCGTCAGGCCTCTGATCGAATCTGCATTCTCAGAGTTGATATTTTACAAAAAGTCCAAGGACGCTAGAGCTTGGCTCCGCGTCAGGCCTCTGATCGAATCCGCATTCTCAGAGTTGATATTTTACAAAAAGTCCAAGGACGCTGGAGCTTGGCTCCGCGTCAGGCCTCTGATCGAATCCGCATTCTTAGAGTTGATATTTTACAATAAGTCCTAGGACGCTGGAGCTTGGCTCCGCGCCAGGCCTCTGATCGAATCGGCATTCTCAGAGTTGATATTTTATAATAAGTCCTAGGACGCTGGAGCTTGGCTCCGCGTCAGGCCTCTGATCGAATCCGCATTCTCAGAGTTGATATTTTACAATAGGTCCTAGGACGCTGCAGTCTGGCTCCGCGTCAGGCCTCTGATCGAATCCGCATTCTCAGAGTTGATATTTTATAATAAGTCCTAGGACGCTAGAGCTTGGCTCCGCGTTAAGCCTCTGATCGAATCCGCATTCTCAGAGTTGATATTTTATAATAAGTCCTAGGACGCTGGAGCTTGGCTCCGCGTCAGGCCTCTGATCGAATCCGCATTCTCAGAGTTGATATTTTACAATAAGTCCTAGGACGTTGGAGCTTGGCTCCGCGTCAGGCCTCTGATCGAATCCGCATTCTCAGAGTTGATATTTTATAATAAGTCCTAGGACGCTGGAGCTTGGCTCCGCGTCAGGCCTCTGATCGAATCCGCATTCTCAGAGTTGATATTTTACAAAAAGTCCTAGGACGTTGGAGCTTGGCTCCGCGTCAGGCCTCTGATCGAATCCGCATTCTCAGAGTTGATATTTTATAATAAGTCCTAGGACGCTGGAGCTTGGCTCCGCGTCAGGCCTCTGATCGAATCCGCATTCTCAGAGTTGATATTTTACAAAAAGTCCTAGGACGCTTGAGCTTGGCTCCGCGTCAGGCCTCTGATCGAATCCGCATTCTCAGATTTGATATTTTATAATAAGTCCTAGGTCGCTGGAGCTTGGCTCCGCGTCAGGCCTCTGATCGAATCTGCATTCTCAGAGTTGATATTTTACAAAAAGTCCTAGGACGCTGGAGTTTGGCTCCGCGTCAGGCCTCTGATCGAATCCGCATTCTCAGAGTTGATATTTTACAAAAAGTCCAAGGACGCTAGAGCTTGGCTCCGCGTCAGGCCTCTGATCGAATCCGCATTCTCAGAGTTGATATTTTACAAAAAGTCCTAGGACGCTAGAGCTTGGCTCCGCGTCAGGCCTCTGATCGAATCCGCATTCTCAGAGTTGATATTTTGCAATAAGTCCTAGGACGCTGGAGCTTGGCTCCGCGTCAGGCCTCTGGTCGAATCCGCATTCTCAGAGTTGATATTTTACAAAAAGTCCAAGGACGCTAGAGCTTGGCTCCGCGTCAGGCCTCTGATCGAATCCGCATTCTCAGAGTTGATATTTTATAATAAGTCCTAGGACGCTGGAGCTTGGCTCCGCGTCAGGCCTCTGATCGAATCCGCATTCTCAGAGTTGATATTTTACAATAAGTCCTAGGACGCTGGAGCATGGCTTCGCGTCAGGCCTCTGATCGAATCCGCATTCTCAGAGTTGATATTTTACAATAAGTCCTAGGACGCTGGAGCTTGGCTCCGCGTCAGGCCTCTGATCGAATCCGCATTCTCAGAGTTGATATTTTACAATAGGTCCTAGGACGCTGGAGTCTGGCTCCGCGTCAGGCCTCTGATCGAATCCGCATTCTCAGAGTTGAAATTTTATAATAAGTCCTAGGACGCTAGAGCTTGGCTCCGCGTCAGGCCTCTGATCGAATCCGCATTCTCAGAGTTGATATTTTACAAAAAGTCCAAGGACGCTGGAGCTTGGCTCCGCGTCAGGCCTCTGATCGAATCCGCATTCTCAGAGTTGATATTTTACAATAGGTCCTAGGACGCTGGAGTCTGGCTCCGCGTCAGGCCTCTGATCGAATCCGCATTCTCAGAGTTGATATTTTATAATAAGTCCTAGGACGCTAGAGCTTGGCTCCGCGCCAGGCCTCTGATCGAATCCGCATTCTCAGAGTTGATATTTTACAAAAAGTCCAAGGACGCTGGAGTTTGGCTCCGCGTCAGGCCTCTGATCGAATCCGCATTCTCAGAGTTGATATTTTATAATAAGTCCTAGGACGCTGGAGCTTGGCTCCGCGTCAGGCCTCTGATCGAATCCGCATTCTCAGAGTTGATATTTTACAATAGGTCCTAGGACGCTGGAGTCTGGCTCCGCGTCAGGCCTCTGATCGAATCCGCATTCTCAGAGTTGATATTTTACAATAGGTCCTAGGACGCTGGAGTCTGGCTCCGCGTCAGGCCTCTGATCGAATCCGCATTCTCAGAGTTGATATTTTATAATAAGTCCTAGGACGCTGGAGCTTGGCTCCGCGTCAGGCCTCTGATCGAATCCGCATTCTCAGAGTTGATATTTTACAATAGGTCCTAGGACGCTGGAGTCTGGCTCCGCGTCAGGCCTCTGATCGAATCCGCATTCTCAGAGTTGATATTTTACAAAAAGTCCAAGGACGCTGGAGCTTGGCTCCGCGTCAGGCCTCTGATCGAATCCGCATTCTCAGAGTTGATATTTTACAATAGGTCCTAGGACGCTGGAGTCTGGCTCCGCGTCAGGCCTCTGATCGAATCCGCATTCTCAGAGTTGATATTTTATAATAAGTCCTAGGACGCTAGAGCTTGGCTCCGCGTCAGGCCTCTGATCGAATCCGCATTCTCAGAGTTGATATTTTACAAAAAGTCCAAGGACGCTGGAGTTTGGCTCCGCGTCAGGCCTCTGATCGAATCCGCATTCTCAGAGTTGATATTTTACAAAAAGTCCAAGGACGCTAGAGCTTGGCTCCGCGTCAGGCCTCTGATCGAATACGCATTCTCAGAGTTGATATTTTACAAAAAGTCCAAGGACGCTGGAGCTTGGCTCCGCGTCAGGCCTCTGATCGAATCTGCATTCTTAGAGTTGATATTTTACAATAAGTCCTAGGACGCTGGAGCTTGGCTCCGCGTCAGGCCTCTGATCGAATCCGCATTCTCAGAGTTGATATTTTATAATAAGTCCTAGGTCGCTGGAGCTTGGCTCCGCGTCAGGCCTCTGATCGAATCTGCATTCTCAGAGTTGATATTTTACAAAAAGTCCTAGGACGCTGGAGTTTGGCTCCGCGTCAGGCCTCTGATCGAATCCGCATTCTCAGAGTTGATATTTTACAAAAAGTCCAAGGACGCTGGAGCTTGGCTCCGCGTCAGGCCTCTGATCGAATCCGCATTCTCAGAGTTGATATTTTACAAAAAGTCCTAGGACGCTAGAGCTTGGCTCCGCGTCAGGCCTCTGATCGAATCCGCATTCTCAGAGTTGTTATTTTACAAAAAGTCCTAGGACGCTAGAGCTTGGCTCCGCGTCAGGCCTCTGATCGAATCCGCATTCTCAGAGTTGATATTTTACAATAAGTCCTAGGACGCTGGAGTTTGGCTCCGCGTCAGGCCTCTGATCGAATCTGCATTCTCAGAGTTGATATTTTACAAAAAGTCCAAGGACGCTAGAGCTTGGCTCCGCGTCAGGCCTCTGATCGAATCCGCATTCTCAGAGTTGATATTTTACAAAAAGTCCAAGGACGCTGGAGCTTGGCTCCGCGTCAGGCCTCTGATCGAATCCGCATTCTTAGAGTTGATATTTTACAATAAGTCCTAGGACGCTGGAGCTTGGCTCCGCGTCAGGCCTCTGATCGAATCCGCATTCTCAGAGTTGATATTTTATAATAATTCCTAGGACGCTGGAGCTTGGCTCCGCGTCAGGCCTCTGATCGAATCCGCATTCTCAGAGTTGATATTTTACAATAGGTCCTAGGACGCTGCAGTCTGGCTCCGCGTCAGGCCTCTGATCGAATCCGCATTCTCAGAGTTGATATTTTATAATAAGTCCTAGGACGCTAGAGCTTGGCTCCGCGTTAAGCCTCTGATCGAATCCGCATTCTCAGAGTTGATATTTTATAATAAGTCCTAGGACGCTGGAGCTTGGCTCCGCGTCAGGCCTCTGATCGAATCCGCATTCTCAGAGTTGATATTTTACAATAAGTCCTAGGACGTTGGAGCTTGGCTCCGCGTCAGGCCTCTGATCGAATCCGCATTCTCAGAGTTGATATTTTATAATAAGTCCTAGGACGCTGGAGCTTGGCTCCGCGTCAGGCCTCTGATCGAATCCGCATTCTCAGAGTTGATATTTTACAAAAAGTCCTAGGACGTTGGAGCTTGGCTCCGCGTCAGGCCTCTGATCGAATCCGCATTCTCAGAGTTGATATTTTATAATAAGTCCAAGGACGCTGGAGCTTGGCTCCGCGTCAGGCCTCTGATCGAATCTGCATTCTTAGAGTTGATATTTTACAATAAGTCCTAGGACGCTGGAGCTTGGCTCCGCGTCAGGCCTCTGATCGAATCCGCATTCTCAGAGTTGATATTTTATAATAAGTCCTAGGTCGCTGGAGCTTGGCTCCGCGTCAGGCCTCTGATCGAATCTGCATTCTCAGAGTTGATATTTTACAAAAAGTCCTAGGACGCTGGAGTTTGGCTCCGCGTCAGGCCTCTGATCGAATCCGCATTCTCAGAGTTGATATTTTACAAAAAGTCCAAGGACGCTGGAGCTTGGCTCCGCGTCAGGCCTCTGATCGAATCCGCATTCTCAGAGTTGATATTTTACAAAAAGTCCTAGGACGCTAGAGCTTGGCTCCGCGTCAGGCCTCTGATCGAATCCGCATTCTCAGAGTTGATATTTTACAAAAAGTCCTAGGACGCTAGAGCTTGGCTCCGCGTCAGGCCTCTGATCGAATCCGCATTCTCAGAGTTGATATTTTACAATAAGTCCTAGGACGCTGGAGTTTGGCTCCGCGTCAGGCCTCTGATCGAATCTGCATTCTCAGAGTTGATATTTTACAAAAAGTCCAAGGACGCTGGAGCTTGGCTCCGCGTCAGGCCTCTGATCGAATCCGCATTCTCAGAGTTGATATTTTACAAAAAGTCCAAGGACGCTGGAGCTTGGCTCCGCGTCAGGCCTCTGATCGAATCCGCATTCTTAGAGTTGATATTTTACAATAAGTCCTAGGACGCTGGAGCTTGGCTCCGCGTCAGGCCTCTGATCGAATCCGCATTCTCAGAGTTGATATTTTATAATAAGTCCTAGGACGCTGGAGCTTGGCTCCGCGTCAGGCCTCTGATCGAATCCGCATTCTCAGAGTTGATATTTTACAATAGGTCCTAGGACGCTGCAGTCTGGCTCCGCGTCAGGCCTCTGATCGAATCCGCATTCTCAGAGTTGATATTTTATAATAAGTCCTAGGACGCTAGAGCTTGGCTCCGCGTTAAGCCTCTGATCGAATCCGCATTCTCAGAATTGATATTTTATAATAAGTCCTAGGACGCTGGAGCTTGGCTCCGCGTCAGGCCTCTGATCGAATCCGCATTCTCAGAGTTGATATTTTACAATAAGTCCTAGGACGTTGGAGCTTGGCTCCGCGTCAGGCCTCTGATCGAATCCGCATTCTCAGAGTTGATATTTTATAATAAGTCCTAGGACGCTGGAGCTTGGCTCCGCGTCAGGCCTCTGATCGAATCCGCATTCTCAGAGTTGATATTTTACAAAAAGTCCTAGGACGTTGGAGCTTGGCTCCGCGTCAGGCCTCTGATCGAATCCGCATTCTCAGAGTTGATATTTTATAATAAGTCCTAGGACGCTGGAGCTTGGCTCCGCGTCAGGCCTCTGATCGAATCCGCATTCTCAGAGTTGATATTTTACAAAAAGTCCTAGGACGCTTGAGCTTGGCTCCGCGTCAGGCCTCTGATCGAATCCGCATTCTCAGATTTGATATTTTATAATAAGTCCTAGGTCGCTGGAGCTTGGCTCCGCGTCAGGCCTCTAATCGAATCCGCATTCTCAGAGTTGATATTTTACAATAAGTCCTAGGACGCTGGAGCTTGGCTCCGCGTCAGGCCTCTGATCGAATCTGCATTCTCAGAGTTGATATTTTACAAAAAGTCCTAGGACGCTGGAGTTTGGCTCCGCGTCAGGCCTCTGATCGAATCCGCATTCTCAGAGTTGATATTTTACAAAAAGTCCAAGGACGCTAGAGCTTGGCTCCGCGTCAGGCCTCTGATCGAATCCGCATTCTCAGAGTTGATATTTTACAAAAAGTCCTAGGACGCTAGAGCTTGGCTCCGCGTCAGGCCTCTGATCGAATCCGCATTCTCAGAGTTGATATTTTGCAATAAGTCCTAGGACGCTGGAGCTTGGCTCCGCGTCAGGCCTCTGATCGAATCCGCATTCTCAGAGTTGATATTTTACAAAAAGTCCTAGGACGCTTGAGCTTGGCTCCGCGTCAGGCCTCTGATCGAATCCGCATTCTCAGAGTTGATATTTTATAATAAGTCCTAGGTCGCTGGAGCTTGGCTCCGCGTCAGGCCTCTGATCGAATCCGCATTCTCAGAGTTGATATTTTACAATAAGTCCTAGGACGCTGGAGCTTGGCTCCGCGTCAGGCCTCTGATCGAATCTGCATTCTCAGAGTTGATATTTTACAAAAAGTCCTAGGACGCTGGAGTTTGGCTCCGCGTCAGACCTCTGATCGAATCCGCATTCTCAGAGTTGATATTTTACAAAAAGTCCAAGGACGCTAGAGCTTGCCTCCGCGTCAGGCCTCTGATCGAATCCGCATTCTCAGAGTTGATATTTTACAAAAAGTCCAAGGACGCTGGAGCTTGGCTCCGCGTCAGGCCTCTGATCGAATCCGCATTCTTAGAGTTGATATTTTACAATAAGTCCTAGGACGCTGGAGCTTGGCTCCGCGTCAGGCCTCTGATCGAATCCGCATTCTCAGAGTTGATATTTTATAATAAATCCTAGGACGCTGGAGCTTGGCTCCGCGTCAGGCCTCTGATCGAATCCGCATTCTCAGAGTTGATATTTTACAATAGGTCCTAGGACGCTAGAGCTTGGCTCCGCGTTAAGCCTCTGATCGAATCCGCATTCTCAGAGTTGATATTTTATAATAAGTCCTAGGACGCTGGAGCTTGGCTCCGCGTCAGGCCTCTGATCGAATCCGCATTCTCAGAGTTGATATTTTACAATAAGTCCTAGGACGTTGGAGCTTGGCTCCGCGTCAGGCCTCTGATCGAATCCGCATTCTCAGAGTTGATATTTTATAATAAGTCCTAGGACGCTGGAGCTTGGCTCCGCGTCAGGCCTCTGATCGAATCCGCATTCTCAGAGTTGATATTTTACAAAAAGTCCTAGGACGCTTGAGCTTGGCTCCGCGTCAGGCCTCTGATCGAATCCGCATTCTCAGAGTTGATATTTTATAATAAGTCCTAGGTCGCTGGAGCTTGGCTCCGCGTCAGGCCTCTGATCGAATCCGCATTCTCAGAGTTGATATTTTACAATAAGTCCTAGGACGCTGGAGCTTGGCTCCGCGTCAGGCCTCTGATCGAATCTGCATTCTCAGAGTTGATATTTTACAAAAAGTCCTAGGAAGCTGGAGTTTGGCTCCGCGTCAGGCCTCTGATCGAATCCGCATTCTCAGAGTTGATATTTTACAAAAAGTCCAAGGACGCTAGAGCTTGGCTCCGCGTCAGGCCTCTGATCGAATCCGCATTCTCAGAGTTGATATTTTACAAAAAGTCCTAGGACGCTAGAGCTTGGCTCCGCGTCAGGCCTCTGATCGAATCCGCATTCTCAGAGTTGATATTTTACAAAAAGTCCTAGGACGCTGGAGTTTGGCTACGCGTCAGGCCTCTGATCGAATCCGCATTCTCAGAGTTGATATTTTACAAAAAGTCCAAGGACGCTGGAGCTTGGCTCCGCGTCAGGCCTCTGATCGAATCCGCATTCTCAGAGTTGATATTTTACAAAAAGTCCTAGGACGCTAGAGCTTGGCTCCGCGTCAGGCCTCTGATCGAATCCGCATTCTCAGAGTTGATATTTTACAAAAAGTCCTAGGACGCTAGAGCTTGGCTCCGCGTCAGGCCTCTGATCGAATCCGCATTCTCAGAGTTGATATTTTACAATAAGTCCTAGGACGCTGGAGTTTGGCTCCGCGTCAGGCCTCTGATCGAATCTGCATTCTCAGAGTTGATATTTTACAAAAAGTCCAAGGACGCTAGAGCTTGGCTCCGCGTCAGGCCTCTGATCGAATCCGCATTCTCAGAGTTGATATTTTACAAAAAGTCCAAGGACGCTGGAGCTTGGCTCCGCGTCAGGCCTCTGATCGAATCCGCATTCTTAGAGTTGATATTTTACAATAAGTCCTAGGACGCTGGAGCTTGGCTCCGCGTCAGGCCTCTGATCGAATCCGCATTCTCAGAGTTGATATTTTATAATAAGTCCTAGGACGCTGGAGCTTGGCTCCGCGTCAGGCCTCTGATCGAATCCGCATTCTCAGAGTTGATATTTTACAATAGGTCCTAGGACGCTGCAGTCTGGCTCCGCGTCAGGCCTCTGATCGAATCCGCATTCTCAGAGTTGATATTTTATAATAAGTCCTAGGACGCTAGAGCTTGGCTCCGCGTTAAGCCTCTGATCGAATCCGCATTCTCAGAGTTGATATTTTATAATAAGTCCTAGGACGCTGGAGCTTGGCTCCGCGTCAGGCCTCTGATCGAATCCGCATTCTCAGAGTTGATATTTTACAATAGGTCCTAGGACGCTGCAGTCTGGCTCCGCGTCAGGCCTCTGATCGAATCCGCATTCTCAGAGTTGATATTTTATAATAAGTCCTAGGACGCTAGAGCTTGGCTCCGCGTTAAGCCTCTGATCGAATCCGCATTCTCAGAATTGATATTTTATAATAAGTCCTAGGACGCTGGAGCTTGGCTCCGCGTCAGGCCTCTGATCGAATCCGCATTCTCAGAGTTGATATTTTACAATAAGTCCTAGGACGTTGGAGCTTGGCTCCGCGTCAGGCCTCTGATCGAATCCGCATTCTCAGAGTTGATATTTTATAATAAGTCCTAGGACGCTGGAGCTTGGCTCCGCGTCAGGCCTCTGATCGAATCCGCATTCTCAGAGTTGATATTTTACAAAAAGTCCTAGGACGTTGGAGCTTGGCTCCGCGTCAGGCCTCTGATCGAATCGGCATTCTCAGAGTTGATATTTTATAATAAGTCCTAGGACGCTGGAGCTTGGCTCCGCGTCAGGCCTCTGATCGAATCCGCATTCTCAGAGTTGATATTTTACAAAAAGTCCTAGGACGCTTGAGCTTGGCTCCGCGTCAGGCCTCTGATCGAATCCGCATTCTCAGATTTGATATTTTATAATAAGTCCTAGGTCGCTGGAGCTTGGCTCCGCGTCAGGCCTCTAATCGAATCCGCATTCTCAGAGTTGATATTTTACAATAAGTCCTAGGACGCTGGAGCTTGGCTCCGCGTCAGGCCTCTGATCGAATCTGCATTCTCAGAGTTGATATTTTACAAAAAGTCCTAGGACGCTGGAGTTTGGCTCCACGTCAGGCCTCTGATCGAATCCGCATTCTCAGAGTTGATATTTTACAAAAAGTCCAAGGACGCTAGAGCTTGGCTCCGCGTCAGGCCTCTGATCGAATCCGCATTCTCAGAGTTGATATTTTACAAAAAGTCCTAGGACGCTAGAGCTTGGCTCCGCGTCAGGCCTCTGATCGAATCCGCATTCTCAGAGTTGATATTTTGCAATAAGTCCTAGGACGCTGGAGCTTGGCTCCGCGTCAGGCCTCTGATCGAATCCGCATTCTCAGAGTTGATATTTTACAAAAAGTCCTAGGACGCTTGAGCTTGGCTCCGCGTCAGGCCTCTGATCGAATCCGCATTCTCAGAGTTGATATTTTATAATAAGTCCTAGGTCGCTGGAGCTTGGCTCCGCGTCAGGCCTCTGATCGAATCCGCATTCTCAGAGTTGATATTTTACAATAAGTCCTAGGACGCTGGAGCTTGGCTCCGCGTCAGGCCTCTGATCGAATCTGCATTCTCAGAGTTGATATTTTACAAAAAGTCCTAGGACGCTGGAGTTTGGCTCCGCGTCAGGCCTCTGATCGAATCCGCATTCTCAGAGTTGATATTTTACAAAAAGTCCAAGGACGCTAGAGCTTGCCTCCGCGTCAGGCCTCTGATCGAATCCGCATTCTCAGAGTTGATATTTTACAAAAAGTCCAAGGACGCTGGAGCTTGGCTCCGCGTCAGGCCTCTGATCGAATCCGCATTCTTAGAGTTGATATTTTACAATAAGTCCTAGGACGCTGGAGCTTGGCTCCGCGTCAGGCCTCTGATCGAATCCGCATTCTCAGAGTTGATATTTTATAATAAGTCCTAGGACGCTGGAGCTTGGCTCCGCGTCAGGCCTCTGATCGAATCCGCATTCTCAGAGTTGATATTTTACAATAGGTCCTAGGACGCTAGAGCTTGGCTCCGCGTTAAGCCTCTGATCGAATCCGCATTCTCAGAGTTGATATTTTATAATAAGTCCTAGGACGCTGGAGCTTGGCTCCGCGTCAGGCCTCTGATCGAATCCGCATTCTCAGAGTTGATATTTTACAATAAGTCCTAGGACGTTGGAGCTTGGCTCCGCGTCAGGCCTCTGATCGAATCCGCATTCTCAGAGTTGATATTTTATAATAAGTCCTAGGACGCTGGAGCTTGGCTCCGCGTCAGGCCTCTGATCGAATCCGCATTCTCAGAGTTGATATTTTACAAAAAGTCCTAGGACGCTTGAGCTTGGCTCCGCGTCAGGCCTCTGATCGAATCCGCATTCTCAGAGTTGATATTTTATAATAAGTCCTAGGTCGCTGGAGCTTGGCTCCGCGTCAGGCCTCTGATCGAATCCGCATTCTCAGAGTTGATATTTTACAATAAGTCCTAGGACGCTGGAGCTTGGCTCCGCGTCAGGCCTCTGATCGAATCTGCATTCTCAGAGTTGATATTTTACAAAAAGTCCTAGGAAGCTGGAGTTTGGCTCCGCGTCAGGCCTCTGATCGAATCCGCATTCTCAGAGTTGATATTTTACAAAAAGTCCAAGGACGCTAGAGCTTGGCTCCGCGTCAGGCCTCTGATCGAATCCGCATTCTCAGAGTTGATATTTTACAAAAAGTCCTAGGACGCTAGAGCTTGGCTCCGCGTCAGGCCTCTGATCGAATCCGCATTCTCAGAGTTGATATTTTACAAAAAGTCCTAGGACGCTGGAGTTTGGCTACGCGTCAGGCCTCTGATCGAATCCGCATTCTCAGAGTTGATATTTTACAAAAAGTCCAAGGACGCTGGAGCTTGGCTCCGCGTCAGGCCTCTGATCGAATCCGCATTCTCAGAGTTGATATTTTACAAAAAGTCCTAGGACGCTAGAGCTTGGCTCCGCGTCAGGCCTCTGATCGAATCCGCATTCTCAGAGTTGATATTTTACAAAAAGTCCTAGGACGCTAGAGCTTGGCTCCGCGTCAGGCCTCTGATCGAATCCGCATTCTCAGAGTTGATATTTTACAATAAGTCCTAGGACGCTGGAGTTTGGCTCCGCGTCAGGCCTCTGATCGAATCTGCATTCTCAGAGTTGATATTTTACAAAAAGTCCAAGGACGCTAGAGCTTGGCTCCGCGTCAGGCCTCTGATCGAATCCGCATTCTCAGAGTTGATATTTTACAAAAAGTCCAAGGACGCTGGAGCTTGGCTCCGCGTCAGGCCTCTGATCGAATCCGCATTCTTAGAGTTGATATTTTACAATAAGTCCTAGGACGCTGGAGCTTGGCTCCGCGTCAGGCCTCTGATCGAATCCGCATTCTCAGAGTTGATATTTTATAATAAGTCCTAGGACGCTGGAGCTTGGCTCCGCGTCAGGCCTCTGATCGAATCCGCATTCTCAGAGTTGATATTTTACAATAGGTCCTAGGACGCTGCAGTCTGGCTCCGCGTCAGGCCTCTGATCGAATCCGCATTCTCAGAGTTGATATTTTATAATAAGTCCTAGGACGCTAGAGCTTGGCTCCGCGTTAAGCCTCTGATCGAATCCGCATTCTCAGAGTTGATATTTTATAATAAGTCCTAGGACGCTGGAGCTTGGCTCCGCGTCAGGCCTCTGATCGAATCCGCATTCTCAGAGTTGATATTTTACAATAAGTCCTAGGACGTTGGAGCTTGGCTCCGCGTCAGGCCTCTGATCGAATCCGCATTCTCAGAGTTGATATTTTATAATAAGTCCTAGGACGCTGGAGCTTGGCTCCGCGTCAGGCCTCTGATCGAATCCGCATTCTCAGAGTTGATATTTTACAAAAAGTCCTAGGACGCTTGAGCTTGGCTCCGCGTCAGGCCTCTGATCGAATCCGCATTCTCAGATTTGATATTTTATAATAAGTCCTAGGTCGCTGGAGCTTGGCTCCGCGTCAGGCCTCTAATCGAATCCGCATTCTCAGAGTTGATATTTTACAATAAGTCCTAGGACGCTGGAGCTTGGCTCCGCGTCAGGCCTCTGATCGAATCTGCATTCTCAGAGTTGATATTTTACAAAAAGTCCTAGGACGCTGGAGTTTGGCTCCGCGTCAGGCCTCTGATCGAATCCGCATTCTCAGAGTTGATATTTTACAAAAAGTCCAAGGACGCTAGAGCTTGGCTCCGCGTCAGGCCTCTGATCGAATCCGCATTCTCAGAGTTGATATTTTACAAAAAGTCCTAGGACGCTAGAGCTTGGCTCCGCGTCAGGCCTCTGATCGAATCCGCATTCTCAGAGTTGATATTTTGCAATAAGTCCTAGGACGCTGGAGCTTGGCTCCGCGTCAGGCCTCTGATCGAATCCGCATTCTCAGAGTTGATATTTTACAAAAAGTCCTAGGACGCTTGAGCTTGGCTCCGCGTCAGGCCTCTGATCGAATCCGCATTCTCAGAGTTGATATTTTATAATAAGTCCTAGGTCGCTGGAGCTTGGCTCCGCGTCAGGCCTCTGATCGAATCCGCATTCTCAGAGTTGATATTTTACAATAAGTCCTAGGACGCTGGAGCTTGGCTCCGCGTCAGGCCTCTGATCGAATCTGCATTCTCAGAGTTGATATTTTACAAAAAGTCCTAGGACGCTGGAGTTTGGCTCCGCGTCAGGCCTCTGATCGAATCCGCATTCTCAGAGTTGATATTTTACAAAAAGTCCAAGGACGCTAGAGCTTGCCTCCGCGTCAGGCCTCTGATCGAATCCGCATTCTCAGAGTTGATATTTTACAAAAAGTCCAAGGACGCTGGAGCTTGGCTCCGCGTCAGGCCTCTGATCGAATCCGTATTCTTAGAGTTGATATTTTACAATAAGTCCTAGGACGCTGGAGCTTGGCTCCGCGTCAGGCCTCTGATCGAATCCGCATTCTCAGAGTTGATATTTTATAATAAGTCCTAGGACGCTGGAGCTTGGCTCCGCGTCAGGCCTCTGATCGAATCCGCATTCTCAGAGTTGATATTTTACAATAGGTCCTAGGACGCTAGAGCTTGGCTCCGCGTTAAGCCTCTGATCGAATCCGCATTCTCAGAGTTGATATTTTATAATAAGTCCTAGGACGCTGGAGCTTGGCTCCGCGTCAGGCCTCTGATCGAATCCGCATTCTCAGAGTTGATATTTTACAATAAGTCCTAGGACGTTGGAGCTTGGCTCCGCGTCAGGCCTCTGATCGAATCCGCATTCTCAGAGTTGATATTTTATAATAAGTCCTAGGACGCTGGAGCTTGGCTCCGCGTCAGGCCTCTGATCGAATCCGCATTCTCAGAGTTGATATTTTACAAAAAGTCCTAGGACGCTTGAGCTTGGCTCCGCGTCAGGCCTCTGATCGAATCCGCATTCTCAGAGTTGATATTTTATAATAAGTCCCAGGTCGCTGGAGCTTGGCTCCGCGTCAGGCCTCTGATCGAATCCGCATTCTCAGAGTTGATATTTTACAATAAGTCCTAGGACGCTGGAGCTTGGCTCCGCGTCAGGCCTCTGATCGAATCTGCATTCTCAGAGTTGATATTTTACAAAAAGTCCTAGGAAGCTGGAGTTTGGCTCCGCGTCAGGCCTCTGATCGAATCCGCATTCTCAGAGTTGATATTTTACAAAAAGTCCAAGGACGCTAGAGCTTGGCTCCGCGTCAGGCCTCTGATCGAATCCGCATTCTCAGAGTTGATATTTTACAAAAAGTCCTAGGACGCTAGAGCTTGGCTCCGCGTCAGGCCTCTGATCGAATCCGCATTCTCAGAGTTGATATTTTACAAAAAGTCCTAGGACGCTGGAGTTTGGCTACGCGTCAGGCCTCTGATCGAATCCGCATTCTCAGAGTTGATATTTTACAAAAAGTCCAAGGACGCTGGAGCTTGGCTCCGCGTCAGGCCTCTGATCGAATCCGCATTCTCAGAGTTGATATTTTACAAAAAGTCCTAGGACGCTAGAGCTTGGCTCCGCGTCAGGCCTCTGATCGAATCCGCATTCTCAGAGTTGATATTTTACAAAAAGTCCTAGGACGCTAGAGCTTGGCTCCGCGTCAGGCCTCTGATCGAATCCGCATTCTCAGAGTTGATATTTTACAATAAGTCCTAGGACGCTGGAGTTTGGCTCCGCGTCAGGCCTCTGATCGAATCTGCATTCTCAGAGTTGATATTTTACAAAAAGTCCAAGGACGCTAGAGCTTGGCTCCGCGTCAGGCCTCTGATCGAATCCGCATTCTCAGAGTTGATATTTTACAAAAAGTCCAAGGACGCTGGAGCTTGGCTCCGCGTCAGGCCTCTGATCGAATCCGCATTCTTAGAGTTGATATTTTACAATAAGTCCTAGGACGCTGGAGCTTGGCTCCGCGTCAGGCCTCTGATCGAATCCGCATTCTCAGAGTTGATATTTTACAATAAGTCCTAGGACGCTGGAGTTTGGCTCCGCGTCAGGCCTCTGATCGAATCTGCATTCTCAGAGTTGATATTTTACAAAAAGTCCAAGGACGCTAGAGCTTGGCTCCGCGTCAGGCCTCTGATCGAATCCGCATTCTCAGAGTTGATATTTTACAAAAAGTCCAAGGACGCTGGAGCTTGGCTCCGCGTCAGGCCTCTGATCGAATCCGCATTCTTAGAGTTGATATTTTACAATAAGTCCTAGGACGCTGGAGCTTGGCTCCGCGTCAGGCCTCTGATCGAATCCGCATTCTCAGAGTTGATATTTTATAATAAGTCCTAGGACGCTGGAGCTTGGCTCCGCGTCAGGCCTCTGATCGAATCCGCATTCTCAGAGTTGATATTTTACAATAGGTCCTAGGACGCTGCAGTCTGGCTCCGCGTCAGGCCTCTGATCGAATCCGCATTCTCAGAGTTGATATTTTATAATAAGTCCTAGGACGCTAGAGCTTGGCTCCGCGTTAAGCCTCTGATCGAATCCGCATTCTCAGAGTTGATATTTTATAATAAGTCCTAGGACGCTGGAGCTTGGCTCCGCGTCAGGCCTCTGATCGAATCCGCATTCTCAGAGTTGATATTTTATAATAAGTCCTAGGACGCTGGAGCTTGGCTCCGCGTCAGGCCTCTGATCGAATCCGCATTCTCAGAGTTGATATTTTACAAAAAGTCCTAGGACGTTGGAGCTTGGCTCCGCGTCAGGCCTCTGATCGAATCCGCATTCTCAGAGTTGATATTTTATAATAAGTCCTAGGACGCTGGAGCTTGGCTCCGCGTCAGGCCTCTGATCGAATCCGCATTCTCAGAGTTGATATTTTATAATAAGTCCTAGGACGCTGGAGCTTGGCTCCGCGTCAGGCCTCTGATCGAATCCGCATTCTCAGAGTTGATATTTTACAAAAAGTCCTAGGACGCTTGAGCTTGGCTCCGCGTCAGGCCTCTGATCGAATCCGCATTCTCAGATTTGATATTTTATAATAAGTCCTAGGTCGTTGGAGCTTGGCTCCGCGTCAGGCCTCTAATCGAATCCGCATTCTCAGAGTTGATATTTTACAATAAGTCCTAGGACGCTGGAGCTTGGCTCCGCGTCAGGCCTCTGATCGAATCTGCATTCTCAGAGTTGATATTTTACAAAAAGTCCTAGGACGCTGGAGTTTGGCTCCGCGTCAGGCCTCTGATCGAATCCGCATTCTCAGAGTTGATATTTTACAAAAAGTCCAAGGACGCTCGAGCTTGGCTCCGCGTCAGGCCTCTGATCGAATCCGCATTCTCAGAGTTGATATTTTACAAAAAGTCCTAGGACGCTAGAGCTTGGCTCCGCGTCAGGCCTCTGATCGAATCCGCATTCTCAGAGTTGATATTTTGCAATAAGTCCTAGGACGCTGGAGCTTGGCTCCGCGTCAGGCCTCTGATCGAATCCGCATTCTCAGAGTTGATATTTTACAAAAAGTCCTAGGACGCTTGAGCTTGGCTCCGCGTCAGGCCTCTGATCGAATCCGCATTCTCAGAGTTGATATTTTATAATAAGTCCTAGGTCGCTGGAGCTTGGCTCCGCGTCAGGCCTCTGATCGAATCCGCATTCTCAGAGTTGATATTTTACAATAAGTCCTGAGACGCTGGAGCTTGGCTCCGCGTCAGGCCTCTGATCGAATCTGCATTCTCAGAGTTGATATTTTACAAAAAGTCCTAGGACGCTGGAGTTTGGCTCCGCGTCAGGCCTCTGATCGAATCCGCATTCTCAGAGTTGATATTTTACAAAAAGTCCTAGGACGCTAGAGCTTGGCTCCGCGTCAGGCCTCTGATCGAATCCGCATTCTCAGAGTTGATATTTTACAATAAGTCCTAGGACGCTGGAGCTTGGCTCCGCGTCAGGCCTCTGATCGAATCCGCATTCTCAGAATTGATATTTTATAATAAGTCCTAGGACGCTGGAGCTTGGCTCCGCGTCAGGCCTCTGATCGAATCTGCATTCTCAGAGTTGATATTTTACAAAAAGTCCTAGGACGCTGGAGTTTGGCTCCGCGTCAGGCCTCTGATCGAATCCGCATTCTCAGAGTTGATATTTTACAAAAAGTCCAAGGACGCTAGAGCTTGGCTCCGCGTCAGGCCTCTGATCGAATCCGCATTCTCAGAGTTGATATTTTACAAAAAGTCCTAGGACGCTAGAGCTTGGCTCCGCGTCAGGCCTCTGATCGAATCCGCATTCTCAGAGTTGATATTTTGCAATAAGTCCTAGGACGCTGGAGCTTGGCTCCGCGTCAGGCCTCTGATCGAATCCGCATTCTCAGAGTTGATATTTTACAAAAAGTCCTAGGACGCTTGAGCTTGGCTCCGCGTCAGGCCTCTGATCGAATCCGCATTCTCAGAGTTGATATTTTATAATAAGTCCTAGGTCGCTGGAGCTTGGCTCCGCGTCAGGCCTCTGATCGAATCCGCATTCTCAGAGTTGATATTTTACAATAAGTCCTGAGACGCTGGAGCTTGGCTCCGCGTCAGGCCTCTGATCGAATCTGCATTCTCAGAGTTGATATTTTACAAAAAGTCCTAGGACGCTGGAGTTTGGCTCCGCGTCAGGCCTCTGATCGAATCCGCATTCTCAGAGTTGATATTTTACAAAAAGTCCAAGGACGCTAGAGCTTGCCTCCGCGTCAGGCCTCTGATCGAATCCGCATTCTCAGAGTTGATATTTTACAAAAAGTCCAAGGACGCTGGAGCTTGGCTCCGCGTCAGGCGTCTGATCGAATCCGCATTCTTAGAGTTGATATTTTACAATAAGTCCTAGGACGCTGGAGCTTGGCTCCGCGTCAGGCCTCTGATCGAATCCGCATTCTCAGAGTTGATATTTTATAATAAGTCCTAGGACGCTGGAGCTTGGCTCCGCGTCAGGCCTCTGATCGAATCCGCATTCTCAGAGTTGATATTTTACAATAGGTCCTAGGACGCTGGAGTCTGGCTCCGCGTCAGGCCTCTGATCGAATCCGCATTCTCAGAGTTGATATTTTATAATAAGTCCTAGGACGCTAGAGCTTGGCTCCGCGTTAAGCCTCTGATCGAATCCGCATTCTCAGAGTTGATATTTTATAATAAGTCCTAGGACGCTGGAGCTTGGCTCCGCGTCAGGCCTCTGATCGAATCCGCATTCTCAGAGTTGATATTTTACAATAAGTCCTAGGACGTTGGAGCTTGGCTCCGCGTCAGGCCTCTGATCGAATCCGCATTCTCAGAGTTGATATTTTATAATAAGTCCTAGGACGCTGGAGCTTGGCTCCGCGTCAGGCCTCTGATCGAATCCGCATTCTCAGAGTTGATATTTTACAAAAAGTCCTAGGACGCTTGAGCTTGGCTCCGCGTCAGGCCTCTGATCGAATCCGCATTCTCAGAGTTGATATTTTATAATAAGTCCTAGGTCGCTGGAGCTTGGCTCCGCGTCAGGCCTCTGATCGAATCCGCATTCTCAGAGTTGATATTTTACAATAAGTCCTAGGACGCTGGAGCTTGGCTCCGCGTCAGGCCTCTGATCGAATCTGCATTCTCAGAGTTGATATTTTATAATAAGTCCTAGGACGCTGGAGCTTGGCTCCGCGTCAGGCCTCTGATCGAATCTGCATTCTCAGAGTTGATATTTTACAAAAAGTCCTAGGACGCTGGAGTTTGGCTCCGCGTCAGGCCTCTGATCGAATCCGCATTCTCAGAGTTGATATTTTACAAAAAGTCCAAGGACGCTAGAGCTTGGCTCCGCGTCAGGCCTCTGATCGAATCCGCATTCTCAGAGTTGATATTTTACAAAAAGTCCAAGGACGCTGGAGCTTGGCTCCGCGTCAGGCCTCTGATCGAATCCGCATTCTTAGAGTTGATATTTTACAATAAGTCCTAGGACGCTGGAGCTTGGCTCCGCGTCAAGCCTCTGATCGAATCCGCATTCTCAGAGTTGATATTTTATAATAAGTCCTAGGTCGCTGGAGCTTGGCTCCGCGTCAGGCCTCTGATCGAATCCGCATTCTCAGAGTTGATATTTTACAAAAAGTCCTAGGACGCTGGAGTCTGGCTCCGCGTCAGGCCTCTGATCGAATCCGCATTCTCAGAGTTGATATTTTATAATAAGTCCTAGGACGCTAGAGCTTGGCTCCGCGTCAGGCCTCTGATCGAATCCGCATTCTCAGAGTTGATATTTTACAAAAAGTCCTAGGACGCTGGAGCTTGGCTCCGCGTCAGGCCTCTGATCGAATCCGCATTCTCAGAGTTGATATTTTACAATAAGTCCTAGGACGTTGGAGCTTGGCTCCGCGTCAGGCCTCTGATCGAATCCGCATTCTCAGAGTTGATATTTTATAATAAGTCCTAGGACGCTGGAGCTTGGCTCCGCGTCAGGCCTCTGATCGAATCCGCATTCTCAGAGTTGATATTTTACAAAAAGTCCTAGGACGCTTGAGCTTGGCTCCGCGTCAGGCCTCTGATCGAATCCGCATTCTCAGAGTTGATATTTTATAATAATTTCTAGGTCGCTGGAGCTTGGCTCCGCGTCAGGCCTCTGATCGAATCCGCATTCTCAGAGTTGATATTTTACAATAAGTCATAGGACGCTGGAGCTTGGCTCCGCGTCAGGCCTCTGATCGAATCTGCATTCTCAGAGTTGATATTTTACAAAAAGTCCTAGGACGCTGGAGTTTGGCTCCGCGTCAGGCCTCTGATCGAATCCGCATTCTCAGAGTTGATATTTTACAAAAAGTCCTAGGACGCTGGAGTCTGGCTCCGCGTCAGGCCTCTGATCGAATCCGCATTCTCAGAGTTGATATTTTATAATAAGTCCTAGGACGCTAGAGCTTGGCTCCGCGTCAGGCCTCTGATCGAATCCGCATTCTCAGAGTTGATATTTTACAAAAAGTCCTAGGACGCTGGAGCTTGGCTCCGCGTCAGGCCTCTGATCGAATCCGCATTCTCAGAGTTGATATTTTACAATAAGTCCTGAGACGCTGGAGCTTGGCTCCGCGTCAGGCCTCTGATCGAATCTGCATTCTCAGAGTTGATATTTTACAAAAAGTCCTAGGACGCTGGAGTTTGGCTCCGCGTCAGGCCTCTGATCGAATCCGCATTCTCAGAGTTGATATTTTACAAAAAGTCCAAGGACGCTAGAGCTTGCCTCCGCGTCAGGCCTCTGATCGAATCCGCATTCTCAGAGTTGATATTTTACAAAAAGTCCAAGGACGCTGGAGCTTGGCTCCGCGTCAGGCGTCTGATCGAATCCGCATTCTTAGAGTTGATATTTTACAATAAGTCCTAGGACGCTGGAGCTTGGCTCCGCGTCAGGCCTCTGATCGAATCCGCATTCTCAGAGTTGATATTTTATAATAAGTCCTAGGACGCTGGAGCTTGGCTCCGCGTCAGGCCTCTGATCGAATCCGCATTCTCAGAGTTGATATTTTACAATAGGTCCTAGGACGCTGGAGTCTGGCTCCGCGTCAGGCCTCTGATCGAATCCGCATTCTCAGAGTTGATATTTTATAATAAGTCCTAGGACGCTAGAGCTTGGCTCCGCGTTAAGCCTCTGATCGAATCCGCATTCTCAGAGTTGATATTTTATAATAAGTCCTAGGACGCTGGAGCTTGGCTCCGCGTCAGGCCTCTGATCGAATCCGCATTCTCAGAGTTGATATTTTACAATAAGTCCTAGGACGTTGGAGCTTGGCTCCGCGTCAGGCCTCTGATCGAATCCGCATTCTCAGAGTTGATATTTTATAATAAGTCCTAGGACGCTGGAGCTTGGCTCCGCGTCAGGCCTCTGATCGAATCCGCATTCTCAGAGTTGATATTTTACAAAAAGTCCTAGGACGCTTGAGCTTGGCTCCGCGTCAGGCCTCTGATCGAATCCGCATTCTCAGAGTTGATATTTTATAATAAGTCCTAGGTCGCTGGAGCTTGGCTCCGCGTCAGGCCTCTGATCGAATCCGCATTCTCAGAGTTGATATTTTACAATAAGTCCTAGGACGCTGGAGCTTGGCTCCGCGTCAGGCCTCTGATCGAATCTGCATTCTCAGAGTTGATATTTTATAATAAGTCCTAGGACGCTGGAGCTTGGCTCCGCGTCAGGCCTCTGATCGAATCTGCATTCTCAGAGTTGATATTTTACAAAAAGTCCTAGGACGCTGGAGTTTGGCTCCGCGTCAGGCCTCTGATCGAATCCGCATTCTCAGAGTTGATATTTTACAAAAAGTCCAAGGACGCTAGAGCTTGGCTCCGCGTCAGGCCTCTGATCGAATCCGCATTCTCAGAGTTGATATTTTACAAAAAGTCCAAGGACGCTGGAGCTTGGCTCCGCGTCAGGCCTCTGATCGAATCCGCATTCTTAGAGTTGATATTTTACAATAAGTCCTAGGACGCTGGAGCTTGGCTCCGCGTCAAGCCTCTGATCGAATCCGCATTCTCAGAGTTGATATTTTATAATAAGTCCTAGGTCGCTGGAGCTTGGCTCCGCGTCAGGCCTCTGATCGAATCCGCATTCTCAGAGTTGATATTTTACAAAAAGTCCTAGGACGCTGGAGTCTGGCTCCGCGTCAGGCCTCTGATCGAATCCGCATTCTCAGAGTTGATATTTTATAATAAGTCCTAGGACGCTAGAGCTTGGCTCCGCGTCAGGCCTCTGATCGAATCCGCATTCTCAGAGTTGATATTTTACAAAAAGTCCTAGGACGCTGGAGCTTGGCTCCGCGTCAGGCCTCTGATCGAATCCGCATTCTCAGAGTTGATATTTTACAATAAGTCCTAGGACGTTGGAGCTTGGCTCCGCGTCAGGCCTCTGATCGAATCCGCATTCTCAGAGTTGATATTTTATAATAAGTCCTAGGACGCTGGAGCTTGGCTCCGCGTCAGGCCTCTGATCGAATCCGCATTCTCAGAGTTGATATTTTACAAAAAGTCCTAGGACGCTTGAGCTTGGCTCCGCGTCAGGCCTCTGATCGAATCCGCATTCTCAGAGTTGATATTTTATAATAATTTCTAGGTCGCTGGAGCTTGGCTCCGCGTCAGGCCTCTGATCGAATCCGCATTCTCAGAGTTGATATTTTACAATAAGTCATAGGACGCTGGAGCTTGGCTCCGCGTCAGGCCTCTGATCGAATCTGCATTCTCAGAGTTGATATTTTACAAAAAGTCCTAGGACGCTGGAGTTTGGCTCCGCGTCAGGCCTCTGATCGAATCCGCATTCTCAGAGTTGATATTTTACAAAAAGTCCAAGGACGCTAGAGCTTGGCTCCGCGTCAGGCCTCTGATCGAATCCGCATTCTCAGAGTTGATATTTTACAAAAAGTCCTAGGACGCTAGAGCTTGGCTCCGCGTCAGGCCTCTGATCGAATCCGCATTCTCAGAGTTGATATTTTACAATAAGTCCTAGGACGCTGGAGCTTGGCTCCGCGTCAGGCCTCTGATCGAATCCGCATTCTCAGAGTTGATATTTTATAATAAGTCCTAGGACGCTGGAGCTTGGCTCCGCGTCAGGCCTCTGATCGAATCTGCATTCTCAGAGTTGATATTTTACAAAAAGTCCTAGGACGCTGGAGTTTGGCTCCGCGTCAGGCCTCTGATCGAATCCGCATTCTCAGAGTTGATATTTTACAAAAAGTCCAAGGACGCTAGAGCTTGGCTCCGCGTCAGGCCTCTGATCGAATCCGCATTCTCAGAGTTGATATTTTACAAAAAGTCCAAGGACGCTGGAGCTTGGCTCCGCGTCAGGCCTCTGATCGAATCTGCATTCTTAGAGTTGATATTTTACAATAAGTCCTAGGACGCTGGAGCTTGGCTCCGCGTCAAGCCTCTGATCGAATCCGCATTCTCAGAGTTGATATTTTATAATAAGTCCTAGGTCGCTGGAGCTTGGCTCCGCGTCAGGCCTCTGATCGAATCTGCATTCTCAGAGTTGATATTTTACAAAAAGTCCTAGGACGCTGGAGTTTGGCTCCGCGTCAGGCCTCTGATCGAATCCGCATTCTCAGAGTTGATATTTTACAAAAAGTCCAAGGACGCTAGAGCTTGGCTCCGCGTCAGGCCTCTGATCGAATCCGCATTCTCAGAGTTGATATTTTACAAAAAGTCCTAGGACGCTAGAGCTTGGCTCCGCGTCAGGCCTCTGATCGAATCCGCATTCTCAGAGTTGATATTTTACAATAAGTCCTAGGACGCTGGAGCTTGGCTCCGCGTCAGGCCTCTGATCGAATCCGCATTCTCAGAGTTGATATTTTATAATAAGTCCTAGGACGCTGGAGCTTGGCTCCGCGTCAGGCCTCTGATCGAATCTGCATTCTCAGAGTTGATATTTTACAATAAGTCCTAGGACGCTGGAGCTGGGCTCCGCGTCAGGCCTCTGATCGAATCCGCATTCTCAGAGTTGATATTTTATAATAAGTCCTAGGTCGCTGGAGCTTGGCTCCGCGTCAGGCCTCTGATCGAATCTGCATTCTCAGAGTTGATATTTTACAAAAAGTCCTAGGACGCTGGAGTTTGGCTCCGCGTCAGGCCTCTGATCGAATCCGCATTCTCAGAGTTGATATTTTACAAAAAGTCCAAGGACGCTAGAGCTTGGCTCCGCGTCAGGCCTCTGATCGAATCCGCATTCTCAGAGTTGATATTTTACAAAAAGTCCAAGGACGCTGGAGCTTGGCTCCGCGTCAGGCCTCTGATCGAATCTGCATTCTTAGAGTTGATATTTTACAATAAGTCAAGGACGCTGGAGCTGGGCTCCGCGTCAGGCCTCTGATCGAATCCGCATTCTCAGAGTTGATATTTTATAATAAGTCCTAGGTCGCTGGAGCTTGGCTCCGCGTCAGGCCTCTGATCGAATCTGCATTCTCAGAGTTGATATTTTACAAAAAGTCCTAGGACGCTGGAGTTTGGCTCCGCGTCAGGCCTCTGATCGAATCCGCATTCTCAGAGTTGATATTTTACAAAAAGTCCAAGGACGCTAGAGCTTGGCTCCGCGTCAGGCCTCTGATCGAATCCGCATTCTCAGAGTTGATATTTTACAAAAAGTCCAAGGACGCTGGAGCTTGGCTCCGCGTCAGGCCTCTGATCGAATCCGCATTCTTAGAGTTGATATTTTACAATAAGTCCTAGGACGCTGGAGCATGGCTCCGCGTCAGGCCTCTGATCGAATCCGCATTCTCAGAGTTGATATTTTATAATAAGTCCTAGGACGCTGGAGCTTGGCTCCGCGTCAGGCCTCTGATCGAATCCGCATTCTCAGAGTTGATATTTTACAATAGGTCCTAGGACGCTGGAGTCTGGCTCCGCGTCAGGCCTCTGATCGAATCCGCATTCTCAGAGTTGATATTTTATAATAAGTCCTAGGACGCTAGAGCTTGGCTCCGCGTTAAGCCTCTGATCGAATCCGCATTCTCAGAGTTGATATTTTACAATAAGTCCTAGGACGCTGGAGCTTGGCTCCGCGTCAGGCCTCTGATCGAATCTGCATTCTCAGAGTTGATATTTTACAAAAAGTCCTAGGACGCTGGAGTTTGGCTCCGCGTCAGGCCTCTGATCGAATCCGCATTCTCAGAGTTGATATTTTACAAAAAGTCCAAGGACGCTAGAGCTTGGCTCCGCGTCAGGCCTCTGATCGAATCCGCATTCTCAGAGTTGATATTTTACAAAAAGTCCTAGGACGCTAGAGCTTGGCTCCGCGTCAGGCCTCTGATCGAATCCGCATTCTCAGAGTTGATATTTTACAATAAGTCCTAGGACGCTGGAGCTTGGCTCCGCGTCAGGCCTCTGATCGAATCCGCATTCTCAGAGTTGATATTTTATAATAAGTCCTAGGACGCTGGAGCTTGGCTCCGCGTCAGGCCTATGATCGAATCTGCATTCTCAGAGTTGATATTTTACAAAAAGTCCTAGGACGCTGGAGTTTGGCTCCGCGTCAGGCCTCTGATCGAATCCGCATTCTCAGAGTTGATATTTTACAAAAAGTCCAAGGACGCTAGAGCTTGGCTCCGCGTCAGGCCTCTGATCGAATCCGCATTCTCAGAGTTGATATTTTACAAAAAGTCCAAGGACGCTGGAGCTTGGCTCCGCGTCAGGCCTCTGATCGAATCTGCATTCTTAGAGTTGATATTTTACAATAAGTCCTAGGACGCTGGAGCTTGGCTCCGCGTCAGGCCTCTGATCGAATCCGCATTCTCAGAGTTGATATTTTATAATAAGTCCTAGGTCGCTGGAGCTTGGCTCCGCGTCAGGCCTCTGATCGAATCTGCATTCTCAGAGTTGATATTTTACAAAAAGTCCTAGGACGCTGGAGTTTGGCTCCGCGTCAGGCCTCTGATCGAATCCGCATTCTCAGAGTTGATATTTTACAAAAAGTCCAAGGACGCTAGAGCTTGGCTCCGCGTCAGGCCTCTGATCGAATCCGCATTCTCAGAGTTGATATTTTACAAAAAGTCCAAGGACGCTGGAGCTTGGCTCCGCGTCAGGCCTCTGATCGAATCCGCATTCTTAGAGTTGATATTTTACAATAAGTCCTAGGACGCTGGAGCATGGCTCCGCGTCAGGCCTCTGATCGAATCAGCATTCTCAGAGTTGATATTTTATAATAAGTCCTAGGACGCTGGAGCTTGGCTCCGCGTCAGGCCTCTGATCGAATCCGCATTCTCAGAGTTGATATTTTACAATAGGTCCTAGGACGCTGGAGTCTGGCTCCGCGTCAGGCCTCTGATCGAATCCGCATTCTCAGAGTTGATATTTTATAATAAGTCCTAGGACGCTAGAGCTTGGCTCCGCGTTAAGCCTCTGATCGAATCCGCATTCTCAGAGTTGATATTTTATAATAAGTCCTAGGATGCTGGAGCTTGGCTCCGCGTCAGGCCTCTGATCGAATCCGCATTCTCAGAGTTGATATTTTACAATAAGTCCTAGGACGTTGGAACTTGGCTCCGCGTCAGGCCTCTGATCGAATCCGCATTCTCAGAGTTGATATTTTATAATAAGTCCTAGGACGCTGGAGCTTGGCTCCGCGTCACGCCTCTGATCGAATCCGCATTCTCAGAGTTGATATTTTACAAAAAGTCCTAGGACGCTTGAGCTTGGCTCCGCGTCAGGCCTCTGATCGAATCCGCATTCTCAGAGTTGATATTTTATAATAAGTCCTAGGTCGCTGGAGCTTGGCTCCGCGTCAGGCCTCTGATCGAATCCGCATTCTCAGAGTTGATATTTTACAATAAGTCCTAGGACGCTGGAGCTTGGCTCCGCGTCAGGCCTCTGATCGAATCTGCATTCTCAGAGTTGATATTTTACAAAAAGTCCTAGGACGCTGGAGTTTGGCTCCGCGTCAGGCCTCTGATCGAATCCGCATTCTCAGAGGTGATATTTTACAATAAGTCCTAGGACGCTGGAGCTTGGCTCCGCGTCAAGCCTCTGATCGAATCCGCATTCTCAGAGTTGATATTTTATAATAAGTCCTAGGTCGCTGGAGCTTGGCTCCGCGTCAGGCCTCTGATCGAATCTGCATTCTCAGAGTTGATATTTTACAAAAAGTCCTAGGACGCTGGAGTTTGGCTCCGCGTCAGGCCTCTGATCGAATCCGCATTCTCAGAGTTGATATTTTACAAAAAGTCCAAGGACGCTAGAGCTTGGCTCCGCGTCAGGCCTCTGATCGAATCCGCATTCTCAGAGTTGATATTTTACAAAAAGTCCTAGGACGCTAGAGCTTGGCTCCGCGTCAGGCCTCTGATCGAATCCGCATTCTCAGAGTTGATATTTTACAATAAGTCCTAGGACGCTGGAGCTTGGCTCCGCGTCAGGCCTCTGATCGAATCCGCATTCTCAGAGTTGATATTTTATAATAAGTCCTAGGACGCTGGAGCTTGGCTCCGCGTCAGGCCTCTGATCGAATCTGCATTCTCAGAGTTGATATTTTACAATAAGTCCTAGGACGCTGGAGCTGGGCTCCGCGTCAGGCCTCTGATCGAATCCGCATTCTCAGAGTTGATATTTTATAATAAGTCCTAGGTCGCTGGAGCTTGGCTCCGCGTCAGGCCTCTGATCGAATCTGCATTCTCAGAGTTGATATTTTACAAAAAGTCCTAGGACGCTGGAGTTTGGCTCCGCGTCAGGCCTCTGATCGAATCCGCATTCTCAGAGTTGATATTTTACAAAAAGTCCAAGGACGCTAGAGCTTGGCTCCGCGTCAGGCCTCTGATCGAATCCGCATTCTCAGAGTTGATATTTTACAAAAAGTCCAAGGACGCTGGAGCTTGGCTCCGCGTCAGGCCTCTGATCGAATCTGCATTCTTAGAGTTGATATTTTACAATAAGTCAAGGACGCTGGAGCTGGGCTCCGCGTCAGGCCTCTGATCGAATCCGCATTCTCAGAGTTGATATTTTATAATAAGTCCTAGGTCGCTGGAGCTTGGCTCCGCGTCAGGCCTCTGATCGAATCTGCATTCTCAGAGTTGATATTTTACAAAAAGTCCTAGGACGCTGGAGTTTGGCTCCGCGTCAGGCCTCTGATCGAATCCGCATTCTCAGAGTTGATATTTTACAAAAAGTCCAAGGACGCTAGAGCTTGGCTCCGCGTCAGGCCTCTGATCGAATCCGCATTCCTAGAGTTGATATTTTACAATAAGTCCTAGGACGCTGGAGCTTGGCTCCGCGTCAGGCCTCTGATCGAATCTGCATTCTCAGAGTTGATATTTTACAAAAAGTCCTAGGACGCTGGAGTTTGGCTCCGCGTCAGGCCTCTGATCGAATCCGCATTCTGAGAGTTGATATTTTACAAAAAGTCCAAGGACGCTAGAGCTTGGCTCCGCGTCAGGCCTCTGATCGAATCCGCATTCTCAGAGTTGATATTTTACAAAAAGTCCTAGGACGCTAGAGCTTGGCTCCGCGTCAGGCCTCTGATCGAATCCGCATTCTCAGAGTTGATATTTTACAATAAGTCCTAGGACGCTGGAGCTTGGCTCCGCGTCAGGCCTGTGATCGAATCCGCATTCTCAGAGTTGATATTTTATAATAAGTCCTAGGACGTTGGAGCTTGGCTCCGCGTCAGGCCTCTGATCGAATCTGCATTCTCAGAGTTGATATTTTACAAAAAGTCCTAGGACGCTGGAGTTTGGCTCCGCGTCAGGCCTCTGATCGAATCCGCATTCTCAGAGTTGATATTTTACAAAAAGTCCAAGGACGCTAGAGCTTGGCTCCGCGTCAGGCCTCTGATCGAATCCGCATTCTCAGAGTTGATATTTTACAATAAGTCCTAGGACGCTGGAGCTTGGCTCCGCGTCAGGCCTCTGATCGAATCTGCATTCTCAGAGTTGATATTTTACAAAAAGTCCTAGGACGCTGGAGTTTGGCTCCGCGTCAGGCCTCTGATCGAATCCGCATTCTCAGAGTTGATATTTTACAAAAAGTCCAAGGACGCTAGAGCTTGGCTCCGCGTCAGGCCTCTGATCGAATCCGCATTCTCAGAGTTGATATTTTACAAAAAGTCCTAGGACGCTAGAGCTTCGCTCCGCGTCAGGCCTCTGATCGAATCCGCATTCTCAGAGTTGATATTTTACAATAAGTCCTAGGACGCTGGAGCTTGGCTCCGCGTCAGGCCTCTGATCGAATCCGCATTCTCAGAGTTGATATTTTATAATAAGTCCTAGGACGCTGGAGCTTGGCTCCGCGTCAGGCCTCTGATCGAATCTGCATTCTTAGAGTTGATATTTTACAAAAAGTCCTAGGACGCTGGAGTTTGGCTCCGCGTCAGGCCTCTAATCGAATCCGCATTCTCAGAGTTGATATTTTACAAAAAGTCCAAGGACGCTAGAGCTTGGCTCCGCGTCAGGCCTCTGATCGAATCCGCATTCTCAGAGTTGATATTTTACAAAAAGTCCAAGGACGCTGGAGCTTGGCTCCGCGTCAGGCCTCTGATCGAATCCGCATTCTTAGAGTTGATATTTTACAATAAGTCCTAGGACGCTGGAGCTTGGCTCCGCGTCAGGCCTCTGATCGAATCCGCATTCTCAGAGTTGATATTTTATAATAAGTCCTAGGTCGCTGGAGCTTGGCTCCGCGTCAGGCCTCTGATCGAATCCGCATTCTCAGAGTTGATATTTTACAATAAGTCCTAGGACGCTGGAGCTTGGCTCCGCGTCAGGCCTCTGATCGAATCTGCATTCTCAGAGTTGATATTTTACAAAAAGTCCTAGGACGCTGGAGTTTGGCTCCGCGTCAGGCCTCTGATCGAATCCACATTCTCAGAGTTGATATTTTACAAAAAGTCCAAGGACGCTAGAGCTTGGCTCCGTGTCAGGCCTCTGATCGAATCCGCATTCTCAGAGTTGATATTTTACAAAAAGTCCTAGGACGCTAGAGCTTGGCTCCGCGTCAGGCCTCTGATCGAATCCGCATTCTCAGAGTTGATATTTTACAATAAGTCCTAGGACGCTGGAGCTTGGCTCCGCGTCAGGCCTCTGATCGAATCCGCATTCTCAGAGTTGATATTTTATAATAAGTCCTAGGACGCTGGAGCTTGGCTCCGCGTCAGGCCTCTGATCGAATCTGCATTCTCAGAGTTGATATTTTACAAAAAGTCCTAGGACGCTGGAGTTTGGCTCCGCGTCAGGCCTCTGATCGAATCCGCATTCTCAGAGTTGATATTTTACAAAAAGTCCAAGGACGCTAGAGCTTGGCTCCGCGTCAGGCCTCTGATCGAATCCGCATTCTCAGAGTTGATATTTTACAATAAGTCCTAGGACGCTGGAGCTTGGCTCCGCGTCAGGCCTCTGATCGAATCTGCATTCTCAGAGTTGATATTTTACAAAAAGTCCTAGGACGCTGGAGTTTGGCTCCGCGTCAGGCCTCTGATCGAATCCGCATTCTCAGAGTTGATATTTTACAAAAAGTCCAAGGACGCTAGAGCTTGGCTCCGCCTCAGGCCTCTGATCGAATCCGCATTCTCAGAGTTGATATTTTACAAAAAGTCCTAGGACGCTAGAGCTTGGCTCCGCGTCAGGCCTCTGATCGAATCCGCATTCTCAGAGTTGATATTTTACAATAAGTCCTAGGACGCTGGAGCTTGGCTCCGCGTCAGGCCTCTGATCGAATCCGCATTCTCAGAGTTGATATTTTATAATAAGTCCTAGGACGCTGGAGTTTGGCTCCGCGTCAGGCCTCTGATCGAATCCGCATTCTCAGAGTTGATATTTTACAAAAAGTCCAAGGACGCTGGAGTTTGGCTCCGCGTCAGGCCTCTGATCGAATCCGCATTCTCAGAGTTGATATTTTACAAAAAGTCCAAGGACGCTAGAGCTTGGCTCCGCGTCAGGCCTCTGATCGAATCCGCATTCTCAGAGTTGATATTTTACAAAAAGTCCAAGGACGCTGGAGCTTGGCTCCGCGTCAGGCCTCTGATCGAATCCGCATTCTTAGAGTTGATATTTTACAATAAGTCCTAGGACGCTGGAGCTTGGCTCCGCGTCAGGCCTCTGATCGAATCCGCATTCTCAGAGTTGATATTTTATAATAAGTCCTAGGTCGCTGGAGCTTGGCTCCGCGTCAGGCCTCTGATCGAATCCGCATTCTCAGAGTTGATATTTTACAATAAGTCCTAGGACGCTGGAGCTTGGCTCCGCGTCAGGCCTCTGATCGAATCTGCATTCTCAGAGTTGATATTTTACAAAAAGTCCTACGACGCTGGAGTTTGGCTCCGCGTCAGGCCTCTGATCGAATCCACATTCTCAGAGTTGATATTTTACAAAAAGTCCAAGGACGCTAGAGCTTGGCTCCGTGTCAGGCCTCTGATCGAATCCGCATTCTCAGAGTTGATATTTTACAAAAAGTCCTAGGACGCTAGAGCTTGGCTCCGCGTCAGGCCTCTGATCGAATCCGCATTCTCAGAGTTGATATTTTACAATAAGTCCTAGGACGCTGGAGCTTGGCTCCGCGTCAGGCCTCTGATCGAATCCGCATTCTCAGAGTTGATATTTTAGAATAAGTCCTAGGACGCTGGAGCTTGGCTCCGCGTCAGGCCTCTGATCGAATCTGCATTCTCAGAGTTGATATTTTACAAAAAGTCCTAGGACGCTGGAGTTTGGCTCCGCGTCAGGCCTCTGATCGAATCCGCATTCTCAGAGTTGATATTTTACAAAAAGTCCAAGGACGCTAGAGCTTGGCTCCGCGTCAGGCCTCTGATCGAATCCGCATTCTCAGAGTTGATATTTTACAATAAGTCCTAGGACGCTGGAGCTTGGCTCCGCGTCAGGCCTCTGATCGAATCTGCATTCTCAGAGTTGATATTTTACAAAAAGTCCTAGGACGCTGGAGTTTGGCTCCGCGTCAGGCCTCTGATCGAATCCGCATTCTCAGAGTTGATATTTTACAAAAAGTCCAAGGACGCTAGAGCTTGGCTCCGCCTCAGGCCTCTGATCGAATCCGCATTCTCAGAGTTGATATTTTACAAAAAGTCCTAGGACGCTAGAGCTTGGCTCCGCGTCAGGCCTCTGATCGAATCCGCATTCTCAGAGTTTATATTTTATAATAAGTCCTAGGACGCTGGAGCTTGGCTCCGCGTCAGGCCTCTAATCGAATCTGCATTCTCAGAGTTGATATTTTACAAAAAGTCCTAGGACGCTGGAGTTTGGCTCCGCGTCAGGCCTCTGATCGAATCCGCATTCTCAGAGTTGATATTTTACAAAAAGTCCAAGGACGCTAGAGCTTGGCTCCGCGTCAGGCCTCTGATCGAATCCGCATTCTCAGAATTGATATTTTACAAAAAGTCCAAGGACGCTGGAGCTTGGCTCCGCGTCAGGCCTCTGGTCGAATCCGCATTCTTAGAGTTGATATTTTACAATAAGTCCTAGGACGCTGGAGCTTGGCTCCGCGTCAGGCCTCTGATCGAATCCGCATTCTCAGAGTTGATATTTTATAATAAGTCCTAGGTCGCTGGAGCTTGGCTCCGCGTCAGGCCTCTGATCGAATCCGCATTCTCAGAGTTGATATTTTACAATAAGTCCTAGGACGCTGGAGCTTGGCTCCGCGTCAGGCCTCTGATCGAATCTGCATTCTCAGAGTTGATATTTTACAAAAAGTCCTAGGACGCTGGAGTTTGGCTCCGCGTCAGGCCTCTGATCGAATCCACATTCTCAGAGTTGATATTTTACAAAAAGTCTAAGGACGCTAGAGCTTAGCTCCGTGTCAGGCCTCTGATCGAATCCGCATTCTCAGAGTTGATATTTTACAAAAAGTCCTAGGACGCTAGAGCTTGGCTCCGCGTCAGGCCTCTGATCGAATCCGCATTCTCAGAGTTGATACTTTACAATAAGTCCTAGGACGCTGGAGCTTGGCTCCGCGTCAGGCCTCTGATCGAATCCGCATTCTCAGAGTTGATATTTTATAATAAGTCCTAGGACGCTGGAGCTTGGCTCCGCGTCAGGCCTCTGATCGAATCTGCATTCTCAGAGTTGATATTTTACAAAAAGTCCTAGGACGCTGGAGTTTGGCTCCGCGTCAGGCCTCTGATCGAATCCGCATTCTCAGAGTTGATATTTTACAAAAAGTCCAAGGACGCTAGAGCTTGGCTCCCCGTCAGGCCTCTGATCGAATCCGCATTCTCAGAGTTGATATTTTACAAAAAGTCCAAGGACGCTGGAGCTTGGCTCCGCGTCAGGCCTCTGATCGAATCCGCATTCTTAGAGTTGATATTTTACAATAAGCCCTAGGACGCTGGAGCTTGGCTCCGCGTCAGGCCTCTGATCGAATCCGCATTCTCAGAGTTGATATTTTATAATAAGTCCTAGGACGCTGGATCTTGGCTCCGCGTCAGGCCTCTGATCGAATCCGCATTCTCAGAGTTGATATTTTACAATAAGCCCTAGGACGCTGGAGCTTGGCTCCGCGTCAGGCCTCTGATCGAATCCGCATTCTCAGAGTTGATATTTTATAATAAGTCCTAGGACGCTGGATCTTGGCTCCGCGTCAGGCCTCTGATCGAATCCGCATTCTCAGAGTTGATATTTTACAATAAGTCCTAGGACGCTGGAGCCTGGCTCCGCGTCAGGCCTCTGATCGAATCCGCATTCTCAGAGTTGATATTTTATAATAAGTCCTAGGACGCTGGAGCTTGGCTCCGCGTTAGGCCTCTGATCGATTCCGCATTCTCAGAGTTGATATTTTATAATAAGTCCTAGGACGCTGGAGCTTGGCTCCGCGTCAGGCCTCTGATCGAATCCGCATTCTCAGAGTTGATATTTTACAATAAGTCCTAGGACGCTGGAGCTTGGCTCCGCGTCAGGCCTCTGATCGAATCCGCATTCTCAGAGTTGATATTTTATAATAAGTCCTAGGACGCTGGAGCTTGGCTCCGCGTCAGGCCTCTGATCGAATCCGCATTCTCAGAGTTGATATTTTACAAAAAGTCCTAGGACACTTGAGCTTGGCTCCGCGTCAGGCCTCTGATCGAATCCGCATTCTCAGAGTTGATATTTTACAAAAAGTCCTAAGACGCTGGAGCTTGGCTCCGCGTCAGGCCTCTGATCGAATCCGCATTCTCATAGTTGATATTTTATAATAAGTCCTAGGACACTGGAGCTTGGCTCCGCGTCAGGCCTCTGATCGAATCCGCATTCTCAGAGTTGATATTTTACAATAAGTCCTAGGACGCTGGAGCTTGGGTCCGCGTCAGGCCTCTGATCGAATCCGCATTCTCAGAGTTGATATTTTACAAAAAGTCCAAGGACGCTAGAGCTTGGCTCCGCGTCAGGCCTCTGATCGAATCCGCATTCTCAGAGTTGATATTTTACAATAAGTCCTAGGACGCTGGAGCTTGGCTCCGCGTCAGGCCTCTGATCGAATCCGCATTCTCAGAGTTGATATTTTACAAAAAGTCCTAGGACGCTGGAGCTTGGCTCCGCGTCAGGCCTCTGATCGAATCCGCATTCTCAGAGTTGATATTTTACAAAAAGTCCTAGGACGTTGGAGCTTGGCTCCGCATCAGGCCTCTGATCGAATCCGCATACTCAGAGTTGATATTTTATAATAACTCCTAGGACGCTGGAGCTTGGCTCCGCGTCAGGCCTCTGATCGAATCCGCATTCTCAGAGTTGATATTTTACATTACGTCCTAGGACGCTGGAGCTTGGCTCCGCGTCAGGCCTCTGATCGAATCCGCATTCTCAGAGTTGATATTTTACAAAAAGTCCAAGGACGCTAGAGCTTGGCTCCGCGTCAGGCCTCTGATCGAATCCGCATTCTTAGAGTTGATATTTTACAATAAGTCCTAAGACGCTGGAGCTTGTCTCCGCGTCAGGCCTCTGATCGAATACGCATTCTCAGAGTTGATATTTTACAATAAGTCCTAGGACGCTGGAGCTTGGCTCCGCGTCAGGCCTCTGATCGAATCCGCATTCTCAGAGTTGATATTTTATAATAAGTCCTAGGACGCTGGAGCTTGGCTCCGCGTTAGGCCTCTGATCGAATCTGCATTCTCAGAGTTGATATTTTATAATAAGTCCTAGGACGCTGGAGCTTGGCTCCGCGTCAGGCCTCTGATCGAATCCGCATTCTCAGAGTTGATATTTTACAATAAGTCCTAGGACGCTGGAGCTTGGCTC
This sequence comes from Persicaria tinctoria, assembly GCA_037127255.1. Lineage (NCBI taxonomy): Eukaryota > Viridiplantae > Streptophyta > Magnoliopsida > Caryophyllales > Polygonaceae > Persicaria > Persicaria tinctoria. Next base: position 47,307,265 of record JBANSL010000006.1, on the reverse strand, counting down.
CGCGTCAGGCCTCTGATCGAATCCGCATTCTCAGAGTTGATATTTTATAATAAGTCCTAGGACGCTGGAGCTTGGCTCCGCGTCAGGCCTCTGATCGAATCCGGAATCTCAGAGTTGATATTTTATAATAAGTCCTAGGACGCTGGAGCTTGGCTCCGCGTCAGGCCTCTGATCGAATCCGCAATCTCAGAGTTGATATTTTACAAAAAGTCCTAGGACGCTGGAGCTTGGCTCCGCGTTAGGCCTCTGATCGAATCCGCATTCTCAGAGTTGATATTTTACAAAAAGTCCTAGGACGCTGGAGCTTGGTTCCAGGCCTCTGATCGAATCCGCATTCTCAGAGTTGATATTTTACAAAAAGTCCTAGGATGCTGGAGCTTGGCTCCGCGTCAGGCCTCTGGTCGAATCCGCATTCTCATAGTTGATATTTTATAATAAGTCCTAGGACGCTGGACCTTGGCTCCGCGTCAGGCCTCTGATCGAATCCGCATTCTCAGAGTTGATATTTAACAATAAGTCCTAGGACGCTGGAGCTTGGCTCCGCGTCAGGCCTCTGATCGAATCCGCATTCTCAGAGTTGATATTTTATAATAAGTCCTAGGACGCTGGAGCTTCGCTCCGCGTCAGGCCTCTGATCGAATCCGCATTCTCAGAGTTGATATTTTATAATAAGTCCTAGGACGCTGGAGCTTGGCTCCGCGTCAAGCCTCTGATCGAATCCGCATTCTCAGAGTTGATATTTTACAATAAGTCCTAGGACGCTGGAGCTTGGCTCCGCGTCAGGCCTCTGATCGAATCCGCATTCTCAGAGTTGATATTTTATAATAAGTCCTAGGACGCTGGAGCTTGGCTCCGCGTCAAGCCTCTGATCGAATCCGCATTCTCAGAGTTGATATTTTACAATAAGTCCTAGGACGCTGGAGCTTGGCTCCACGTCAGGCCTCTGATCGAATCCGCATTCTCAGAGTTGTTACCTCATATTAAGTCTTAAGATGCTGGAGCTTGGCTCCGCGTCAGGCTGCTAATCAAATCCGCATTCCCAGAGCAAATATCTAGTTGGAAGACCTAAGACGCTGGAGCTTATGTCCGCGTCAGGTCTCTAATTGAATCTACATTTTCGAAAACAATACTTCATCATTAATCAGGACACTTGAGCTGAAAGGTGGCCAACCTATCAAAAAAACCGAACTCGTAGGTTGACCACTATTGAAATATTACAAAAGGGATGTTCTTTTTGGGTTCCCAAAAAGTATCATTATTATTGAAAGAAATCAAAAGCAATAGACACCTGATTAAAACAAGTATCCTTCAACCTATGTCCGCGGAAAACGCCCTGGGATGATACGAGTTCTACCCTGACTTAAACAAAATCCGTTTGAAGTAGGACCGTCTGGCTCCGAAGAGGCCCACTCCGCATCAACCTCATCTCCCACAACATCTAAGATCTGGACATCAAAGCGATTCCCTCCTTTGTGAATAAAAGTAAGGGAAGAACCAATGTGGACGCTGTGAGTCTCGGCAAAGTCATTCCAACCACCCCTAAAAAATGGAACCCTATAGTCTCCACACGAAACCTCCACCGGGAAATCACGAAGAATCCTGGTGGACAGAAGAACATTCCTGGGAAGTTCTGGCCCAAGTCTATCTTCGAAACATAGGGGCAAAGACTAACAAAAGCAACAGATTTCAAGAAGTGCTGGAAAATAAACTAACTTGATAAAAAGGGAAAAAACCAATCAACAGCAGACAAACTAACCAAACGGAGAAGTTGCTCAGGAAAACTAATCCTCTCGGAGAAAGACCAAGGTAAACTAGCCATGGAGGGTATCACAAAAGCGCAGCAATGAGTTCAATAGCTTCTTTCACACCCTCTCTTTTATATAACAAAGATCTGGACATGTGTCGAAAGGCAGGAGTATTGAACAAATAAATTTGAAATGTCACATCATCGAGACTGGAACCACATGCACCATGCATGAGATAAATAGTAAACGTTATTACTGAATTTCTCAGAAAACCTGTAAAATGGACATCATGACCTCGAAAAACTAACATGCAGAAACGGAGAGATTCCCAGAAGTGATCGTCATGAGCTGGATAAACTTCTAATTACTAAACAGTTGAAAGAAACTGGAATATTATTCTGAGCTGAAACATTTTAAAAACCATTCGAAATTATTTCAGGAGGAGCCCTATCGTCGTTATTTCCCCCACGCGGATTCACCACCCGATCATCGTTATTTCCCCCACGCAGATTCACCACCTGAACTTCAAAGTGGGCTTCACCCATGTGAGTGAAAATCATAGAAACCCCCTGCTCGAAGCCGTGGGAATCAACAAAGTCTTTCCATCCGCGGCCAAAATAAAGTAGACCACCGTTGCGCCGCTCTATGCAAACTGGGAAGTTGCTCAATAAATGAGATGAAAGAAAAACCTGACCGGGAATAGTGTCGGCATACTCCTCTTCAAACCGAAGTGGAAGTAACTAAAAATAAGGAAGTATTAGTTAAAGATCAGTTTTCTAAAGATCTCTAATACAATTAGCTCACCAATTGCAAAAACTGCTCTGGATGATCAATCGCTTGAAAGAAAGCCCAACGGGTTTCCGACTCTACAACTCCGTCTGCCCTAAAGGACAAGGGTGGAGCTATAGTAGATCCCCGCATCTCGATGAAGTTGGAAAAAACAGTAAAAAACCCTTTACTTATCGGTAACAGAGGAACAGTCAAAAGGAACACCTGTGTGACATGCAAACAGATGGCACAACCCCCAAGGGCACGCGTCCCGCTTTTTCCAAGACAAATCAACCAGGTGTTAAACCTTTTTCTAAAACCGATAAAAGAAAGAAAAAAAAAACCAATAAAGGAAATTAAAGTTACTTATTGGTAAAAAGCGACGAAACCAAAGACAGGTAAGCCCCGTGAGACAAGTATAAAACACGCCCAAAACACCCAGGAGTAGAGTGCAATCCTAAGAACAAAATGGATCCTAACCCACAACCTAGGGCTTTCTACAGAGTCATCATGAGGGAAGAGCAACTTCAAACCCTTCGCCTCCCTCTCACGTATGTCCTAATCGACGAAGACGCTCACACACAGGCCAGACTCTGGTACCGCTCCAACCAAGAGCACGAGGTGAAAGTAGACAAAGATGAAGATGGCCTTTTCTGGCTAACCCAAGGATGGCGCGACTTTACACAATCAAATCGAGTTAATGTCGGGTCCGCGTTGATCTTCACCTATATGGGGGATTCTATCTTTGAAGTTGATGTTGTCAGCCCAGATAGCGAAGAAAATGGAGAAGTAGTCCATCCTTGATCCCCTAATAAGTTGATGTAACGAGCCTAGAAGGATCCAACCCCTGTGAAAGGTTTCTGTACGCAGTTCCTCTTAGTAATAATAAAGATCCCTCTCTTTTATTTCAGTCTGGAAAACATGTGAAACTAGTAAGGAAATCATGAATTCCTCTTTTTTGCTTTATTTTTGTTCTGCTCAAAGGCTTATATCAAGAGACAGGCTTGAAAAATTACAAAAGGATAACGTGGAAATAACTTAATTAGAACCGCACGATGAAGAGACTGAGTCCGAGATAGCTTTCGTTTCATCCACAACTTCACGACGCGGACAAACTTGAAAGGAAACATTGCCCTTGTGAAAGAACATCATCGCGCTCCCTACTCCCAGGTGATGAAGCATGAGAAATTCATCCCAACCATTGTCAATTTGAAAAAGACCATTTTCGCTCCATGATACAGCCACATGAAAATCGCGGACAAGATAAGAAGAAAGAAAGGCCCATCGTGGCGGAAGAGGTCCATACTCAGCCTCAAATTGGGGAGGCATAACCTACATGTGAATCAAATCAAGGCTTAAGTTGAGAAAACTCAAACTTCATTTAAAACAAAATTAAAGGAAACTCACTAGCCGGGAAAGTTGTTCCACATTCCCGATCTTTTGAAAAAAGGCCCAAGGATTAAAATTCCCGGAGAACATAATACTTGCAATAAGTACAACCGGTTAATGCAGCTCAGGAGGTAACAAGAGATAGAAATCGAGACCTTAAAAGGAGGAATTCGCCCAAAAGAATAAAGACAGGTGGTGACAGGTTTTGAACACCAGGACAAACCCGTTCAACACTTGGAAAACCTGGAACATAAATGCATAAATATTTACCACAAACTAAACATGCAAGGATCACAAATGTTTTAACCAGAGAGATCTTCAACCTTTTTTCAAAACAAAGGAAGTATCTCAAAGGTGTACCAAAAACCAGAAAACCATATATGAATTCCCATTGTTTCACTACTACACAAAAAACCCCGAAAACGCTAAAGTCTCTCAAACAGAGGTTGCCTTCTCAACTTCTTCCTCCGCTTCATCACCATCATCATCTTCAGAATAAGAGTCTTCCGCGTCCATCTCCTCTTTTGAAAGACCCCAGTCAGCACTCTCCAAACTAGGCTCGAACTTTTCTAAAGGGATACCTGGGTTGCTTAATGAACGCGTCACACTCTGGCTGATCCCCGCAACCATTCCCTTCCCAAAATAACCGAAGCATTTATCTTTCAGAATGCTGGAGCCTTTTGGAGTCTGAAGACAGGCTTTCGCCGCGGAAGATAGGAAAGAGAGGCCAACCTCCGTTTTGATCCACTCAGAGGATAGATGCTTCAAACCCTCAGGACTCTAAAGCCATTGTAGAGCCACATCCTGATCTGATCGTGCCTTGGCAATTTCGAGCTCCTGTTTGGTGATAGATAGCTCCTCGGGAAGAATAGAAAAGTCTTCCTCCATCTTTTCTATGGCAGCCTGTTTTGTTTGAAGAAGTTTCTGTGAGACACCTTCAGAAGCCTCTAGCTCTTTGACGCGGGAGGCAGCAGAGTTTGAAGAAGCTTTCAAATCATCATATTTCTTTTGAAAAACAGCCATAGCCTCCTTCAGAGTTTGCACCTCCTCGTGAAGGTCAACCGATCTCTTCTTAAATTTTTCCACCGAAGCTGGATCCCCTACGGTGTTCCCCAAGATACGGAGCTTATGGTTAAATTTTTTGATTTCTTCATCCTTCTTCCGAAGATCTTCCTCTCCGCATACCAGGCGTCTCTCAACATCCGATTGAATCACCCTCAACTACAAAATTGGAGTAAAAGTAAGAAAATCTGAGAATAGGACACGTCAAGAAAGTGTAAATGGGAAACAACAAAAGAATTTAAACTTACCCATTGGATTAAACGATCAAAGTTAGAGGAGAGAGTGACAGGGTCCAAACGCTTAACATACCCTTGCTCCGGAAAGCAACGTTTCTTGGCTGGAAAAGCAAGACCTTGTAGGTCAACCGGATCGAAACCTGGGATAGAAAATTCGCGAAGAGTAGCCACACCCTCCAAAAGGAGCCCCTTCTTATCTGATGCAGATGGCCCAACAGCCATGGTAAATTTCCTCCTTTTGGATCTTGAAGATTCCGGCGCGGATGGACCAGTTTGTTTCTCTTGAAGAGCAGGAACCAATGATGAAGATTCGGCTAAAACGCCAGTCTCATCCGCAATACTAACATCAGCGTTTGATACCCCTTCTAAAACAGGAGGAGGAACAGGAGGGTCATTGGCCACAGGACTCGATTTCCTCTTCTTTCCCGCTTTAGCTTTGTGCCACTTCAAAAGCGCATCCAGATCCATCTCGTCTGAAAAAACAATACATTTTCCAATAAGTTATCCATTTTAAGAAAAGTAAAAAATGAAAATGCAACTCATTAAATAAAGAAGTCACCTAGTCGCGGATGAGGCATGCTCAAGCCAGCCATCTCAAGACGGAACGCGGATAACATTTTATCCCATGGAAATCTAGGGATATGAGAAAATGACAGCTTGAACTGAGAAAGATTGGAAATTTTTGGTTTGGAAGCAGAACAAAAAGGCCCCGGGACTGTTCGACAACTAAAACCTTGTCCGGATCTGTCTCGGACCAAAAACCACTTGTATTTCCAGTTTGGTTTGCTTGACAACCTCTCCATATACTTACAACTTGAGTTGCATTGATAAAATCTTGTGTCTTGAGTCCCCTTTTTCAGAGAAAAAATATTAAGCATCAACTTCAAAGAGGGGGCAATACCAATTTTCTTGCATCTCATAACAAAACTTGTAAAGAACATCCAACCATTGGGAACAATCTGTGCAGGACTCAGATTATATTCCTCCAAAAACTTTGAGAAAAGGGGATGAAGAGGAAGTCGGAAACCCTGAGATAGGCTCGCGGCATATACGACTAAACAATCTTCATAAGCGTCCAGACAACCGCCTCCTTCCTCAGGAAGACAGAATTCAACACCCGCTGGCCATGGGAAGACTCGCGAAAGAGCATCGAGATCTCCAAGGTTCAGTAGAGTCGTACATCCCCTCAATTTACCAATTGGGGACCTCCATGGATGAACTCTTTCAAACACAATTGGTGGACGACTGGTTGGAGGGGGAAGAGGTTTGAAATCCCCTAAAAAGAGACAAGAATCGAGGTCCTTTAAGTCGTACACGGGGGTGTCCAAATCACTCAAGTTCTCCTTAGAACGAATTACCTTAGGTGCTTCTGCTACACCAATAGGAGGAAGCTCATAAGGGATCCAAACTTCTTCCGACTCTTGATTCGCCGACTGAGACGCAGACAATGTCCCCGCGTCCACAGAAGAACTAGCACCCGAGACATCCACAGCAGTTGGATTTTCATCGTCCGCGCATCCCTTCGAAGAAGAAGAAACTGAGTAAGGTGAAGAATAGTAATCAGGGTCAGAACGCTTCCGACGCCTTCTCACCTTAATAGGGCTACCGTTAGGACCAATTCGATCCAGGGTAGACGCGGATGTAGAAGAAGATGACTTTGACGAAGAATCATCAGAAGAAGAAGAAGAACCCCCAGAGGAGAAAGAAAGTATCTCCGGAGACATACGTGCTTGAGAGGATGAGACATCACCATCTCTCCATCCTTCATCCCTCTCAAAATCTTCTAATAAGTCACCCTCCTTGTTGAGATTAGCCATTTCTAAAAAGAAACTAGAAGAAAATTGAACGAGTTTTTACTCACACAAGGTAAGGTTTCATCCAAAAACACCCTTGAGACGATTCCATACCCAAATTCACGATCTAAAGAACAAAAAATCAAAGAACTAAACAAAGAAAACTCAAGAACAGCCGAGAACAAGAAGAAATACCTTGAGGGAATTGAAGAAAACCACCGGAAACCTCAAAGCTAAACGGCCAAAACCCTAGAGAACCGCCGTCGGAAGAATGAAGACAAGAATAGGGATTAAAAATTGCGGAAAGTAGAAAAAGACAAGTGTTGGGTGAAAAAGAGAACGGAACGGGGTAACTTATAGAAAAATTACCGTCGTTTGAAATTCCAAACACACATGGGCCTAATGGGCCCAAATTGGGCCGTGACTTGATGAAGAAAAGGCCCATTAATCCCATCAGAAACAACAAACGACAACAAAACTACAGATGTTTATATTTTTTCGTCGATCCGCGTCAATTACTAGACATAATCAACACGACCCGAGGAGCTGTGACTAAACCAATACTAAAAACATCTGCCGAAATATAAAAAGTACGAACAATTAAATAAAAATATACAAGAAACCCATATCCGCGGACAAAGGTCCAAACTGCCATTCAAATAGGATCATCCGCGGATGAAAAAGAACAGAAACGTGGCAGCCATGCCCACTTCCCACGAGTACAACACGTGTTGAAAGTTGAGCACCACGTGGCACAACATGCAAGAGAATCAAATATCTATAAATAGGGAGAAGCTTCATAGGCATAGGGGAGGACGATTTGGGAGGAAAGGAGCGGAAGAGGACATAGTGAACCCAAGAAACAGAAGATCAAGAAGAACCGTACGCGTAGAAAGAAATCCGATAAAATGAAAAGAGCCTACGTCGGTCACAATGTCAAATTCTGCAAATGAAAACCATTGTCCGTCTTTAGTGTAAAATTCTATTAAGGATTATCATTTATTAATCTCAAGTTATTCACTCGACGACAGGTAAATGGATCAAACTTCCAAATTGTCTAGGAAAAACCCGATAAGGGAATTATCCTTTGTTATTAAAGATTATCTGCTAACTTCCTGCGGCACAGGTTGGGCCGCGTCGATCTTTTTGACGCGGGTCAGGTAAGTCCGTCGTGATGGTTAGTCATTCCATTAGGTAGATTTCTGGGCCCCACTAAAAATGGTGGCCTTCTCGGATTGGGCTTTTTCAAGCATCACTTCTCTTAGAAGATTCTCCTTGCTGGAATTGAGAACGACGGCCCACATGCAGAACACTAGCATCTACACTAGTATTGTTAGATCCTCTTGTGACTTCCTTTTGCCTATCTACCTATGTAACCATGTGAAAAGCACGGTTAACACTCGGAAGATTATCCATAGTCAGAATTCCCTTCCTAACATGCTCATAGTTATCGCTCAGTCCCATTAAGAATTGCATCAGCTTAGTGAGAGTCTCCCTTTCCAGAATCCTCTTTACCACAACACATCTGCACTGTGTAAACGCTCCACATTCACAGTTAATAGGTGTTTCCAACACAACTAGTTCATCCCAAAACCTTTTTAGTTTTCAGAAATAGCTAGCTACTGACAAGTTTTCTTGCTTCACATTACTCAGATCCCTGTGCAATTGGTAGATTAAAGAAAACCTCTCAGTAATCTCATTCCATAGTTCCCTAGCCGACTGAACATACATAAATCCCTCAGCAACTTCCACAGTCATGTTGTTGATTATCCAACACATGACCATGTACGTAGTTATCCCTAGTCCACTTCTCTAACTCATGCACCTGTTACAAATCCGAGTTTCATTTTCGCTCCAAGAGCCATTCAGATCCCACAGCTCCAGCTGGAGAAGTTTGATCCATTGAAATTCGAAGCCACCAATTGCATTCCTTGATGATCTAATCCAGAAAGGAATAGTGGATTGTACACCACCGGTCCTTGATTCACCGAATCTCCATTATGTTCAGTAGAATTCACACGATTCCTTGTGTTCTCCATGTCTGCAATTCAGAAAACTGCAAAACAAAATGCAGTGATCAAAAGCAACACCAGATCCGCAATCTCAAAATGATTTCAACACCTAAACAGTCTGAATCGATTGATTCGTAGCTCTAATACCATATAGAAAATGAGAGTTTTGCGAATTTTATGTTGTGATTAACTCGCACAAAAAGTATATACAGAGGAAGCAATATATAGACGATTAGAGCTCTACCAAACTCCTAACTACGTACTAACAAAACACTTAACCAATCACTAACCATTGGGCCTATTTCAAACATATGTACACTCAGATTGGGCCTTTAGCCCATCGTCATTTCTGTACCCGTTTCCCAACCGGGTGTTTCCCTCCTTTACTCGACTTCGACTTCCACCTAGACTTCGACTCCTCTCTTCGACAACTATTCTATTATACCAATAAATTTAAATTTTTAGATCGGAATTGAAGTATGCTAAAAAATTAATATAAGCGGAAAAAACACTAATAGGTGGATACCTTTTTACTATATACACTACTACCTTCATTTGCCTTGGTACAAAAGAATTTGAATAAGGTCTTCTAATTTTATCATAAAAGTTACTAAGACGCATGCAACTAGCATACCTTACAACAAAACAACCAAGTAAACCTACTCACACGAATAACCTTACAAACAACAAACATAAACGGTAACATGTAACCTTAAAACCTTACAATGCACGCACATAGCTCAAGCTCACCACCATAACAACTCCATCGATGATTCTTCTCCACGAACATAGTGCTTTGGTGTAACAATTTGATCTTCTTCTTCGTCTTCTCTTCGAAAGTCTCCGTCTTCTATCTTCTCTTTTAAGTTTTGTCTACTTTTTACTCGAAAAAGACACATTTTTCTTCCGAAATGTTATTCTTATAAATAACATCAATTACACTAATCTCACTGTACAAAAGATCTCTAAAAAGAAAAGGAAAGAAATTAATATAATTTTCTATGGAAAATAATATAAATGTATAAATCAGTATTATTTCAATATATTTTCCTTGCTCCCTAAACACAAAATCATATCTTTCTTAGTAGGCAACCGTTGCCTTTTCAAATTGTGGCTACAAAGAACTTCTTTTTATATGTGCACACGACGAGGTCTTCAACAACACTTATTTTCAGCATATGCCTTTCTCTAGGCTTTAGCAAACATCTAATTGTCCAAACTTATTTCTTCTCGATCTTTTCTTCACTTCTTTGTACTTGAACTTGACTTTCGTAGTTTGCACACACTTTTAATATATCAAGTAACAAAGAAGATTTGTCTTTGAATTGACAAATCAAGGAGGATAAAGTGGAAACTTGATCCTCCATCATTGTGATGACTTTGCATCAATTACAACTATATATTATTTTAATAATTAATTTGACACGCAAAAATCTTCCTAAAATCAATCACAGGATGCTACATAAGCTCCTATGCATCGACTTTGGCATTATACTAGCTAGTGTAATACCCGTGCCTTTAAGGCACGGGAGCTTGATCCATTTTAATTTGAACATCATTTTATATATCGATATAATACTATATTAATATACATATGCGTTTACAACAAAAATATGTATAAAGTATTTTTTTATAATTTCTAAATTAGTTGGAAAGAGATACGATACAAATTTGAAAAAGATTTAATAAGGTAAAGTAGTAATAATACTCAAACACACCACCTAATATAATTTGAAATAAATATATAATTATTATCATTAACATAGATCTAAAAAGTAAAATATAAGCTCCCGTACAAATATTAAAAAAAATCATAAGCACATGATTGTGTGAATAATTTTAAAGTTATGCAGATATACATAACTTATTGATTATTTTCATGAGAAAGATGGTTAGAAAGTGAGGGAAATAAATAGTGAAAATTAAGGTAAGATGGTAAAAAAATTCCTTAAAGGTAGAAAAGTGATCTAAGAAGCCTCATCCAAGATGTAAAATAAGCATTAGTAATGCTTGTGAGTCTTAAAATATTATTTATTTTTCGATAGTCATTTAAGATGTCTTAAATAATTAAATTATAAAACAAAACTTTTTTTTGGCTCTAATTGATTTATATAATTAATTTTTGAAATCGAATATTTACAAATTGATTATTACATGTTCGTTGTATGTATACATTTTGGGAAATATTGCAATCGGTTAAATATGATAAATCAACAATTTCAATATCCAAGAATAAAATTAGTCAAGACTTGACGCATATTCAATGTACGTAGACAATTAAAATAGATCACAAATTCACATACAACATATCAAATTAAATTATATTTTATTATAAAAATAGGAAACAAATATGTTTAAAATAGGAAACAGATATTTTAAATTTTCAGCAATAATATTGACCAATAAGAAAATACCATTTGAATAAAAAAAATTCAAGTTTAATTGTAGGCGTGACACATCAGCAAAATGATAGTAGAATTAATATTATTAATAGATTACCTATTATCAAAACTAATTTGAAAATCTTGAAAAAATAATATTTTATATAATTTTTATCATCCTAACAAAGCGTGAATGAATATTAAACAACATATTTAGCTAACCGAATAGAGAGTAGTAAATTTTAACATGATTGGGATAAATTTGATATAATAAACAAATATTTAAATGAATTCAATCCATTAAGACAATGAACGCAGGAAATCCGAGTACATCTTTGATTAATTTATTTGAAAATGAAATACTCGCATGGTTGGTGGTAAAATATGAACATATGTGAAAGTTAATTTATACTCCCTAGCATTTTATAAACTGGCAATTGGATATGGGTCTATGTAGAGTATAAATTTCCAAAAATAAAATATACCAAGATTCAAATTTAAGTTCAATGTATGTAGACGAATTATGAGAATATTGCAATCAGAAAAAAAAAAGGAAACATGTCTCAATATTTACGACAATATAACCGAAAATAAAAAAAAGGAATGGATTCAAACCATATTTAAAATAGGAAACAAATATTTTAAAATTCCAATAATAATATTGACCAATAAGAAAATCCCATTTGAATAAAAAATTCAACTTTAATTGTGGGCGTGACACGTCAGCAAAATGCTAGCAGAATAAAATTAGCCAAGACTTGACGCATATTCAATATCCAAGAATAAAATCAGCCAAGACTTGACGCATATTCAATGTACGTAGACGATTAAAATAGATCACAAATTGTCATACAACATATAAAATTAAATTATATTTTAGTATAAAAATAGGAAACAAATATGTTTAAAATAGGAAACAGATATTTTAAATTTTCAGCAATAATATTGACCAATAAGAAAATACCATTTGAATAAAAAAAATTCAAGTTTAATTGTAGGCGTGACACATCAGCAAAATGATAGTAGAATTAATATTATTAATAGATTACTTATTATCAAAATTAATTTGAAAAAGGGTGTTGCTATATACACCGCAAATCACAAGGTTAATATTGCACGTCCTTAAGGACGTGCAAGCCTTGTGTCTAATATTGCACGTCCTTAAGGACGTGCAAGCCTTTTAATCATGCACGTCCTTAAGGACGTGCATGATTTGCGGTGTATATAGTCGGAACGTTGAAAATTTTGAAAAAAAATTCTTTTATATAATTTTTACCATCCTAACAAAGCGTGAATGAATATTAAACAACATATTTAGCTAGCCAAATAGAGAGTAGTAAATTTTAACATGATTGGGATAAATTTGATATAATAAACAAATATTTAAATGAATTCAATCCATTAAGACAATGACCGCAGGCAATCCGAGTACATCTTTGATTAATTTATTTGAAAATGAAATACTTGCATGGCTGGTGAGAAAATATGAACATATGTGAAAGTTAATTTATACTCCGTAGCATTTTATAAACTGACAATTGGATATGGGTCTATGTAGAGTATAAATTTCCAAAAATAAAATATATAAAGATTCAAATTTAAGTTCAATGTATGTAGACGAATTATGAGAATATTGCAATCAGAAAAAAAAAAGAAACATGTCTCAATATTTATGGCAATATAACCGAATATAAAAAAAAGGAATGGATTCAAACCATATTTAAAATAGGAAACAAATATTTTAAAATTTCCATAATAATATTGACCAATAAGAAAATCTCATTTGAATAAAAAATTCAACTTTAATTGTGGGCGTGACACGTCAGCAAAATGCTAGCAGAATTAGTAATATTAATAGATAGATATAAGATTATGAAAAATTACTATTTCAATATAATTAAAAAAATGTTAAATTTTGGTTTTTCATGTTAAAAGTATATAGTTATATTTAGTCTTTTTATACAGTGAAGATTCAAAACAAAATCTTTGTCTTCTGATCGATAGCATCATTACGGATGAAGTGAAAGATCGAGATCTACTTGTGTTGAGGGGTTTAAGATATCTTCTAACTTGATGACCAAGGTGTGCAACCCTCTCTTCCATCGCATTGCTTTCGCACAAAACATAAGAAAGATTCACGACCCGATTCAAAGTTCAAACAAGGCCAAGTGAACCAATGCTTCAGGCACAATCATCTCAATATCCCAAAGGGGGTCCATATCCCTTTTAATGTGTTGATCGCAGTAAGGTTGGTCACCTTAAATCATTATTTTACCTAATACAAGTTCTTTTGTGCATATACCACTTAGCTACGCTAGTGCTTCTATTTTTTTTAATCAGGGTTTGCTTACCTTATTTCTCATTTCCAATGTGAATACACCATGCATGGATCTAGGGATGGGTTGGGCTTTGCTGTAGCCAACCTAAAAAATTCAAAACTTAGAAAATTAGTAGTAGATAGATGTTACAAAGTTAGTTATGCCCAGTTGGTTGATCAGTAACACTCAATTGGGATATAGGAAACAATCAGGCCGGGTTTGATTCCACACTTGGGATGCTCATTTGTTTTTATTTCCCTCTTCATTAATTTTATGTTTTTATTTCCCTCTTCATTAAGTTTATTTGTCTAGGGGTGTGTATGTGATATTAATAATTTTTTTCTCCTCATTATTATTTTTTATGTGTTATATATGTGATATATATGTGTACGTTATATATGTGATATTTAATACTCTTACAAATTTTGTTCATTGTATATTTTATTTTTCTCTTTATTAGTTTTTTTAGGTGTGTGTATATATATATGTGTGTGTTACATATGAATTCTTACCTTATAAAAAAAACATATGATATTAATAACTTTTTTAAAAAAATTCATTGTATAAGGCGATTTTAGCATACCCCGATTTTTCATTTCTGGTTCTATGCCTGTAATATACCCTTCTACTTTGTCCTTGATCATGAATCCAAACGTACTTTTTCCGGACGAAAGGGTTGAACTGTCATATTTCAATTTAATAAACTCATGTTGTGGTTTTTGCCATCTTATATGGAGCATATCTTCTATATATAAGTCCCTAAGTAATAAAAAAAAAAATTGTATTCTTTTTTCTTAATATGGGGTTTTATCCCATTAGACTATTAGAGTTTTTTAAGGTGATGATTATTATATAACATCAATACATCATATCTCTTAGCTAGAACAATATTAGATCATAAAGTACGTTATATCTGTAACAAAGCTCAACACCAAGACATAAAAGTCAAACATGTAGTAGAAGTGATATATGAAGATAATTCGACTTTTGCACATCAAAGCTAGACAATATTGAGAATTAATTGACTATGCCACTTACAAAGTCAGTACTATATAAGTACGTATATATCAATCAGGAAGTTTAATAAGCTTATGTACATGATTGGAATGCTGCTATTACGAGAAGAATATTGATTTCGATCAAGGGGAAACATAACTACCCGGCCACTCGTGCAAAAACACTTATATATCCATATTAAAATATATTGCTTAAAAATATTCCGATGGAAAAAATCTAAAAATATATCACTAAAAAATATTTCATAAATATAATAAAATTTTGGAAAAATACTCTATTAAAATTTTAAAATTAGATACAATCTTCCAAAAATATCTACATATCTAAACAAAATATTAATACTCCATAAACAATTTTCAAAATCCAAAAATATATCGCAAAAAATGAACCGTAAATATAATAAAACTGTGGGAAAACATTCCATTAAAATTAGACAAAAAAATTCACAAATATATCCATATCTAGAAAATTGGGAAAAAAAAATTGAAAAGAAAAATAATTTAGAAAAAATTATGATTGGTTAATACTACTACATCCATACGATTAATAAGGAGGTGTTATATATCCAATTCCAAAAAAAAAGCACTAGGCGGCAGGGGGTCGACTAATTAATGCATACGCAAACTTAGAACAAACTTGATTATTTCCTTATATTTTAACATATAGAAATTGTCAATAATTCATATTAATCATCCATAATATCACGCATAAACCCAAATTTATGGTGTTTAGCTAACGTTGAAGTAAATATTAACAAAGGTACTGATAATGCATATCTTAGATATGCATTATAGACATTTTTAGGTTAGTTAGGTTGCATTTAGTTCATGATTTGGAGTTAAGTTGCATCTTATGATTATTTTGGAAGAGTTCAGATTCTGTGCGAATTTGTGGTTATTTTGCAGAGTTGGATTCGAACACCATTGAGAGATGCAATGATCTTGGATTGGAATACACGAAGCAAGAATTGGAGAAAGACAAGTAGATGTGAAGCTTTCGGATGCAGTAGGTATAAGATGTACGTCGTTGCAAACGGATGCAGCGGTCACAGCATGCTAGGCAGCGGCCGCCGCAAGGAGTTGATGCAGCGACCTGGGAATTCACATGTGCAGCGGCCGCCGCACCTATGACGTGGTTGCCGCATTGGACGTCAGCGAGACGCATTTTGTTTAATGAAACCCCTAGTTTGTTTGGTGTTCTTTTTGGCCGACTTGAGCTTTAAGGCCGAATTTACCTAGTTTTTCCATCACTTCTATTCTATTCTACATTCATCAGAACATTATAGATTTGAGCGATGCTTTCCATGAGGAACTAAACTCATTTGTTCTGCCTAAGATTTGAAGCTTTATTTGGATTGATTGTGAGTTTCTGAATCTCGTTCCTTAATTCCTTTATAGAATGCTTCAACTTCTTTGTGCTTATTGATTAATTATTTTGTTCTATCTTGTCTGGCCAACTAGTTAGATCAATTCAATTGTTAGGGTTTTGTAGATTTCTAATTGCGAACCTTAACCCAAGTAGCACTACAAAAAAAAAGATATTAGCAACGGCTATTTGTCGTGGCTAAAAGTCCATTTGCTGTGGCCAAAGGGTGTTGGCCACGGCTGTAGCCACGGGAAACATGTCGTGGGGAAACATGGGGTGGCAAAAGAGAGTAGCAACGGCTATAGCCGTGGCTAAAGTGCTAGCCACGGCAAGTTGCCGTTGCTAAATTATTTCTGGAAATTAAAAAAAAAAACTGCTTTTTAGCCCGGATTCTTCAGCCCCTGCTAACAAAACACTCATTTTATTCTTTCTAAAATCAAATATGCAAAATTTAATTAATTATACAACTTTACATTTACATATACATAATTATATAAATTTACATATATAACAAAATATCCAAAACTACATAATTTACACAGAACTATAAAATACACAAATAATATATTCAAAATATTTCTTCTCTCTACCATATGATATAAGAAAATTATCACAAATAAAAAATATACTCCTAAACAAATCCTCATGTTTCTGACTTGTAGAAACTAAAAGAACATTGATGTTCTTGCATATACATATAGTCCTTTATGACCAAAAAAAATAAAAATACATATACTACTAAACAAATCCTCATGTTTGGGATGAATTAGAGAATATATGATCTGCATAAATCAGTAAACATAAGAACATCTCCATTAAGTGTGTAGATTAACGTATATAACTGGTATCCAAGGCCTGAAGGCCTAACTCAAGAGACGAGACTATATATGAGAAGGTATGTGCTGGTACCCGTAATAAAATTGAGGGAATTGCACATGCTAACCCAAAACACGAAAAGTGTTGCAAGGTTAACCCGATCCGGAAAAAAATTGCATATCCGGTAACCCTTGTACCCGGTAGCCCGTTGCAAAGGAGAGAAAGGGAAGAGAGAAGGAAGGGGATCGGAGACGGGGACAGGCGGAGGCATCTCCCTCGAGGCGAGGCGCCGACGACTAGAAGGGGATCGGAGGCGGGCGAGAAAGGAGGGAGAAGGAGGGGGTCGAGGGAAGGCGCGGGCGAAAGCATCTCCCTCGACGGTGGATTGCTCGAGGCGAGGCGCGGGCGGAGGCATCTCCTTCGATCTCTGTAGTTGATTGAAGGCAACGGGGTTAGTTCCTTCTGCTGTTGGCTATTATCGTCGGAGATTCGTGGCTTGGAGGCGCAAGCGACGAGTAATTCCACTCTCTCTTTCTTCGGGCGATTTCGAGCCTCGTCGAGGATAATCTCCACAATTGGCTTCCATTCTGCGATTCCAGGTACAATCCTTCACCCTTCTTCTTCTCTGCTCTATCTTTCAAGCCTTTGAATTGGAATTTTTAGTTTAGGGCTAGAGACTGAAATTTCGAATTTCGGAATTGAAATGGTTTGGTTTGAAATTTCCCATTCGGTTATGGTTGGGGTTTGCTGTCTGTCATGTCTGAATGAACAGGTGACATGTTGATTGGTGTAGGTGTCATGTAGTAAGTGATATTGCCAAATAAACAGGTGACATGTTGATTCGTGGCTTGGAGATTCTGAAACAATGCCTCATATGGAGTACTCCATGAATGCAGCGTTCACATGAATTAGGATTTGTTACTTGTGGAATTGTGTATCATCGTCTTCTTCCATGTCCCCTGACAATACTCCCTCCATGAGTTGAGCGCTTGGTTGTTCTAGAAGGAGGGTCTGTTGCTGAATATATCAGCAAGGCTATCGATCTCCCACCGTTGTAAATTTGGCTTTCCTTTGTGCTATTTGTTCTCTCATGAGAAGTGGGACATCTAAATGAATGAAGAAATCTTTAATATAGGTATGTTGCTGACTTGATTCATTTTAGGGTTGTGTATTATGCACTAGTGTGTTTTGTGTGCAGAGCAAATGATAATGGCCAAGGTAAATGGATAGACCCTCACATATCAAGTTTCTTTGACATAAATATTCTTCCCATGTAGCCTATTAGCTCAATGGGAGAGCATTGTGGTCATACACAAAGATGTGGGTTCAATTCCCACGTAGGCTTATTATTCATTAATCAACACCGACTATCAACTTATGTTTAGAACAAGTCAAGCTTGCTACATCACCAAATTCATGTGTCAAGTAAAAACAATTCATATGTCAAGTAAAACACATTATATGTCATGTAAATCCGGTATGAGTGACATGTAAATTCAGTATGGGTTATGAGTTATTTTTGGTGCTGCTATCACATAATTTAGTGGCATAAGTGCTTGGATTAGCATGTTTATTTGTTTGAGGGACTCGCAACGCATAAGTGAGTTCATTATTAATAAAACATCAAACGAAGGCCACTTTAGTTTCTTTGCTTGGATTAGCATGTCTTCTTATTGTTGAAATTAATAAAGTTGTTGGAAGGCCACTTTAGTTTCGCAGTCATTCCAATAGAGTGAGTTCCACCAGTCGTTCGGCTTATCCCACACTTGAAATGTAGGAAGAGGAAGATTGTTGTTGCCCAACAACTACCTTTTTCTTTATGTTAAACGATATAAACTGTCATGTTAATACCATTACATGTCATGTTATTTTCATTCATTAAGGAGAAGAGGCTCGATTCGCATTACCTGTCATGTTATTCGCATTACCTGTCATGTTAAATAGTATAACATGTCATGTTAATAGCATCATCTGTCATGTTATTTTCTTTCATTAAGGCAAGCTTTTCACAATCAATATGATTTCCGGGGTAAGTCCGCTCACTCTGACTGTCATGTTAAGTGACGTATGTGACATGTCAAACCTATTACTTGTCATGTTAAAAATCCATCTTATGATGAATTCAACAGGAAGATGAAGTGTCTTGGCTTTTGATTTATTTTGATATGAAACTGCTTATAATTTGGTGATGTAGCAAGCTTGACTTGTTCTAAACATAAGTTGATAATCGACATTGATTAATGAATAATAAGCCTACGTGGGAATTGAACCCACATCTTTGTGTATGACCACAATGCTCTTCCATTGAGCTAATAGGCTACATGTGAAGAATATTTATGTGAAAGGAGATGTACCCAAATCCTCTGTGTCTTCGATCCCACGAAGAAAATGCAAGATTGCAAGGATGCATATTGCAAAGTACCAATAAGAAAAAGAATGAAAATAAAGTTCAGTAAAAGACCATGAAAATTGAAGAAAAGGTAAACTTAAGCTCTATAATCTATGTATAAATGGCATCTTAGTATCTTAATCTCAACTTGAATGATCAAAAAATTTCAAGATTAAAATAAACAGTCATAGAAAAAAAACACAGGTAAATAAAATCACGAGGTTGTGTTTTATACTCTTTCTGTCTCTCATTAAGGAGATTCAGCTCATACAAAATGGACATATGTGCATAATGAGTGAGAATTGGAGTACTCCATATGAGGTATTGTTTCAGAATCTCCTACTCCAGACATTGACCTTTCTCCAACCAATCCTAACTCATCATCATCATCTTCCTCTTTACTGACTCCTACCCTTGACATTACCCCCTGCCCCACTCCACTAGAAAATCCCACGGACAAACTCAACCCCCTATTTGGCAACATCACTTACTACATGACACCTACACCAATCAACATGTCACCTGTTTATTCAGACATGACAGACAGGCTGAGACAGCAAACCCCAACCCTAACCGAATGGGAAATTTCAAACCAAACCATTTCAATTCAGAAATTCGAAATTTTAGTCTCCAACCCTAAACTAAAAATTCTAATTTAAAGGCTTGGAAGATAGAGCAGAGAAGAAGAAGGGTGAAGGATTGTACCTGGAATCGCAGAATCGGAGCCAATTGTGGAGATTATCCTCGACGAGGCTCGAAATTGCTTGAAGAAAGAGAGAGTGGAAGGACCTGCGTGAGGGAAGAAGGGCATGAGGCTTGGCCCCCGAGCCCCCGACCCCCTTCCTTCTCCCTTCTTGTGGTTGCCTCAACCATGGCACCCGAGCTCGCCGAATGAGGCGTCTTCTTCCTCCTCCGGCCCCGTCGAGCCCGAAGGAGACGAATGGGAGGAAGAAGGACCAAGATGACTGCGCTCAAGCCCTCCCGTCGAGCCCGGAGGCCTGTCGCCTAGAGCCGCGAACCTCGCCTCCGACGACGGCGTCTTCCCTGCTTCATCGAACCCCTCATCCTTCTCTTCCTCTCTCACAGTTGCGCGCTTTTCTCTCTCCAACCGGCTGCAACCTGTGAGAAACCGGGTAAATGCAAATTTTTTTTTTTAGGGGTTAACCCCCGCAATGCAACCGGGTAGTTAGGTTAGTTTTGCAAATACCCCAATAAATTTAATATGATCTCTGAGAATTACCTCCACAAAGCTGAAATAAGCCTTTGTGGCCTGGAAAAATGTAGACAGAACACACGGTTTGGAAGATCAATACACCATAAAAGATATGCACAGAGCTATTCTAACTTTTCATCCTAAGGAATGGGAAGCATATGGCTGATATTTAACACACTAGTAGAAAATCGGGATTTTACCCCATGGCCTATTACCCCGGATCTCATAATTGTGGGGTGTAATAGCATAACAAGCAAGCTTTCTTTCAACTTTTTTAATTGAAATTAATATGCCCCGGATCATATAAAAAATATCCGGGGTATATTTTGTTGGGATATTAGTTGAACTAGATTTTATACCCCGGGCGTTTTTTAGACAAATATCCGGGGTATATACTGTTTTCACCCCAATAAAGATGATTTAAATACCCCGGGAGTTTTCTCAATGGGGTATATACCCTTCTTTTACCCCAAAAAATATAAACACCACTTAAATATCCGGGGTATAAGGTTAATGATTTTTAATGAGATTTTCAGACCTAGGCAAAGAATTCTCAGGACTCGGGGGTGCGGAAAAGGTTTCATTTGTCCCTCTCCACGCCTCCTCACAGTGCGTGCTCCGATTCCTCACCGACTCTTCACCGGCTTCATCGCCGACCCTGTCGACCCCTCAGTCTCTCACCCGCCGACCTCGCCAACTCCTCACCCGCGCGCTGACCTCGCCGAATCCTCACCCGCGCGCTCGCCTCGCCGGCTTCAATTGCAGACACCTTCTCACCTCGCAGACTTCTCACCCGCCGACCTCCATCGCTGACTCCTCTTCGCAGTCATCCTCTTCGACGCCATCCTCTTCGATGCCATCATCTTCCTGAAGAAATTTCAAGCCTCCTCTTCCTAGGTAAACAAACCCCTAACTTTCAGATCTTTCAAAACCCTAATTTGTATTCGCCCTCTTCTTATTAGAACCCTATTTTGCAACTTTCAGCTTCATTGTAACTCTTAGCACGCCAATTTGCTCAGGTTCTTGCTCGATTTCCACCCAGGTGAGGTGAATCTACAATTTGCTCAAGGTTTTTGACCTAGAAGTGCTGAATGTGTGTTGTGATTTGGGGGTTGATTGCAGGGAGTGTATTGAGTGGAGGTGGTAGTGTGCCTGCTCCAAAGGCACCAGCGGAGGCTTGAGTTCACATGGTGAATGAATTCCAAAGGGGGAGCCATGTCTACCCATCTCGGAATCCCCATGATATATGGCATTGATGTTGTTCATGGCCACAACAATGTCTAGAATGCCACCATCTTCCCTCACAATGTGGGGGTTGGTGTCACCAGGCAAGCCACAAACACAAGCTGAGATTGAATTTTTGTGTGCTATACTGCTATTTATATCTTTATGAAGTTGAAATTGAGCGACAATTTATCTGAAAATGTAATAGGGATCCTAACCTTATCAAAAGGATTGGAGCTGCAACTGCACCGGAGTTAAAGCTACAGAAATTCCTTACAACTTTGCTCCCTGGATTGCGGTATTGAATCGAATCTCTATTCT
Organism: Persicaria tinctoria; assembly: GCA_037127255.1. NCBI lineage: Eukaryota > Viridiplantae > Streptophyta > Magnoliopsida > Caryophyllales > Polygonaceae > Persicaria > Persicaria tinctoria. The sequence continues at coordinate 47,285,216 of JBANSL010000006.1, read as the reverse complement.
AAATTATGGATCAGTTGATTTTATCATTGTCTTTAGCCGAGGATTTCTCATTGTATTTGTTGCAGGTTCATAGGGATCCAAGACGGGAAAGGTGCTATGAGAGCTAGAGTGAAGACCATATAATAGTTCAGATGATGACCGAGATCATCCTGGGCTTGCAAGTAGAAGCTCCGGCTGATTATCCAAAGGGGTTTCCCTATGTAGCTGGAAAGTAAGAGTCCTTGATACAATCTTCATATTTATGACAAACTACTATTGTTATATAACTATGAACAATTAACCAAGTAAAGGAAGAATGTGACTAATACTTATACTAAATTTATATGCCCAATACCTTGATAAGTGATTATGTTGCAACTTGCAAATATAAAGGATACACTTCCAGTGAAATAGGACATATTTCTAGTGGTGGGGATCTTGAGCATATATATAGACTTTGCCCTTCCTAAATCTTGCATCTCCCCTTTTTGTTTTGTCCCCACTGAAATCAATCTTTTCTTGTGGTGCTATAGTATGCATGACATTTTCAGGGTGTATATATTTCATTATTCACATATTTGTAGAAAATTTTGATTGGTTGCTAGGGGATCATGTTTGGTGTGGTGTTTGAAATGGCTTTGGACATCATACTTTATCCGGTCATTGTCGCTATTTATGTATTTTGGATTTGAGAAATTTAGGTTACAGAGTGCTATAATTTAATATAAAGTTGTCTAAGAACTTGAATAGATATGAAAATAAATCTAAGAGAACTGTAAAAAGCAACCCTTTACTTCTACATGATGTTGCTTAAATATTTATACCTAAACATGTCCATGCTTACCAAACAGACCTTCAAGAGCCATATGTACTATCAATAAATTGCACTTCTTTAACAAACACATCTGAAGTGTTTGTGAAGGTAGTACTGCCAACTAAAGGAAGATTATACTTCATTTGCATTTATTTTGTGAGGATGTAACCTTTATATATGCTTATCTATAGATACTTTAAAAGATCCAACCTAAGAAGAAGGTTAATGGTTCAACTACTGCTTTAAAGCACATTCAAGAGCTCTATTGTAGGGATGAATCATCATGCAAAATAACGTAAGAAACCAATGCTTAATGCTTTCAGTTCAGCTTAGTTAGCAGTTACTATACTTGATCTGCTTCTTTGCTCATGTTTATCTTGTATTTACAGTATAAGAGTTTTGATCACAATCAGGATTGTTGATCCACCTTTGTCTGATTCTCTAATTGATCAGGCTACTAATAATTGATGAGCTAGACTATCTCATTACAAGAGACCGGGCAGTTCTGCATGAACTATTTATACTTACAACTGTTTGATATGAGTTTGTTAAGTACTTAAATGCAACACTATGTGAAAAATCACAAATCAAGCAGCAAGGGTTTCTAACTTGGAGCTTTGTTGTTTTGAAATAGGTACTTCCTTACCAAGTCTTTCAACCTCGAGCATTGGAACTATGTGCCAGAGTAAGTATTGGTTATTTAACTCTTACTCAATTTGGACATTTTGTGACAGCAAATTTTCAATACCCATCAGCCTAGCATTGCTTGTTTTGCTGAAGCAATTGCAAACTAGTAATTTGCCTTGAAGTACCTCTAGCCTTAAAGAACTATTAATTTCTTATGCTGGATATTTGGGCATTCAATTAGAATGACAACTAAGTTATAGATTTCCAGCAGAATACTCTTGCCTGTTTGCCACCTTATTATTAAGTAGTTGCTTACTTTTAACTAATGACTAACAACATTTAAATTTTGGTTGACAGAAAGTGGCAGCCGCATCTAGGGATATGAGAAGAGCACTTTTTAATTGCATTTTCAGGTATGAAGTATAACATGCCTGATATTAGTAGTTAGTACCCAATCAGCTTCTTGGACCATATGTTTCACTTATAGACTAAAGTTATGCCTCTTTCATATGTATTTTTTCTTAGCACATGATACAATCTTTGCCTCTTTTTCAAACATCATTGAAGCTAATTGCTTACCTAGCTTGTATCTTCTCGTGGCTGCAGGTCTACTGCTTTCAATGGGTTGGCGAGAAGAGAACTGAGAATCAACCAATAGTATGAGAACATACACTGAGGTGTGTGATATTCTTGTCATTCTTCAAAATTTATGCTTGTGGCATTTTTAGTTAAGGATGAAATCTGTAAAAGCTGGTCATCTGAACATCCATGAGGTAGAGCTTGTTGAGTGTTATGAATCAATTGCCCTTTGCGAAAGGATATTTCTTGATTAGACTAGCATTTGCGTTTGGTCCTTTAGAAGCTGTGAAATGGGTCAAGAACACTTTTTTTTTACCCATATTATTGTAGTGGGATAATTGTCTGAATGAAATAATAAATGGGGATTGGATTTACACTTTCTTTATAAAAACCACTGTCAAATATGGAGAAAAAATATCAAAATATTACTAATATAAAATGGTGGTTTTCACTTCTCAACTAGTAGCCTAAAACTAGTCCAGTGAATCCCTGCTTCTTTTTTATACTTGTTGAATCTAGAAATCAGAGATAACAAAATAGTTTAATGCTAGTGATGTATAACTCATCATTCATTATCATTGCATAAAAATGAATTGTCTAGTAAAATTTCCTGACATAGTATCAAGAGAAAATAATGATAGTAATGAATTCCATTTTATCAATCTAATGCACATTCTGTTAATCTTGATCATTTTTTTAGGCAAGGCTAATTACAGTATCTCTGGTTTGGAGGAAGTTTTAGACCATTCGCCTTTTGATTCTGAAACAACGTTGCAAGACATATCAACTCGTCTCTTTCTAGCGTCTTTGAAGGGTATTGTTCATCTATGTATTATGAAGCCTAGTTGGTTGTAAGATACTATTCTAGTTTTGTCATTGAACATATTCTGATGCACTGTCTTAGCTTTTCTGAATGACATTGCCTTAGCCTTTCTGAAGGACATTGCCTTAGCTTGTTCTGAATGGCATTGCCATAGCTTGAAAATGTGTAAATAGTTGGAACTTTGTTTAATGTATGTGTCGTTCAGTTGTGGATTTAGTGGATGTCTATATATTGCTTTGAATGGATGGGAATTATAGGTCAAATAACAGTTTGAATTAATATTGTAAATTGTAATATACGATTTGATATTTAATTTTTTTTATATAAAAATAATTATATATCACGGGTCATATTTATCCGGCATATATATCATTACATTAATAAACTCCATACACATAAGAGGCATACACCCCGGATATTAGATGAATATACCCCGGGCTTTTTTTTTTGAGAAAATTGGGTAAAGGTATATACCCCGGATTATTTTGGTTTTATACCCCGGATAAAAAAATTTACAATTCGGATTGGACAGACTTTATACCCCGGATATTAGCATAATATACCCCGGATATTACTCTAATATACCCCGGGCGTGTTTTTCAGATCACTTTTTTTGAAATTTGCTTAGGTTATATACCCCGGATTTTTAAAAATATATCCGGGGTATAAAGTTAGACCTATTTTTAACCCCACCCTACCTGAACCCCGGAGCATTATATTGTCGGGTCCGGGGTATATGTATAAAAATATCCGGGGTATATTAACTATTTTCTACTAGTGACATTACAAACTTCAGCCACATCAATGATGCACGAAAAAATTATAAACCTGATAAAAAATGCATTTACGGATTTTCTAACAATTTCCTCGAAGGTAACCTCCAATACTACGATTCTCATTAAAAAGTACTAGATGTTAAGCATTCAATATAAATTTGGAGGAAAAAAATTCAATGGACAAATTCTTCAGTGTGATTGCTCATTGGTAAAATTATAGGAAGAAAAGATGCACAAGGTAAATTAATCCCTAACATACACTAGGAGAAATCAGTCACGCTAGTACCATTACCCTCAATGGAAAGACGATGGAAGTCATGGACACCAATAATGGAACTGAGAAAACAGTCTGCCCACTCCAAGGATATCTATTTGGATCTGATGTTGAATTGCCAGAAAGAGACACTTCACACAAGATAAACAAGACATCATTGGGTGAGCTATTTCAGAGGCATACGGCTGAGGAGATCTTTGCAAGTAAATCTGAACGAGCTGACAAGCTGCGATCACACAAAGATTCCGATAAAACTGCAATCAATCTCATTAGCAAGATCATCAAAAGGAAGACTGCCCATCCTCCTCCCAAAAATACCGCTGCCGCTACTGGAAGATCTACAGAATCTACTTCAGCAGAGACTAAATTGCACAAGGTACGCTATAAACTTCTTCTGATCATGAATATATCTCTCCATTGCTTTTTTTATTTCCCCCCCCCCCCCCCCCCCCCCCACAATATGCATATGCTAGTATCTCAACTTAACATTAGCCATCATCATCAACTGCGAAACTATGGAAATCAAAATTGTGCTAGCTAGACTGCAGCAATATGATATTTAAAAAAAAAAAAAAAGGGGACTTGAGCTATGATCTGCTTCTTGTTTCCCAATAAACAAACTCACTATATATCACATAGGAGCAAATATATCACTCTTAACAATATACCATTAAAAGATTATTGCGGTTTAAACTCTAATGAGATGTCTCTTGGGCAATGAATTAAAGCCCATCACTAAAATACCGAAGTAGGCCGGCCATCTAAGAATTAGTAATTTAGTCAAATTTAAGAAGGGCAAAGATGCGATAATATGCTTCTTGAGAACGTACTGAGAAGCAAATAAAATTTCACGTACACTAGAAATTTAGGTTTTGTTTTTCTTCTACTGATCGAGTTAACTTTGTAGTGTAGATGTTACATATGTTTCACAAGAAAGTACACCCAGAAAGCTCCAAATGTATGCCAAGGTTGAGCACCCAACACAGATGTGGAACAAAAAATAGAGATTCCAGCAAGGCTGGCTATGTTTATGGAGAACATATGCTACCAGTACCAGATGAAGATTTCAATCCACTACCTGGTGGCACCGACACAACCGGAAACAAGGGATTTTGGATCAAAACGGATTCAGATTGTAAGTCTGCTTGCATTAACCAGCTTACTATCATAATAGTTCCATATATACTTGATTTTTCACAATGCACCTATTGCATAAATACGAGCAAGTAAACCCTAGAAGTGAAGAGGGTGAATTGATCAGAGACCACAAGAATACATTCAAATTCATGGATCCTCTAAATCTGCCCAAAACAATCCCATACTCATATGAGCATTCATTTATTTTCCAATAAAGAAAATCAGATAGTGTCATACAAATCCCCTACAAATTTTCTTCATTTCCAGCAAGAGAATTTTTTCTCTGCACAACCCAGATACCATAAATTACAATTAGAAAAAAGCCTCTACTTATAGATCCCATTACTTTTAACTTCCACAAGAAGCTCAATGATTCTTTTCTTTTTAGAGAAAGCTAGAAGAACTATCCCTTGCTCTATTAATTGCAACCTATTTACTGTCAGTCGTTGCCATTACCAGTATTGAAGCTTGTCAAGATTAAATCATATTCCAGGCAAACTCTCGATAAGACAAGGGACAAATTGCAGTAAGTTAACAAGAAAATAAAGGACGGTTTCTATGAACTCAAACCCTAGAAATAGTAGATTGGAATTGCAATACAAAACCTACGAGGATTTGTCACTCTTGAACTCAAACCCTAGAAACAGTAGATTGGATATCATATACATATACACTACAACCATCGCCCGATACACAAACAGATTTAAGACGGAAAGAAAGGAAAAGGAAAAGAAGAACATATAGTCTGTTTGAATAGCTAGCAAAAGAATGACAGACTGAGGGCAAAGTCGAGTACAATCATCGCCCAATACTCAATTTGAAAAAATCGAAACTATACCTTTCAATCCCGGCTACGAACGAGGTTGAGGAAACGAGAATCAAGATCTCGAGATCTGAGAGATATTTCGCGGCTTCATCGGCGAGGCGTTGTGCTCCTGGTGTCGACATCAGAAGGCAGCTGATGATAGAGAGATTAGGCCTCAAGAGATCTTGAAATCTGAGATCCGGCTTGGAAGATCTGAGATTCGACTTTGGGGATCAGAGATTCGACCTCCCATGAAGATAAGAGGTGTGAGGAAGTAGAAGGATGATCTGAAATCCAACGAGAGAGAGATGGAGAGGATGAACAGATGAAGATGGAAATCGAGTTCATGGGAGGCGGAGGAAATGCATAAGGATTAGGTCAGATTTCGGATGAGAGAGATGACGATGAAAATTGAGATCTGCTTCTCTTTTTTCTTTTGTTTTTTTAGAAATGATTTTTCTTTTTTTTTAACCAAAAATAAATAAACTTTGCCACGGGAACTTCATTGCCGTGGCAAAAACCGACTCTATGGCCACGGCAAATCCATGCCGTTGCTACCAAGCGTGGCTAATTTGTTTTTTTTTTGTAGTTTAGTAAACTTGTCCCTTTAGAGATGATTGAACTAATTGGATAGGTATGAAGTTGGATGTGTTGTTAAATTCCATTCTGAAGAACTGCAAATACCTTAGTTAATCTCTTAACTTAAAGCTATCGATTGAGTTAAACCCTTTTCTGTGGGACCATTCAATTGATTAGGGTTTCTAGGACTGATTGGACTAGTAACTATATTAGGTCAGGACAAGGGCATTCATAAGTGAAGGTTCGATAATGTATAACAAAGTAATATAGAAATACTCTAGAAGGGGGGTTGAATAGAGTATGCCGGTTTTTCGCAGAAAGTCTCAAGACTTTTGAAGCTCGTGTAAAACCCTTTGAGATTAGACTTGGTCTTTTCTCTGAAAACCTGAATCAGAAAGTTAAACAATACGAACCAAGTGCGGAAATAAGTTAAAGCAATAAGTAAAGGACGCAACGAATTGTTAACGAGGTTCAGCACGAACTTGGCCTACGTCCCCGCCTAGGGTTCTTCCACAACCCTAGGATTCAACCGGCTTTATTGATTCACAAGACCTAGGATCCTAATAGCTCACCGAGAAGTCTCTCTCCTATACAATTGTAATCTAGTCAACTCACGTTCCCTTGGAGTCCTAGACCAATCTAGAATAGCTCCACCTCTCTCAGCTATATAGTACAATCCTCTTACTCTTCGTGAATCAATCGCTTAGTGTCCACTTCCTGAGTTACAAACTCTCGTGTATAACACTCTCTCTGAATATATCCTATAAGCTCACTGTGTAACTCTCAAATCCTTTGAAACAAAATATAAGACTCTTAAGAACAAGCAGAGAGAACACGCTGAAGAGAGATCGTAAACTTGAGGGCTGATTGTGCAATGATATTCGTGAATGTGCGTTTGTCCTCTCTCTCTCTCTTCTTCATCTCCTTTATATAGTGAAGATCATCGGTGCCACTTGAGGAAGGAATCTTCTCCAATGCTTGGCTAATCATGGCTATCTACACAATCTTCTATTCATGGAAACTCTGAAGTCATGATCTCCGATTTTATTCTCCACGTTATTCAGCTCAAGGAAGGAGATATAATTCGAAAAGCTTCCTGAAATGTTAGTGCATATATAATAATATCTAGAAGCATATAATAACATATAATAATATTCGGACATAATATAATAAAGTACAGGTTTTGTGTTTCATCAACACAGTTGTAGCTTGAAAACCTTTGACACAAACTGTCTGTCAAAGCCTTTGAAACTAATTCCGATTTTCATCAAAGGAAGTGGAGTTATCAATCTCCCCCTTGATGAAAGAAAAAACCTATGCATCCCTGCAACTTAGTCAAACATATATAATACAAGTGAAATCGGACTAAGTGCCTGCATGAGTTAGACGAATGTTGGATCATAAATTTTAAAACATGAAAATATCCATCCAAAAGAAAAACCAAGGTCTTCCAAGACCCTTGAATCGCAATAGTCTAAAAAGTCTAACACCACAGATCATCTCCCCCTTTTTGTCTTTCAACAAAGGGAGGAGCGTGAAAATATTCTCCAAAATCAGACTTACCAAAACAATTCAAAATTCAAAAAGATCCTTTCAAATCTTAAAGGCAAGAAAAGATTTATCCGATTTTAAAATAATTTCCACAAATAAACTATACTCGGATAAAATAAAATCGGTAACAAATAAAGAAGGTTAAAAATCCATTAAAAATATATTTGATCAAATATCTAATAAGATATCAACCAAACATATGATCCGTTATATGTGCTCTATCATTCAGTTCACAACCTTTGAAATGAGGTTCAAGGATCTTGACACTGAGTAGAATTTATCTTTCGTAAAGGGAAAGCTCCCCCTACGAAAGTGCATCCTTGTTAAGCATTCCAATCTCACGTCTAATGAAGGTGAACATGTCCTCTGCCAAAGGCTTAGTAAAAATGTCAGCCCATTGATAATCAGTTGAAATAAAGGATATGGACACATCACCTTTTTCGACATGGTCTCTAATGAAATGATGTCTTACATCAATATGTTTGGTCCTTGAATGATGAACAGGATTCTTTGTGATTGATATGGCACTTGTATTGTCACACTTAATGGGAATACCTCTAAGGTTGATGCCAAGATCTCTCATTTGTTGAGCTATCCAAAGGATTTGGGAGCAACAGGCTCCAGCTGCTATGTATTCGGCTTCGGCAGTGGATAGAGCAACTGAGTTTTGTTTCTTTGAATGCCAACTGATCAAGGATGCTCCTAAGAATTGGCAACATCCTGGCGTGCTCTTTCTATCCACCTTATAGCCTGCAAAATCTACATCAGAATACCCGATTAATATAAAATCTTTTTGCTTTGGGTACCACAAGCCAAGCTCCTTAGTGACATTGAGATATCGAAAGATCCTTTTCACAGCTACGAGGTGAGATTCTTTAGGATCAGCTTGAAACCTAGCACACATGCAAACACTAAACATGATGTCAGGTCTACTAGCTGTAAGGTATAGTAAAGATCCAATCATTCCTCGATACTCCTTTTGATTGACACTCTTCCTAGTCTTGTCTTGATCTAGAGATAGTGTTGAGCTCGTGGGTGTCTTGGCTGCTTTGGATTGATCCATCTTGAACTTCTTCAAGAGATCCTTAGTGTACTTTCTTTGGTTGACAAAGATCCCTTTCTTGGATTGATGAACTTGTAATCCCTAAAAGAAGTTGAGTTCACCCATCAAGCTCATCTCAAATTCACTGCACATGATGTCAGAAAATTCATTGCACAAAGATGTGTTAGTAGCATTAAACAATATATCATCAACATATATTTGAATAACCAAAATGTCCTTTCCTTTGGTCTTGATAAAAAGAGTCTTGTCGATCAACCCCCTTCTAAAACCATTTTCTAACAGATATTTTGACAAGCGCTCATACCAAGCTCTTGGGGCTTGTTTCAAACCATAAAGCGCTTTGTCTAGTTTATAAACATGATTGGGAAATTCTGAACTTTCAAAACCTGGGGGTTGAGCCACATAAACTTCTTCCTCTAAGAAACCATTAAGAAAAGCACACATGACATCCATTTGATATAACTTTATGCTCATAAAAGATGCAAATGCTAATAAAATGCGAATGGCTTCAAGCCTGGCTACGGGAGCAAAGGTCTTCTCGTAGTCAATACCTTCCTCTTGATTGTAGCCTTGAGCAACAAGCCTTGCCTTGTTCCTCGTGATCATACCATTCTCATCTAGCTTGTTTCGAAATACCCATCGTGTGTCAATGACTGATTGATGCTTTGGCCTAGGCTTCAAGGTCCAGACTTTGTTCCTTTCAAATTTGTTAATCTCACTTTGCATAGCAATGATCCAATCTGGCTCTTGAAGGGCCTCATCTACCTTCTTTGGTTCAATAAGAGAAACAAACGCGTGAAAAGCACAAAGATCTTTAAGTTTAGAACGAGTTTGAACACTAGAAGTAGGGTCAGAAATGATATCCTTTAATGAGTGTGATGAGGAGTATTTGAATTTTCTTTTGCTAGTCTCAGTTCCTTGATTCGTCACACCAGTAGGATTGATTTGAGGTACATCTGACTCCGTGCTCCTGTTTGGTTCAGTTTCAGCAGTTTTTGACGTTTCAACACTGTTGGATTGGACACCAAGGGCTTTGGACGAATCTTCAACACCTTGGGCCAATTCTTCAGTGTTGAGAATCTGTTCCTGCATGTTCCTCTTCTCTGTGTTCTTGGTAACAACATCATCACCTTCCTCGCTCTCAGCATGGATGTTAAGATCTATATCTGCAACACTTTCACTCAAAGAACCGTCATTGCATTCATCAAATATAACATGTATACTTTCTTCAACTAGCTGGGTCCTTTTATTGAAGATTCTATAAGCTTTGCTACTTGTGAAGTAGCCAAGAAATATACCTTCATCACTACGCGCATCAAATTTTCCAAGTTTATCCTTTCCATTGTTATGAACAAAACAAGTACAGCCAAAAGGTTTAAAATAAGATATAAGTGGTTTGCGGCCTTTGAAAAGTTCATAAGGAGTTTTCTTTAAGATGGAACGAATAAGGCAACGATTCAAAATATAGTTAGCTGTGTTAACAGCTTCATCCCAATAGGTTTTAGGTAATGCATTTTCTAAAAGCATAGTCTTGGCCATATCCTCTAAGGTGTGGTTCTTTCGTTCCACAACCCCGTTTTGTTGAGGTGTCCTAGGAGCAGAAAAGTTATGGGAGATGCCATATTTAGCACAAAACAAATCAAACTGAAGTTGATCAAACTCCCTACCATGATCACTCCGAATTGACACTATGGGCTCGTTTCTTAAAGTTTGCAACTCCTTACAAAGTTTTGAAAACTCAAATACGGCCTTTGATTTTTCTTTTAGAAATGCAACCCAAGTATATCTAGAAAAATCACCAACAACGACTAGCATGTACTTTTTACCATTGGGAGATTTGACTCGCATAGGACCACATAAATTCATATGTAAAAGTTCAAGGGGTCTAGAAGAACTTACAACCTTTTTGGGTTTGAAAGAGCTACGTGTTTGTTTACCTCGTGTGCATGCATTGCACATATCAATACCTTTGAAGTCCATCTCAGGTAGCCCTCTTACAAGCCCTTTGGACACAAGCTTCTGTAGTGTATGTGGACTCACATGACCGAGTCTCCTGTGTCAGAGCTTTGGATCGTCCGTCAAAGCCTTTAGACAAGTTAAGCTTCCTTGTGTCACTTGATCAGCATTTACAGCGTATATATTGTTGTAACGATATGCAGTCAGTATAACTTCACCCGTATCTTCTCTGCACACTAGGCATCTTTTCTTGTTAAATCTGACATTATTGCCACTGTCACATAATTGAGAAACACTAAGCAAATTATACTTCAAACCATTCACAAGATAGACATTTTTAATACTATGGTTGGAATCACTCCCAACACTACCAATACCAACGATGTCACACTTTCCTTTTTCACCAAGAGTGATTGTTCCTGTGGATTGCTCCTTTAGATCATGAAAGAGAGAACTCTTCCCACTCATATGCCTCGAGCATCCACTATCAATAATCCATTTGTGCTCCTTCACCTTGGTGATCTCCTGCAAAACAAACATCAACCTTTGTGGCTAGACCAATAAGCAAATTTGGATCCATTATTGGGATAATCCATATATGGTAAAATAGTGCCTTTTGGGACCCAAACTTGTGTCATCCGTTCTTTTCTCAAATGAACAGGAAATGTATTGCGAATGATATATGGATCCTTTCTTCTATAGGGGCAGGTCTCTTTTACATGTCCCTTTCTAGCACAGTGGTGACATATAGGAGAGGTTCTGCTTCCTTTTGCCTTTACAAAGGTGGTAATGTGCTGCTTCTTTAAAAACCTTGGATTGTAACCAATACCACTTTTGTTTAGAGAACTTTGTTGCTCACCCAACATCCTATCAAGAGTGCCTTTGGATTTGGTAAAACTTATGAGGGCTGTCTGTTAGTCTTGAATCTTATTATTCAGGGAGATCTTCTCGTTCTCTAAGTCATGATGTTCATTTCTCAGAGACGAGAGATATTGCTTGAGTTCAGATTTCTCTGAGTCAAGAGTCTTGACTTTAAAGTCAAGAGTCTTGACTTTAATGTCAAGACCTGAATAAGAAGCTTCAAGACTTTTAACCCTCATAGACAGATCCTCAATAGTTCTTTCCTGGTCTACGGTTCTCTTAATAAGAGAGTTAGTCTGGGCAATAAGTTTCTCTTCATTGGCAATCATATTAGAAAGGAATTCCGATAGTACCTCTTTTGGACTTGCCATAAGTTCTCTTACAGTTACCTCAAGCTTCTCATCGTGGGATTCATCTTCTGAGGCCATAAGACAAACATTGGCCTTCTCATCACCAGAGTCAGAGTCAGAATCACTCCAAGTTGCCACCATGGCTTTCTTTTTCCATTTATCACCCTTCTTGGACTGGCTCTTCGTCTTTTGAGGGCAGTCTTTCACAAGATGATCTGTTTCACCACATTCAAAACAAGACAAAGGTTTAGTCTTCTTATCATATTTGTTTTATTGAGGCTTACCTCGAAATTTAGAAGACTCTGATCCATCCTTGTTGTTGAATTGTTTCTTCATTTTGAGGATTCGAGCAAGGCCTCTTGTGATAAGAGCAAAAGTATCATCCTCATCGTCATCCTCATCTTCAGAATCAGATCCATCTTTAGGCTCATCCTTCTTAGACTTGAGCGCCAAGTTCTTAGTGCTTGCTGGAAGTTCTCCATCGTTTTCATTAAGGATCATCTCATGCGTGATCAGTTTCCCAAGCAGGTCATCAAGGGGTAGAGTAGTGAGGTCTTGGGCTTCCTCTATGGATGTTACTTTAGTACCCCACTTTTCTTTTGGGAGACACCTCAATATCTTCCTTATTTTCTCAACGTTTGTAAAGCTCTTGCCGAGAGAGTCAAGGTTGTTGGTGATTTCTATGAATCGTGTGAACATGGCCTTGATTGACTCATCAGACTTCATTTTGAAAAGCTCATACTTTCGAAGGAAGATGTTGATCTTGGTGTCTTTCACTTGGCTAGTTCCCTCATAGGTGACGACCAGCTTGTCCCAAATCTCTTTAGCTGGCCTACAAGATGAAATACGGTTAAACTCGTCAGTGCTAAGACCACAATAAAGTAAGTTAATAGCTCTGTAGTTTTTGGAGACGAGTTCAAGATCCGCTTGGATGTATTCAGACTCCTTCTTTGCGACTTTGGTTCCATTTGGTCCGTCTTTCTCTGGAATCTTCGGACCATTCTCCATAATGTTCCAAAGTTCCAGATCTTGATCTATAATGAACATCTTCATCAATGATCTCCAGTTGACAAAGTTGTTTCCTACAAAGAGTGTTGGTCTACTGGTAGACCTTCCCTGTGCAAATCCTCCGCTTGCTTCACCAGACATGATCGAAAACTCACAAGATTGTTAGATCAAAAACAGTGAGTAAAGCTCTGATACCAATTGAAGGTTCGATAATGTATAACAAAGTAATATAGAAATACTCTAGAAGGGGGGTTGAATAGAGTATGCCAGTTTTTCGCAGGAAGTCTCAAGACTTTTGAAGCTCGTGTAAAACCCTTTGAGATTAGACTTAGTCTTTTCTCTAAAAACCTGAATCACAAAGTTAAACAATACGAACCAAGTGCGGAAATAAGGTAAAGCAGTAAGTAAAGGACGCAACGAATTGTTAACGACGTTCGGCACGAACTTGGCATACGTCTCCGCCTAGGGTTCTTCCACAACCCTAGGATTCAACCAGCTTTATTGATTCACAAGACCTAGGATCTTAATAGCTCACCGAGAAGCCTCTCTCCTATACAATTGCAATCTAGTCAACTCACGTTCCCTTGGAGTCCTAGACGAATCTAGAAGAGCCCCACCTCTCTCAGCTATCTAGTACAATCCTCTTACTCTTTGTGAATCAATCGCCTAGTGTCCACTTCCTGAGTTAAAAACTCTTGAGTATAACACTCTCTCTGAATATATCCTATAAGTTCACTGTGTAACTCTGAAATGCGTTGAAACAAAATATAAGACTCTTAAGAACAAGCAGAGAGAACTCTTAAGAACAAGAAGAGAGATCGTAAACTTGAGGGTTGATTGTGCAATGATATTCGTGAATGTACGTCCGTCCTCTCTCTCTTCTTCATCTCCTTTATATAGTGAAGATCATCGGCGCCACTTGAGGAAGGAATCTTCTCCAACGCTTGGCTGATCATGGCTATCTACACAATCTTCTATTCATGGAAACTCTGAAGCCATGATCTCGGATTTTATTCTCCACGTTATTCAGCTCAAGGAAGGAGATGTAATTCGAAAAGCTTCCTGAAATGTTAGTGCATATATAATAATATCTAGAAGCATATAATAACATATAATAATATTCGGACATAATATAATAAAGTACAGGTTTTGTGTTTCATCAACACAGCTGTAGCTTCAAGACCTTTGACACAAACTGTCTGTCAAAGCCTTTGAAACTAATTCCGATTTTCATCAAAGGGAGTGGAGTTATCAATAAGGAACCTAAAAGGACGAGATGAAGTTACAAGGATCGTTTGAACCAAATAAAGTGAAAAATTGTAGGTAGAACTATTTCTCACCATTGTATGAAACAAATTCATTTACTTTTGCTTTCATCAATCCGCTTTGATAAAAGGCGGATCTTTTACATTCTTCAAAATCCCCCTTTGGTTACTTGATTGCCATCTAAATTACACTTGAATATCGAATATCCGTATGGATCGACCTCTTTCTTATTGTTATACTAGTTTTAAGTTTGAGGTTTATTTTGACGGACTAACGACAGGTTTTCCTCCTGTCAAATTTGGCATCGTTGCCGAGGAAATTTATTGATTCTTGTGTGTTTTTGGTGCTAGTTTTTGGTGTGGACCTTCTTATATGGTCTGTATCCGTGCTACTAATCCATCTTTGTTTCCATTTGATTCAGAGATCGAAAGAACCCTTTCTACCTTAAGGTGAGAAACTTGTGATCGCTTTCGCGAGTTACCTTTTGATCAAGGAGAACGCACTCCAGAGATGGCTAACGAAGCAAATCGCACTTTGAGGGAGCTTTCCACTCCTGACTTGGCACAAAAACCCTTGGCAATCCAATTCTCTGCACTCAGGGAAGGAGTAAACTTTGAGCTTAAATATGGGGTAGTTCATCTGTTACACAAGTTCCATGGGTTGAGTGGGGAGGATCCCCACAAGCATCTATCTGAATTCCATATTGTGGCAGTTAGGATGAAACCGGAGAATGTTATTGAGGAGCAAATCAAGCTGAGGGCCTTTCTTTTTTCTCTAAAGGATGAGGCATATGAGTTGTTCTTCTATCTACCACCTGGGACTATATCTACTTGGGCTGAGATGAAGAGAATCTTTCTGGAAAAGTACTTTTCTGCAACTAAGCTTAATGTCTTGAAAAGGGTAATCAACAACATCGAGCAACACGTTACGGACTCTATTCATGAGTACTTTGAGCACTTTAAGAAACTCTGCGCTAGCTGACCATGCCATGGTTTCTCTCAGAAGGATCTTGTCCTTTTCTTATTCAATGGGCTTACTGATGAAGAGCGCAAAACAGTAAATTCTTGTTGTCGAGGAAACATGCTAAATAAGACGTCGGCTACAACTTGGGATGTGTTTAAGGAGCTCCTGAGGGCTCTAGGAAGTTCAACAAGAGCACTCATGCTAGGGGTGTAGTTTATGTTGATGCTCATGTGGATGCACTACAGACTGATATGGTAGGGGTGAAAGAGATAATCAAGAAGTTGGTAATTGATAGAGCACCTCATCAGTTGAAGGCATGGGGAATCTGCAATGAATTTACTCATCATGTGGATATGTTCCCACTTCTACAAGAGCCTAACGTAGAGTTGAATGTCGTTGGGAACTTCGATCCACAAAGGCCTAGACAATGCAGTTTTGGTAATCCTGAGTATTTCAACAATAATAATTACAACAGAGGCTATCAGTAGGGATATGGTTATGAAAACTACCAAGCCCCTTTCAAGAAGCAATGGGGGCAATAGGCAAGGCCCCAACAACAATTTGAACCTTGACCAAGAGGCTAACGGCAGGCAAATGTGGCAAATGTGGCCCTTGAGGATCCTCTGCAGACTTTGTCATGGTTAGTCTTGAAGGTGGAGAAACAAAAATCAGATCGGATTACAAATTTGGAAAATCAAATGAGTCAACTCATTCAAGTCCTAAGTGTGAAGGAGGCAAATGATTTAGGGAAGCTTCCATCGCAAACGATTGCGAATCCTAAGGAGAATGTCAGCGTTGTAAAACTTAGGAGTGGCAAGGAACTAATTGACACATCTCAGGATGACGAAGATATTATGGATTAGGAGATCTAAATTGTGGAGGAAGAAGGGAATGACGGCCACTGCATAGTGTGGCGGGCGCCGCCAGGGTGCAATGTCCGCAACATAACACCGGAGCAGCAACCGTCGTAATAAGCCATTCATTGTGAAAAAAAAAACCAATGCTCATGAAAAATAGAGCTCATCATGTTCAATATAAAAATACTAATGTATATCGTGAGAGAAGTTTTCTTTTCTCACGTATATACGTACCCCATGATGGTAACAAAATGACAGACCTTTGTTGTGTTGCTAGAGATTTAGACATATACAACGGTCCAAGTCTCTGCAACCTTATCCATTAGAATGCTATCGAATAGAGTTTGTTCTACTCGAATTATTACCAATAAAAAAAATAGGCCAAAATGCATAAAACCACCCTTTATTCACCCTTATTTTCAATTAACCATCCCTTATTAAAAAAAATTCACTTAACCACCCATTATGACAAATTGTTTGCAAGTAACCACCCATCCTCCCATTTTCCCTTAAACTTCCACAATTTAACTTGAAAGTGAAAGAATAAAATTCCCCCAAACTTGATTTTATAGTTTTTGTTTATTATTATCTATAAAAAAATTACCATTAATAAATGCAAGTTGTGCAACTGGAATCTAGTCTCTTGAGCTTCAAATTGAAGTAGCCCCGGGCTTACTAGAATTTTGGAGGGATTTCCAAATCCATATTTAGAACACATACCAAGCGGCGAGTGCCCTAGGAGATTGGAGTTGGTGTGGTTGTAGAAGATGCTCACATGAGGTCGGAATGAAGCCCCAACCATGCTGTCCGATTTCAAATTGAGAGAGAGACTAGGAGCGATGCAATGAAGAACATGGGATTTCAAATATAAGCGAGATTCAATTCAGGAAACAACGGCAACTAAATCAAAAATTAGGGTTCCATGCATTAGGGTAAACAATAACTACAATTTGGAGCAAACAAAACCCAATCAGTGGAAGAAACAAAATGCACAAAATCAAACTGACCTCCGGTGTCGCATAAGAGAGGGGATGGAGGAGAAACACAGGAGTCAATGGAGAAGAGAAGAGAGGAGAGGCGACATGTAGCAGCGTAGCTACGATTTCAAAGGCGGCAACATGAAAGAGAAATGAAGACGATGGATCACAGAAGAAGGAGAACCGCAAGGGCCATGAGGGAGGGAAGAGAGCAGCTGATGCGGTAGGATGATGGCAACGACGACCGTAGGGAAGGCGACACGAGGAAGGGAAGAAAGTGGCAAAGTCAGTGGAAGGAGGGTTAATTTTGGTCGTAGATAAAAACATATATAACATATAAACTGTTTGGATTGCTTTTACTCTCCCTCATACTTATAGTAGTATAGATAGATTAGATATATATAGATATAGATATATAAAAGAAAAAATTTTGTACACCGGAAAACATGAAAAGGTGAATCCCGACTAAGTACAATTTTAAAAGAATTGTTTGATTTTCTGAGTTGACTTGACTTGAGATTTTAGAGTTTGGAAAACATTGGGAAAATGATTTACTTTATTTAACACGGTAAATTTATTGTTGAATCCTTCTTGAGAATCATGTGAATTTTAAATAAGATATGAAATGTTATATGATGATGCAAGATGAGATGATGGATGAGATATTATATGTTGAGATGATATGAACATGAAATGATGTATGATATGTGATAAGATAAGTTGAAATGATCTGAAATGAGATATGTGAAGTTATGTATGATAGTTGGGGGCGCCTTGTGAGACTTAGATAGGCTTATGCTGCATATTTGTATATTTGATAGGTGATTTTGATCTATTGGACATTTCTTACTATTGGTGTTTGTTGCTTGGATTATGTGCGCCTCCATGTAAGTTCCTGTATGGGCTTACTGAGATTTGAAAGAGAAATCTCCTACTTGTGATCATATGACATACTAGGTGTTTTATACGCATTTAAAGCATGCCATGTAGTATCATACTAGAATTGCACTCATGAATGAGCATTTGAATACTTTGTGTCATTGCGAAACAGAACGACCGTTAAGTGTTCTAAATATCGGATATATCGGCCGATATATCGGCGATATATCGGGGATATTTAGAATCCGCTACGATATCGGCTTATCGGGTGAATATATCGGGGATATTTAGAATTGCCAACTTTAGCCATTATGAATGAAGTTGTTTTTATTTTATTAAGTTTATTTGATAATTTGATCATTTAAATATTAATTTTTCATGTGTATTTTTACATTTTGAAGTATAAATATAATATTTATAATTAAAAATTAGCGAAAACGATAAATCCGATATATCTCTGATATATCCCCGATATATCATTTTTACTCCTAACCGATATGACCCTGATACGCGATATTTAGAACCTTGGTTATATGTGAGTCTTAGAGTCTTTGCTAGGGTAACGGGGGCATTCGTGTTTTATATAGTTTCGGTCCCCGGTTGAGTCGATGAGCATGATCTATATATATCTCTACATGGTTCGGCATAGACCGAGAGTCGTACCTCGGAGTGGGTACGGGAATATATTTATTGGGTTCGCTTGAGGACGGGCGCCCTACCTCGGAGCGGTTACGGAAAATACAAATATATGGGGATATGCCACTTGGCATTCTTTGGGCGCATTTACTATCTTTCTGCATTTATATTATATCCTGATAAAACATGTATTACGTTTTAAATTTTTGTACTGCAGTAGAGCATCTTTATTATAGGTATAATGTATGTGTATTCTTGCTTGCGAGACAGAGTCTGTTGGGGGGACTGCGTCTGCCCTCGCTCATACAAATTATTTTTAGGTATGCATGCTCTATATTTCTATGGCGTGGGAAAACCTCCTAGGCAAATGCGAAGAACCTGTCTAACCTCGCTAATTTGATTAAAGGACTTTTCGACTTATGTTTTATTTTTTGAATTTGACCCGGCCTCGCCGTGGCAAGTTGTACTCTACTTTCATTTTCGCTTTCGTCAAATGGATTTCTGCGACTTATGATTTCAGGACATTTTAAGGGTACCCAACGACCCCTCGATTGTTTTGGGGTTCGAAATCCCCTCTTTGAACACTGATTTTTAGAAGTTTGAAACCTCAATCTATACCTGGATTGCAAGATCTGGACAAAGGTATCCAACCTTCGACCATCCTTTGAAACGTAACCCAGATATTTATATCCGGGCTGTTACAAAGTTGGTATCACATCCAAGTTGAGCAATTCGGGTACAAAAGGGTCAGGTGTATATTTTGGAAACCGCTCATGGATTTCAAAGGAATTTGAAAGAGTTTTAAAGGGGCAAAATGAACATAATACGACTAACTCAATTGGACTAAATGTGAACTAGGCCTACTAAATAAATGAATCAAATAAAAAGAGAACGAGTGGGTAGAAAAGGCGTTAGACCATCCCTATTGGATGTGGTTGGGAACGGGTAGAAGAAATATAGCTTATTCTTTACAGATGGGCATGTAAGACTCCAAGGAATTGCACCGTGTTGGTTGGAGTAGCGAGTTAGGTAGAGATCGCGAGGTATTTGCCCCTCTGGTCAGTCACTCCTCGAAGAGCGGCATTAGATAGCTTGATGTGCTTTATATACCAATTGGGACTGAGGGCGATCTCCCTCGTAGGAGATCATTACAATTTTCATTGACTGATTCTATGCTGAGTGTTTGTTATGCTAAAGGTCTGATTAGTATGTCCTAACTATGAAATGTGTATTGAATGATCTGTGCAAACGAGATAGCGGGAGTACCCTTATTCCTATACGGAAAAGCCCAGCTTGTGTCGGACATAACATATGGATACTTTTTTTTCCAATAGATAACAAACTACCCTAATTGTTAGGATTAAAACAAATATGTATAATGCATACTTAATTGCTTTGTTGTGCTAGTTTTGCTTAAAAGATCGCCCTAAATCACTTATTAGATCCATTATGAGTAGAACCTTAAGTATTTATGTACTTTTAATGACATCTAAATAGTCCAATTAATTTTTTAAAATAATAAAATTAAGCTATATAAGAATTGACACTTTTTTATATAACAAGTGATGCATTTTTTAAACAAAAATTATTTTGGAGAGATTTTATAATTTAGTTGAATTTAAAGGCAACCTAAGACTATTTTTTATAATTAATTTGAATTTTAAGTTCATTATTTGAATTTGAATGTAGCTTGAGGCTATTTTCTGCAACCAAAGTAAAGAATTGAGGTTATTTTTTGCATTTTTGATAGGTTAGGCTAATAAACGCAACAACTCCTAAAGGTTGTGTTGTTTTTTGTAATTTTCCCTAATAAGTATGGAATTATTAAAATAATATTTTATTTAGTTTTTTATTATTCTAAGAAAATGTGCATGAATAATAAAAAAAATCTAAAAAACGAAGGGATTTTTATATTAATGATAAGTAAATCATACAAAATATTATAATAAAACAAATAACTTTAGTGCTGGCTACTTTGACTATCACTATCTGCTTTGCACCACCTTCATAAAATGTATCTTACTAATCGCATTTCATACTTTATTTTCTACATTCTACTTTATATATATTTACCATAATATTCTTAAGGATTTTGTTTCATATTGTTTCATATGAATTTTCTCTTAGATGTCTGAATGAAGTTGTTTGGTCTTATCCCAGTTGTATAATGTGTTACCGGAAACATCATAAAATTTTAAGCTAACGGCACTTGCATTTGCTTGAACCGATAAGAAACCTTGCCCACCATAGATGTACTTTAGCTCCTCTGGACTCCACCCTTTCCAATCACCCCTCCATGCTTTCGATCCCCCACCGCTTGTTATGAACTCTACATCACTGCATATGAGTAGATAAAAAAAAGAATTCAACACTATAGACTTGAGGAAAAAAGGATTAAATATGAACCAAATATCATGGAAATTTAAAAGTAATCCACTCATCTTCAATCAACTAAAGACGAACTATAGGATACTAAGTAAACATATATAATCATTTACCTGTCCATGCTAATGATTCTCTCTAAGCAATGATCATGCCCATTCATATAAAAGTCGACTTTATGCTCCTATTAAGTCATATAATGAAAATTTACAAAAGTTAAGTGTATTTGAATATGATTATACTGATATATGAAGTTAGACTGGATGCCTTAGAATATGGAAGATGAAATTTCATTTTATAATGTACCCTCAAAATTGGGACAAGATGGACAACTAGCTCTCCAGTGACACCATGGACGCATCCACTCTTGATGGTGTGGTGACCCACTACTATTTTCCATTTTGCATCCGAGTTTTTCAATGCCAATGATAAATCCTACAATTGATCATTCAATGAAATTGTGAACAAAATTGACAATTAATGTAATATTATATAGTAAAAAGGTGTTTTTTAACAATGTAATATCAGTTATATAAGTGTTACAAACATATTTTTGGGATCGGTTTGGTGATTTGAAGTCGAGTTTTGAACTTATTTTACACTATATTTTCTTTTGATCTATGTACATGATTCAAATGCAATAAGTTGAAAAATATCTTATTACCGTTAACATAGTTGAAAGATACTTCCTACGAGGATAAATATCTCTCCAATCATAAATATGTTCTTTCGGATCCAAGAAATAGTAGTCCACAAAAGGGGTGGTGTCAACGAAGAAGAAATCTACAATTCCTGCCAAATTGACCAATAATAGAAAATTAGGATGCATCATAACAATATTTTTTAATTAACAAACAATAAAATCCTAGAATGATAAGTATTTCTTTATTATAAGAATGAAAAGGCTTCATGAAGTTGAATAATGTATTACAATACATGAATTTTCACCTGCATTTAACACGAATGATCTCATGCAAAGCCATCTTGTATCTTTTTGTTTAAGTTCTTTGCTCAATTGGGCTCGAGTATCTCCTCTATAATCATGGTTGCCTAAAACTGTAAATATAACATATAGATTAACAAATAATCATAGCAAAATATTTCATTTTTTTATATGAGCATCAAAATTCAATGGTTGTAAAGAATATTTTGGGTTATGATTTTTTTAATGCATAATATGTTTTTAATCATTAAAAAATTATATGCGATATCACATGAAAACAATACTTACCACTATACCATTGTGTTTGCAAACTTGAGGCAGTATAAACCTTTGTAAATGAATCATCAAAGGTTGGATCATCTACACCTGTTAACCCACTGTTATAGAAGTTATCTCCAGCTGAGACAACAAAGTCTATGTCTAGATCTTCAGCAACGATTCCCATCTACAAAATTAAATTAATAATTTAATAATGTAAATTACACAATTAAAAATATTTTTAATTGATAACAGATAATTTTGGCAATTAATAAAACAAAATATTTATCCTAAAGATTAAATTTTGATCTTATTTCATTATAAACAAAATGATTATATGAGATTAAAATATTAATAACCTGGTGAGCAACAAGAGATTGATTGTAGAAACCCTTTCTGCCCCAATCTCCAATCACTAAGAAATTAAGGCTTCCATCATCGTGCTTTGGTTTATGTTTGAAGCGCTTCAACTCTGCATTTGAACCCATTAAGCATGATGCTCCAAGAACAAAAGCTAACAAAAAAATCTTTGGATTTTCCATTTTGTTTATCAAACAAGTTGTAATTTTTTAATTTTATTTTTTAAGAAATTGAACGTAATCAAAATAAATGAAAATGGAAGAAGCCTTTATTAGCCTTAGATATAAGGAACTTCTTCCTTTTATTCCCAATAATCTTCTTTTATTAATTTTGAAGAATGATTTGGTTTTCCGAATGATTTAGTTTTGGGGTCTTTATAGTGCATGAGGATTTTTTTCAAAAATAGCATTGAGAAGATATTTCTATTTTTTCCCACTCAAAATTATGATATCCTTATATTTCGTAGGCTTTCGTTGAGATCACCAAGTAAATGTAGGAACACGTTTTTCATTGAACAAGTGTTCTTCCTTCTATTTTTAGATAAACGAAGAATTTAAGATTATGAGAATGTCAATTTTGTACATTTGACATGAAAACAACACTCAAACAAGTAAACTAGATGAACATAGTTTAGCATTGTAGATTACAAACTTCAGTATTTGGATATGGTGTTTATCTATTAATAGAAATTTTCATTTTTAGATAATAAATTATTTACTTATTATCTATTACTAATGAAGCAAATGACTTTTATTCTAAAATATTGCATTTGATTATTGTGATGGGTAAAATCTGCATCAAGCTTCTTCAAGAACATCGATTTCAAATCATGGACAAACGAGGTTGGGCGGGGCTAATCTCCCTCGAATGACCCTCCGACGCTCAAGTCAGAGTTCGTCGGTGGCAAAAAAAACCTCCTCTAACCCTAACTCCTCCTCTCTCTATATATAATGTGATTAAGATTTAATTAAATGTTACCCGGTAAAACAATGACACTACTAGAAGTTTGTTCATAGACATTGGTTACAAACCGATGTTAATCAAAAACAAATTCGACATGTTAGTGGGTGGCGTTAAAGATTCCAACTTTAGCATATCGGTTTATACCCGATGTCTTTAATAATTTATAATGCCGTTTTTATTTTTTATAATGACTTGAATGCATGAATATCATTACGTTTTGATTTATTCACCTAATGTTAAACCATTGTTATTTTGCATTTCTAGCCATTTGAAGATTTGTAGGACAACCAAAAAGCTCACATTAACATCACTATTTTTTATAAACCTGATGTTTTACATTAATTTACACATCGGTTAGGAATTATTCAATTTGTGCATACTCTTTTTTCATGTTTAATTTCTTATATTATTTTATATTAATATAATTGACCATATTGGTAATTTATAACATCGTTTTATATCACATTTTTTTATATATGCTGGGTTTTAGAAATCAGTCTGTATCTTTATGATCGACGTATCTATAAAGATAGACATCGTTTTTTTTTTTCTTGAGTATGATGTTTTTCATCGAATACCCCTATTGCTCTACATTGTGACCCTGTTTTTGCTAATAGAAAATTAAACACTTTGAAACACACCAGTACATACATTAAGTAATGACACTTAAACATTGTTTTAGATTGCAATAATTCTTGTGCATCATGTTCATTTTTTTGGTAGACACTTCTCTTAGCTTACTAATGGTATGCCTTGACAGCATCCCTTGATAGCAACCTCATCATTTGTAGCAGCAAATTCGACTCTTGACAACAGAAAAAGCACCCAGAAACAGCCTCCAAACATCAGCAAACTACATTAGGAAAGCAACCCCAAATGCTTAATTTCGAGGGGCGATAAACCAGCAACTATGTAAAAAAAACTCAGCAAACCACATTAGGAAATGCCTCCAAACATCAACAGAATCAGCTAATAAGGAGCCGCAATCGTGAATTCAAATGACAGTAAACAAGCCAGTTCAATAATAACAAAGAAACGAGCCAATTCAATAATAACAAGGAAACCAAAATTGCATGAAAGCCTAAGGAAATTGAAAAGCTCACCAGCTTAAAGTAGCAGCCAACATACTCTGAAGCTTCGTATTGGCCGACCTTTCATTCTCCCAGTTCAACAATCGAGCAAACAAGATAGTGAAAATGCTCTGGATGTTTTCCACTTTCTGTTCACATTCTCCAATCTAAAATTTAATCTGGACCCTCCATCGACTATCCTTTGGAGTTTCAGATTCATTTGAATATGAGAAAAGTGTTGCAGACCCTGCATATACAAGCAACCAAAGACTTTTGCAGTTTAACTTTTCCCAGAGCTTACCAACAAATGTCACAGTAAGTCGGGGTGAAATAAATGCATTTCTCAAACCACAAATCCTGTAAACACGTAAAAACAATGAAAAAAATCAGCTTGATCACACATTTTTTGCTTATACAGTCAGCCCATTTGTTCAGAAGACACAAGTCCATGGCTAGTTTATTTATTTAATCCATTTTTTCAAAGTTCAAACTTTGGTTTCTTATAAGACAAGCATGAGATATCTATGAAAAATAATGATGGATTGGATAATTCTCCCTTCATTAATATGTTCAGCATTTATTATGAATGAATATGATAACAGAGAGGCACTTTACCTGCATGATCATTTGCAAAATGCATACAAGTAATTGTGCTTGAAAACCATCCACTATTGGCACATATGTCTATCATGGCTTGGATTATATGAATGCTTTGATCCATAACAGACTTGAAGCCTGTAATATAATCATTTATAGGAATCTTCACTTGTGAAAAGTGTGCTTGAGGCCCAAAAGAATTAATTGGCAGTAGAAGACATCATAGTCACCAAGTTGATAGCGTATGAACTATGCTGGCAAAGAATAGTTATAAACTACTTGAAAAAGAAGATTTGCTTTTATATGTTGGTCATCAAGTTGATTATTGTCCACTAATATATGGTAGGTTCTCAACTAACCTTGAGTTATAGTTTTCCTAAACCAAAATTTGAATAAGAACATGCGATGAAAACAGGAAATCTAAAGCTTGAATCATATCCAAAAACTCAAAATTGTATATAAGTTATCGGAGTATAGGTAGAAGACGGAATTATGTTATTAAGAAGCCTAGTTGAATTATGCTCCGAGACGTGCACATAGCCTACTTCTCCTCTAGTGCAGAACATTATCAGTTTGAAGATTTTTTAATACAAACTACTTGGCTAAACTATCATAGTAACTCTAGAGATTGTAAAGTAGCTTGCTCTACGTCCAAGGTAAGCCAATCTTTTGATACCCCACTATTGTGCAAAATCCAACATAGACCATCATCCATATCATGAAAAGAATAGTAAAGCATGCAAAATATCCGCGTGAAAGTGAATATATCTTGCATTATGAATCCAAATAAGTGGATGAGCATCAGATGCACATTGACAACAAATCTTATCAAAAACCTTTTAAGAAAGGAACTAGCTTTTTATTCCATGAGCATAGAAACTTTAACTAAATGAAGCTTCCTTGCTATTTGGAAAACTTGATGTAGAAGAAATTGACTGACTTCGGCTTAAAAGACATATGTATCTATGAGACATGTTATGGAATGAATATAAGACGCATCAATATCCATAAAGGTTAAAATTGGAAATAAGAAAGCAGAACTTGCTCACACTGTATGAGGGGCAATGCTTTAGCAAAAGAGTTTCCACAAGGCAAAGTAGATACAAATCTGGCAAAGTCTTTTAGCAAAATAATACTGAATGATTACATTACAAGATGAAGATCGAGCAAAACTCAAAACAACCTAGGAAAATTTTTAGAATTACCTCATTGTGCCGCATTGGAAGCTCGTCATACTCTGAAGCGGCACGATAATACATGCAAAATAACCTACAACAGAATATGTTCAATCAAGATATGAAAAGCACAGACAGAATATGTAGTGTCATCATGCTGCAAGTGACTCAAATCCATATGAAGCAATCAAATTAGTTTTTCATTCAGATTGCACAAACTAAATTCCAGTGAAAAAAAAAAAACAAATCAATCAATCAAATAGTTTGTCCTATCTCTATCCCGTGACTGTTTCAAACAAAAGCACAAAACATGGGTAACTTACCTTTCTCTCCTTCGGTTGTTCTAAACCAAATCCCCAAAATTACAAATTTCAAAGAAAAGAAAGAAGAAAAAATAAATAGCCGAGCCCAGAAAAACTAAGTATTCAGTCAGGAGAAGAATCTATTGAGAATATGAAATTTGGAAGACAAATTACCTAAAATCCAAGCCAAATATTGAAATTGAGGTTTTGGGGAAAAATCAAGCATACCTTAGCAATGGCCACTTCCGGAAAACAGTGACGTCGTTTGGGGAAAATCAAGCATACCTTAGAATGAGATGAGAATAGGAAGGAGACCATGGGGTCGGGATTCTCAATGGCTGAGGGGAGTAGTTCTTGGATCTAGATAAGTTTGAGGACGAGAGACAGAGAAACTGAAGACGAGAATGGAGGATGACTGGATTTCAAATTTTAATTTGGGGTAAATTTGAGTTTGGGTGAAATTTTATCAAGTGTGGGGATATGTTATTGAGTGCGAATTTTTATAAAGTGGATTCACTCCTTTATTTTTTTTACTTTTAAAAAAAAACATACTTTTAACATTGTCCGAACTGTACAACCGAAGTATCAAATCTTAATAGCATCGATAATTTTCGAAACGATGTTATAACTATTTTTAACAACATGCATTTTTCTAATCAATGTAAAAAGACATGATGTCTATTAACATAATTCTAGTAGTGTGAGCTTATTTTAGCCCTATCAATTGCCCCTCGTGTTTCCTCTTCACGAGCCAATGATGAGGGAAGGCGAATATTTTAACTAAACAAGTAAGAATTGCTACTTAAGATGACCGAGTAAAATCTAGGCCATAAGTGAGAGATAGTGCAAGTTATGACAATCATGTTCGATTGAATTTTGCCACACGTCAATGAATGGCAATCTATTGGTTTCAATTGTGGATCTGTCGGCATTAGTGGCGATTTCTGGTGGTCGTAAGTGGCGAAATCCGGTGGCCGTAATTGGCGATTTCCGATGGCCATAAGTGGCGATTTTCCGTGGCCGTAAGTGGTGAATCTTCTGCCTTAACTGGCATTTGCTTGACCATAAGTGGAGAATCTTCACTATCTGGAATAGTTGTTGTAGCTTTGATGTCGTTCCATGACATCTATAGTCGTTGGACCTTGTAAAAAAAATGTTGGACTTCTACATAATTTAGAACAATTAAGCCATTAGGAGAGTGAAATTGTAATTTGTAGTGCCCCTAGAATGTTATATGCCCCTGCACACAATTTATATAGTTTTGTGGAGAAGTAGTCACAAGCTAAAAATCTAACTTTTAGCAGCTATACATTCATCTTTCCACATATATATATATAGGATGAAATTGATAAATAATCATGTCTTCATTAGGAAATTCTCCACAAAGGGGTAGAAAACATAGCATATTCCTTGTTTTGAGTAATAAGAGTCTTGGTGGCCTTCATTATCCCCAATTTTGTTTTAGTGTGATTCTTGACCTGTACAGGATCTCGCTTTAGTATATTACGCCTTTGACTTGCTCTTTGTGTCTTTGTAGCTATTGATGTCTGAAATCATTTTGGTAGCCGAGTGCAAAATATTGAACATTGCCCCAGCATTTACCTTGGGAGCAAATTCAATGTTTCGTGCTCATACCCCTACTATAATCATCTATTCAGGACTACAAAACAAACTGGACAAACCAAAGCAAAGCAAACGGGACATGACCCACTATCTGATGGCATGATTAAGAACATGACCAACCTAACTATATAAAAAGCTAGGTAACATGTAGGCCATATTGTAACGGCCCGGGATAATGATTCCCGAGTTACGTTTCGAGGGATAAAACTCCTCGTTAGGATCATGCGCTCCGAGTACAGGTTGAAGGTTTGAAACCGAAGATTTGTAGTAAGTGGGATTTCGTACCCAAATTTGTAAGGCCCGTTGGAGACCCCGAGTAAACCCATGTACAAGTCCTAAGTCTACAACGCAGAAAACCTTTTACCATGCAAAGGACATAAGTTCTGAAAAATGATACAACCGGTGTCGTGGCAGTGCCGGGTCAAAACAGAGTATAAGTAGGAAGAAATCCCAAAAATATAAATTTGGTGAAGTCAGAGTTCAAACACTCACTCTCCGCCATATGAATGGACCCCGTCATAATAGCACGAATCAAGCAGTGGAATGGGTACTTGAAACTATACCACAAAGTCAGGCCAAGGGTTCACCTGCGAGCCCTAAAGACCGCGCTGAGAACATATAATACGCTTATACCTAGAATAAGGGATGCCTTCATGCGGTACTGAAATGTTAACCACACTATCATGCTCTTAATTCATATATGCATAATATTAAGTAAGACCTTAACAAAGAATACCAAGTGGTATATCCCTCTTCTACCACCACCCCCCTTCCAGATAGGGTGGAGGCATCACTAAATTTAAATACACCAAGGCCGAAAGAAAGAAAAAATAGAATAAGAAAAAAAAATGAAAAGATAAAAAAAAGTGAATTAATAGAGTCAAATTTTGCTTATTTTCTTTATTGTGTCCCGCAAGTAATGGCATTTCGGTGGAGATTTGGTGATATTGTTGTCAATGTCTATGAGCTTAGTGCATATTGGATTGAGTTGAAAGTTGTACCTTAAAGTCTAAACACATGAGAGCATGAGTGAAACACATATTTCTGGGAGTTTAGATGATTTCTACTTATAAGCTTTGATCACTTAAATACATGCTAGAATGTTTGTTTGCTTGGTTTAAGTTTGCACTGGCTATGATGTTGCTTTTTGATGAGGTTGAGACTTGAAGAGATTATCTGTGGGGTGCATTAATTCATGTGTATTCTATCATTCCTTGAAGACAAGCAAAGGTTAAGTGTGGGGGAATTTGATAATGCATATCTTAGATATGCATTATATGCGTTTTTCGGATAGTTAGGTTGCATTTAGTTCATGATTTGGAGTTAAATTGCATCTTATGATTATTTTGGAAGAGTTCGGATTCTGCGCGAATTTGTGGTTATTTTGCAGAATTGGATTCGAACACCGCTGAGAGATGCAATGATCTTGGATTGGAATACACGAAGCAAAAACTGAAGAAAGACAAGTATATGTGAAGCTTTCGGATGCAACAGGTATAAGATGATGCATCAAACAGATGTTGCGGTCGTAGCATGCTAGGCACTGGCCACTACAAGGAGTTGATGCAGCGAACTGGGAATTCACATGTGCAGCGGCTGCCGCATTGGACGTCAGCGAGACGCGTTTTGTTTAATGAAAACCCTAGTTTGTTTGGTGTTCTTTTTGGCCGACTTGAGCTTTAAGGCCGAATTTACCTAGTTTTTCCATCACTTCTATTCTATTCTATATTCATCAGACAATTAGAGATTTGAGCGATGCTTTCTATGAGGAAGTAAACTCATTTGTTCTGCCTACGATTTGAATCTTTATTCGGATTGATTGTGAGTTTCTAGTGTTCTAAAAGGCGATAGGCGGCGGATGGTTGCCTAACGCCTAGGCGGTTAGGCAGGCGTCTAGGTGGTGCCAAGGCAGACTTAGACTAAACTTGATTGTTTCCCTATATTTCAATGGATAGAACATGTCAATAATTTATATAATGTAGTAATATCTATAATATCACTCATAAACCCAAATTTAGTGTGCTTAACTAACCCTAAAGTCAATAAATGTAAAATCGCTTGCCCGGGTAATAACATTATACATCCTAAAATCCGAAACCATAGGCATAAAAATTCCTAGGTGCCTTGCAGCCTAGTGCCTAGGCGGTGCCCAGGTGGCGCCTATGCGCGATTTTTAGAACAATATCTGAAGCAAATTCACTTACTTTTTCTTTCATCAATCCACTTTGGTAACTTGATTGGCATCTAAATCACACTTGAATAGCAAATATCCATGTGGATCGACCTCTTGCTTATTGACATACTAGTTGTAAGTTTGATATTTATTTTGACGGGTCAACGACAGGTTTTCCTCCCGTCAAGTACGCATCCGATTGGCGACTCTAAACCTCTTGAAATCCAAAATTGTAGGTTCGACTCGAAAGCAAATATATACATCTCGACTTTGGGGAGATAAAAAAAATAAGTCTACTAATCACCTGTTGATAATGCATATCTTAGATAGGCATTATAGACATTTTTAGGCTAGTTAGGTTGCATTTACTTCATAATTTGTAGTTAAATTGCATCTTTTGATTATTTTGGAAGAATTCGAATTCTGCGCGAAATTGTGGTTATATTGCAGAGATGGATTCGAAGACCATTGAGAGATGCAATATCTTGGAGTGGAAATAGAAATTACAAGAAGCAAGAATGGAAGAAGAAAAAAGTTGCATCCGAATTCTAGCAACGAGAGATGCAGCGAGTAGGGTTCCGCGGCCGCCGCAAGGAGAAGACGCAACGACATTGGGATATCACGCGTGTTGCGGCCGCCGCATTAGGCGTCAACGAGATGCGTTTCAGTGGAAAAAAAACCCTAGTTTTTTTGGTTTGTTTTTGGCCGACTTGAACTCATTAAGGCCGATTATTACTAGTTTTTCCAGCACTTCTATTCTATTCTACACTCATCAGACAATTAGATATTAGAGCGATGTTTTTCATGAGGAACTAAACTCATATGTTCTGCCCTACGATTTGAAGCTTTATTTGGATTGATTGTGAGTTTCTAATTCTCGTTCCTTAATTTCTTTATTCAATGCTTCAACTTCTTTGCACTTATTGATTGATTGTTCCGATTTATCTTGTCTGACCAACTTGTTAGATCAATTCAATTTCTAGGGTTTTGTAGATTCCTGATTGCGAACCTTAACCCAAGTAGCAAACTTGTATCTTTAGGGTTGATTGAACTAATTGGATAAGTACGAAGTTGGATGTGTTGTTAAATTTCTTTCTGTGGAACTGCAAATACCTTGGTTAATCTCTGAACTTAAAGCTATTAATTGTGTTAAATTCTTTTCTGAGGGACTGTTCAATTGATAAGGGTTTCTATGACTGATTTGACTAGTAACTATATTAGGTTAGGACAAGGGCATTCATAGGAAACCTAAAATGATGAGAAGAAGTTACAAGGATCGTTTCAACCAAATAAAGTGAAAATTGTAGGTAGAACTATTTCTCACAATTGTCTAAATCAAATTCATTTACTTTTGCTTCCATCAATCCGCTTTGATAAAAGGCGGATCTTTTACACTCATAAAAACCCCCATTTGGTTACTTAATTGGCACTTAAATCACACTTGAATAATAAATTTCCTTGTGGATTGACCTCTTACTTATTGTTATACTAGTTATAGGTTTGATATTTATTTTGACGGATCAACGACAGGTTTTCCTCCCGTCAAATTCGGCGTCATTGTCGGGGATATTTATTGATTCTTGTGTGTTTTTGGTGCTGATTTTTTGTGTGGACCGTCTTATATGTTACTTACCCTTGCTACTAATTCTTCTTTGTTGCCATTTGATTCAGAGATCGAAATGACCCTTTCTTCCTTAAGGCGAGAAACTCTTGATCGCTTTCGCGAGTTACCTTTTGATCAAGGAGAAAGCACTACAGGGATGGCTACCGAAGCAAATCACACCCTGAAGGAGCTTTCTGCTCCTGGTTTGGCACAACAACCCTTGGCAATCCAATTCCCTGCACTAGGGAAATGAGTAAACTTTGGTACCGAAGCAAATCAGGGGTTGTTCATCTGTTACACAAATTCCACATGTTTAGAGGGGAGGACCCCTACAAGCATCTGTCTGAGTTTCACACTGTGGTAGTTGGGATGAAACCAGAGAAAGTCAATGAAAATCAAATCAAGATGAGAGCCTTTCCCTTTTCTCTAAGGAATGAGGCAAATGATTGGTTCTTCTATCTACCACCTTGGACTAAATTGACTTGGGCTGAGATGAAGAGAGTCTTTCTGGAGAAGTACTTTCCTATAACCAAGCTTAATGCCTTGAAAAGGGTAATCAACAGCATCGAGCAGTATGCTACGGAGTCTATTCATGAGTATTTTGAGCGCGTCAAGAAATTATGCGCTATCTGCCCATGCCATGGCTTCTCTCAGAAGGATCTTGTCCTCTTCTTATTTAATGGGCTCACTGATGAAGAACGCAAAACGGTGAATGCTTATTGTGGGGGAAACATGTTGAATAAGACGCCTGTTGCAGCTCTCTGAGGGCTCTAGTAAGTTCAACAAGAGCACCCGTGCTAGGGGTGTACTTTCTGTTGATGCTCTTGTTACTGCACTACAGACTGATATGGCAGAGGTGAAGGAGATGATCAAGATTAATGTCATTCAGTCTCTGCCTTACCCCACCAATGTGCGTGAGATACGTTCCTTTTTAGGCCCTGAAGGGTTCTATCGCAGGTTTATTAAGGACTTTTCTAAGATTTCTGCACCTATTTGTGATTTACTCGAGAAAGAAGTAGTCTTTCACTTTGATGACAGGTGTAGAGTAGCCTTTGATGAGCAAGACGGTCGCCTGGAAAGCGCCCCTATAATTCAGGCACCCATATGGTGTCAACCCTTTGAGATTAGTGTGATGCTAGTGATTATGCAGTGGGTGTTGTTTTGGGACAAAAGGTAAGAAAGAGCTCTCATGTCATCTACTATGCCTCCATGACTCTGAATGGAGCGCAAAGGAACTACTCTACCACAGAGAAAGAGCTTTTGGCTGTGGTCTTTGCACTGGAAAAGTTTCGCTCCTATCTCCTAGGAGCTAAGATAATTGTCTTCACTGATCATGCTGCTCTTCGTTATTTGTTAACTAAAAAAGAAGTGAAACCTAGATTGAGTCAATGGATCTTGCCCTTGAGCGAATTTGATATTGAAATCAAAGATAAGAAAGGTGCAGAGAACTTAGTGACGGACCACCTCAACAGACTTGTCCAATGAGATGACAAGTCGGACGATCAAAGACCCATCCATGGTGAGTTTCCTGACGACACACTCTTTTTCTTGAATATTTATTCGTGTATACAGAAGCAGCAGCCCACGGTGGATGCAGCAGCCACCGAAACATATGCAGTGGCTGCCGCATTGGGCTCGTGTGCAGCGATCGCAACATCAATGCAGCGGTCGCCGCCTGTTGCCATCTCGGCCCTTTTCCTTTTTTTTGACGAGGTGAGCCCCGATGCCCCTGAATTGTTGATGGGTGTCAATACTCCTCGACCTTGATTTGCCAATATGGTGAATTTCTTTGTCACTAGAGAATTTCCTCCCAAATTCACGAAGGCTCAAAACGATAAGATTCGCGATGACTCTCGCTTTTACGTTTGGGAGGACCCCTACCTTTGGAACACTCGTGCTGATCAGGTAATTAGAAGGTGTCTACTAGACAATGAGGTACAATCTGTCCTCACTTTTTGTCACACTCATGAATGTGGAGGCCACTTTTGTCCTCAAAAGACTGCTAGGGAAGTTTTAGAAGCAGATTTCTTTTGGCCTCACTTGTTTAGGGATGCTAATGCTTTATGTAAATCTTGAGATAGATTTCAAAGGGTTGGGAACATATCTGCTAGAAATTAAATGCCACAAATTAAGATCATATTCTGTGAAATTTTTTATGTTTGCGGTATTGATTTTATGGGTCCCTTCCCTAGTTCTTTTGGAAATATCTATATTTTGCTTGCGGTGGACTACGCCTCCAAGTGGGTGGAGGCAAAGGCCACCAAAACTAATGATTCCAGAGTTATTGAAGATTTTCTAAATGACACAATTTTTGCAAGATTTGGGTGCCTAAGGCTCTGATTAGTGATAGAGGGACACATTTCTGCAATAAGAACATTAGTGCCCTGTTAAGGAAATATCATGTCACGTTGAGAGTGTCCCCATCTTATCATCCTCAGACCAATGGTCAAGCAAAGATATCAAATCGAGAGATTAAGACCATTTTGGAGAAAACAGTGGCACCTAACAGAAAGGATTAGAGTCTAAGACTGAATTATGCTCTGTGGGCCTATAAGACTCACATTGACATGTCCCTTTATCGAATAGTCTTTGGAAAGGCATGTCATCTCCCTGTGGAACTTCAGCATAAGGCATATTGGGTTGTAAAGAATTGCAATACGAGGATAAATGAAGTGGGTGAGTTCAGGAAACTTCAATTGCAAGAGCTAGAGGAATTGCGCTTGGATGCCTACGACAATGCACTGATTTATAAGGAGAAGAAGAGGGCTTGGCATGACAAACATATCCTGTAGAATGAGCTTAGATAGGAAACAAGGTTCTCCTATATCAATCGCGCCTAAAACTCTTCCCTGGAAAGCTTCGATCAAGGAGGGAAGGACCCTACACGATCTCAAGGATATTCCCTCATGGAGCAATCGAACTCTATGACCCTAAGTCTCATGAGCTCTTTAAGGTCAACGGTCATAGAGTAAAGTCATACTTTGAGAACATCCCTCAGAACAAAGAAGAGGAGTTGGTGCTTGCCATTACGTCGAGCCAGCGACATGAAACAAAGGCGCTTCTCAAGAGGCAACCCGAGGTAAGTTTTTTTTTTCATGTAATCTCCCTTAGTTTGTTTTATTTTTGTTTTGCTTTGGTTGTATGGGATTTTGACTAACAATGCAAGAAAAAAGAGAAGAGTTGGACGTCGATTGAAAAGAAAAGAAAAGAGCTGCTACTACGTACGTGCAGCGGCCGCCGCCTAGGTGCAACGGTCACCGCATCCCAACCCCGCAGCAACATACCATTGTAGCGGTCGTCGTATGACTTTCCCGTTACCCATCTGGCTTAGTTTGTCCTCTAATTTAATTTCAGCATGATCATATAAATCCCATGGAGTTTTTGATGTTTTGGCCTTGTTTATATTCTTGTCTTTACGTGAAACATGAGCTAGCAAATATAATTGACCATGTATGATTGAGATAAAGTATGATTTAAATCCTACAAACATGACCCTTGTGAAAATGTTTGTAGCCTTATTAGAATCATTTATAATTCATTTTGCTCAATTGTGTGATTTACTCTCCTTGTGTTGCTACCTTTTGGCATTGACTTCAATATCTATTTTTCAAGACCGACTCACATGTTTGTTGCTTGCGGAGTTTATGTTTATATCTTGAGTCTTTGGTATTAGTTTGTGCATATTTAGTGAAATAAGGTTGGCAATGGTTGATACACTTAGTAACTAGGTCTACGCATGACACCCATGGGTATGATTCGCGCAAACCAGTGTTGAAAACTATCCACTAAGAAAGGAAGCTTGATCATTGAGTAGCCGGGTTCATTAATGACACACATATTTGCATCTCGCGTCAAAAGATGTTCAAGTGGATTTTATCCAAGTAGGTTGAGGTGTTGATAGACCAGGACTATTCATGACACTCATATTTACGCCTCGCATAAGAAAGACACCAAGGCAAGAAAATAAATAGAAAGAAGAAAAGAAACAAAAAGAAAAATAAGTCACATTTGCTTATTTTCTTTATTGTGTCGTGCAAGTAATGGCATTTCTGTGGAGATTTGGTGATATTTTGGTCAATGTCTGTGAGCTTAGTGTATGTTGGATTGAGTTGAGAGTTGTACTTTAAAGCCTAAATGTATGAGAGCATGAGTGAAACACATACTTCTGGTGGGGTTGGAGGATTTCTACTTCTAAGCTTTGATCACTTGACTACATGCTATGACGTTTGTTTGCTTGGTTTATGTTTGCACTAGCTATGATGTTGCTTTTTGATGAGGTTGACACTTGAAGGGATTTCCTATGGGGTGCATTGATTCTTGTTCATTCTATCATTGCTTGAGGACAAGCAAAGGTTAAGTATGGGGGAATTTTATAATGCATATCTTAGATATGCATTATAAGCATTTTTAGGCTAGTTAGGTTGCATTTAGTTCATAATTTGTAGTTAAATTGCATCTTGTGATTATTTTGGAAGAATTCGGATTCTGCGCGAAATTGTGGTTATATTGCAGAGATGGATTTGAAGACCATTGAGAGATTCAATATCTTGGAGTGGAAATACAAATTAAAAGAAGCAAGAATGGTAGAAGACAAAAGCTGCATCCGGATTCTGGCAGCAAGAGATGCAGCGAGCAGGATGTCGCGGCCACAACAAGCCATGTCACGGCCGCCGCAAGGAGAAGACGCAGCGACATTGGGATATCACTGTACGCGTGCAGCGGCCGCAGCACCCATGTCGTGGCCGCCGCATTAGGCGCCAGCTAGACGCGTTTCAGTTAAAAAGAAACCCTAGTTTTTTTGGTTTGTTTTTGGCCGACTTGAACTCTTTAAGGCCTATTATTACTAGTTTTTCCATCACTTCTATTCTATTCTATACTCATCAGACAATTAGATATTAGAGCGATGTTTTTCATGAGGAACTAAACTCATCTGTTCTGCCCTACGATTTGAAGCTTTATTTGGATTGATTGTGAGTTTCTAATTCTCGTTCCTTAATTTCTTTATTCAATGCTTCAACTTTTTTGCACTTATTGATTGATTGTTCCGATTTATCTTGTCTGAACAACTTGTTAGATCAATTCAATTTCTAGGGTTTTGTAGATTCCTGATTGCGAACCTTAACCCAAGTAGAAAACTTGTCTCTTTAGGGTTGATTGAACTAATTGGATAAGTACGAAGTTGGATGTGTTGTTAAATTTCTTTCTGTGGAACTGCAAATACCTTGGTTAATCTCTGAACTTAAAGCTATTAATTGGGTTAAATTCTTTTCTGAGGGACTGTTCAATTGATAAGGATTTCTATGACTGATTTGATTAGTAACTATATTAGGTTGGGACAAGGGCATTCATAGGAAACCTAAAATGATGAGAAGAAGTTACAAGGATCGTTTCAACCAAATAAAGTGTAAAATTGAAGGTAGAACTATTTCTCACAATTGTCTAAATCAAATTCATTTACTTTTGCTTCCATCAATCCGCTTTGATAAAAGGCAGATCTTTTACACTCATAAAAACCCCTCTTTGGTTACTTAATTGGCACTTAAATCACACTTGAATAACAAATTTCCATGTAGATCAACATCTTACTTATTGTTATACTAGTTATAGGTTTGAGATTTATTTTGACAGATCAACGGCAGGTTTTCCTCCCGTCCCCTGTTTAGACGCTAATCAAAACTGAGTAATCGTTGGTCTAGTCAGGGCAAGGTGGGACTAGCTAGGCGAGTCTAGGCGGTGCATAGGTGGATTTCCGCCTAGAGACGCACCTAAACTTAAAAAATCTCAAGTGTCTTTCCACATAGGCGCGATTTTAAGATCATTACATGCATTATAGGTGATTTCTCCTCTAAATAGATAGATATTAGGAGATGGGTTCGAAGAACACGGTAGGAGATATAATAGAAATACTCTAGAGGGGGGATGAATAGAGTATGGAAACTTGTCGCAAACTTTTTGTAGAAGAAACTTTAAGGTCTTGGAATAAAGTTCAAGGTCTTGAACTATCTTAGTAACCTGTTAAGATGCACGAAAGTAAAATGTTAAAATAAAATGTGGAAATTAAAACACACTTGAACACATGAATTGTTAACGAAGTTTGGCTCTAAATCAGCCTACGTCTCTGCCTAGGGTTATCCGACCCGTAGGATTCAAACAACTATTATTTCGCTCTTCCTTATGAGTGCTAGATTGTTTTCCTTATGAGTCTTAGATACAAAATATAAGAACTTCCCTTCTTCTAACCACTTGAAGCCTCATCCGTCGTTCTTCACTACTGCATTCGGTCCCTTTTATAAGCGCATGGGCTGAATTTTCCTGTTTGAATTCCATCTGTCTGAACTTCAAAGATTGCTCCACCAAATCTCACAAAGATCTTGAACAAAAATCTCAGCAACCTTTTTCAAATATTTGCTATAAAATCTGTACATAAAATCTTTAACAAAACCAGATAAAAAAAATAAACAAAATCCTTAACGGCTATTTTAAAAAACCCTTCTAGAAGATCCTCAACACAATCCTCAAAAGCTTTTAATAAATGCTTGCCGCATTAACACAAATTTGCAAATGAGATTATTAATAAATCCACATAAAATAAAGCCCATAAATATGTGATCCAAGCTTGATCCAAATAATCCAATGAAAACTTGAACCAAATCTAGTATTCTTATGAGCTAATTGATTGGAAAAAAATATTACATTTCTTTGTTTTCCATCATACTTACCAACATATTTGTTCTATCAAGGTGGAGTCATCTATCTCCCCTTGATAGAAGACAAAACCAATATCCATATATAGCAACACGGACACATAAGCACCATATATTAATGTTTGGATCAAGATAAAATCAAAAACCAAATGTCAAACCAAAATAAATATAGCATTCCCCCCTCCGTCTTCCTACAAGTAAGGGAAGAAATCGAGTTTTAAAATGATAACAACCAAATAATCTGTTACACTCAAGACCTTGAAACCGATCTCAAGGCCTTTAGATGTTAGCAGACATCATTACGAAAACTGAAACTAAGAGAGGGCCAGCAAGTTATATTTTTTTACCTTTTAATATAATATATCTTTCTTGATATGCTATCTTTTTAAGCTGGTAGAGAGATGACTTGATTTCAGCCAAGGCTGCAGCCATTACCCCCTACAATAATGCTTCCATGTTTTAACATACCAAGCTTTAAAGAGAAATATTAAGCAAAGAGAATCATTAGCATCACATAACAAATATCATCTATACATTTTTTTTTTAATTTCTTTATCACCAAGAGCGATTGTTCCAGTCCATTTATGCTCTTTGATCTTGATGACATCCTACAAAACAACCAAACTTCAACCTTTCCGGCTAGACCAAGAGCAATTGTGGGATTTGTGGGATGGAACTGGATGGATTTTCGATCTTCCTTGAATGAGGTTTGCTAAATGGGGGTGGGTAGATGCCCTTTTTTTCCCTCTCTCAAATCCCCCAATTTGATTAATTTTATTCTGGTTAATCGATATACAACTCCCCTCCACCGCATCGCCACCGGCTGCCACCGCCCACCACCCCCTCTATTACCGCCATCGCACCGCTACCGTCTGCCACCGCCCACCGCCCCCTCCGTTGAGCGGTCGGCGATTTCCATCTCTTTGAATCTATTTTCTTTCTATTATTTCCATTTTTTCGATGGGATTTTCAATAGCGCCGATATTCAATCCAATTTAGCCAATTGCGTGTTTGTTTCGTGAATTAGCGCACCGGAGTCCTTTTCCGCCCTTTTAGATTTCAGTTGATTCGTCGTTGCAATGCTCCGGTGAAGGTGACGTAGATGGGGGAGGATGCGGCTGTTGGGGAAAAAGGGTTTATGATGAAGAGGGAGGACATGTGGCGAAATATCATGGAAATTAATTTTGTCGTCTTAGGTGGGTTAGTAGGGGCAATTTAAACTTTTTCCGTTTCTTTAACCACCAAAATATCAAAATACAATCAAACATATATAAAAGGAAAAAATTTACATCCTAAATGTTTGCCGCATTAACACAAATCTGCATATGAGCTTATTAATAAATCCACATAAAATAAAGCTCATAAATATGTGATCCAAGCTTGATCCAAATAATCCAAACTTGAACCAACTTGTCCAAACTTCATCCAAGTCCAGTATTCGTTTGAGCTAATTGATATTGGAAAAAATACTACCCTTTTTTTTTGTCTTCTATCGTACTTACCATGGAGCTAGGGGGTGCTTAGTTAGAAAAAAAAAATACATTGTATATATTTAGTATTTTTAAGGTAATATAACATCTTTAAATAACATTTGAAATAAGATTGTTATCAAGCTCAAGTGGTAAAGAAATGAAGGAAGTTAGTAAGAGGAATCAAAAGGTCTTGGGTTCAAATCTCAAGTCCTTAACTTTTTATTTGCTTTATTAACTCATTAATTCTTCTTGATTTCTCTCTATATTTTTTTATTTCTATCAACTATATATTTCAGTAAAAAAAGTCATATTTATGTTTACATTATACATTTAACCTTTTTTAAATATTGTTTTCAAAATAATTCTTCTTGATTTTTTTTTCTATATTTTTTTGTTTCTCTTTTATTTTTTTGCTTACTCTCAACAATTTAAATACAAAAAATCATTAAAAAATTTACAATTTTAGTGTTTTTTATATATTTTTTAACAAAAATCTTCTTATTAAGTATATACCAAAAAAATTATTGTGTATATTTTTTTTGTTTCTCTTCTATTTTTTTATTACTCTCAATTATTTAAATACAAAAAATCATTAAAAAAATTACAATTTTAGTGTTTTTTTCAATATTTTTTTAAAAAAATCTTCTTAATAAGTATATACCAAAAAAAAATTCACAAAATTTGTTTAGCACCTCCCGACGGAAATCCTAACTCCGCCACTGCTTACCAACATAACATATTTCTTCTATCAAGGTGGAGTAATGAGGGTTGATGTTAAGCTAGCTAGTTAAGACGGGTAGGATTGACTCTTAGGTTTCAATTTGGATTGTTGATGGCTGCGCGCTTATTATATACTACATATATTGCACATTGGACTTGTGACAATACTCGTGACTTAAACTTTCTAACAAGGTTTTGACCAATCGCAACTTGCATTATGCAAGTGTTTACCCATTCATTAGAAATCTAATTTAATATTCGAATTTAATTTTAAATTATAAAAGAGAGTATATATATATATATAATATATATATATATATATATATATATATATATATATATATATATATATATATATATATATATATTTTGATTAGGAAAGAATTCGGGCGAGTGAGCTCTACCCGGCAGCATCCTTTCGGATGAGGTCAGAGAGACCTGAGTTATTGTAGATATCGACACCCCTGGCAGAGTGGCAAAGGTGTGCAACCTTATCACCCACTCTATTGCCATTTCGGGGAACATGAAAGAAGGTAACTTCTCTCAGGGTCGATAGAAGAGTTTTGATGTCAGATAATATAAGTTCGATTTCCCAAGGACATTTAATTCGATTGTTTAGATAATTTATGATGATGTTGGAGTCGCCCTCGATATGAAGTTTGTCTATCCGGAGTCCCAAGGCGTGTTGGACCCCCAATTTTAAGGCAAGCGCTTCAGCTTTGAGGGCGCTTTGCTTTCCTAGCTTCTGATAGCATATGGTGATGGGTCTGCCCTCCCAATCACGTAAAATAGCTCCCGCCGAGCTATCCGAATTAGGAAGGGAAGACCCATCGAAATTTAATTTAAGGATGCCAATTGGAGGTTTTCGCCATTGCACTCTGCGGGTGTTGTGTTTCTTCTTTATTTGCTTTGGTGTCGGTGCCTTCAGCATGGGATCCTCATCAAATTCATTCTCTGTCTGAAAAGTTCTGCCCCAATTGCGTATGTGTGTTTTGATCAGTTGAATAGTAGCCTCCCTACTTGGGATGTGTACTTGTCTGAATATATATTGATTGCGAATGTACCAGGCTGTCCACCATGCAAAACCTAGGTCACACTTAGCCTTCGGGGTGAGGTTGTTTCCAAGAAAAGCTAGGATCGGTTTAATATCCCGAGATTGTTGTATCATACCTGTAATGGTTGCACCAACTCGAGGAGACAACTGGAAAAATGAGCTCACGTACGGACATTCGAACAAGAAGTGGGTGTCATCTTCCATGGGCCCATTACATAGGCTGCAGTTGGGAGGGACGGAAACCCCCCGG
This sequence comes from Persicaria tinctoria, assembly GCA_037127255.1. Classification (NCBI taxonomy): domain Eukaryota; kingdom Viridiplantae; phylum Streptophyta; class Magnoliopsida; order Caryophyllales; family Polygonaceae; genus Persicaria; species Persicaria tinctoria. Next base: position 47,242,807 of record JBANSL010000006.1, on the reverse strand, counting down.
GAAGCAACTCTAGAAGCTGTAGGGAGCCCGTCCTGGCATACTTTCCATAAAAAGTTTTTTATCTTAGGTGGAATGTTAATTTTCCATATCCAGTTATTGATGTCGATGTTGGAGTCTATGTGTGATGTGATTAGCTTATAGGCGCTCGAAGTCGTAAACCACCCAGCTCTGTCGGGCCACCAATACAGGCGATCCTCAATAGGGGATATCGGAAGTGGGATGTCCAATATTTCAGACACTATAAAGGGTGGAAGCACGTTGTTGAGTTTCTCTTCCCACCATTTTCCTCCTAGGATATAGTCACTGACAGTTTCCTCAATGTTGCCATCTGTGGGCCAGACGTCCCTGGAACCTAGCGAGGACGTTGTGATCCAATTATCTGTCCAGAATTTAACTGAGCGCCCATTTCCTATGGACCAAATCAGTCCTAATTTGAATTTCTCCATAAGGCTAACCATTTTTGTCCATTGCCATGATGTATCCCCGTGTTTTTTGTATTCTAGAATGTTAGTATTCTGAAGAATGTTAGTATTCTGAATGTTAGTCTGGTTCCGCTAAGATTTTCCATAGTAGCTTCATTTGGAGTGCTTCATTCATTTCTCTGGATTTCCGGAGCCCTAGTCCACCATTTTTTTTTGGTCTGCAAATCCTATCCCAACCGATAAGAGGTCGGTGTTGGAGGTCTTTGTTCCAAAAGAAAGTTCTGTTAATTTGATCAAGCTCTTTGTGTACTGAGTTGGGTAGCATAAAGCTTTGCATTGTGTACAGGGGTTTGGCAGACAGGTTTGAGTTGATAAGGGTTGCCCGACCCTGGTGTGATAGCGCGTGAGCACGCCATTTGCTTAATTGTTCTCTTGATCGACAAATGATGTCTTCGAAAGTTTGTTTATTCACTCTACCATTAATAATAGGACATCCGAGATATTTTTCCAGTGATACTTCATTTGTAATGTTCAGGCGACTACGGAGTTCAGTAATTCTGGAGCTTGATATTCCCTTGGTTGCTTGGAAGCTTGACTTATGATAGTTCACTTTTTGACCAGAAATCTTACAATAAGAATCGACTATTGTTCTGACTTTGTGAGCGGCATCCAAGCTGCCTTTTGTGAAAATGATGATGTCGTCTGCGAAGGAAAGAAACGGGATCCGGGGGCCGTGTCTTCCGAATCGGAAACCAATAGGGCTACTAGCTGAGATTGACTCAGCAAAGAGTTTCCATGCTAGGATTTCGGCCCCTAAGATGAATAAGAAGGGGGATAGGGGGTCTCCTTGCCTGAGCCCACGGGAGGGGAAGAAAACTTCCGTGGGACCGTTGTTTACCAGTACTGAAAACGACACAGTTGTGACACATTCCATAATCCAAGAGATGAATGTGGGGTGAAATCCAAATTTTTCTAAAACCTTCATAGTGAAGTTCCAATCGACTCTATCATACGCTTTTTCCATATCTAGTTTAATAGCAAGCCATCCCTCGCAACCCTTGCGAGATCTAAAGGAGTGGAAGATTTCATGCGCTATCAACACATTATCCTGGATGGCTCTATCAGACACGAACGCGCCTTGAAGAGGATGAATTAGCCTGCCAATGACAGTTTTGATTCTCTCTGTCAAGATTTTTGAGATTACTTTATACAGATTAGAACACAGACTGATAGGTCTGTAGTGGTTCGTGTTGGTCGGATTATCTCGCTTAGGAAGAAGTGTGATGAAAGTATGGTTTAGTTGTTTCAGAAGTTTGCCAGAGCGGAAGAAACCCTTGACCGGCCGCTTTGATAATGGATTGACCAATTATATCCCAGTACTTTTTATAAAATTCCGCTGTAAAGCCATCGGGACCCGGTGATTTGTTGTGTCCAAGGCTGAACAGAGCTTCTTTAATTTCACTGTTTGAGGGTGGTCGAATGAGGAAGACATTTTCCTCATGGGTGATAGAGGGATTGATTAGACTTAGCATTTCCTGCAGTAGTTGGTCATATGTAGCTTCCTTTTTGAATCTTTTCTCAAAGTCATTCTTGATCTCATTTCTGACATTTTCCTCACCTATTATCAAAGTGCCCTCAGGGGAGGTAATGTTGCGGATTTGTTTCCTATGCCTACGCCCTGAGGCAACTCGGTGGAAATATGTTGTATTTGTGTCTGAAAGTTTAAGATGTTTTGTTTTAGCTCGTTGGTTCCAGAACGTTTTTTGGAACAGAAGCAGTTTCTCCTTTTTTGTGATAAGATTTTTCTCTCTTGTGTTAGTAGCCCTGGTGTTACCCTCCGCCGCGGAAGATTGGATATTGAGGAGCTCAATCTCAATTTCATGTAATTGACGAAAAATGTTTCCAAATGTGCGCTTATTCCATTCTTTGGCTTTTTTCTTTAAAATTTTCTGTTTAAACATTAGTTGATACATATATGAACCAGGACAATTTGCTCGTCAAGATTGTTTAACTATATTTCTGAAATCCTTCCGGTGGAGCCAAGCGTTCTCGAACTTAAAGGGGGGTGCTTTGAAGACTGAACCACAGTCTAGGGTAATCGAAATAGGGCAGTGGTCAGATGTAGAAAATGCCCCATTGTGCGTGATTAGGTTTGGGAATTTCTAAACGATCTGGTGATGGACCATCACTCGATCAAGTTTTTCACGAATATTTCCTTCTTCGTTTTGGCTTTTTCTCCAGGTGAAGGGGTTGCCGAAGGTAGGGAGATCTTCAAAAGCACAATCATTTTTAAATTGAATTAGCCGTGTGAAGCGAGCCGAGCGAGGGGTAGCCCCACCTAATTTGTCATTGCTGCATAGAATTTCATTCAAGTCGCCAATTATCATATAGGGAGTTGCTGAGTTAAGAACAATGGATGTCAAGGTATTCCAGAACAAGTCTTTCTCTTGAGGGTTTGGAGGAGCATATACAAATAGTATAAGCATGGAGAACCCATCATTGGTGTTTTCATATCGTAGACCGATGATCCGAGGTAGATGGATTTGGATCGAAATAATCTCGTTTGCTAGTTGATGAGATTTCCAGAGGATGCCCAGGCCCCCGGATCGCCCGGAAGCTGGGGACCAGATAGCTTCATCGAAACCCGCCGCTTTCCAAAATTTGTTTTCCGGAGCCGTTTCCGATTTTGTCTCCGCTAAAGCGATCAGCTGGATTTGCTCGTTTTTGCATTTGCTATCTATTTCTGTCCAAAATGTTTGTTTCCCAATCCCTCTACAATTCCAGTAGGTGACTTTCATTTGCATCCGTTAGAGGTGTGAGGCCAAAATTTTACGGACCACACACCTAAAAGCAAATGTACTAATGAGTTGTATCTAGTGAAAGGTTTAGGTAACGTGGTGGTGTGCAAGATCACCATGGATTTGTTTTCTCGGATCGGGAGTGACACCGATGGTTGAGTGAGAGTTGAGACAAAAGACATATACCGCCCTCCACTAAGGAAGAGGAAGACCTCAACAGAACAAGGTCGAGTAGCGCATAGGGGCGCTTGATTGGATCGGTTTACAACCGAAGTGACAGAATCAATGGAACTAACGATAAAAAAGTAATCTAGGATGCATACTTGATATTGGAATCGATATAATATTACATGGGGACGACCATGATTAGGGGAAACATGGCACTGCACGAAGTTACTACACCAAATGTAGCTTATGATTTGCAAGCCAAACTTAGCAGAGTGCTTTAGACTAACACCAAGTACTAGCATGCGACTAATATTTATATTACCTTGAAAATCTATGAACCAAGCATTGGAACACAGCAGTGCATATAGGAACAAAATGTGCCAACTATAATCACACGAAATCATGATGTGACCACCTAAATTTTTGAATGAGACAAGAATCCTTTTAAAGGCAAGATAGTGGGCACTGATGCCATGTAAGATGTAATTAGGATTTTGCACATACAACAAACCAGAGAGATGTGAGCTATATGTCAAGTATTCCATAGCAATTTGTTTTTGCACATACAACAAACCATAATGGTCACTTTTGTTTTTGCAAGGAGAGGTTGCACAAAATCCTTTGTTCACATATGAACTCATTGTTTCACAAAACACTGGCCACCCCAATTTATTTTTCCAGTTGTACAAGAAAGGTTTCTCCATAAAATGATTAATCCACACACACAGTAGATCAAAACCATCCCAAAGATCAATTTTACCATTAGATGAAATTGTACATCTTCGACAAACCGGGGATATAAAGCAGCTTAACCACTTACTTGAGCAATTTGTAGCCGACCCCATCCGCGAGAATGACGTCGGGTCGGAATTGTAGGGGCTACCTACGAGTTTATCCAATTCCGAGCAGGGGAGGAACACAAAAGCTTGCCCTAGGGTTGTTTTCAAGTCTTCCAGGATCACCGAGAGCAGCCTGGAACCCCAACCATCCATGTTTTTGCGACTTTTTTCCTCACCGTAGCAGAGCTCCGAGGAACCCACTACAATTTTTGCCTCAATAGAGGATTTAGGGCCCTTTCGGGGGGTGTTCGATAGGGGCTCGTGTGAGGAGACCCCTAAAGGTTTCTTTCCGTCGGACATGTCCGAGGCATTGATAGCAACCAGAGGAGAGAACCACCGGTTAGTATAGTAATATAATATAGATTTAACAGAGGAAATTGAGAAGAGAGGGTTGAAATGATTCATACGGAACCACAAAGCCAGATTTATATTGTAATTAGCGAAGAACAGGCCTATAAAAGCGAGACAAAGGAACCCAGAATGAAACGCTCCCAAACACCCCGTACCTTTAGGCCAACTAGGAACCCCGCCACCGCCAGGCCACCACGTTGCGCTCGACCTCGAAGCAAAGAGCAATCTCCCCTTCCGACAAGCCACTTTTTTCCTCTTTCTGAAGTTTTTCCTCACCATCTCCACTCTTCGGCAATCGATTTCATGGCTATCAGTTCTTCGACCACAGTTCACGCTATCCATGGAATTCTCCCAGACCACACGGGTGTTTGAGAAGATATGTGGTTTCAGATGCGTGAAGAAGACAAGATTGGGGCTCGATTTAACACCGAGATGGGAGTTGTGGCTTGAATCCGGAGGAGACTCGCCGGTTTTCATATTTGATTTGGGGGATTTTGGTTGTAATATAAGGATGATCGGGCTTACCCCAAGAAATGAGAAAAAAGAGAATTAAAGGAAAAAAAAAAGAGAATTAAAGAAAATAAAAGAAAAATGGTAAAAAAAAAAAAAACATGATTAGTTAAGACTCCTAAAATTCCTCTAAAATTAACACATCATCCTAAATAGGGCTGGAAATCACCCGTGGGTGACCGACTCACCCGACCCACACGACCCGATTATACGGGTGAAAACCCGAAAAAAATCGGGTGATGGATGGGTGATGGGTGGGTGGAACGGGTGATGGGTCGGGTGATGGGTGATATGTTTTTCACCCATTACCCGACCCATTACCCGGCCCGCTTAACCACCCGATTATTTTTAAAAAAAATCCTAGTTTATAAATAAAAAATATAGCCTAACATAATTATATATTTTTCCTTTTTCTAATTCTATCTTCTCTATTCTCTAATTGTTTTTGTGCAAAAAAAATATAAAAGAATATAAACTTATTTTATTTAACCTCATATCACATCTTTTAAAAAAAATATTTTATTTGTTTTACATACACTACTAGAATGTTAACAATTTCGTCTATTTCAACGACTTAGCATTTAGTGTGTTAAGACATAATTTAGTCAAATTGTTTTTCCTTTTTTTAATTACGAGTTTAGCGAAGGGCTAAAATTCATCTCATTTGTTTTGATATTAAACTTTTAATGCTAACTTTGTAAGATGAGGATAATGATATAATGTATGAATACACCTTTTATACAATTAATATGATTTCCACGTTGACGTGGTTTGTGAAATTATCAAATATGATCGATTTATAAGTATGACCTATGACTCTTTTTCTTTTAATTTGCTTCACCCGATTACCCACCCGACCCACCCGATTCACCTGACGGATCGGGTGATGGGTGAAATATTAGACGGACGGGTGATGGATCGGGTGAAATTTTTTTGTGACGGGTCGGGTGGAAAAATGGCTCCACCCACACATCCACCCCTAATCCTAAACTCTTCTAAATTAAGAGTTTATATTATATAGAATAGATATAGATCCTAAATGTGCAACTAGTTAGGATGGGAAGGATAGTACTCCTCAATGGCTCCCTTATATGTTTGATGAAAACTATATATGCATATTAATATTGATCTTGTCGACTTTGAATATTAATTTATTTTGCCTTTTCAATAACCTGTAGAACTCTGTTTCGTTCACGTCTACTTGATGCATATTTTTAGAATTTAAAAATGTTAATTAATTAAGTCGTTCCCCTCTACTCTGGGCTCTACCTACAAAACCAACAAAACTACTTCCTTCTTTTCCTCAAAAAAAAACAAAACTTCTTCATTTTTTTGATCATTTCCAGGTCAAGTGGGTTTAGCCCACTCTACATTTGGATCGGGTTACTGTAGGCCCATTTAAGGGGTTGACCCTCCCACTCACAAGTGTCTCCATGTTTCCACGGGGATTCGAACTTCGAACCTCGAGGCATGGGATGTAGCCCCATAACCACTACACCAACTTGTGATTGGTAAACAAAACTTCTTCTAATAACTCCAATTCAACATTGTTTCCAAATGTACATCGCTGTCGTACCCACTACACGTAAACTTCATATGTATATCTATGATTCATCCAGAAGAAAGAAAATTCAATTGTTATTCTCGGCCAAAAAGAAAAAAAATATATTGCATATCTTGAAGGTATATTCTTTAAACCCGTGAAATTAAGCTAACAATTATCAGGGAATTATTTTACCTGTTTTTATGCATATGAACTTACGATTGATATTTTTTTTATCAGGGATCCTGAAGTGGTTAGTAGTTAAGATGATAGAAAATTTAACTCTATTTTTATTTTATAATAAAATTAAACTCTAAATTTTTTCAAAAAAAAAATTATCAATTTTATAAAGAGGAAATTTGGTGAAAAAGCCCTTTTAGCATATTTGGTTAGCTAGATGGACCAATTAATTGTTTTTTTAGTATGCTTAGCCCATTAATTGTTTTTTTAGATTGCTTAGCCCTCTTGACCGGTCAACGGTCAACCCATTTTGATGCCAACTTTTTTTTTTTTGATGCCAACTTCTTCTTTTTTTTTTTTTTTTGATGCCAACTTTTTTTTTTTTTTTTGTGATGGCATATTTTACCGTTTTGATGCCAACATTTTGTGGTGACAATTTTATATAATTGATGGCATAAGAGATTAAAACGTGGAATCAAAATATTGTCACCTTATTGTCACTTTTCTAATGAAATGATTGGATGACTTTTTTTTTAATGCCACTTTTTTAAAACATTGATGACATTTTTTGTGATGTCATATTTTACCGTTTTGATGCCAAAATTTTATTACATTTTATTTTCAATCTGATGCCACTTTTCTAATTAAATTATTGGATAACACTTTTTTTAAACTTTGATGACATTTTTTGTTTACTCTAATGTCACGTTGACCATTGATGCCATTTTGAAAATTTTGTATCACATTAAAGAAAAAAATGTCATCAAAAATACTACTTTGAAAAAATATCATCAAAAATATGGCATCACGGTAAAAAAAATATTATAAAAAAATTGACATAAAAAAGTGGCATCAAAGTGAAATTAAAATATAGTAAAATTTTGGCATCAAAACGGTAAAATATGGCATCACTAAAAAAAAAAAAAATTTGGCATCAAAAAAAAAAAAAAAAAAAAAAGTTGGCATCAAAATGGGTTGTTCAACGTTGACCGGTCAAACGGTTGACCATTGACCAATCCACCCAATTGGGAAAGGGGCTAGGGCAAACTAATTAAATTGATTTATGGGCTAGGTGATTAATTGGATATTTAAAAAAGGTCATGTACCAAAATCGCCCTTTTATAAATTTGAAAAAAAAAACATAAATCGCGCATACTTTATTTCACCATTTTCAAATATTTTAATATAACATACTATTTTGAATTTTTTCGCGTTTAATTATAGTATTAAGTTATGAATTTTAACAAATGATAATTACAATATAAGTACATCAATTTGGCAAATAATGTGAAAAATAATTTGTATCGGTTCAATCTTGAAACTTTTACTCATGGATCGGATTTGATAATATAATATATCAAATCGAACCTATTGACGAGATAAATCTATATATTAAATTTTATTTTTAATTGGAGTTGATTGCCGCGCTAGCTCCAAAAAAGATAAGCTTTTAACCCAGCGTATAAGAGTCACACGTTAAACCGACTTGTGCCCCAAACATAAAACCTGAGAACTCTGCGCACGTGGAGAAGTACGTAACTTATTATTTCAAATTTGAATATGATGAAGAAGTCGCCCTCTTTGAAAATTCTTCGGTCAATGAACCATACATACCTAATCTCTCAGCTTTACACCTTGAATTGTCGTTCCCCCTTCTTTAATCTTTAATTAATTGATTTGGTACTTCCACCCTATTATTATTATATATATAAATACATACATACGCATTAATCTCCAATCTCCATCAAACCCCCAATTAGAAACCCCAATCCCACTATGGCCTCACAAAAGCATTCATCACGACCTAATAAAACGACGCCGTCTTCCTCCTCCCACGATCTTCTTAAGCCCATGGAGCTCCAGAGGCAATACAGCTACACCACCCTGGCCCGGCTGATCGGGGCCGGCGACAACCAGCCGAGCCCCGTGCCATCACCGGTAGGTGCGGCGCAGATGAAGAGTGCGGTGCAGCGGCTGGAGGAGATCGACAGGGAGAGCCGAGAGCTCTTGCAGATGGTCTTCTCGATGATCGAGAAGGACGCGAGGCTTGAGAGGTACGTAAAGAGAAGGGTGGAGGATCCGAAAGTGAGCCGGATGTGGGAGCTGGTGGAGGGGGTCATAGCCTCCCACCATGGCCACATGGACTTGGATGCCATGGCGAGATGTAGCTATGGAGAGGATGAAGAAGAGACGGAGTTGTTGGGGGTCGATAAGGCCCGATTTGAAGGTAATGGTCCTAATGGATGCTGTTGAAGACGAGCGGATGGATCGGTTCAAGATTCGACCTCTGGAAGTTGCTGGTGACGTGGCAGTTGAGGAGGGGAATCCCGGGAAGATCCGTTGAAGTAGCAAGAGAGGTCTATAACAACCAGTCTACCATACCATGATCGGGGGGCCATTGAAGAGGAACTAATTAATTGATTTGTTCATTTATTGATCTGTTTATTGTTTGTATATATGTGTGGTTTTAATATATTGCAGTTGTTGAATGGGGTCCCATCCCATTCCGGATCAAGTTAGTTTGATAGGGTTGTTAATTTGTTCATCTTCTTGACGTAAATAATACAGTATTATATATATGTATCCTATATATGGTTAACACTTTTCTATCATGATTATTGAAATTTCAAACTAGATTACCTTAATTATTAGAGAAACCAAACAACACCAACAACAATCCAGTCTATCCCACGATAAAGCAGGGTTTGGGGGGTCAGGATGTACGCACTCTTCCCCCGAACAAGTCGGGAGAGTGTTTCTGATAGACCCAAAATAATAAGTCACAAAAATCACAACGAGCAAGATAGACAGTAGGGAAGGAGGCAAAAGGTAACAATAAGACTCAGCACTCAGACACGAACTTCTAAACATCAGAAACCCGGATGCGCCTCCTCCAGTGGTCTCTATCCAAAGTAATATCTTCCGAGAGGTTCAGCAAATTGAGGTCCTAATGGATAACCTCCATCCAGCTCTTTTTCGGCCTACCTCTCCCCATATGAATAGCTCCAAGCTCTCGCACCTACGCACAGCAGCTGATATAGGTCTCCTACTAACGTGACCAAACAACCGTAACCTGGACTCCCGCAGCTTGTCAGCAATACTCGCAACTCCAACCTTGCGCCTAATGTCTTCATTTCTGATTCTGTCGAGTCTCTTGTACCCACACTCATCCATCGCAGCATCCTCATCTCAGCCACTGAAAACTTCTGTAATTGGGCTTTAATGATAGGCCAGCACTCAGAGCCATACAATAAGGTCGGCCTAACCACCACCTTCTAGAACTTCCCTTTCAATTTTTCCGGAACTTTCTTGTCGCATAACACTCCTGACACCCTCCTCCATCTCAAACCATCATACTTGGATTCGATGCTCGATATCCTTGTCGACACCCCCATCGCTTTAAACATATGCTCAAGCAAGGTGTGTACCAAAATGGGAGCAAGCTATATATGGAATCTGAGATCAGTGCTTTCACAAAGAACAACACTTGAAAGGTTACACCCTTGCCTCAAGGTAAAAAGGCTATTGGGTGCAAATGGATTTTTAAAATCAAACATAGACCTGATGGTTCCATTGAAAGGTACAAAGCAAGATTGGTGGCTCAGGGTTACAACCAAGTTAAAGATAAGGTTTACAAACAAACTTTCTCTCATGTGGCTAAATTGTCTACAATTCGTGTAGTCCTAGCAATTAATGTTGCTTGTAAAGGGTGGGTTCTTCACCAACTTGATGTCAACAATGCATTTTTGCATGGTTACCTTGATGAGGAAGTATACATGGTTCCTCCTCCAGGTGTCAACATCCCATCTGGCCATGTTTGTCAGCTAAAGAGATCATTATATGGTCTCAAGCAAGCAAGTAGACAATGGAACCATGAGCTCACAAGATTCATGATCAAGTTGGGCTTCACACAATCCTATCATGACTATTCTCTGTTTGCCAAAGCATCAGGGAATTCCATGACCATAACACTTGTCTATGTGGATGACATGCTAATCATGGGCAATTCTAGCACTGAAATAGCTGTCATCAATGCTGCTTTGCATAAGGAATTCACTATTAAAGATCTTGGTCTTGCAAGGTATTTACTTTGCATGGAGATTTCAAGATCTTCATCTGGCATTTCGCTAAATCAGAGGAAATATGTTCTAGATATCCTCACTGATTCTCAGATGGAAGGGTGCAAGCTAACAGATTTTCCTATGGAACATGGTGTCAAGTTATCTTTGTCAGTTGGGGAGCCCATTGATCATCCAAAGGATTACAGAAGGTTGGTTGGTAGACTTCTATATCTCACTCTAACCCGACCAGACATTTCATACACAGTGCAACAACTAAGCCAATTTATTCAACAACCTCTAAAGCCTCATTGGAATGCTCTCATGTACCTACTCAGATATCTCAAGGGCAGCTTCCACTTTGCTTTGTCCTATCTTTCTGATTCATCACTCACTATCAAAGGATTCAGTGATGCTGATTGGGGTAACTGTCTTGATACATGAAGATCACTCTTTGGCTATTATGTGCTTCTAGGTTCTTCATTGGTTTCATGGAAAACTAAGAAACAGAAAGTGGTTTCCAAATCATCAACTAAAAGCGAGTATAGGAGCATGTTAACAGCTGCAAGTGAATCGATGTGGCTTCAAGGCATCCTATCTTATTTGGGGATTACAATTTCCCTTCCTATTGATCTGTTTTGTGAAAACAAATCAGCTCAACAACTAGCCATCAATCCAGATTTTCATGAGCGCATCAAACATGTAAGGATTGACTCTCATTTCATCCGTGAAATGGTACAGCAAGGGTTGATCAACACCAAGTTTGTCCCTTCTGCTCTCCAGATAGTTGACATTCTAACAAAAGCATTGGGAGCCAAGTAACATGACTTTCTAAGGTCCAAGTTAGGCCTTGTTCTTCCTAGCCTCGGTCCAGCTTGAGGGGGGCATGTTAGTATATAATGTTGGTTACAGTTGTAGGGACATTTTGGTCTTTATAGTAGAGCAGCTAACCTCCCAGCTCAGTAGTTCAAATAGGCAGGAGAATTAGTTTTGGAAGTTGTAACAAATTGATGGAAAACTCTCTCTCTCCTTTCTTGATGGAGTTTACATGTTCTTCCAGATTTTTCCTCCATTGTTTTGATCTCGGTTTCACATTTGAGATCTGATTCTCATTTGTCCAAAGGTCAGCTAGGAGGAACTCAACTCAATTGTACTTGGTACAAGACCTTAACACAGAGATTAAGTAAAGTGCAATATATACCGATTTGGTACAAAATAGTATTCTTACTTGCACCTGTAGAGGCCTATGGGCTAGAAACTCAACAAATAAACCTAGTGAGTTGTATACTGAAATCAATTAACATTAGAAAATAGTTCATCAACCTTCTATGTATTATATATACGAGACACAATTTAATCGCGTCTTTCAATTATTCTAATAAGGTTCAATCTATAATTCCGTTCTAGCCAAATATGAGTTGCGACTCAACCGGGCATTGGATTGGAAACCATGTAAGAGGCCCAAGAAAGATCACTTGGCCCATATCTGAGTTTGCCACCGGGAGGGCATCATCGCAACAATAAGATTATTTCCAACTACTGTAATTTATTTGGGTTCATTTTTTCATATGGTTTGTTTAATAATCTATGTCCCCAAAGACATAAGTTAAGCGTACTTGATTAAAAAAAATCACTGAAAAAAATGGGTTAACCACAACCAATTAGTTAAACAGTAGTTATACTCTAATAGAATAGAATCTTTCTTAAATTGGTATATTTAATCTATGCTAGTTTATATTTTCAACAACTCCTGCAACATGTTTTGATATCTCGATTACATATGCCCTCTGGTCTCGAAAGCTGACTGTAGTCTTTGTAGCATCTCAATTGGTTCAAAACAAGGCTCTACAACTCACACAAAGGCTAAGCAGTAAGCATGGTGCCAACTGCCAAGTGATGGAGAAGTTGAATGTTTTCGTATTAGGATGAATGTTGCCACGGCTGAAATAGAGTAATTTTGTTGCTAGTTTTCTATAAATATTTGCAGAACTGTAGATTTTCAATGTCAAAAACAAAATCCAATTGATCTCCATGATTGATCATATATTGCTTCCCGAATCCCGAATTACATCTTGTAAATGTGACAACACATTGTTACATGGTAGACTGCAAACATCTGGAGATGCAATTCAAAACGAACAGTATGCAAAACTGCACTGTGAGATAACATCGCTCCACATCTAATGCATACTTTTCAAAAGGAAAATTCCAGTACAGGGTAAATTAAAAGCTAAAATGCCCAAATCTCAAGTTTTTTCAAGGACTTCATTATTCATCAACAAAAGGGAAAATTTTGCCAAGGCTCAAAAGTTGCAAACCCACACAAACTATGTGAAGTTAAAGCTCCTCCATCTTTCCTTAGTAGGGCTCAACTGGCTGGCGGAAGTTCACTCCTGCGTACACTGCCTCTGCGCCCAGCTCTTCCTCAATACGCAACAGCTACATTTTGCAGGGGTAGTAGTGAATATCAGTACACACTTCATTACACGATGCTAAAGAAAATGTAACAGAAAGAACACGAGACAAGACAAACCTGGTTGTATTTGGCAAGACGCTCTGAGCGGCATGGGGCTCCGGTCTTGATTTGACCCTGAGGAGTAGAAAATAAGGGAGGATGGTGAGCTCAGAAGAAATAATTGTTTATTTAGGAAACAAAAGCAAAGGCTTTGCCATGGAGTCATGGACAATGTATGACCTACCGTGGCCAAACCGACTGAAAGATCAGCAATGAAGGTGTCTTCAGTCTCACCACTGCAATGCAGGAACACAAACTCAGTTTTCAAAAAATGAAACAGGCAAACAATAGCAAAAGAATTATCATAGCAGTAGTACAAATAGAAATTTGATGAACATACCTCCTGTGGCTGGCCATCACACCCCACCCAGCACGCTTGGACATCCTCACGGCTTCAATACTCTCTGTCACGGTACCAATTTGGTTCACCTTGAGGAGAAGAGCATTGCAGGACTTTCCACTAATGGCCTTCTCAACTCTCTGCAAAAATCAAACGAAAATGTAAGGACCTTGTTAAAATATAAGGACCTTGGCAGTTGGAATCATACAGAGAAGGCCGCCAATAAAGAAATCTAACAAACCTTGGGGTTGGTCACCAAGAGATCATCGCCGACAATCTGTACTTTCTCTCCAATTTCGGCAGTCATCTTGGCGTAGTGCTCCCAGTCATCCTGGTCAAATGGATCTTCAATTGACACAATTGGGTACTGGGCCACAAAAGACTTGTACAGATCTTTCAGTGCTTCGCCAGAAATCCTTTGAGAACCATCATTGTTCTGCAATTAAACAAAAAAACTGATTAATTACTCAGTTTCAACAAGAAATAAAACATATTGGGTAGCCTCTTTACAAAGTTAAGTACAAATATCTGGAAATAAAGCATGCATTGTTTATAACCAATGCTTACATCTTCCTTGAAGTTCAAGTCATAGCTCTTGTCTTCCTTGTAGAACTCAGATGCAGCAACATCCATTCCAATAACAACCTAAAAGGAATCACAAAGAATTTTTTTATGCCTAAGAAAGTGAGGTTGATAAAGGCTTATTACAGAATTTAATGCCAAATAATGTAAGAAGACGCACTTTGCCTGTGTAGCCAGCTTTATCAATGGCTGTCTTGAGCAACTCAAGACCTTCCTTGTTCTCCTGAAAACATCCAGATATAAAGTGAGCCATTTATTGTAGGCAATTAAAATCAAACACAGTGAGATATACTGGATCACTATCAACCTGAATGTTGGGAGCAAAGCCACCTTCATCACCAACATTTGTTGCATCTTGGCCATACTTCTTCTTGATGACACTCTGCAATCAACAGCAATAAATAGTAATTAATAGGAGTATGAGGTGTGTGGAGTTCTTATATGCAATAGACAACAATTAAGCTGTAAAAACACATGGCCAATAGATACCTTCAAAGTATGATATACTTCACTACCCATTTTCATGGCCTCTTGGAAGGATGAAGCTCCAATAGGAAGGATCATAAATTCCTGCACACAAACAAATGAGAAATTCAAAAGGGAAAATCTACACTGTTGTAGTAGCCAATAGAAAACAAATTGTATACCTGCATTGCAAGCTTGTTTCCAGCATGTGATCCACCATTGATGACATTAAAGGCAGGGACTGGCAATACCAACTTCTTGTTACCGGCAATCTCTGCAATGTGCTGAATCCACAACATAGTTCCACTCAGATACAAATTTCAAGGGCACTAAATGGGACAAAATCATAGCTCCTCAATCTTTAGATCGAGATCAACTTCCAAAAATATGGAACAACATATGAAATCAGATTAAAACAGAAACAAAGTTCTTATTTCAACAATAAAAACGACAAGCTTACAACACAAACATGTCACATGCCACTTAATTCAGATATTCAGCAGTTGCGGTAAAAGATAACACAATCATACTAGCATTAATTAAATTATGTGTACCTTGTATAGGGGCACCTTGCGGACCATGGCGCCAGCCTTGCAAACAGCTAGAGAAACAGCCAAAATAGCATTAGCTCCAAGCTGCCAAGCGGGAGAAACAAAAGAAGGTTAGCATTTGCATTTGTCACGTCCATCTCAAGATCAATTTCACAGCGCAAATAGATCATTTTCACCAAAATAAAGAAAGCGAACAGAACAGGTAGTAGCATTTGGTTAGAAACCTTTTGCTTGCACCACCCCCACTCGTTTACTGTTCCGTCAAGTTGTTGAACCATGAAGTTGTCAATGTCAGTCTGCTGGGTTGGGTCCTGTGAAATCCCAATAAATGATGATGTTAAATGCAGGTGCAATATCAAATGACAAAGATGAAAGAAACCAGAATATGTACAACTTCATTTATTTTCTTTTTAATACAAGGCATAATTAAAGGAAATTAATATAGCTAACAATTTATGAGCAACGTTGCTTCACAAACCACTTCTACTTGAGAGATAATAACGTGAAATTGATAATCTGATTCTCACCTTGCCAACTAGTGCTGGGCCAATAATGGTGTTAACATTGCTAACAGCCTGCAAATATTAAGAAGAATACAATTAGCCAGCAGTCAATCTTTATACAGAACAGATAACTAGAGTCATTGGATAGACAATATGTCAATATGAACACAGAACACCCACCTTGAGAACACCCTTTCCAAGGTAGTCAGATCCACCATCCCTGAGCTCCAAAGCCTCGTAAACTCCTAAAGATTAGAACAAATGTGTGGGATCAAGACCAAAGTCAAGAAAGTCGCACAAAATTTAATATAAACAATATCAAAACTATAGTTCATCAGTAAATGGAATCACTTCATTTCTCAGTAAATGGAATCACTTCATTTCAGTACACTTTCAGATCAAACAACACCAAGAGGAACAACGCATCCATATCAGACAGGACCTTATAAATTGACAAGTCATTCATCAGCACTCCAAACGTATCAGAGAAAAAGAGGCGGACTTTACTAGGAAAATGAATGGGACCAAACAAGATATAAAAGCAGGGGGGGCGAAAAAGAGAAGCCAACTCACCAGTGGATGCACCACTTGGAACAGCGGCTCTGGCGTAAGAGCCATCTGACAAACCAATATCAGCCTACAAATAAACCGAATAGAATTAAGTAAAACTTCAAACCGCTCATCCAACAATCAGATCAAAACAGGCTATTTCATGGAATAAACGAATCAGATATCGAGGATGAAAAACAACAATCGACAAACTCGATCTCACCAATCTCGCAAATTATCAACAAGCCATGCAACTTCAAATCTATACAAGCTAATTACTCATGATAATTTTTTTAAGGAAAAAAAAAAACGAATCTGAAATTGGACAAAACAGATACATGAACATCTAGCATCGAAACTCCGAAAATTGAAGCCGATCGTCGAAAATTTCAAGAGGGGAAAAGAAGAGAGTAGGAAAAAACAGAGGATGGAAGGAAGGGGAAAGAAGAGAAACCTCAACAGTGGGATTGCCACGGCTGTCATAGATCTGCCTGGCCTTGACGTAGGTGATGGTCGCCATGGAAGAGATCTTGAGATCTGATATGCAGAGGGGTGAGAGAGGAGAGGGCAGAGGGTTTTTGAGAAATGGAGAAGCGACTGAAGGAGAAGAGGGTTAGGTTCGATTAAAAAGGGGGAGACGGTAGGTATTGGGTCGGGTGAGTGAGATGCGTAGCCGAGCCATCGCATTAGTTTAAGCAGATCTCTGTCGTCCATTCCTCCGTGCGATTTGGTCCGTCGATCTTTCTTGGGCAAGAGGCAAGAAATTTTTCCTTTTTTCAGAATACAGTGGGCAACAAATCCATCAAAAAAAAATCCATAGGCAAATGCAAATTTTCGTTTTGCATTTCTTTTTTAAAATTTCCTTTTCAGTTTCTTAAAACAAGTCCAACACCTTTTCTAAAAAATCTCTAAAATAAATATGAAAATGTCAAAATCTCTATAAAAAAATTCATTCAAACCCCAACAGATTCTCTATTTTACAGATTTTTACATTTATTATAAACTATAATAAATAAATACAGTTTTATTAAAGATATTTAATTCTACATTCCTAAAAAATTCTTTTAAACTTAATTATATCAATTAGCCTCATATTTCTAACAATATTTTAAAGGTAAGTTATAACATTCCAACATTTTTTTTACTAAATATAACATTATATTACTAACATTCAAACTTCATTAACATGAAAGGTTATATAACAATTCCACATTTAAACTTCATTAGCTTGATCCTCTTTCTCTTCACCTTCTAGCACTAGTTCATGGTCATCTTCATTTTGATTATCCTCTGCTTCCTCCCCTTCCTGTAACAAATGCCAAGAATCAACTTTTAAACATAAATTAAAATGTTATATTATAGGACATGAATATAAATCTTAGGCTCATCCTCATACCTGCAACAGAGAAAGAAAAAAAATGAAGGTGTGAATCTATGAAGAAAGTAGTGTGCTCATACACTCATACATAAGTATTTAATAAAATAAGTTGCATTTACATTTGAATGCAGCTCTTTCATGATATTCCAATTGTGAAAAAAATATAATTAGAAGTTCATATAAAATGTCGACCATCAAAGTTAATTGTTATGATCACATAATTAAATCATGTAAAGAAAACAATAAATTTCCTATAGTATGAATGTAGCAACTGGGAAGAAAGTAGCTACAAGTCTACAATGCAAAAATTTAATGGTTTAGCAGTGTAAACTCAAGTAGCGGTGAAAACATTCTCGGCAAGCCCTATCAGTATCACGAAACACTGATCAAACTTTAATTAGAACTAGCCTATAGCCCGTGCGCTACGCACGGGATTTTTAACATAGTAATGATGTATAAAACATAGTACTCGACTGAACCTTACCTTCGACTAATATGATACAAGAAGGAGCGACACATAAATTATTTTAACATGGTTTCATAAAGTAAAATAAGTCAACCACAATGCACGCAAATAATAATCAACTGAGTCATAACATCTGCATGCATATGTCCTCAACACAAGTTTCTACAAACTATACGTTGTGAAAAACCTCTTTATATACTACATTAGTAGGATACATAACCCACGTTCTTTATATACTACATTAATAGAGTACATCGGAGATAAGATAAAACTCAACAAAATACCACGTCTTAAAGAGATTAAAGTTTGCTAAATTCCAACAAAAGAAAAGTCAACAGGACACATAACCCACATGAAAACATTTAGTTTATGCTAAAAGGATGTCAAATATTACTAATCACACTGTTGTGTCGCCTCCGGTAACAACCTTCTTGGTTGATGATGATTGACCTTCACCACTCGTAGTGCAAGTGTACTCATCTTTAGATTCATGAGATCGCTTTGATGGAGTGAGGACAATACTTGAAGAAGCATTGGAAGGAGCTTCGGGTTGAGGAGGCAAATGATCTGAATCATAATCCTATAACACCAAACACGCATGAACGATATATGCATGCACTTAGTATTCTTTAAACCATAGAATAAAAGAAAAGGAACAACCACCTTCGCAAAAATCAGGTGATTTTCAAACTTCTCAATCAAGGACTCATCCTCACTGACTCTCTTGACAGAATACGCATCACGTGGATGCTCAATATTGTATTGTCCAACATCAACAACGAACACATACTTACGAGAGAAAAGCTTGTTGAATTCGGGGGGAAATGTAAGCTTGGAATCTCCCTATAAAAAAAACAATAACAAAACAACACAATTGATATGATGCCAAGTAGACTAAAAACACAATAATTACATACAAATATGTGTTAGAGGGAGTGACCTTAACCATCTGAGCACGTAAAGTATAATCATCCTTTTTAAGTAGCTGGATGGCTGCTTGATTAAACAATGTCATCTTGGCAGTCCCCGTAGCATCCTCCACAATAATCTGAAGCAGATATCTAAATGATAAATGAATTAACATCAGTCATGACAGCAAGGAACTGAAAATAGTAAAAGAGCGTGGGTAATTGAGATGCTTTGCCAAATATTTAGGTCGTTGTTCCTATTAAAACAAACATACAAAACCTATGCAAACATATGTAAACTAACATGAAATACATCATCATACGTACCTTTTTTCAGGGAACTTGACATGTATAGAACAACTATTACACCAAAACATAGAGTCCTTATATATAGCCTTCTTGTTGCAAACTTTGCATCCATTATACGCCCAATCCACATCTTTGCATATTTGGGCGATGCGTCCAATAATAACTACAGTACACGGCTGTTAACCAAAAAAAATGTAAGCAAAAATAATCACTTAGGGAACTTCAATTTCATACAGTAACTAATAGTATTTGAAAATGACGACGAAATAAACCTCGGCGATTTTATGTAAGAATTGGATGCATTGCTTAGAATCAATTGGAAAGGGATCTTGCACAGGTGTTTGAGACAATTCTGCAATGGTTGATCTCACGAGAACATTTGAATTTTCATCACACCACCTACATTGCACAACATGTGAAAATAGGTAAAATTAATATATACTCGTTTTAAATTGAACATCATTCTATATATCTATATAATACTATATTAATATATACTTGTTTACAACAAAAATAATATGTATAAAGTATTTTTTTTTAATTTATAGATTAGTTGGAAGGATATACAATTTAATTTTTTAAATGATTTAATAAGGTAAAGTAGTAATAAACCTCAAACACACCACCTATTATAATTTGAAATACATATATAATTATCATCATTATGATAAAATTAAAAAGGAAAATATAAGTTGTCATATAATGATTAAAAAAATCATAAGCACATGATCGTGCGAATACATTTGAAGTTATGTAGATATACATAACTTATTCATTATTTTCATGAGAAAAGATGGCTAGAAAGAGGGAGAAATAAATCGAGAAAATAAAGGTAAGATATTAAAAAAGTGATCTAAGGCGTCCCATCTAAGATGTAAAATAAGTAATGTTTGTAAGTCTTAATTAACTTTTGAAATAAGTAAATTGGTTTTTATAATTAATTTTTGAAATTGAATATTCACAAATTAATTATTTTTACTAACTTTATAAAAAAAATGGTAGGTTTTAAAATATTGAAATTATAATAAGGGACATCTAGAGTATTTAATAAATATAGATGTAAAATATTCATTTTAGGGATAAATATTTTTTTTCTTCGATATTTGAAGTCAAACACCCAAAATTAATCATAAAAGAGTGTTTATTTATTTGTTTTTAAATGATAATATATGCAAATTTCATATTTTCTTTTCTCAAAATTCTTCAATTTTTGTTTGTAGATTATAAAATGTTATTGTTTGTATTCCAAATAGCCATTTAAGATGTTTAAAATAAATGTAATTTATCTCTAAAAAATCTCTTGTTAAAAATTTATATAGATGTCATGTAGAATGTGCAAAGTAAGTATAGATTTAAAAAATTCATTTTGGATAATTATTTTCCTCAATATTTGAAGGTGAACGGGTGCAAAAATAATTTATTCTTAAAATTAATGATGTCTTGCTTCTATCTCCAAAAATATTTAAAAAAAATTTCAATAAAAATGTAAGATGTCTATATTGTATAATAAATGTAAATTTTAAAAAGAAATATATAATATTATTGATATGGATGAAATGTATAAAGAAAGTCACGATATTAATGAAATAATGATATAAAAACCCAGACAAAAAGATAATATCCAAAATGGTGGTCCGACGTATCAAGGTACATAATCTTTTCTATGAAAAAAAAGAAATAAATATATTTAAAATAGATCAAAATTTGATATAACCATATCAATTTAAATAATCTTCGTATGAAAAATAGAAAACAAATATATGTCAAATAGGAAATAAATAATTTCAGCAATAATATTGACCAATAAGAAAATACCATTTGAATAAAAAAAATCAACTTTAATTGTGGGCGTGACACGTCAGCAAAATGCTAGCAGAATTAGTAATATTAATAGATAGATAGATAGATAGATAATAGATATATTGCAATCGGAAATAAAATGGAAACATGTCTCAATATTTACAACAATATAACCGAAAATTAAAAAAAAAAAAGGGAATGGATTCAAATCATATTTAAAATAGAAAACAAATATTTTAAAGTTTACATAATAATATTGACCAATAAGAAAGGCTCATTTGAATAAAAAATTCAACTTTAATTATGAGCGTGACACGTCAGCAAAATGCTAGCAGAATTAGTAATATTAATAGATAGATAGATAGATAATAGATATATATATATATATATATGCAATCGGAAAAAAATGGAAACATGTCTCAACATTTACGATAATATAACCGAAAATTAAAAAAAAAAGGAATTGATTCAAATCATATTTAAAATAGGAAACAAATAGTTTAAAGTTTCCATAATAATATTGACCAATAAGAAAATACCATTTGACTAAAAAAATCAACTTTAATTGTGGGCGTGCCACGTCAGCAAAATGCTAGCAGAATTAGTAATATTAATAGAAGATTAATAGATTATTGATATGGATGAAATGTATAAAGAAAGTCACGATATTAATGAAATAATGATATAAAAAACCACACAAAAAGATTATATCCAAAATGGTGGTCTGACGTATCAAGGTACAAAATCTTTTCTATGAAAAAAAAAGAAGTAAATATATTTAAAATAGATCAAAATTTGATATAACCATATCAATTTAAATAATCTTCGTATGAAAAATAGGAAACAAATATATGTCAAATAGGAAATAAATAATTTCAGCAATAATATTGACCAATAAGAAAATACCATTTGAATAAAAAAAAAATCAACTTTAATTGTGGGCGTGCCACGTTAGCAAAATGCTAGCAGAATTAGTAATATTAATAGATAATAGATAGATAGATATGAAGTTAAGTTGATGTCATTTCTAAGTTTCTAACCATGTGGGTTCGTATAGGGCGGAGTTAATAAACTGACTAAAATTATAAATATGGTAAAATTTATAAACAGTTGGTAAACGTAGTTAACAATTTAAACAACAAGATAATCTCTGTACGGGGTATAAATGTGTTTTAATTGTGATAAATAAATAACAATGCAAAAAGAGTGTGTTGATTTTTGTAGTTAAAAATTAAGGGTCTGTTACCTTCACGTCATAAAAAAAATAAAAAAATAAAAAATTTAGAGTCTGTGATTAATTGCAAGGATGAGTCGAGTCAGGTTTGTCTTTGTTCATATCTATTTGATAGACATCGGGTGAAAATAGGTCGGGCTCGATTTTCGAGTTCAAGTTGCACATGACGCTAGATTTTCGAGTTTGGTCATATCTATGTTCGGATGGTTCGGATCGGGTTACCGAGTCGAGTCAGATTTTCCTAGCTCTAAATTGTGTACACCTTAAATGATGGACTCATGGCAGTCTAAATGTTAAATAATGCTTTTAAATACAGTAAAGTTAAAAGTTTAAATATGAATCACTTAGATCGAATTTAATGATCAAAATTTATTTTTTAATTTTAATTTTTTTAAAAGAAATAGTGTTTAATAATATGCAATAAAAATCTTCTATTACATCTTTCACTTGATCCGTCATCAGATTATTTTAGTTTTAAATCAATCATTTAAAATTATAAAAATTGCATTCATATTGCAAACATTTATTTTTGTAGTAATATTTTTTCTTTAAAATTCATATTTTCAAATATTGTAAATATTAAAAAGACAATTGTTTACGAAATATTATACATATTTTTTTTATATATATATTAGACATTTGAAATATGAACTTTTTTTTTAATCTTAGTCCAGTATGATCGACACAGTCGCTCTACATCTGGATCGGGTAAAGTGTGATCCATTTAAGGGATTGATCATCCCACTCACAAGCGAGTCCATATTTCCAAGGGGATTCGAACTTCGAACCTCTTGGCATGTGATGTAGCCCCACAACCAGCACCAACTTGTGATAACTAACTTTTTTTACTTTTAAAAAATTAAACCAAGACCAACTTTTTCTAAAAAATTAAAACTAAAATGATTTAATAATACACTAAATGACTAAAATATCCTCATTCAACAACCGAGCAAGAATCTCACTCACAAAAGTTCATCATTAAGTGAAGGGAGGGAGGAAGCCAATGCCTAAAACGGCTAAAAGAGAACCTGGCCACGAGTAACTTCATGTGGAATAATGGAATATGCTTGATTCCTTGTTGGTGATTTAAAGTTTATTCCCTTGTAAAGTACATAACTTTTTTAAAAAATTAGTCAAGGCATACTTGTGTGCACGAGAGGTAAATATAAATTTGGCTATTTTACAAGGGGGTGAATTACTAGGATGTCCTAATTTTTGTACTTTATTGGGAAAATTGCTCACAAGTGCTCCAAATTAGTAAAATGTCAGCCGCCCCCCGTGCCCCTGTGCCTCCCTCCCGTGCCCTCTGTGCCCCCCTCCCGTTGAATTTTTTTCCTAAATATTCACTAAAAAATAAAATATTACAAAAATATTCACACTTTCAAACTATTTACGAAAATATTCATTTTTGTCAGATCGGACACAAAAACGCGGTCTGAGATCGCGTTTTATTCGAAAGATCCAAAATCTGAAATTGATTGAAAAAGTGAAAAAAAGCTATGAAAAATTGAAACGGTGAAGTGGGAGAGAGGGGGAAGGGTCGGACTGCCGGAGGGAGGCGGAGGAGAGAGGGAGGGGCGGAGGGAGGCGGAGGAGAGAGGAGGCCGAGCGGGTGAGGGTCGGAGAGGGCGGAGGGAGGCGAAGCAGAGAGAAGTTCCGAAGGGGAGAGCTGCTAAGGCGGCGCCACGGTGGATCTCGATCGAAACGAGATCTTCGATGAGAGGACCAAATCTGAAACCGGACTCCATGGATCTAGATCTCGATTGAAACCAGATCTTCAGCCCCCGATCTTCGTCGCCATTGAAGCAACTTCAGCGGGAGAGATCGAGATTCGCACCACCACCAAGCACAACCTCTTCCTCCATGCTCCTTCGATTCGGCCCTCGGCGGCCGCTAGCAGCGAAAGAGAGAGACAGAGAGCGAGAACGGAGGGAGGAGCAGCCATGGTAGTCGGCCTCTCCGTCTTCCTCCTCCCAGTGCCCTCTCCCATTCCGACGACGCCTGACGGCCTCACCCGCTCGGCCTCTCCCGCTCGGCCTCCTCTCTCCTTCGCCTCCCTCCGCCCCTCCCTCTCTCCTCCGCCTCCCTCCGGCAATCCTCAACCCTAAATCCCCCGATTTGCAAGGCCACATCCCCCGACCCTCAACCCTAACTCCCAACCCGCAACCCCCAACCCGCAATTGGGGGTTAGGGTTGCGACCCCAGGGCATCTGAGGAGGCGGGGGAACGGAGGTGGAGGCAGGCGCCGGTGGCAGCGGAGGTCGGGGAGAGGGAGGGAGGAAGGGAGGTCGGGCAGAGCGAGAGTGAGCGGGGAGGAAGGGAGGCCTCCACCACTTGCTCTTCGCAGCCATGGCCGCCGGCCAGTCCTCTTCGGCGTCCCTTCCGGCCTCGTCCCTCCTTCCCACGGCCACGAGAAGCCCCCGGCGTCCCTTCCGACCTGAAGCCCTCTCCGGCGATGTCCTCTCCGGCTCTTCGAGAAGCTCTGCTTCTTCTTCTTTTCTTTTTTTTTTAATTTTCTAAGTAAAACGCGGCCTCAGGCCGCGTTTTACCTATATATTTTTTTCTTTTTTAAAAAAAAATTAGGAAATAAAAACCGAACCTAAAAACGCGGTCTCATACCGCGTTTCTCTGACGGATCTGCAAATTTTGAATATTTGTGTAAATAGTTTCAATGTGTGAATTTATCTGTAATTTTTTATTTTTTTATGAATATTTTGGAAAAAAAATCGATGATTTTTCCGCGTTTCCAGAGTTACTGAAATGGAATTGTTGAAACTCCTGTTTCAACACATATGGTTTCAGCAACACCTGTTTCAGTTTTTTTTTTTGTTCCAGTTTTTTTTTCCGCGTTGCTGAAACGGAATTGCTGAAATTTCTGTTTCAGCACAAACGGTTTCAGTAACCCCTATTTCAGTTTTTTCTAGTTTTTTTTTTTAGTTGTTGAAACCCCTGTTTCAGCACATTCGGTTTCAGCAACCCTTGTTTCAGTGGGGTTTTTTTTTCCGCGTTGCTGAAACAAGGGTTGTTGATGCTGAAAACCCGGTTTAAGCAAAGTTGTTGATGCTGAAACCCCGGTTTTAAATGCTGAAATTGTTGCTGAGACCGGAGTTTTTTTTTTTCCTTTTTTTTTTCCGGATCACCACTTCGACACCGGAGTTGCTGAAACCGAAGTTTGTTTTTTTCAAAAATGCTAAAATGCTGAAATGTTGAAATAATACCTCATACAATTTTATAAGAATTAATTTCAACATACGAATTTTGCTAATAAAGAATTAATTTCAGCAAGATCACACAAAAAATCAAGAAACTAATAAGCTATCTAAAAGTTTCAGTAAGGTAAAAAAAATGTTGAAATTGCATAAACAACATTTGATATCCGACTTTGACCCCAACAATGAATTAATTTCAGCATTTCAGATCACAAAAAAAATGCTGAAATGTTGAAATATATGTTTGTGTGTAATATATTGTAGCTCATACAATTTTATAAGAATTAATTTCAACATTTCAGCATAAGAAAAAGTTTCAACAAGACAAAAAAATTGCTGAAATTGTCAATATTTAAAATTTCAACAAAGCAAACTCAACCACAATACCAAGCTAACCACAAATTCACAAATAACAAATAACCAATAACAAATAACAAACTAACATATTCCTCAAACTAACCAGAAATTCACTGGTTGTTACCAGGAGCAAATTCGGGTCGAAAGAAACGTCAGCCCTGTTCTAAAGCAGAGCAACGGAGGCAGTGAAGACGCCATGTAGAGCAGTGAGAGCGGATTCGACGGAATTAGAGCAAGCAACGCATGTCATCCCGGAGACTCGGACCTGAATCCTCCTAGAACTTGCTGAAACTGAGATCCAATCGCCTTCAGACTTGCTGAAACGGGGGAGGACGAATTCGCTAAAACGGAGATCCAATCGCCACGGATCTGAGCTGGCACATCTGCTTGAATGAGCTCCGAATCTGACTAGAGGAGTAGGATAGGGTGGAAGACAGTCGCGGAGGACGGAGGGGGGGCGATTTCCTGATCTTCCAAGGAAGAGCGATTTCCTGATTTAGGAATCGGCCACCGCCTTTGTTCTCTCGCTTTACAGAATCTCTCTGTCCCTCTCCGTCTCTCAAGTACGAGGACGGGAGGCAGTGAGCAAGGAATCCGTCCGGCGAATTCGTCTCCTCTGGTTCCGGCGAACAACAGCTATTCATCGGCATCTGAATCTGAGCACAATCAACAAGAGGAATCCGAATCTGAGAACAACAGTTCTTCATCGTCATTGCGAGAGGAATCCGAATCTGAGAGAGAACACAATCAACAAGACAAAGAGCAGATTTGAGAGAGGAGGACAAGGTCGCAGGAGGAAGAGCGAGAGAGAGGAGACGTGAAATCTGAGAGAGAGGAGGAAGAGTGAGATTCCGACCTGCTGGCTGCTACAAGCGAGTGCTTGAGAAAGAGGGAGGCGGAGCAAGTATGGGGGGGGGGGGGGGGCACAGGGTTTGGTCTGTGGACATTTCCCCAATATGGAGGGGTTTGAGAACAACTGTTTAATTTAGGCCCAAAAAATGGCCTATGGGCCTAATTTTCTCTTTTATAAGCCTATTTAAGAGCTTATTTTATATCATATCATTAACTAATCTGAACAGTATAGGTGTACAAATAGTAAATCTTGGTTTTATATAGTTGATGGAGATTTCAATTTTATTCCCTTGTACAATACATAACTTTTTTTAAAAATTAGTCAAGGCATACTTGTGCGCACGAGAGGTAAATATAAATTTTTCTATTTTATAAGCCTATTTAAGAGTTTATTTTATATTATCTCATTGACTAATCTGAACAGTATAGGTGTACAAATATTAAATCTTGGTTTTATATAGTTGATAATTTGGTTTAAGTTATTTATTAAATATTTATATTTTATGGGTTTTTTTTCTTCACGAAGGTACCTTGTAAAATAATTTTTTTTTTAAAAACACCTTTTAATTTTTTTAAAACAAAACACCTTATATAATAATGTATAAGGTATTCGATCAATTGAAACACCAACTTTGATTTTACAACTAAAATTTCAAGTTTTCAGTGATATTTTTTAATCTATAATTGAAATGTCCTTATTTAACTAACATTTTTTAAAGGGAATTATATATAATAATTTTTTCTTAAAAATTCCTTTGTAGTTTTTTTAAAAGGAGTTGGATTATATTATATTATATAAAATATTTTTATTAATTAAATAATCAATTTGAAAATACGTGAAACATTAATGTCAAAGCTCCATCACATGCAATTGATTAAAGATCCTTATAAGAGTACCTGAAATACCTATAATTGTGAAAGTGACGACACTGTATTAAGTCTCGAAGTACCATACAAATTTGAGAGAATATAAAATACATCAGCGGATATTCAAAATCCAATTCATCTATTCTATCACATGGTACGAGAGCCCTAAAACTTTTTGTTCACCTAGTTGCTTCTCTGCCTTTTCAATGGCGTTGAATACCACCAAACACCTCTTGGTTGCCGCTGATATGGCTTGCCCAAACCTCCAATTCCAAATTCCCTCCATAAGTATCAAATTGGATCGTAATAATTACCCGCTTTGGCGAATCACGATCATCTTTGCACTTGAAACCTTTTAACTAGAGAAGTTCATCTTCAACCCCGATCCTCCTGCTGAAACCATTCCCGCCACCAATGATCCTACTGGCGCCCCGATTCTCAATCCAGAATTCACCACTTGGAAGAAGGGAGATCGATTTGTTCTACTTTGGATCAAATCGACTCTGGCCGAGAAAGCTCTTGCCTTGGTTGCTCGTTCTTCATCCTCTCGCCAGGCATGGATAGCTATCGAGAGCACTTACCAGGCTCAGACTAGGGCGCATCCTCTCATGATGCATAATCAGCTCCAGACTATCACCAAAGGAGCCTCCTCGATGTATGATTACATCGAGCGTAAGAGGGCTATTGCTGACGCCCTTGCCAAAAATCTCCAACCTGTATCCGACGAGGATTTGATTAGCAACATTCTGAATGGATTAAACTCCAACTACAATCCATTTATCACAACCTTTATGCTGCGTGCCGACGACCTGACCGTGGAAGATCTCATTGGTCATCTTTATCGCGAGGAAGATCGAATTGACCGTGATCTTGCTCGACAGGCCCTGCCACATACTCCTTCCCTATCGGCTCATGATCCTCTGCCAGCCCATATCGTCAACACTATGAACAGTGGTCGCTCCTATGTGTCCTCTTCCCACGGCTCTGGCTCGTCCTCCTGTCCCCGTAACACTAAGCCTCGTTCCCAGGACAACCGCCGTCAGCGCCCACACTGTCAATTGTGCAATAAGCCAGGCCATGAGGCCCTTTATTGCTGGCAGTGCTTCAATTTGGTGGATAACCCGACTCAAAGTCCGAACCCCAAGGAGTCGCAGAAATAAGCAAACATGGCCGAATACAAGAGTCCTTCCACCATCGATTCGTCTTGGTACTTTGATACATGAGCTACATATCACGTCTCTCCGGATTATCAATATCTCATGGAATCAGAGGAGTATTCCGGCACCTATAAGCTCCAAGTCGGGAATGGTAATCAATTGTCTATTTCTCATATTGGCTCAAGTTCTTTTGATAATCTTAAGTTGCTCAATATTCTTATTTATAAGCATGTTTAAGCTTTGTCGGGAGAATAACGTTATGATGGAATTTTGGTCTCACCATTATTGCATTAAGACCTTTCAGGGCAAAGTCCTACTCCAAGGAGACGTTAAACATGGCCTCTATCGGTTGCCCGCACCTATGCCTACTCCACCGTCCATGGCTCTCACCGTTGTTCGTACCACCATTCACCATTGGCATTGTCGTCTTGGGCATCCTAATGAAGCTATACTTCACCGTTTAGTTTCTACTTTCAATCTTCCATTTCACTCTAATAAATCTTTTGATGTGTGTGATTCATGTCAATTAGGGAAAAGCCACCGTTTCAATCTTGCTTTATCTCATGTTCGTCTGCAAAGACCTTTTGATTTGATTTATTCGGATGTTCGGGGTCCAACACCCATTTCTTCGTTGAATGGTAGTCGTTATTTTTTCTTGTTCATGGATGATTGCACTAAATTTGTGTGGATTTACTTTTTAAACACAAAATCTCAGGTTCTCTCCACGTTTGTGCAATTCCACACTATGATCAAAACGCAATTTCAATGTGATGTTAAAGCTATTCAAACTGATGGTGGGGGTGAGTTTTACACGCTCACTTCCTTTCTCCAAACCCATGGCATCAACCATCGGATCTCTTGCCCATATACCCAGGAGCAAAATGGAGTGGTTGAACGTCGAAACCAGATTGTTGTTGAGAAGGACCTCACATTTCTTGCTCAATCCTCTCTTCCTAAACAATTTTGGGAACACGCTTTCAAAACCGCCATATATCTCCACAATCGCCCCGTTACTCCCTCCCTAGCCTATGCCGCCCCTTACCAAAAGCTTTATCACAAATCGCAAGATTTCGCTTCTTAAAGATGTTTGGGTGCTTGTGTTTTCCCTTTCTCCGTCCATACTGATAGATTACATAGGTCTCATATTGTATAGTGGGCCCAAAGGCCCAATACATTGTAACCTATATATATCTTTGTCTAATGAATAAAACCCTCAAGGAGGACTTTACATCAATTGTAGCATTCTACATGGTATCACAACCTTTTCTTCCTCACGGAACCCTAATTCGATCCTCCCGCCTCCCCTCTTCTCTTACCGGCAAGCGCCCCTCTTTGCTTCTCCTTCCTCGACCTGGAAATCTGTCGCCGCCGTTAACCACGCTACACCAACACCCATCCGACCGGATCCAACCACCAAGCACCACCGGCGTAGCCCCGAGCCCAGTTCCGAACCCACCCCTCTCGCTCTCGCACTCCTTCGTCCTCGCTCGCGGCCACCGTCGCTGCCAGATCCGCCCTCGCCGACCACCTGAACACCAGATCCGACCACACCTTCACAATTTCGGCCACCCAGACCCCGGATTCACCATCCTCCACACCCTCTCTCTCACCTCTGTTTCTTTTCTAAAAAAAAAATATGTCCTCCTTCTACGACATTAGCTGCGGTCGCGGCATCGTCTACGACCGCGGCATCGGTCGCAACTCTATGCAGCGGTCGCAGCTCTATGCAGCGGCCGCGGCATACGAGGACTCGCAGCCCTCGCCCTTGGAACGCCGCCCCTTGATGGTCCCCGGTGCTTGGCTTCAACCCTCATTGGATGCACTTAAGCTCTCCTGTCCCTCGACATGCCGGTTCTCAGGCCTATCTGACACCGTCTGATCAAGGCTATGTTTCAGCTCATGGGCATCACGTCTTCTTCTCTATGCAGCCGACATCTCCCGACTCTTCTTGGTACATGGATACTGGTGCCACCTCTCATATGACGAACTCCTCAGATAACCTCTCATCCATTTCCTTTAAAGGCCTTGCACACTCTATTATCGTCGGCAATTGTGGACGTCTTGCTACTTCGGGGATTGGCCACGCCAAATTACAGACCCCAACCCACCCACTACACCTTAACAATGTCCTCATTGCCCCAAAGATTGTCAAAAACCTTATCTTTGTCCGTCGGTTCACTATTGACAACAACGTTTCTCTTGCGTTTGATCCCTTTGGTTTCTCTGTGAACGATCTTACTACGGAGGTTACTCGCATGAGATGTAACAGCACCAGGGAGCTCTACGTACCCTATCACACCACCTCCTACATCCAGTCAGTCGTGCCCGGTCGCCCTCTCGACATCGTCATCCAGCCTGTGGCATGCACGCCTGGGCCATCCCAGTGCTGCCGTTCTAGATGTCATCCGTTCTCAGAGTCTTGTCACCTGTAATAAAGACCTACGCTCTGGTTTATGCTCTTCCTGTCAGTTAGGCAAACATGCAAGACTGTCGTTCCAACGGTCTTTGAACCCCACCCTTGCTCCTTTTGATATCATTCATAGTGACATTTGGACCTCTCCTGTGCCTAGCAAGGAGGGTCACAAGTACTACCTCTTGTTTCTTGATGATTATACTCATTTCTTATGGGTCTTCCCGTTGCATTTCAAGTCCCAATTGTTTCCTATCTTTGTCAAGTTCCATGCCTACATCAAAACACAGTTTCAAACATCCATCAAATGCTTCCAATGCATGTGACAATGACCGTGAATTTGACAACAAAGATTTTCACTCCTTCTTCACCACAAATGGGATCTCCTATCGGTTGTCTTGCCCCTATACTTCCCAGCGGAATGGCAAGGCCGAACGAATCATTAGAAACATAACCAACATGATGCGTTCTCTCCTCTTTCACGCATCTATTCCCCTTACCTATTGGTCTCACGCCTTATCAACCACATGTTATCTCCTCAACATTCTCCCATCTACTACACTACACCATCGCTCACCAACTCAGGCCCTCTATTGCACCTTGCCTAAGTATGATCGCCTTCGTACCTTCAGATGCTTGTGCTTCCCAAACCAGTCATCCACCGCCCCACACAACCTTCACCCGCGCTCCACTCCATGTTTCTTCCTAGGCTATCCGTCTTATCATCGCGGTTACCTTTGCCTCGATGTCAAGACCCATAAGCTTACTGTGTCACATCATGTCACCTTTGATGAGTCTCGCTTTCCCTTTTCTTCTCCTCCTCTCCCCTCTTCCACACCTCCTGTGTCTCAGTCTGAGTCAGAGTCTTCCTTCCCTCACTTTCTCCTTCCCCAGAGCTCTCTCGGTGCTCCTGCCTCCCCCCTACACCACCCCCTCCTACTACCTCTAGACCGCACACCCGCAAAATCTGGTGTTTTCAGACCTCGTTAGATCCGAGTGGTGTTGAGCTTACCGTTGTCGCGACAGTGGGCCATTCATCAGCTGGATGTCAAGAACGCCTTACTGCATGGCCATCTGAATGAGACAGTTTACGTGTTTCAGCCGTCGGGGTTCGCTGATACTAATCGTCCCAAGCACGTGTGTCTCTTGAAGCGCTCTCTGTATGGTCTGAAACAGGCTCCGCATGCTTGGTTCCAGTGCTTTGCTTCTCATCTGCTACGCTTGGGCTTCGTTGGCAGCCGCTCAGATACGTCTCTGTTTATCTATCGCAGAGGCACATACATGACCTTTATATTACTATATGTCGACAACAACATACTCACCGCATCTTCTGATGCTCTTCGGACGTCTATTATTTCCCAGTTGAGTGTCGAGTTCGCCATGTCAGACCTGGGTCTGTTTTCTTACTTCTTGGGTGTCGCCGTGCAGCGTCATGTGTCTGGAATGTTTCTCTCTCAGAGTAAGTATGCTGCCGAGATTGTTGTTCGGGCCAAGATGAGTAATTGCAAGCCTGTTGCCACCCCCGTGGATACTTTCAACAAGCTCAGTGCTCACTTTGGTCCTTTGTTTGATGATCCGACGTTGTACCGAAGCCTCTCCGGTGCTTTGCAATATCTTACGTTCACTAGGCCAGACATCAGTTATGCCGTTCAGCAGATCTGCATGTTCATGCATGCGCCCAGGGAACCGCACTTTCAGGCCTTGAAGCGGATCATCCGATACATCAGCGGTACCCTCGAGCTGGGCACCACAATCACCCCTTCCTCTCGACTTGATCTCGTCGCTTACACTGATGCGGATTGGGGTGGTTGTCTTGACACACGTCGCTCCACGTCTGGCTACTGTGTCTTCCTCAACGATACCCTTGTGTCGTGGTCCGTGAAGCGACAATCTGTGGTGTCTCGCTCTAGCGCCGAGGCAGAGTACAAAGGTGTCGCCAACGTTGTCTCCGAGTGCTCTTGGCTGCGCAATCTCTTTCTTGAGCTCTGCTGCTCTCTTCAGAAGGTCACCCTGGTCTACACCGACAACGTCTCCGCCGTCTATTTGGCCAGCAACCCAGTCCAGCATCAGCGAACGAAGCACATTGAGCTCGATCTCCACTTTGTTCGGGACAAGGTTGCTCTTGGACATGTTCGTGTTCTTCATGTCCCGTCCTCCTATCAGTACGCTGATATCTTCACCAAGGGTTTACCTCGGCAGTTGTTCCTCAATTTTTGGTCCAGTCTCACAGTACGGGACCCTCCACTTTCGACTGCGGTGGTTAGATTACATAGGTCTCATATTGTATAGTGGGTACAAAGGCCCAATACCTTGTAACCTATATATATGAAACCCTCAAGGAGGACTTTACATCAATTCTAGCATTCTACACATACACTACCTATAAAATGGAGTTTCGGTCTCTCCCATGTGTGTTTATTGGGTATAATTCATATCATAAATGTTATATTTGCTTACATATTCCAACTTCCCGCATATATATCTCTCGTCATGTTGTGTTCAACAAGGAGAAATTCCCATTCGCTGAAGCGCAACGATCATGTGTCTACCCGAGTCTGCCGATGCCATGCTCCCCATCTTCACCCTCTCTTCTTAACCTTGTAGCCCCAACTGGTAGCTCTCAACCCATCTCGTCATCCTCTACCTCCCTTTCTGTAGACCCGGCTACACCAACCCAAACTCCTCCAGCCTATTCGCCTCCACACTACCAACGGTCCACAGCCAGCTGTCGCGCTAAGCAAACACCCTCTCCCACCATTCCTACCTATTATCGTCCCTCCGACACTAGCCGCCATCCTATGGCAACGAGAGCTAGCACTAAATCCCTCAAATCGAAGACTATCACCACCTCTCTCACTATCGATATTGAACCCAAAACAGTAGCCCAAGCCTTGAAACATAAGTGTTGGCAACTTGCGATACAAAATGAGTTTGATGCCTTATTGAGGAATCACACTTGGTCACTTGTTCCCCGTCCTAAACAGGCTAATCTTGTTGGTTGCAATTAAGTGTATTTTCAGAATCAAAAGGCACTCGGATGGATCGATTGAGTGTTACAAAGCTCGCCTCATTGCAAAGGGGTTTAGTCAGGAAGAGGGTGTCGATTTCTTCGACACATTTAGCCTAGTGATCAAGCCGACAACCATCCTACTTGTGCTCTCCATTGCACTCTCTAAGAGCTGGCCAATCAAGGAACTTGACATAAATAATGCTTTTTTTAATAGTGATCTTCAGGAGGAGGTCTATATGGAACAACCCAAAGGATTTGAGGATTTAGCTTGTCCTACTCATGTCTTCCAACTCCACAAGGCTCTCTACGGCCTCAAGTAAGCTCGGAGAGCGTGGTTTCTCAAACTCAAATCATACCTTATCACTCATGGGTTTCGGGCTTGTCACTCGGACACTTCCATGTTCGTTCACTCCTCGCCGTCAACTCTAATTTATATCCTTATTTATGTTGATGACCTCATCATCCACCGCCCTCAACTCCACCTCCGCTCTCAAGAATCTCGGTGATTTACATTATTTTCTGGGCATCCAAACCACCCGCACCTCGAGTGGCATTTCCCTTTCCCAACAAGGGTATATTAAGGACATTTTGAATCGAAGTAATATGGTTGATTCTACTCCAATTTAGGGGTGGTATTCGAGTCGAACGAGCCGAGTACCTAGGTGCTCATGTTCGGCTCGTTTTTTATCGAGCCGAGCCTGATTTTTTTTACGAGCTTAAAATCCTGTTTGTATTCGGCTCGCGAGCTGTATAAGGAGCTCGAGCTCAAGCTCGTTTTGCTCGTTTTTGTTCGAGCCGAGCTCGAGCTCGCGAGCTCGTTCGAACTCGTTTTTGCTCGTTTTGCTCTTTTTCAAGTTTCCAGCTCATGTGAAGCTTATTTCGTTTTACCAAATGACAGATTACATATATTTTTTCAGTACAGATTCAGCAAATTATAGACAAATTTTACATATCACAGATTTTACAGATTACAATTTTTTTAGCAAATGACAGATTACAGATTTTTTATAGAAAATGATAGATTACAGATTTTAGCAAATGATAGATCTACAAATTTCTAATCTTAGTACAGATTTTACAATTTCAATTTTAGTTTTGAAATTTCAGATTTTAATATAGATTTAGGTTTATAAATATGTTGAACACACATTCACTAGGTTGGAGGCGGCGGGGGTGGTGTTGAGGGTGTGAGATGGGTACGAGTAAGCGTCGTTATGTCGAGCTTTGAAGGGAACTGCAAGGACGAGATCTGATAGGACGAGATCTGAAGGGTGAGAAGGGCGAGATTCGAGAAAGACCCCAAAATCAAAAAGGGAGAAGGGCGAGCAAACCTGGGCTAGAAGAGACAACGCAGCATCGACGAGGCACCGAGGTTGGAGGAAGACATGCCGGCGAGACGAGATCTGATAGGGCGAGGCTTGACTGCTTGAGGACGAGATCCCAACGAGTAGTGGAGGCTTGGAGGCTGGAAGTCTGGAATGCCCTAGAGCCGAGAGAATGGAAGTCTGAAAATGATGGAGATGGGAGGCGGCATCAATCAAGAGAAAACCTAAATTTGGGTAAAATACGCTAAGGGAAATTACGAAATTACCCATTAAATATGAGCTATACGAGCAAGCTCGTATAAAGCTCGAGCTCGTGACGAGCTCGAAATTCTGCTCATACTCGCTCGTTTTTAAATATGATCGAGCTCGAGCCGAGTTTTATACGAGCCGAACCCGAGCCAATCGCGAGTAGCTTGTCTCACATAACACCCCTACTCCAATCGCCACTCCTGCAGACACGTCGTCGTGTTTGACACTCATCGGAGAACCGTTTTCAGATTGTTCCCTCTATCAGCAGACAGTTGGCTCACTTCAATACGCTACGATCACCCGCCCAGACATGTTCTTCGCTGTCAACCGGGTCTGTCAGTGTATGCATTCTCCGACTCTAGCTCACTGGCAATCAGTCAAGCGTATACTCCGGTACCTTAATGAGAGTATCCACATGGGTCTGCATTTTCAGCTAACTGCGGTTCCTTCTCTTCTTGCATATTTCGACGCTGGTTGGGTCTCCGGCCCCGATGATCCTCACTCTCAATACAGATTTGGTATCTTTAATGGTTGTAATCTCATCAGTTGGACATCTCAGAAGCAAAAAGTCGTGGCCAGATCGAGTACCGAGGCTGAGTATCGAGCCCTTTCTTATATCTCCGCTGAAATAATTTGGATCACAAAGGGATCTGGAGATTCGTCCTCAACCTTCGCCCACCATCCTTTGTGATAATATTGGTGCTGCCTTCATGTGCAAGAACACCACCATCAGCACCAGGTCGAAGCATATAAAGCTTGATTTTCACTTCATTAGGGAGTAGGTTGAATCTGGTGATCTTCACATCAAATATGTTTCGTCGAAGGATCAGCTGGCGGATATCTTCACCAAACCATTAACAAAGGATCGCATAGCATGGCTTTGAACCAAGCTCCAAGTTCGTCCCACTCTTGGCCTTGTCAGGGGGTAATAAGAGTAGTTAGCACATATCCCTATTTAGTTGTTTTATGGGATCTCAATCCCTTAATTATCTCACCCTCTCTCCCGCTCTTTTGTATGTACGTTAGTATTGCCCTCTATTCTCTCAACTATCTCAACCTCATGTAATATATATATATATGATTGTAATCTGAGTATAGAAATACATCAACAGATATTCAAAATCAAATTCCTCTGTTCTATCACACTCTTTTCTTTAATCTTGGTTTTTATCCCATTGGGTTTTTCCAAGGTAAGGTTTTTTAACGAGGCAACTTACGCACCATATAATACAATAGATTCACTTGATCAAATGATGAAGTGCACGATAGGTCCTAAAGTACCTTATGATTGTGCATTGAAAGCAACTTAACACCAAGACATATAACTCAAACGCGTCAATGTCAATTGCAATATATGAAGACATTCCGGCTTGTACACATCAAAGACAATGTTCAGAATCGACCATGAAGCTCATGAAGTCAGTATTATAAAGAAGTTCGAAGAGGTTATCAGAATGAGAAAGCTGCAAGAAGAATGTTGAATTCAGGGGGAGAATATACGCATTGCACTCTTTTTTCCTTTTGATCAGGTTTTTATCCCACTGGGTTTTCCTGACAAGGTTTTTACCGAGGCAGTATGATCAAAACTTATCAAACGACGTCTGTACTCTTTGGGTTTTTGTCCCATTGGGTTTTTCTAGGCGAGGTTGTTAGAGAGACAGTTTGTAATGTTAAAAGTGTACATCCAAGGGGGGTGTTATAAAACTATTGGTTTATGGTGGATGTTTCACCTCCCTTAACTCCCACATGGTGGAAAACTAAAGGACCATTATTTATGGCTCTCTTATCCTTAACTGGTAACCATCTCCATCTATGGCTATATAAGGCCTTTTAAATCTCCTTTGAGACAAGTGCAAGCAATAGAAAAGATTTCTCTTTTTTTCTCTTCCTCTTCTTTACTCATATTATTCTTCCACATATTATAACACAAATATATTTGTAAAACCTAAAGATCGATATATGAGATAGACAAATATGCGGAAGTGTATGAAATCGAGCAAGAGAAACCACAAATCAGATCGAACATGCAAGCCAAAGAACAAACACCAGAAATTTTACGTGGTTCAGCTATGCCTACATCCACGGGGCCTCAAGAGTTGGCCAAATCCACTAGAAAGAGTTCGTACAGGGACATATCAAGTAAAGAGATACAAGATACTCCTAGATCTAAACATGCATGACATCAGAAAGTGAGAGAGAAGAGAATCCCCCTATGTGGGAACCGGAGAATCGAAGAAGTCTTCAATCTTCAAACCCTAGATCGCTTGGAAAGAGAGCTGTCACCCAGAGCTTCGAGCACCGGATCTCATAGAACCTCCAGGGACACCGTCGGCCACCAACCTTCGCTTCCTTGCTCGGAAAACCTCAGGCAAGGGGATGTAACACCAAACCCTAGAAAATCCTAGAAGAGAGCGTTTTGGAAGAAGAAGGAAAGAGAGCTAAAACAGTTCGGCGTCGGAGAAGCTCCTCACGAGCTTATAGAGCTCCAACCAAGTGCAAAACGCAGCGTTCCACCAAATGAAGAGGTGAAGGATCCGGGCTCAGCTCATGGGCTCCTCAAGCTTCTTCCGGCAACATGGACCTTTTCCTCTGTATGGGCTCAAGCCCATTAATCTGAGGATAAAAAAATCTCATTACACTTTATACATATTATACATATAATATGGTAAATTACTTATGTATTATCACACCATATATTATCTTATGAACAGAGACGGATGGAGGGGTGGGCTGAGCTTTGCTGCAGCCCACCCCATTTTTATATAGAATATGTATTATATAGCTTAAGTATAGAACACAAGGTAAAAGTTGGCCCACTGATATAAACCTTGCACTCTAATCCCACCCTTCCCAGGTTCGAATCCCGTCCTTACACTTTCAGCTGCATTTTTTCCTTTTATCAATTCTACCTATTTTATGACTATAAATCTCTATTTTAGTGCAACAATTTTTTTTTACTATGTACCCAATAAATTATATACGAGATAGTAAATTTAATTCTATCAATTTCATTACTATATTTCTTTATTTTAATTCAATTTTTTTCCATAATAATTTTTCTTCGTGACATAGGACAATCTATCACACCCCGACATATATTCCTGGTTCCGTCCCTGCTTACGAACTTGTTAGAGGATCAAGCTCACATAGTTCAATGCAACTCAGTCAAGTATAAGACAATATATGCATCTATACATAGTATATACCTATTATATGCAATATATATGATCATTATATACACATACATGTTACAAGCATACATACAATATTACAAGTAACAAACACGCATAAAAGACATAGAAAAGTATCATACCATTACACTATGCCAAATTGCAACTCAGACGACTGACCCTTGAGCTTCCGTCGCCTGAGTTCACTTCTGGCGACGAACTTAAAGGGTTCGTCGCCTGAGCCTCCCAAAACAATAACCCATCTCAGGTTGAATTTAGGCGACGAATTAATTTCAAAGTTCGTCGCTTGAACATATTTTAGGCGACGAGCTTATTTCAGGCGATGAACATTTAAATGAATACGGACGCTTGAACATTGACCCCAATTATATTTGTCAGAAATAGCCTATTTAGGTGACGAACATATAAATTCCGTCACTTGAATACTAAATTCAGGAGACGAACATGTAATGTCCGTCGCCAGAATGATATTTCAGGCGACGAACATAGATTTCCGTCGCTATAATGATTTTTAGGCGCCAAGATTTACCGCCTAAATTTTTGTCAAAAATTGAAGTACATTTAGGCGACCAATATTTATTTCTATGTCCGTCGCTTGAGAACTTATAACCTTATCATATTTATAATCTTATTATATTTATAATATTTTAATATAACCATATTCATTGGGTAATATTAATAATATTTTTATAAAACAATACTAAACTATTTAACTAGAGATATATTTATAATGCTTTTATACGAGTTCATGTATTTGTTAATCTTATATTCATATATTTTATGAATATAATATGATTTATTAGTAATAAATCATAAGTTATAAAACATTCAAATATATAATGTTATAATCAATAAATTTAAAATGTTATAATCATATTGTTATAAAATCATAACTTATAATGTCATAAATTATAAATTAATTAGGTAATATTTTTAGAAAGTTAAAACCATAGTATAACATTAATTAGGTAATTTTTTATATATAAAACCATACTATAACTAGCGCTATATTTGTAAAAATAAAAAAGCATATATGTTGTATTTATAAATTATAAATGCTATGAAATCAAATTTATAATGTCAGATCAAGATTGAAATTGAGAGCAAGATCGAGATTTTGGTTGCTATATACTCCCATTCGGGAAAGCATGTCATTTACAATTTATCCACGCTTCTTTAGGATAATAAAAAAAAAACTATATCAAATATCCATTTTTTTTAAAAAAAAATTACAAGTTCGTACTTAGTAATATGCAGATATTGCGATAGATATTATATATGAATTTCCAACTGATCATTTTTCATAAAGTTGTAAAATAAGAATTGAAGGCCCTAAGATTGAGATTTATCATTTTACGATAGATGTTACGTATAAATTTTCAATTTATGTTTGAAATTGAGATCAGTATCGAGATTGAGATTGAGATCAATTTTACGCATAAATTTTCAATTTTGATATAAACAATAATTTATATTACTCGTATTAATTTACATAGTTTCATCCTTGTAACTTTAACGGTTTATTTCATCTGTAACTCTATATAACATGGAGTACTTGTTATAGGAAGCAAGTTTGAAAAACATATTCTATATAATGCGGAGATAATATGTGTAGTCAATAAATGTAGATCGATTTGTGATAGATGTTATGTATGAATTTCTATTTTCCATTTGAGTTCGAGATTGAGACTAAGATTGATATATATTGAGAGTATGGTTGTTAATATATATATTTTATAATAGATATTACATATAAATTTCATATTTCTGTTTGAGATTGAGATCAATATCAATATCAAGATTGAGATTGAGATTTTGGTTGATGAATATAGATTTTGTGATAGATGTTATATATGAAATTCTATTTTTCATTTGAGTTTGAGATTGATATTAAGATTGATATTGAG
This sequence comes from Persicaria tinctoria, assembly GCA_037127255.1. Taxonomy (NCBI): domain Eukaryota; kingdom Viridiplantae; phylum Streptophyta; class Magnoliopsida; order Caryophyllales; family Polygonaceae; genus Persicaria; species Persicaria tinctoria. Next base: position 47,201,804 of record JBANSL010000006.1, on the reverse strand, counting down.
AGTTTGGTTGTTAAATATAGATTTTATGAAAGATGTTACATATAAATTTCCAATTTTTGTATGAGACTGAGATTGAGATCAATATCGAGATTGCTATTGAGATTAATATTGTGATTGATATTGAAATCGAGATCAAGATTGAGATTGAGATTTTGGTTGATAAATATAGATTTTGTACGTGATATATGTTATATATAAATTTCTAATTTCCATTTGAGACTGGTGTAGTCGAAGCAGCTGAGGATTCTATGTTTTCATTAGGTGACTCTGTTAGACACTCCATATGTTCTGTTAAACCAACATATATATATATATATATATATATATATATATATATATATATATATATATATATATATATATATATATATATATATATATATATATATATATATATATATATATATATATATAGTGATAGATATTATATATGAATTTTCAATCTCCAATCGATCATTTTTATAAATTCATAAAACAAGAATTGAAGCCCTAAGATATTAAATTTTATAATAATAGGATGTATAAAATCAAAATATATGTAAAATTTCCAATTGATCATGTATTCTTGATATTTATATGCTTTACCTCCTAAAAGGTTAATTATTTTTACCTTATCGTTAGTAACAATCATAATTAATTTAAATAATAAAATTTTATCATATCTCAATTTGTTACATTTTGATAATTTTTTTGAATAAATCTTATAAATATACACATTACTTTCATCAATCACTTCATCCTCTTTTTTAATAACAAAGTGCTAATTCAATGAGTAGAATCCATATTGTCAAAGATGTTAACGTTTGAAAGTTTGCTTAGAAAAAAATAATAAAAACATAGGTTATATTTATTCGTTCAATTCCGAAAACAAAATTTCAAAAGTTGATTATGAAATTCTAAGATAAGATAGAGTTTAGATCTATATAGCTAATCTGTTTTTTAACCAATTTTGTTGGGCATAGGTTAAAAGGTTTAGTTTGAAAATATTATTTACGTGTCATCCTATGTATCCATCTTATATTGTAAGTTATTATAAAATTTATCATTTTAACATTAATTATTTTTATAAATATTGTACCTTGAATTATTTTATTTTTAGTCATTCAAATTGATTATTTTAGTTCATTATATCTAATGATAAGATTTTATTATTAATTAATCGGAAATTTCGCCTGGTACCCCTGAGGTATTGTCTATTTCGCGCGGTGTACAAAAGATGGACTAAATTCGCCTAGTACCCCTGAGTTTTGTACTTATTTCGCCCTGTACCCCTGCTCATTTAAAACTAACAGCGCTTACCTCTCTTCCGTTTGTTCTCTGAAGACGCTCGGAGGAAACGAAGAAACGACACACAGAGAAACACTCAGGCCGACTGGTGAAGCCCGAATCGCCGGCAACCAAGAGAGAGCGCGATCGCCGGAAGGAGAGGCGGAGGCGCCCAGGACCTGCCGGAGGTAGTGGCGCTAGGTATGCTCCCTTTCTAAAAATTAGGGTTTTAAAGGTCGACTTTGGGGTTTTGATTTGCTTGCAATTTGTGTTCGTTATCATTGAATTTGGGTTTAAAAGGTCGATTGGGGTTTCGATTTGGGGTTTCAGTTTGGAAAAAAATCAGTTCGTTCACCTCCTTTGAAAGGAAATGTTGTGTGCAATTTCTTTGCATTTCCTGTTGTTCAGTTCAAGAATCTTCAAATCAATTCAATGGAAACCAGTAGAACACAATCAAGCATATATCTGTGAGATGTTGTTGGATGTATGCCTATTAAATCCTACAATCAATCATAGACATTGTAACCACTATAAAAACACGGTCAAATACACTGTAATCAAAAGGAAAACCCTATAGACGATGTAACCAAAATAAAAACAGCTTTGTAGACACTGTCACCACTATTAAAAAAGGTTCATAGACACTGTAATCAAAGGAAAACCCTAGGAAAAGGGAAGCACAAACCCTATAAGGGCTAATGAGAAGCCAAAATACATGTGGTGACAGCTGTTCTCTAATTTCTAATTTCTAGTTTTTTAGATTTTTTTAAATTAGTGTCACCAAAATAAAAATAAATAAAAATGTAACTACTATTGTAACCACTATAAAAAAAACAGTGTCATAGCCACTGTCACCACTATAAAAACCAAGTCATAGACACTGTAATCAAAAGAAAAACCATAGTACAACGGAAGCACAAACCCTATAGGGGCTAATGAGAAACCAAAATACATGTGGTGACAGTTCTCCTATAACATATGAATGGTTAAGAGGGTCATAGATGCTGTAAGCAAAATAAAAATAGGATCATAGACACTGTAACCACTATAAAAACACGGTCAAATACATTGTAATCAAAAGGAAAACCCTATAGACGATGTAACCAAAATAAAAACAGCTTTATAGACACTGTCACCACTATGAAAAAAGGTTCATAGACACTGTAACCAAAGAAAAATCATATAGACATTGCCACCACTATAAAAACATTATCATAGACACTGTAATCAAAGAGAAATCATATGATAAAGGAAGCACAACCCCTATAGGGCTAACGAGAAGACAAAATAAATGTGGTGACAGTTCTGCTCTAATATATGAATGGGTAAGAGGGTCACAGACGCTGTAGTCAAAATAAAAATAGGGTCAAAGACACTGTCACCACTATAAAAACATGGTCATAGACATTGTAACCAAAGAAAAATCATATAGACGTTGCCACCATTATTAAAACAAAGTCATTGACACTGTCACCACTTTAAAAATGGGATAATAGACACTGTAATCAAAAGAAAACCCTAGGACAAAGGGAGACACAAACCCTTTAGGGCCTATGAGAAGTCAAAATACATGAACGGGGTAATACATGAATGGGTAAGAGGGTCATAGACACTGTAATCAAAATAAAAACAGTGTCATAGCCACTGTCACCACTATAAAAACCAAGTCATAGACACTGTAATCAAAAGGAAAACCCTATAGATGATGTAACCAAAATAAAAACAGCTTTGTAGACACTGTCACCACTATTAAAAAAGGTTCATAGACACTGTAATCAAAGGAAAACCCTAGGAAAAGGGAAGCACAAACCCTAAAAGGGCTAATGAGAGGCCAAAAGAACATGTGATGTACAGTATGGTTTAGGGTTTAGGGTTAAATCTGTAGGGTTTAGGGCCAATGCCCTAAACCCTAAATCCTAAACCCTAAACCCTAAAATGTTAAGTACAGTACGTCGTTAAGAGATGATTGTTGTCACCAAATGGAAAACCCTAGGACAAGGGAAGCACAAACCCTATAGGAGCTAATGAGAAGCCAAAATAAATGTGATAACAGTTCTCCTCTAATACATGAATGGGTAAGAGGGTCATAGATGTTGTAATCAAAATAAAAATAGTATCATAGCCACTGTCACCACTATAAAAACATGGTCATAAACACTGTAATCAAAGGGAAATCATATGATAAGGGAAGCACACACCCTACAGGGGCTAATGAGAAGCCAAAATAAATGTGTTGACAATTCTCATCTAATACATGAATGGGTAAGAGGGTCATAGACACTGTAATCAAAATAAAAACAGTGTCATAGCCACTGTCACCACTATAAAAACAAAGCCATAGACACTGTAATCAAAAGGAAAACCATATAGACGTTGTAACAAAAATAAAAACAGCTTTATAGACACTGTCACCACTATGAAAAAAGGTTCATAGACACTGTAATCAAAGGAAACCCCTAGGAAAAGGGAAGCACAAACCCTATAAGGGCTAATGAGAAGCCAAAAGAACATGTGATGTACAGTATGGTTTAAGTACAGTACGTCGTTAAGAGATGATTGTTGTCACCAAATGGAAAACCCTAGGACAAGGTAAGCACAAACTCTAAAGGGGCTAACGAGAAGCCAAAAGACATTAGATGAGCAATTCTTCTTCAATATATGAATGGGTAAAAGAGTTATAGACATTGTCACCACTATGAAAACGGGATAATAGACACTGTCACCACCATAAAAACCGGGTCATATACACTGTCACCACTATGGAAAAAAAGGTCATATACACTGTAATCAAAGGAAACTCTATAGAAGTTGTAACCGAAATAAAAACATGGTTATAAACACTGTCACCACTATGAAAAAGGGTCATAGACACTGTAATCAAAGGAAACCCTATAGACGTTGTAACCAAAATAAAAACAGGGTTATAGATACTGTAACCACTATGAAAAAAAGTTCATAAACGTTGTAATCAAAGAAAACCCTATAGACATTGTAACCAAAATAAAAACGGTGTTATAGACACTGTCACCACTATGAAAAAAAGGTCAAAAACAATGTAATCAAAAGAAAATCACACGACAATGGAGACACAAAACTATTACATGAAGCAACTCCAATTATTAACTTTCAACATTGATAATGTTTATTTAAAATTAATTAAATCAATGGAAACCAATCAACAATTGAATTCCAATTGAAATCAGTTCATTTGTTACATGAAGCAACACCTTCCATGGGAAGAATATAGCAAATGAAATTCCAAGCGACATGAAGTAACTCCAATTATAGACACTGTTACATGAAGCAACTCCAATTTCAGAACTCATACAATTCACATGAATGCCAAATTATTAACTTTAACATGAATTCCAATTATAGACACTATTACATGAAGCAACTCTAATTTCAGAACTCATACAATTCCAAGCGACAGTCACCGATCGAATTGGTTCCAAGGGCGGTGATGGACGACGAAGGTGTAGAGGAATCTCGAGGGTGGTCTGGGAGTAGATCTGGGAGGATTTGAGGGCGGAGGATTAGATTCCGAAGGTCGCCCCTCGTCGATTTGGAGGAGACGCCGACGACAGATCTGGAGGAGTAGCTCTGGACGGTGATGTCGGCGGTAGATTTGGAGGAGACGCCGACGACAACGACGAAGATTACGCCGACCTCGCCTTCATCCTCGGCCCCTTCTTCTTCCTCCACCCTCTCTCCGCCGGGACCTCCTCCCTCACCACCACCATCTCTTCTCCTCCTATAAAAATAGGAATGGGACGAAGACACCGGCAGAATCGGTACGTTGCAGAGAAGAGGACGGCGGAATCGGTTGCCGGAGAGGTGGACAGCGAAATCTCGGTCAGAGGGCCTAGAGATTGGATGGTGGCAGCTGGGAGTTCAGATTAAACGACCGAGAACAGTAAAGGGGGATTGGAACGACTGTCATGAGGAAGAACGGGGGAGATGAGGGTAAAATTAAAACAGGGGTAAACTTGGTATTATGAAATTATTTTGGCCATTTACTAGCAAAAGAAAAGCCTTTAGGCCATCCTTCGGCCTTTGGACCAAATTACTTCTAAAAAAATAAGGGGAGGGAAAATAGAGTAGAGGCGGCAAATTGGAGAGTAGAGTCGGGCAAGAAATAAAAAAAAAAAAAATCAAATTGAATCAAATTGAAATTAAGCGGGCCGGCTTGAAAATGAAATTGGAGGCGTTTAGGGTTTCTAAAACCCATATCCATTATCTCTCACTATCGCAGTACCGCCTCCCTTTATTCTTCCTCTCTCAATGCTCTCACAATCGCCTACCGCCCCTCTGTTCTTCCTCTGTCGCCGTTCTTCCTCCCTCACAACCGCCTCTCTCCAATCTTCAATCCTCTCTTCAATACACTTCCTCTCTTTTTTTCTTCCTCCCTCACTTGTTCTCCACATCTCTCTCGCCCTCGATTTGGATCACTTTGTCGACCCTTCGTGCTATCATGGAGAAGGAGAACAGAGGGGAAGGTCGAGTCACGTTCCCGTACACCAGTCGCCGTCGACTCTCCACCAGACACTGTCGCCTGAATCGCCTCCTCAGATCTGGCACCATTGTCGACAAGGGGAAGGCCGAGCCTCATTCCTGTCCACCATTCGTCGTCATTCCCGTTCCCGTGCACCAGTCTTTGTCAACAAGGTAACTATCTCCGTTCAGATCTGAGAACCCACCCCCACTTCTCTATCTCCCTCATCTGAGAACCCGCCCCCATTGTAACTTATCTTCTCTATCTCCATTCAGATCTGTTCATTTTGGTTGTAGTGGTGGTTCATTTGATTTGGTCCACTTGTATTGGTTTTTTATGTGGTGAGTTGCTTTTATTTATTCATGATTTTGCTTGTGTATTTGTTCTTTGTAGTTGTACTGGATATATTGATTGAAGAGCTGTGTATTTGTTCTTTTAATTTGCAGGTTCAGGCTCATCTCGGTTAGGGTAACTAGTCTTTTTAACCAATTTTGTACTTTATTATGGTTCAATTAATGTTAATGTGTTATTAGCACTTGAAAATCACTTTGTACAAAATACTGTATGATTTACTGTATAATATATCACATTTTATTTATATTTATGCATATTTTAATTATTATTTTTATATATGTATATTTTAATTATAAATTGTAATTCAGAATATTATAAAAAAATACTGTAATTGCTTAAATCACCAAAAAAAAAGGTATTATCTAAGCATTCAGGCGACTAATATAGTTGGTCGCTTGAATGCTAGTGGGCGGGCTTGGGCGGGCTCGGAAAACTCGTGAGGTCTGACAATGTTATTAGGCGACGAACAGTTTTTTGGTCGCCCAAGACTCATCAGGCGACGGACATCATTATTATCGTCGCCTGAATGCTCTAGGGACGGCGTTCAGCTGACGACACTTCAGGCGACGGAATGTTGTCGCCTGAACTCTCAAGCGACGAAAACCTCTTTCAGGCGACGGTTTTGATCCGTCGCCTGTTTACCCCATACCATGCCACACACTTCCACTCCACATGCTCATCTATCTCTTAGAGCATACGCACTCCTGGGCCTGCAAGCCCTTAAAGATGCCACATCAGAAAAAAAAGAAAAAAGAAAACTCATCTTTGCTTAAGGGTCCGGTAGAAAAACCCTTAGGGCATCAACACCCATGAGGTTTACCCACCCCTTCCCTTGCCTTATTCCTTCCTTATTGATGTGGGGTAAAACCTATCATGGGAAGGGGAAGGGGCAACCTTAGTGGCATGGGGTAACCCTAACCCTTCCCTATCTCTTTTTTATTTTTAAAAAATTATAAAAGTGTGTTATATATATTTTTTATTAGGTGGAATAAGTTTTGATTGGTTAAAATATGTAGTGGGGTATAATTAAAGTTAAAAAAAATAGTAATGGGGAAAACTTATGGATGTGGAATAAAAGTTAAAATTCTTAAGGGATGGGGTAGAGTTAATGGAAAATGAGGTGTCAAAATATTACGAAGAGAGAGAGAGATGAGGTTACCCCATGAGTGCGGATGCTCTTATACATGCCTAAGTGAACCCCTTAGCAGCTAAATCAAGAAAGCATGCAGAGCACATGCTGCTTCTGGGCAAAATACAAGCCAAATGGTGCATTGGGTAACGTGACTTGCATGAAAAAAAAAATATACCCAATCCTTTAAAATGATTTTCATGCATTTTTTGAAAATAAAAAATATAAAAAAAATATTTTCAAGTGTGAAATAATTTTCTCCACTCGTACACAACCATTTTACATATGTTTTTTTTTTTAAAAAAAAATAATATCAATAATACCCATATACTATTATTTTACCATATAAAAAATCAAATTTTCCACTTATTAGTGCTTGGCTCAACACAAGCAAAGATGAGGAGGACCACTTGCTCAAAACATCAACTCCCGAATCAAATGGAGTGATGAGGAGGACCACTTGCTCATTAGTGCTTGGCTCAACACAAGCAAAGATGTGGGCATAGGAAGAGGCCAAACCATGGCCCGATTTTGTTTTCCCAAGTCCAAAAGTCGACTCGCAAAGATGTCGAACGAGCATTTGGAGTGCTACAAGCTCGTTTTGCTATTATTCGTCGTCCAGCACGTTCATGGGATATTGCATTGATTGGGAAAATAATGAAGGCGTGCATCATTATCCATAACATGATTGTTGAAGATGAACGTGACGACTATCAACTACAATTCCACACAGCAGAATTTGATCAAGTCGTAGATGATGGAATCACCCAGATGGAGTTACCGCGTGCGATGACCGACATCATTAAAAACCGAGCTCGTATTCGAGATAGGGGCTCACACCGTCAACTCAAGGAAGACTTGGTTGAACATATTTGGCATAAATTTGGAACACAAGGAGATGAGAATTAGGTGGAAGTGCACGAGTTATCCTTTCAACAATTGCATTTTCGTTTCATTTGCATCTATCGTTGTATGGTAATATTTGTTTTATTGCATTTTCGTTTTTTTTTTTATTATCGTGTAATCCTTGTTTCAAGATCAATGTTGTGCTTTGTTTATTTTTTCTCCATTTCACATTGTAGTAGTAATAGTAGTAGTAGTAGTAGTAGTAGTAGTAGTAGTAGTAATAATAATAATAATAATAATAATAATAGGGGGTGGGAGCCCAGATAGTATCTCGGCTACCCACTAATTTCCTGTAGTATGTAATTATTTTTATAATAATAATAATAATAATAATAATAATAATAATATTAATGATAAAGAACTAAATAAATAATAATAATAATAATAATAATAATGATTAAATAATTGAAAAGGGTAAATAGTAAAAAGTAAGTTAAGGGCTCAAGTCCGGCTCACGAATGGAGGTGCAAATAATTAAAAGTTGAAATGGGGCCCTTAAACTGATGTGGCAGAGAAAAAGTAAGTTAAGGGTTCGGATGTTAAGGTCCTCAAGTGTTTATGCTATTTCCTACCACCACCAACGCAACCATACCCGCCAGCTAGCTTGACCCTTTTATCTGATGCCTCATGCAGTCAAAATCAATTGTATTCAAATACTCCTTTAATTTTAAAAAAAAAATCATTTGAAGGCTAATCAATCCAGGTGACAACTTAATTAATTAACATATATAGTACGTCGCGACGTTAGATCACGATCGAAATTGAAGAGAGATCGGATCATGGATCCCATTTAATTGATTTCAGACTAATTTAAACATTGTATTAGCCCGCATCTGATTTGCGATGCATATGTAAGAACACAAACACAAGGTGTAAATTCTGATAAATAAATTAAAAAAACATAGTGGATACATTAAATTAAGCACATAGACGTACTGTTGTAGTGCCACTAAGCACGCCTGTTTCCGAATATATATATTCCATCGTTAGCAAGTAACGTCACACGTACAAGCCGGCTAACCTGGAAACTAATATAAATGTTTGAGAGTCCCCGCATGGAAACTGACGTATAATTTTTTATTTTTTTTTATTAGGAAAGAATTCGGTTAGGGATAAGCTAACCGATAGCATCCTGACGGATGAGGTCTAGAAGACCTGAATCGCACAAGACATCGTCCCCGAAGAACGAGCGGCAAAGGTGTGCAACCTTATCAGCCACTCTATTCCTACAACGGGGCACATGAGAGAAAGAAACATCTCTCAGATTTTGTAGCATGAGTTTAATATCAGACATAATTAGTTCAATTTCCCAGGGGCAAGAACTGTTAACCTTCAGGTGATTAATGATTATTAGCGAATCCCCTTCTATACGAATCCTTGGGATGTGTAGGTCGAGGCATTTTAAAACCCCGTGTTTAAGAGCTAAAGCTTTTGTCATAATTGGTGATTGAATCCCAACCTTTTCATATCCAATATGAACTGGACAACCATTCCAGTCCCGAATAATGAACCCTTCTGTGCTGTCTCCATTAGATAGGGTGGAACCATCGAAATTCAACTTTAAAACACCAAAGGGTAGTTTGTTCCAAGACAATTTTTTGTTACTTTTGTTTATGGGGTGAGTCTGCGTTGTCGTTGGATGGCTTCTGTTGGCTTTATATGTCACATGCGGACGTAAGGCCTCTTCCTCAGAAGAACGCCATGTTTTGATAGTATTTTGGATTCTTATTTGCATGAACGTCGCTGTTGGGGCAGCTTCATTTCTGAAGATCATATTATTACGTAGATTCCATGTAGACCACTAGGTAAAGGCAAGACGTTGTAAATCCTGAGATTTCAGGGCTAATCCTAATGTGTTAAGTACTTCATTAAAATTTGTGGCCCCGGATGTGATACGGAGGATGTGTTTTACCAAATCAGCATCGAGGATGGATTTGATAGAGTGAAACGGGCAATCCAAAAAAATATGGATGGCATCTTCATCAGCGTGGTTATAGAGGCTACATGTTGAGGGAATGGAGACCCCTTTTTTTATTAAGCTGTATTTTTGTCGGGAGACCATTGTGATGTAGTTTCCAAAGAAAGTTTTGAACTTTTGGTGGGACGTCTAGTTTCCATATCCAGTAGTTTGCGTCATTAGACTGTTGATAGTGGTTTGTAGCCCGTTTGTATGCGCTAGTGGTTGTGAACCAACCATTCTTATCTGGCCACCAATATAGTCTATCTTCGACAATCAAACAAGAGATAACAAGAACGGAAGCAAAAGACTCGAAATTGATAACAAAGACTCGACCGATAAGGACTGAATCGAACTAAAATAGAACGAGGCAAAGACCCCAGGCCTCCGTAGAGGGTAGGAACCAAATACCAACGACTATAAAGCCCGCCTCTACAACCTTACACAACCAAGCGGACAACTTGGAGGCACAAGGAGGGGACTTGTGATTACCTGGATCACCAAGCTCTCGTGAGGTTGACGAACTCAAAGCAAACCAAGCAGGATCTATAACCAATTTGCAATCGATGAGCCACGCTACGAATCGATTGACTTGCACTCTTGTGTTTCACACAAAAAGAGAGAATTTTCTATCAAATTTTTAACGTGCGTTCTACAATGGAGATCGGTCTTCTTATAACCCTAACAAAGCCTATTTTCTAATAACAATAAATAAAAATAAATATTTAATTTATCACCTAAATGACTTAATTAATTAATGTTCTAATTAGCACATGAAATACTAACGTGGGAGATTTCAAAGCCGGCACACGCAGCGCCAACAGACCACTCGCGCACGCCCGCGCAGCTTCACCCGCACTCCCGCGCAGCTCGGTGCACGCCCGCGCAGATAGGTGCATGCCCGCGCACTTGGCGTTGATTTTCGTTCCAAACAGTACAGCTGCAAAGATGTTGAGTTTCGGCCAAGCTCTATGACTAATCTGGAAAAACCTTCAACAGCAAAGTTGTAGATCTCTTCGTACTCGTTCCGACAAGGTATGGCACGAACCAATCCGATCAATATTGAATCCGAACGACTCATTTTACTGAGACGTCGAAAAGCTGTCAAACTGCTGAACGAATATAAAAACGAACGACCATCAAGCTTGCACCTTTGGAACTTCTCCCATGGTGGAGCCTTCTTCTTCCTCTTGAGAATGACTTCATTCTCGTGAGCTCGAATCATAGGTCCATCCCCAAGTATAAGTGTGTCCGAAGGTGTCTTGGATGGTCCCGCATCATTCCCCCTTTCTTGAAAAGGATTCGACCTCGAATCCAAGGTCGCATAAGATTTCGCAAATGCATCCACACGAGCTCCTGGATCGAATACCTCATGCCAATGGAAACTCCTCTCGAGGCCGATTGTTACAGGGGTTGACCACGTCTGGATGGATTTGATCGTGGCTTCGCCATCTTGTAGACCATTAGAGCTTTCTATAAAACCAAGAAAAAAAACTTTATTAGTGCACAATTCAGATTTCATATCAACGTCATGATATTCTAACTTAATATGCACTGTAGCTTGTTCATTGATCTCTAAGTTTTCATCAAAGGCTAGGAGGTTTTCATCCTTTTCCAATGCTGAATTTTCAATTAACTCAATGCTAGCAATAGTAGAAGAAGTTTCATCATCAATGATCATATTAGAAGCTATGCCTTCTTCTAAGCATGTAGTTTGACACAAATCTTTGCTTTGATTATCAGCACATGGTATAGGTTGAACATTAAAACCAATCAAAGAATCAACATGCTCATGTTCAAAGCAATCATCTTTAGAAGCAAGTAAACTAATATCTTGATCATTATGAACATGCTCATCATGTTTATCACTAGAATTTTCAGATTCATTATCGCCTAGGTGATTAGTCATGAGAGTTTTCTTATTAGGGCAATCCTTCATAACATGTCCACTACCTTGACATATAGAGCACGGAATGTACAAAGGTTCAAGAGTAGAAGAGCTAGGATTACTCCCTTTAGGACCAGTAGATGCCCCAAACGAATCACGTATATTCCAAGGCGCTTTGCCTTTGTCGATGGGCTCCTGAGGCATTCGGCCTTCACTCCTCCCTTGGGGTTGGTTTGCTCTCTCCCTTGAGCCGGTATCAAACCTCCTTTGGGGCTGCTGCACATGGACTTGGTGCCGCCTTTGGGGTTGCCCACTCGACATTCTACCACCTTGGCTCCTGTATCTAACATTTCTTTCCACTGTCATAGCTAAATGTAAAAGTTCAGTAGGCGTAGAATAAGGAAAGTAATCCATTTCACGAGCTAAGGCGGGGTGCAATATTCTAAGAAACCTAGCATTAGTATCTTCATAGGGTTCAACTACATTAGCTCTAGCCATGGTTTCTTGCATTGCATAAAAGGTTTCCTCAACAGTTTTGCTACCTTGCTTAAGATTTTCTAATCGTTGTCTAAGCTCGCTAGCATAATGTGGAGGAGCAAACCTACTTCTCATAAGTGCTTTTAATTGAATCCAAGAAGCAACATGTGCATCAAAGTTTCTTCTTCTTTCCTTTACTAGATTATCCCACCAAATTAAAGCAAAACTTTGAAATTCTAGGGAAGCTAGTTGCACCTTTTTATGTTCAGAGAAGTTATGACAAATCCATATTCGATCCATTTTAGTTTCCCAATCAATATATGCATCTGGATCGTTGTTACCATAAAATTGAGGAATCTTTACCTTTACCTTACCTATGCCATCTTGCGCAGGCTCTTTAGGTGATCGATAGTGGTATCGACCTCCTCTATCATTTCGTCTAGGACGTTGCTCCCAATAATCATCCTCTTGGAAGTCGTCGTCGTCCTCTGAGAAGTAGTACTCTTCTTGTTGCCATCGTCCTTTCCCTCGTCCCTGCATATTAGCCATCACAAAACAACAAACAAAGAAATATGTAAAGTTAGAAAAATATAAACAACCTCACAATGTGTTTCTCTCGCACACTTCTCTCTAATTGGTTATGACAAGCTTGTTGGGGCAATTCGCTTTGGGCAAATCAACACTCAAGCAAGGACTTAACAATCAAAAGAGAGTAATCAAAAGAAAGGACAAAGAAACACCAAATAAGGTACTCGACAAGGCAAGAACCACTCGACAAAAGCTGGACACAAGGTCGAAATCGACCAAACTGACTCGAAATCGACCAAATCAGACTCGACAGAAGCTGTAACGAGGCTGTACCGAGGCTGGAGGGGGTCGGTATGGGGTCGATATGGGCACTGCAGTACACGACACACAAAAATAGGAAAAGAAAAGGAAAGAAAAGAAAGAAAAACTTGGATTTTTACCTCTTTTTTATTTAAACCCTTAGTATGGATGTTGTAGTTGCAAGGTAGGGCTTAAAATTTTTTTTATGGTTTGGGAGGTATGTGTTTGAGACTTTCGACTAGGGCTATATGATTTCACCAAAATTGGTCCTTGAAAGTTCTTGCACTAGATCTCAACAATTCTTTTTTTTTTTTTTTGAAGCTACTTTTGCCCCTAGTGAATTTTATCCTCCTAGGTCAAAGCTTTGAATGTAATTTTTTTTTTTTTGAATATTTTTTTTTTATGCCTAATGCAAGAAGGAACAACTATCAATAAGAGGGACTCGAAAATCAGTAAGCTAGGTGAATGAAATAAAAGTTTTAGCCCTTAAGAAATAGATATAGGTGATTGTTGGCTAAATTTGGTAAATGTGGCTTCTATTTAATCCCTTATGATATTTGATAGATAAAGTGGTTATATCTACCAAAATAAATCCAGAATTTAATTGGGAATAAAATAGATAGATCAAGATAGAATAAAATAGGTCAAAGATAGAAACACAAACTAGAGTTTCTTTTTTATTGGAGGCTGCCGACTAGAGCTTGAACAAGGTATGTCGACTATGGTTTTTCTTCCTCAAAGGCTGATGTGGACTGCACAAGGGAAGGTTCGGTCTCAAGGGTTGCTGGTCACGGTTTGGTTCGGTCTCAAGGGTTGCTGCGTGCGCCGGCTCTGATACCAATTTGATACGGGGTTAGCCGTAGGGTTTTGTGTTTAGGACTGAACGACACAACTTTTGATGTCGGAAACCAAAGCTCTGATACCAATTTGATACGGGGTTAGCCGTAGGGTGGCCCGATCTTCGACAATCAAACAAGAGATAACAAGAACGGAAGCAAAAGACTCGAAATTGATAACAAAGACTCGACCGATAAGGACTGAATCGAACTAAAATAGAACGAGGCAAAGACCCCAGGCCTCCGTAGAGGGTAGGAACCAAATACCAACGACTATAAAGCCCGCCTCTACAACCTTACACAACCAAGCGGACAACTTGGAGGCACAAGGAGGGGACTTGTGATTACCTGGATCACCAAGCTCTCGCGAGGTTGACGAACTCAAAGCAAACCAAGCAGGATCTATAACCAATTTGCAATCGATGAGCCACGCTACGAATCGATTGACTTGCACTCTTGTGTTTCACACAAAAAGAGAGAATTTTCTATCAAATTTTTAACGTGCGTTCTACAATGGAGATCGGTCTTCTTATAACCCTAACAAAGCCTATTTTCTAATAACAATAAATAAAAATAAATATTTAATTTATCACCTAAATGACTTAATTAATTAATGTTCTAATTAGCACATGAAATACTAACGTGGGAGATTTCAAAGCCGGCACACGCAGCGCCAACAGACCACTCGCGCACGCCCGCGCAGCTTCACCCGCACTCCCGCGCAGCTCGGTGCACGCCCGCGCAGATAGGTGCATGCCCGCGCACTTGGCGTTGATTTTCGTTCCAAACAGTACAGCTGCAAAGATGTTGAGTTTCGGCCAAGCTCTATGACTAATCTGGAAAAACCTTCAACAGCAAAGTTGTAGATCTCTTCGTCCTCGTTCCGACAAGGTATGGCACGAACCAATCCGATCAATATTGAATCCGAACGACTCATTTTACTGAGACGTCGAAAAGCTGTCAAACTGCTGAACGAATATAAAAACGAACGACCATCAAGCTTGCACCTTTGGAACTTCTCCCATGGTGGAGCCTTCTTCTTCCTCTTGAGGATGACTTCATTCTCGTGAGCTCGAATCATAGGTCCATCCCCAAGTATAAGTGTGTCCGAAGGTGTCTTGGATGGTCCTGCATCATCCTCAAAGCAGTTTAAAGAAAGCGGGATACTCATGATCTCTCTAACCCTCGCCAGTGGTAGGTTTTCCATCAGTTTTTCTTCCCACTATCCCCCCCCCCCATAATGTAATCACAAACCTTTTCATCAAGGTTGCGAGAGGGGTGATTACCGATAGTTTTAATCAATGGTTCTAGGGAGACCCAATTATCAGTCCAAAATTTAATAGATTTACCATTTCCTACCGATCAGATTAAACCTTTTTTAAATCTACTTATGAGAGGGGTAAGCTTGGACCATTGCCATGAAGCTCCACCCCTCCTTTCATATGATAGAATATGCGCTGTTTTAATATATTTATATTGGATGATTTGCACCCAAGGGTTGGACGGTTCGGCAAGAATTTTCCAGAGGAGTTTCATTTGGAGGGCTTCATTCATAAATTGCGTTTTACGAATGCCTAGGCCACCTTTGCTCTTTGTTCTACATACTTTATCCCACCCAATTAAAGGTTTATGTTGTGCATCTTTATTCCAGAAAAATGTACGATTAATTTGGTCGAGATCCTTATGAATCGAGGAAGAGAGCATAAAATTTTGCATAATATATAACGGTTTGGCAGCCAGGTTTGACGCAATTAAAGTAGCCCGCCCTTGCTGAGAAAGGGTGTTCGCCCTCCATTTACTAAGCTGGTCCTTAGCCTTGCCAATCACTTCCTCGAATGTTTCTTTATTGACCCTACCATTAATGATAGGGCAACCTAAGTACTTTTCTAGATATTTTTCATTAGATATGCCTAGGGTACTTTGAATTTCGGCGATGCGGGACCGAGCGATACCCGACGTGGTTTGAAAGGCAGATTTTTGGAAGTTCACTTTTTGCCCAGAGATTTTGCAGTAACTATCAATAATATTTTTTATCGTTCTACAAGCAGTAGCAGATCCTTTAGAGAATATTATGACATCATCTGCGAAGGCCAGAAAGGGGATATGTGGCCCGTTAATCCCGAAGCGAAACCCGATAGGAGATCGAGAAGCCGTTGAAGAGTAAGAGAGTTTTCTAGCCAACAGCTCAGAGCCCAAAATGAAGAGAAATGGTGAGAGAGGGTCTCCCTGTCGGAGCCCCCTAGATGGTTGGAAGATTTCCGTCGGGCCATTGTTAACAAGTACCGAGAAAGACACAGTCGAGATGCACTCTGATATCCAATTCACAAAAGTGGGGTGGAAACTGACGTATAATGTTTGGTTTGACAAATACATAAGTAGTAGTTTTTTTTTTTAAATAAAGTTTTAGAAATAGAGAGATTTTTAATGTTTCAAGGCAGGACTTGAGATTTTTAATGTCTGAAGCGAGATTTCAAAATAGCCCTCCTATCAATTGATTTTAATCTCAACAAATTCAACTTATTTTAGGTGCACGAATGCACAAATTTTTTGTCAGCCTATGAAAGTTTATGGAAAAAACCATGGTGGATGTCCTTGTAATCGCAACAGGGGGAAGAATATGCTCAGAGAAGAAACAGATGAGATGGGATGAAGATGACAAAATATGAATGAATAAATGTAGAAGGAAGGACAATTTCTCAAAATTTATTATCAGAATCACTAAGTCTAATCACAATTTTCCCCAAATTGATTCTCAAATCGACAACATCTAATCTAAATTGATTTTAATCTCAACCAATTCAACTTAAAAACAGTCAAATTAAACGTAGAGGAACAAAAACTACCTTTGAAGAATGAAGGTCTAGATCGATTCTAGAAGAAGAGGTTTGCGGTTGCGGGAGACGGTGCGGGAGGTTCACCGATTGCCGAGGGGCTAGGTGAGGTGCGCCGGTGCCAGTCCGGTCGAAGGTGGAGCCTGCGTTGGCGGGTCACTGGCTCGGGGACTCTCGCACTCGGATTTTCTCCCTTCTCTGTTCTATCGATTGAGGTTGCTGGTATGACTGTGTGAGTCTGGGACAGATATAAAATGTGAGGGATAGGATTTGAACCTGAGCTCTCTACAATCCCGAATTAAAGATCTTCCGTTCCCTAACCATTGAGCCAAGTCGCCTCTTTGTTTCACATCCCACTTCACTTAGATTAATTGGGTCCGAGACGAGAGTCTGTTGAACCTCACCTCAGGTCCGGTTCAGATTAATTTGTCCTACCATTTATTTTCTAACCAATTAAGTCGTAGTTGCTTACCACCTTATTAATTTTTTTTTTTGACAAGAGTTCATTTTTTGTAAAAATCCAAAATTACCCTTACTTCCCACCATTTCCCCTATCTTGGTTGTAATATAATCGAGGTTTAAGAGTTAAGACCATCTTCTTTGACCGTTTGGTCAAAAATATAAGCGTTTGTCCCATCAATATTTTTTATTTCTACTTTGTTAGCACACACAAAATATTATTTTATGGAATCGAATCAACCATTTCAAGAAGGCATGATAAGCAAGCTAGTAATAAACAGCCAGCGAAAGACAAGGATGAACTACATGACAATATGACATTATACAATTGAAGGAATGATAAGTTGTACTGATAAAGACACTTAAAGGTTCCGTTTGCATAGCTATATATTATAAGTTATAATGCACAATAGTATAACACAATATTGTGCATTATAACTCATAATATATATGCGGTTTGGATTCCATAAATTTAGTCATCAAATTTATTAGTGAATTTGGATTTTGCACTTGCAAAATTTAAAATCATTGAAATCAATGATCAATTTAGAACAAAGTAGTGAAATCAAGAAACCGAAAACTCCATTGATGGAGGAGAGGTTTACAGCTCTACTTGTTGAGTTTGTTACAATTGCTCTTCCCGCCTTTTATAGGCTCAATGTGTCCCAATGGGAGCACACTTGAAATTACAGAAATACCCCTTCGGGGTTAGCTCACTTAGCTCACACCCTCAACCATACAAAAAGAATTAAAAGAAAAAAAGAAAAAAGGGTAAGGGTGGGGGTGGAGAAGGGGGGTCAGTTTTTTTTTTTACAACTGAGATTTGCCCAACTCCATCCATGAATTTGATGATCAAATTCATGGATCCAATTCCTAATATATGACTATGCAAATGTACCTATTTTGTGTCTTTTGACAATTTCAGTTTTTCATGTGATGGTTGATCGTTTCTATTAGTTCATCTGTTGTTCTTATACTTTGATTTTCAAATATAATCTTATTTTTCATTGTCCAAATACTCCACCAAGTAAAGAATATAATGACTTTTTGTTCGGAATTTAATTGTTAAAATACTTCGATAACAATAATCTTAATACTTTTATTAATTGTATTAGTATTTCTAATTAATTCTCTTTAGTTTTGTCCAAGAACACTTTTTATACGGAGTATTGAAAAGATACTTATTGGGTCATTAGAGCATGTCCAATGGAGAGTCTTTGGGCCCTTAGCCATGCCACCTCATCAAGAAAAACCAATAAAATAAGGTAATAGTGTAAGGGCTCAGAAGTTGGGGCGTTTGAATAAGAGTTCGGAGAGTGAGGCCCTTAACGGATCTGTCCAATCTCTATCTGCCACGTGACAGTACCCATAAAATACCCAATTGAAAAATGATTTTTAGCCATTTTCTATAAATAAAAAATTTATTTTCAATTGTAAATTAATTTTATCTACCTATAGACACCCATTTTGCATATGTTTTTGTAAAAAAAATATTATGAGCAACAAGTAAGTTAAGGGCCCGGTTGGGGCTCTTCAATGAAGCTGCAAATAAGTAAAAGTTGGATAAGAGTTCTTAAGCTGACGTGACAGTGAAAAAGTAAGTTAAGATCTCGGAAATTCTAGTGGGCCCAATTTGCTTTTCTACCTTAAAAAAAAAACAAGAATTCAAAGATGTAAAGAAGAATTGGGGCTGGGTATTGAAAAGTTGGGTCCTGATCAGGCTTGTTCTTCTTGCAGGCAGCACAGCAGCCTTTGAATACGGGAAGGTGTTGAATGGAGGAATATCGGCCATCTAACATTGAATTCAACTTCTTAAGATCGGACCATATGGGATATTGGAAGTGTGTCCACCACGAATGCACAAAATAATCACCTCACATTTTCATAAATTCTACACATTCTTAAACTTGACTATTGTTAACATTAATTCAAATCATCAAAACTTTGACAGAGTGATATAAACTAAACTTTACAAATTAAAGTAATAAAAATAATTCAAATTCTCACTTTTATGTGCCCATGCCATCACCATTGTATCTTTTAAAAAATAAAATACAGCCTTTATAGTTTTCAAATAGCATATCCAAAACAATAGTATTATTATTTTAAAAAAAAATAGATAAGGGTAAATTATAACAAATGAAATACAAAGTTTTCAAGTTAAGAAAAGTGCATACAAATATCTTTATTTTATCTCATTTGTTCAAAATCCCATAATTTTATTTTAACAAATGACATTAATTAGAGATATTTTTGCAAAATTGATTTCTGTTGATTTATTATTCAAGTCAAGGTTTTGATTAAAAAAGTAGTTTTATATTGTCTTGGTGCTTATTTTACAAATATCAAAGTTAGGTATTTTTTTAATATAAAAAACACCAATGATTGTATCAACTTACAAAAGAAAAAATTTGAGTTCGTTTTTTCATTTACTTATTTCCTTAGTTGCAAGCTTTGGAGTAGGGCTATGCAGAATAATATGACACGGTTGACATGATACGAAACCGTAACAAAACGACACGAAAAAACACGAAATGATATCGATACGATACGATTATGACACGAAACGGTAAAACACGATAATAAACGTGTCGTGTTCGGATCGGCCTATTTTCCTTATCGGGTATCCGACACGACACGTTAATTTTTTTATTTTTTTTTTAAATATCGGTAATCTGAAAGAGTAGAAATACAATAACTATCTAATAAGAACATTAATACCACGCTGCCCAGTTGGTTGAGCTAAACGCGTGAGCATGGGGCGTAAGAGGTGGTCTCGCGTTCGAATCCAGATTCCGCCCCAACCCCCCCTTTTTTTTACCCTTCACCTTTACTAGGTTTTATGTCACCCGAAAGGCCGAAACAAACCCTCAGTCGCGCGCCGTCTCTCTCTCCTTCAGTCGCTCGTTCTGTCTTCTCCAGTCTCCTCTTGCGGTCGCCCTCTCGAGCTCTCACCTCAGCCGCCGTCTCCCTCCTCTCGAGCTCTCACCTCATCTTGCGGTCGCCCTCTCCGGCTCTCCTCTTGTTCAGATCTGGCATGCTCAAGTTCAGATCTCGCTTGTCCTCTCATCTCGCGGTCGCCCTCTCCGACTCTCCTCTTGTTCAGATCCGGCGTGCTCAAGTTCAGATCCAACACGAATTAGCTTCCATTGATGGTTCGTGTCATGTTCACTGTTCGCTCGACATGGAATGGTAGCCCAATCGCTACATCTACAGCGAGGACAATCTCAGTCGTCGTGTTCAATTCGCTCGCCCTCGATCTCCTCTCGTTCAGTTTAGATCCATCGCGAAATCAGCTTTCGTTGATGGTTCATGTCGTGTACACAGTTCGCTCGCCCTCCATTGTTCATTGCACCTTCAGTTCACTAGTTCAGGCCAAAACATTGGTAGAATTTTATTTTTTTATATAAACGGATAGTGTCGTGTTACACGGGTATCCGACACGAAACCGTGTCGTGTTATCGTGTCGGATACCCGGTAGTTATCGTGTCGTGTTCGGATCGGCACTTTACCCCTTATCGTGTCGTGTTTTTTGTCGTGTCGTGTCGGATATCCGGTTATGCACAGCCCTACTTTGGAGTACTTATTTACTGTTTTAAATAAGGTTGGCACGGTACGGTACCATGGTAAATTTTCGATTACCACGTATCGTACTGATACTTCTCGATATGGGATTTTCTGTACCACGTACCAACCGAATAGTGTCGGTACCGAAACTCTTAGTACCGAAAGTATCGGTTACCGAATGCCGGTACCGTGGTAACCGAAGCCACTATTTTCATTTCGATTTTCGTTTTATACACTATGATAGATTTTATATTTTTTTAAAAAAAATTCAATATATATTCGGTAACCACCGGTACCACGGTATTTGGGTTGCCCATACCGTTACCGTATCGACTACCCTTGGTACCGAGACTTCGGTTACCGATTCAGTCGGTTACCGATTCAGTCGGTTACCAACTTCTTGGTACCAATGACCTGTTGGTACGATTGGTAATCGGTTGGTATGGTAATTTTCCTACCACCGTCCAGCCCTAGTTTTAAATCACCATTTTGTAAAACCGCAAATCCTCACGTTAATTACGACGTGCAGGTTGGATAGGGCACAAAATGTGCATACCTGCGTGCGTGTATATTTTTTTTAAATGTGCTTGCACGTCAATAACGACCGACGTGCAACCACGTTTTTTCAAAAACAAAAAAACGTGGCCCTTCGTCCTCACTTTCCCCAATATATATATATATATATATACACACAGAGAGAGAGAGAGAGAGAGAGAGAGAGAGAGAGAGAGAGAGAGAGAGAGAGAGAGAGAGAGAGAGAGAGAGAGAGAGAGAGAGAGAGAGAGAGAGAGAGAGAGAGAGAGAGAGAGAGAGAGAGAGAGAGAGAGAGAGAGAGAGACGTCGACGAGCTTCCGTCGAGAGATCGACAGAGAGAGCGAGAGTCCGAGCCTGAGAGAGAGCGAGATCCGGAGAAATAGATGGAGAGAGAGCCGAAGATAAAGGAGATGGTAGTCCCAACAGCGGAGGTGGAGGCCATAGAGATGGAGACGGAGGAGGCGCTGACGGTGGCGGTGGAGGGTGGTATGTGGTGGTGGGGAGGCTAAGGTGCAGGAGGCGGTGGTGGAGCAGGAGCACAGGGTGGAGGGTGTTGGTGGCGGTGAGGCGGAGCAGAGGGTGGAGGTGGCGGTGAGGCAGTGAGGCGGAGCAGAGGGTGGTGGTGGTGGGGAGGCTGAGGCGGTGGCGGAGGAGGAGCAAAGGGTGGTGGTGGTGGGGCGGCCGAGGAGCAGAGGGTGGCGCCGACGGCGGTGGCGGCCGGAGAGCACCCGACGGCGGAGGTGGTGGTGTCGGAGTCGGTGTCGGAGACGCAGGCCCTATTACCGCCGCTTCCCGACCCCATCGGTGTGTTATTTGAATTATTTATTTTATTTGATATTAATAGTTTTATAGTTTTATAATATAGTTTTATAGTTTGTAGTACAAAAGATCTTCTTTCTAAAGAGATTCGATTCTTTTTGCCCCCTTGAACCCGCAAGTGCCGGCGGATGGTATAATATAGTTTTATACTTCTTCCGGATCTTAGGACACTTGAAGCAGGACTGACTTCAACAGATGGTATATAATTGATAGTTTTTTTATTGTTTTTAGTTTTTATAGTTAATAGATTATAGTTTATATAGTTTATAGTTTTTAATATAGTTTTCATTACTTGAAATATTTATTATATGTTTATAGTTTATAATATATAGTTTTTATAGTTGTTATGTTATTTCATGTGTATGTAAAATATATTAAAATAAATTAAAAAATATTAAAAGACATTATGTAAAAGACATCAGAATACATTAAAAGACATTAAAAATATAGTTTTTATAATATAGTATCTAAAAGACATTAAAATCCATTAAAAGAAATTAAAATCCATTAAAAGTCATTAAAAGACATTAAATATCATTAAAAGACATTAAAAGTCATTAAAAGTCATTGAAAGACATTAAAAGTCTTTAAAAGAAATTGAAAGCCATTAAAAGACGTTAAAAGACATTGACAACCATTAAAAACCATTAAAAATACATTAAAAGACGAAATAACAAGTTACGAACTACAAGAATGATAAAGTTACGAATGTATGGACCAACTGCATCTAATGAATTAACATAAGTAATACATGAAGCTAGTAACATACTTTTAAACATTTCATAAAAACAAGCGTTGAGGCTCTTGAGGAATGATGGTACCCTACGAGTTGTTAGGGTCGGCGACTGGGTAGCGATCAGTCAGCTTAAGGTAGAGGGTGTGGGTGAGGATATGGTTGAGGGAGGAGCAGAGGGGGTGACGGTACCTGATGTTAGAGAGGAGACATCGACCCATATAGTAGATGATCTGCTGCTGTCTGTAGAGGGTGCCCAGCAGACCATGGGGAGCCCCCAGTACGACGAGGATGACAGCTTTTGGCAGGGTCTGCCTGATTTTCGATCCCCCGGAGATCCGTTGGCTAGTCAGCAGCTTTCGATGCCGTCCGACGATGTATCGACAGGTGCGTCACGGATATTGGTGGGGGTCGATCGGGCCATGGGGGTAGAGCGGTTGCGCAACTACCCCACACAATCCACGAGGCTTCGACTTTCGCCACCTATGACGCTGAGGCTTCGACATACCGATTTCGTTGGCTTATGCGGATGACACCATCCCTAACGTCGTAGAGGAGGTGGACGACAGACAGGAGAGGTAAGAGGAGATGCAAATGAGGCATATGGGGCAGGGAGGGCTCCAATAGGGGTAGGGGGCCCAGGAGGGGCAACAACAGCAAGCACCTATCCCTACACAGCCTGTTGGATCAGCTGCACAGGAGGCAGATGACTTACCTCCGGGTGATCTGCTGGTGTCTTACAGGCACCACCGAGCCTACAGGGTGTGGAGGGATGCGACCGTTGATCCGCCGCTGCTGAAGATCCACCATCGGGCGAGTCACCTAGTTGATTTTGACCCTTACGTCTTCGGGGACCTGGTGGCATGAGCTGATTCCCTCGGGCACCGGCAGTTGAGGGCCCTCCCAATGGAGGGTGTGGACGGGTTCCTGGTCACAACGTTCTTGGATCATTGCCATCCGGAGACCAGCTCCTTCCATTTTCCGTGGGGCGAGATGACTATCACGTCGCACGACGTCGCCTGCTAAGGGTTCGGATTGAGGGTCTGCCTTGTTTGTCACATCTACCCGAGGCGGAGCAGATCATCACGGTCGCTGAGTACTACCAGGTGACCCCACATGACCTAAGCACATACAGATAGGGGTGATATTCGAGCCGAACGAGCCGTGCTTGACATCTTCAAGCTTGGTTCGAACAGAATACGAGCCGAGCCGAGCTCGAGCCCAAAATTTATACGAGCTTTTTTTGACGCTCAAGCTCGGCTCGCGAGCCCAATCCTAAACTCGATCTCGGCTTGATATACTCGATCAAGCTCAACGAACGAGCCCAAGCTCGTTCAAGCTCGGCGTATGGGCTCGTTCAAGCTCGGTACTTGTGACTGTGAGCTATGAGACAAGCAACATCTAAGTTTATCAATGGCGCATTTGCCCCCTCTGCAATCAGTACTATGTAAATGGTCCAACCAATTTTAATTGTAACCAATTTTAATTAGTACCCAATTTCAGTAATCAATCAATATCACTACCCAATTTCAATAATCAACTGCAATAAGCACTTCTATGAGTTCTATGGTCCAAGTGTCCAACTGAATGCGTGCTTCAGCAATGGAGAGGAGAGGAGGAATTACAAAAATACATACTTGGAACAGATCTGCAATACTTGGAACAGATCTGCGTGCTTCAGCAACGGAGAGGAGAGGAGGAATTACAAAAACAAATACTTGGAAGTTGGAACAGATCGTCAATACTTGGAATAGATCTGCAATAAACAAGGAGGGAGCAAGGGGAACGAATGCAACGAAGAGGGAACAGATTTCAGATCGATTCCATAAAAGAAGATTCCGATTTCAGTTCCAAGAAGATGAATGAGGAACGAAGGCAACGAACTGCTCACCTATGCCGCTGAAAGAAGGCAAATCTGAGGAAGGAATACAGCCCAACAAGAAACAATGCCTAAACAAAACGAAGGAAGGAAGGACGGACTGACGGAAAACAGATCTGAGATCGCCGGCGCTGCTACTGCTGGATGCTGCAACTGTTCACCGGCGCCGCTGAGCCGAGCTCGGAAGGATGGGCGACTTCAACCTTGAGGAGAAACCAGGAAGAGCAGAAGCGAGCCGCTGAATACGTTTCTCTATGAGAGCGAGTGAGCGAAACCCTCAAATCCTTCCTCTCTTTAACCCTAGGGGCATTTTAGTATTTTTGTATACCGAGCTTCCAAGCTCGGCTCGGGCTCGGCTCGAGCTCGGTTCGAGCCCAAAAGTATGTTCAAGCTCGACTTGTTTTCCCTCTACGAACGAGCTCGAGCCGAGCTTTTTCGAGCCGAGCTCGAGCTGTTCGGCTCAGATAACACCCCTACATACAGACGAGTTGGCAGCCTCCTCATTGGGTTGGTGACGGACCAGTGGATCGAGAGACACGTGCCGCTCGTCGACCTCGTGCCCGTAGATGACCCCTAGGCCATAGACGACCCTGAGCAGCAGCGTCTTCGCATGTATACGGGAGGGGGGCAACCAGGAGATGACCCTTCCCAGCGTCGATTTCTGTACCTCGGGTACCTATCCATCGCTCTCTCCGCGACTCTGTTTGTGGACAAGTCGCAGAGCCGGGTTCCATGAAAGATGTTCGACCTTGCTTGGGACATCCCCCGGACGGCCGAAGTTGCATGGGGTGGAGGTGCCTTTGCATGTCTGTACAGGGGCCTAGGAGAGGCTACCAGAGCAGGGGCGAAGTTTTTAGATGGATGCACACCGCTACTGTAGGTACAAGACTGTAAAATTTGTGTTATAGTTCCGTAATATTTTATTCTCATTCTTACCAAATTGTGTTTTGTGTCAAGGCTTGGATATGGGCGTACTTCCCTCGCTTCCGTGACGATCTGTCCAGCGATCCGGCTAGGGTTGAGGATTGACGCTGGTATGCGAAGTTCATCCCTCCGAAGGCGCCTACCTGCAAGAACGTTGCGGGCAAGCTCGAGCAGGTGAAGAAGATGCGGGACGAGGTCGACCGCCTTACCGTCATCGATGTATGGCATCGAAACTCTAAATATATTACATATATTTCGTAAATGTGACTTACACCTGCTTGTTATATTTATAGGTGGAGTGGATGCCCTTTGAGCGTGATCTTGACTTCGACGGCGAGTACCGGCAGTCCACCTACCGGGGCACAATCACATTCTACGGGGAGGAGGAGCCATATATGTCCGATAGGTGTATTCGACAGTTTGGACGAGTCGGAGGAATCATTCAGCCGACATCGTCGAGCGCTACACGAGAGATGGAACCCATTCCCAAGTGTGATGGGGTATTTAGAGGCGGTGTGACTTCCGTACAGAAGGAAGATCGTACGATGCTACACAGATAATGTTTTACATTTTGGCACTCATACAACAAACAGGTACACGTACTTCCTATCTCCCATTATATTGTGATATGTCATAAAACATTTAGTGGTATTAACTTCAATGCTTACTTGAAACTGTGTACAAAGTTGAGGGTCAACACAAGGTTGTCAAGGAGGCACTTCACTCATCGACTGGTGACTTCTGCGCCGTCTGAGATGCAATCCATAGAGTCAATGATTTCCAAATGCATGAGCTGCAAACTGCTTTGGAGATCGACCGCTTCAAATGGCCGACAAGGGCGTATAAAGTCAACCTTTTTGATCAGGTAAAGACTTTAATCTCCAAAAAGTGCTTCGACTATCTGTACAAGTTGTGGGATGATGTCGTAAACCAAAACATTCCTCCGGAATGCATAGACTGACATTGGAGGGTTTGTTACGGGATTCCTTGTGTCCATGAGATTCAGGCGTACGTCAGTTTCGGTACTCCGATACCCGTTGAGGACATCCCCCCGTTCTGGATGGATTTGTCATGGACTGACATCACCGACACCCCACTCTCGTATGAGCTGTCATCTTCATACACGGCTTCCTACAATGTATGCGACGATGAACTCCACCCACCAGTGGCGGACCCATGAATTTTCCTAGAGGGGGGCTGAAATTTTTTTTAAGATTTTTTTTACATGTATATATGAAAAATATTTTTTAAAAAAAATACATTAGAAAAATCATTAAAATTATTATTTAAATAGTCATTTCTAGTAGAAAAAATAAAAATTATCCAAAAAATGAGAAGTTTTTTTTTATGTATAGGTAGAAAAAATATTTTTGTTTAAATATATTTGAGATAAATTTTAATTAGTTATCAACTGAGTAATGCTTAAAAAAGGAAAAAAAAAATCTCAAATCAAATATTAACTTTATAATGCTATAAAAAGGGGAAAATCGCCTGAATGGGGCCTCGAACTTGGGTCTGCTACTACACCCTCTCACCCTTCTCTTGCAAATAACCAGTTGAGCCAAGCGGAATTACTGATTTTTTGTACATTCTTGTTTTACTTATAGCAAAAACCCCCCAAATATATTTTTTTTTAAACTCCCGAACCCAGGGTGGGGCTAAAGCCCCCCCTGGGTCCGCCACTGCCACCCACCCTCATCTGCAAGCGTCCAGAGAAAAGGGAGGCCTCGAGGGTCGAAGAATGCCTGCAGAACCAACCCGTTGCCATACGAGGAGTTCACGGCAAATTTTGAGAGACAAGAAGCACGTGCTGCTCGACATACTACTCGACATCGTCCACAAGCAACCACAGCTCGACGTGGACATGATGATGTGTTCGGAGGGTTCAACTGGGGTCGGAACAACTTTGATCCCTTCATGCTCGAACATATTCAGGGTGTGAGGGATACTATTGGAGATGGTCATTGTGGCTACCTTGCTTTGGCGTCATTGACATCACCGATCGGCGAGTCTGCTTTCCCATAACTGAAAACGTTATTATGCAATCACTTGGAGGATCACGCCGACCTCTACACCGGTTGTTATATGTACTCATTCCATCAGTTTGTCGACAACCAGAGATGGGCGGGACCTGTGCATGGTGACAGGAGACGTTGGATAGAGCTACCCATCATGGGTTTAGTATTTGCAACGGTGTATCAGATTCCACGTTGTCCTAGCTTGGCATCATCCATTCACATGTCTCCCCATGTCCTCGCCGACACCGGGTAACAACCCTCAATCAGCAACCCTTGGTTTAGCCTGCATCGGAAACCAATACCATTTTGCCGCGGTACGACTTCAAATGTCTTATATTACCTATTCTTGCTTTTCATCTATATGTCAATACTCTAACTCTAATTTTCCGTTCTCAATTCTCATAGATCTGGTTGCGTCCTAACGCTCCTATTCTGCCGCCTGCGCTAGAATGGGTTGCATATCATCAACCGAGCGTCGAAGGATGGGATACTCTTTTTCAAGCTCAGTTTGACAGATTCCGAGCCTTACGTGTCGAGTCCAGTCGCCCTTTACACTTTGTCTAGATTTTATTCCACCAGTCTATTACAATTATGGATGTAAACCTTTTTTTCCGTACCTTGTAACATTATTCACATATTATCCGAATTAAAACCTTAACAATTATTGCTTACCATTTAATTTTCACTTGCCAATTAAACTCACCAATGCTCGGAATGAGTTAAACCCTAAATCCTAAACCTCTCCTACCTAAACCCTTCAATTTTTTTTCCATAAACCCTAAACCCTCGGTAAACCCTAAACCCTAAACCCAACCCTAAGCCTTCAACCCTAAGTAGGGTTTGCACGTCACTGAATACTTGCACAGTTGCACGCAGTTAATGACGTGCAGTGTTGCACGTCAGTTCGGACGTGCAGATCGGCGTGCGTTTTTTCCCCACCCACCACATTTACACGTTAATAACGACGTGCAAATCCTTAAGTATCATTTGCGGTGTATCTAACAAAACCCTTAAAATATACGGTAAAACTTTGTAATTAATATTTAACACGTATTTTCATAAACTAAAAATTATATAAAATATTTTTATAAAAAATAAATCTTATATTTTTTACGGAGTACTGAATATTAAAATTAAAAAAGTACTAATAATAAAAGAAATTTGAGTACGTACGTAGAGTGGTGCGAAAGGGCGGAAAAGGTTGGGGGAAAGGTCAGTGTAGTGGTGTACCATCCTACTTGCCAAGAGTCGTCGTGTCGTGTTGGTGCTGCACTTGGTTTGGGCCTTGCCCTTGTCCGTCCTTATCACGTGCTCCCCACCACTAATCCCCTATGCACGTGCTTTTTTTGTTCAACTACCCACACACCACAACACACTAGCTCCTCCGTACAGTAATTACTACTACCTCCGTTCCAAAATTCAGGTTTTTAGTTTTCGGTACGTTTTTTAAGGAGCGAAAAACTCTATAAAATATTATTTTTTTATATAATTTAATACTTATTAGTAATAAGTATCAAATTACGTAAAAAATTTCATTAAAAAAATAATATTTTATATAGTTTTTCGTTCTTTAAAAAACGTGCCGAAAAGTCAAAACCCATGTATTTTAGAATGGAGGGAGTACTTACATACTCCGTATGTATGAAAATTTACCCTCTCAACCCCAACTATTACCATCAACGTACTATGGGTGTGTATGGATGCAATTTTAGTAGTTAATAAATTAGTAAAATTGGGGGTTGAAAATTTTAACATTGTATCGGGAGGGGTTATTTAGTAGATTTTAGTTTATTTGGGGGTTTATTTAGTAGATTTTAGTTTATTTGGGAGTAAGATATTTTTGATAGCTTTTTGGGAGTTTACATGGTTTATTTGATTTGAAAATACCATAATACCCCTAATAATAACAAAATAAACTATACTTTTTTTTACAAATAAACTGTTTTTCACCCCATACGGAGTTTATATTTTTTCATAAATTTTTAACTACTTTTTACCAACAGTTTATAAATTTTACCTTGTTTATAATTTTAGTCAATTTATTAACTATGTCCCATACGAACCCTATATGTATTTAGAGTTTCAATTAAATTAAACTTGATTAAATTTTATCCTTTGGTATACTAATACAATGTAGCTTCACAATTACTACTAATTGATTAAGGGTGTGTTTGGATTCCAAAATACATTAAATATAATGCATTATTTTTATCTCGTTTTATGTGCACGTTTGGTTACATTACATATTTCACCTCGATATTTGCGACCTTTTTAATTGTGCAACCAAATATGCACATAAATCGAGTTAAAAAAATACAGTACATTATAATTAATGCATTTTGGAATCCAAATACACCCTTAGATATCGATCGAGTTTAAAGTTGGATTCCAAAATGCATTGTCTTTGTGTTTGGATTCCAAAATGCATTAATTATAATTACTCCTATTGTTATCATTGATTGAGTTTAAAGTTTCCAGCTATTGTCTTTGTGATATTTTATTATTGTATAATATAACATCTTAGTATAACAAGCTTACAATATGCATTCAAGTGTAAACAATCTTGTTATAAGCTTAGACGGGAAGGGCATTTTGGTCATTACAGAAGCTCTATATAGAGTTGTTAGAAGGTAGTTAGAAGGGATCTTGATTGCTGTAACAAACCGAGAGAGAGAGAGAGAGAGAGAGAGAGAGAGAGAGAGAGAGAGAGAGAGAGAGCTTGCAGAGGTTTTCGATTGGAAGTAACCTCCATTGTTGCTCCTCTCTAGCTTTCGTTTTCTGTTCAATTTGATTGATCAATTGAAGGTTTTCTGTTTTCAAATGGTATCAGAGCGAAGGTGAGCTACCTCGTTGCGTTTGTGTGTGAATTTGGTTAGCTGTGTTGTGCAATCGGCGATCAAATTGACGATGGCCGGAAGAGGAAATCCGAATGCGAGTCCTCATAGCCAAGGTTCAGGTATTGGAGGGGGTAGAGGAACATTCGTTACTCCTCCAGCACCAGGTGCTGGTAGGGGATTTGCCATGGGAACGGCGATTCCCACTGGTTTCCAATTTGGGGATTTTGCGCAAAATCTTAGAAACATTCACTACAATCCGTTGTTCCTGTCCAATTCGGAGTTCATATGGCTTTGGGTGCCAAGGACAAACTCGGATTTATCACAGGAAGTGTTGTTCGACCCGCTGAGAATAGCGAGGATTTCGAAAAATGGATTCGTGCAGACTACATGGTGAGATGTTGGCTAGTGAATTCAATGACCAGTGATGTTGCTGAATCTGTGATGTATGTGCAGTCGGCAAAAGAGCTATGGGAAGATATCAAGGAAAGGTTTTATGAGACAAATGATCCATTGATATATCGGTTAAGGAGAGATTTGAGCAATTTGAAGCAATAAAATCTCTCCATTGGAGCATACTTTGGTAAATTGAAGAAAATATGGGACGAATTACTGCTTCTTGATGCTGTTCCAAGTTGTACATGTGGTGGTATGATTCAAGCATGTTCCTGTTATGTAATCAAGCGTGTTATTGAGAGAGAAGAGAAAGCAAAGGTAATGCAATTCTTGATGGGGCTTAATGAAGTCTATGAGCCACTAAGGAACAATGTTCTATCAAAAAACCCAATGCCAAGTCTGAACAAAGCTTTTCAAATGACTGTGCAGCTGGAGAGGTCCTAGGGAGTGACCTCAATAGTGCAAGGGGATGCAAATGTGTTAGCTGTTGGTCAAAGCAGCAACATGGAGTATGAAGCTAATGCTGTGAATAGGTATTCACAGTCAAAGCAAGATCAGTATAAGTATGACAGTGATCAGACAAAGAAAGAATTAAAGAAACCAAAAGTGGAAAGGAGGTGTGACTATTGCAACAAGGAAGGTCACACCAGAGACTATTGTTACAAGCTGGTGGGGTAACCTGAGTGGTACAAAGGGCCTCGTGATGATGAAAGATCCAAGCAAGGAGCTAAGATGGCTGCCTACATAGATGCTCCTCACTATGACAGTCCACTGGATGGACAAGGTGATTCGAGGCCAGACCCTGCTATGGTGAATGCTGTGTTCAATGAGATTGTTAAAATGATGAAAGGCAAGACCAAGATGGATCAATTTGATAGTTCAACAAATCAGGCAGTTGTGCACTTTGCAAGTACTTTGAGTGTTTCATTTCTCATTGGTGCTAATAAAGTTGATAAGAATAGATGGATAGTTGATTTAGGAGCTACAGATAACATTGCATTTGATAAATCTGTGTTTATGAATTTGAGAAATTTGCAAAGTATTAGTATCAGTTTGGTTTTGCCTGATGCAAAGTATTTAATGTAGTGTAGATATCGATCCGTTTATTTATGAATAAACACATTGTAGGAAAATTTATTGGCTTGCATAATTTAGCATCTTAAAATTAAATCACAATTACATCAGATCCCATCGAGAACAGTTGCTACAAAAAAGCATATTATTTCTTCCATTTTATGCAATTTCGGGAATCTAAGAAGCATATTACTTGTTCAACCTAGCTTGGGCCAAAATATTCGTTTTTAAATGTAAGGAGTAATAAATAAATACGGAGCAAAACTTATTCGTAATTTACATTTTATTTTTTTTCCCCAAAAATTCAACAGACAAACATCGCCCTCCTCCTCTCTCCTATCATATCGTTGTTACTCACTCCGCACCCTCCATCTCAACCCTCCTCCTCGTCGTTTCCTGTATCTGCTCAATCGCCTTTTCCAGTTTCGATTCAGAAAAATCCCATCGAAGATGCATTCCAGTCACCTTCTCCTCGAAGAACCGATTCGCATGGCTTCGATTCTCGAGCCATCCAAAGCCGTAAGTCGTACTTTATTTTTCCCTGTTTGGTTTCTTCTTCTTCTTCTCGTCCAAGCTTCCTGTTTCCATGATTCTCTGTTCCATTACAAATCCATGAAGCTTAATTTACTTTCCTCGGTTTGCACGGTGGTTTTAGAGACTTCTTTCTTCTTTTCTGCAGACCTTCTTCCCGGCAATGTCGAAGATCGTCGGTACCCTAGGCCCCACGTCTCAGACTTTCGAGATTATTTCTGGTTTGCTAAAAGCCGGGATGTCTGGTAATTTTGATGGTTTCTTCCTTCTGAATTGTAGTTTTCTAGTAAATGAATCGATTGGCTTTGTTATGATTCAGCGATTTGTGTTTTTGGTGAATTTTGCAGTTGCTAGATTCGACTTTTCTTGGGGAGACGCTAAAGCTCATCAGACTACACTCGAGAATCTGAGACTGGCCATAAAAAGCACTCAGAAGCTTTGTGCTGTATGCTCCTCTTCTTTTAGGATTTTCTTCTACAGTTACTAAATCTGCTGTTAGTGAATATACAGTGACCGATTGACAGCTTGATCCATTCTTTAAGATTAATGCACTTTCCTTATTAATTATGGAGTAATCAGTATTATATACTGAGTATATGGGTATATCCTATGTGTTTAAAGCAGAAGATGGGGGTGGTGGTTGAGGAGGGATTGAGGGAATATATTTACTTAGTTACTTTGGGCGATACCGTTGTTTATTAATGTCATTCCAGGCATCATTAGTCGCACAGTACGAGCAATCACATTTTTATCTGAAAATTAAGTAGTTACATTGGATAATGCCTTTTTTGACCATTTCTTTACTTAATTGCTTATCCTCAAACACTGCACTTCTATAGTTTTATATTCTAGTGTTCTGAGTTGTGATGTTATGTTTGTCACAAGAAGTAGATGAGTTAATATTGAAACTGAAAGGCTGTGGTTGCATTTCAATTCCAATATAAAACAATTATGTGAAGTGGTGATCAGTGAGATTGTTGAGATGTTATTTCACTCGACTTGTAAAATTTTCAGCTTCAGCAAATTGCATGTGTGAGATAATTGAACTTTTTAAGTACGTTGTGCGTGATGAACTGATGATAGTTCTTTTTTCAACTGTCAGGTCATGCTAGACACTGTTGGTGCTGAGATGCAAGTTGTTAATAGAAGCAATCAAGCAATCACACTTAAGGAAAATGAATTTGTCACACTCACACCAGACCAAGGAATTGAGGCTTCTTCGGAGCTACTTCCAATCAACTATGATGGACTTTCAAAGGTTTGTTAACAACTTAACACTAAAATTGTACTCCATATAGTCTATCTCCCCACATTGGATGGATTGGTCATGGACGAAGCATCATAATGGAGCATTGTAATTCTTAATCCCAGTGCAGTGCCTTGATTTGAAATGTTCAACTTTCAAAAGGAAGTTCAATTTCTAACGTGAAAGGCGATTTGCAAAAATTTACATATTTCATGCCACTCAATTCATGATTTCCCCAATGCTCACAAAACATATAAATGTTATACTTTTCTCAAGGCATTTTTGGCATTCCTATCTAACTTAAGGAGTTCTTTTCCCCTGGTGCAAGTGAAGTTAATGATTGATATCAATGTTTATCCAACATTTTGCTGTTATACTAGGCTGTCAAGCAAGGAGACACCATTTTCATGGGTAAATACCTGTTCACAGGAAGTGAAACGACTTCTGTTTGGCTGGAGGTAAGAGAAAGAAGAATTCTTGTCCCATTACTCCCATATGAAAGGAGATCAAATTCCCTTGTCCCAGTTTCCTTGCTTTACTCTATGAGATATCTGTTTCGGAATAGTTGCTGCGATCTAACTGGTAAATCTGAATGGTTTTTTTCTCAGGTTTCTGAGGTGAAAGGAAATGATGTGGTTTGTTTGGTTAAGAATTCTGCAACTTTAGATGGATCATTGTTCACCTTGCATGCTTCTCAAGTCCCAATTGGTCTGCCTACTCTGTCCGACAAAGATAAGGAGGTGAATGCTTTTACTGAATGTAGCTCAATAAAAGTTCGACCTTCCTAATGGAAGTCTTGTTCGTTTAATTTCTCACTCTACTTGGCTTGTTTTGGGCAAACCATTCTTATACAATCTTCTATGAGGGAGATTTTAGGAATGGATTTTGGAGTGCTAGTTGGTATGTAAATTGATATTTTGTTTCATTTAGACTTTCTCATATTTCTCCAAATGCTTGATTTTATTTGCATCATTTCACAAGTTTTCTTGACTTGGATAATCGGTAGAAATTAGTAGGTAGTGAGATTGAGAAAAAGATGTCACACGAGTCAACTAAGTGTAGTAAGATACTAAGATGATAGTACAAAAATAAAAACAGAGAAGTGATATGTTTTGGGACTTGGGAGCTAGAGAAATCATGTCTTCCCAATAAAATTCAGCTGGTTGAGAATATGTAAATATTTTTATTTTATCAAAGGATTGTAGAAGAATTGATGCATTTCTAGTGCACCTGTGCACCATCTCTTCGATGATCGCCTGATGAGGTATTTTGCTTGTGCAAAACTGCAAATTTATCTCAGGTCATAAAAACATGGGGTGTGAAAAACAAAATTGACTTCCTTTCACTCTCGTATACTCGACATGCAGAAGATGTCCGCCAAGTAAGCAATATTCCATTTTGCTTTTTAAGTTTTTAAAATTGAACATATATTCCCCCCTTTTATAGTTCCTTTCCTTGTTCCCTCATCTCAAGTAAACTTTCCTCCCATTTTCATAGGCTCGTGAATTTTTATCTACATTGGGTGATCTTCGTCAAACCCACATTCTGGCGAAGATTGAAAATGTAGAGGTAAGGGCACGCTATGCTGACTAATTTGCTTCATACATTTGTCAATGTTAAGCATCTATGCTAGAATTCATGATGTTTATAACTTGCTAAGATTATAACTTCTAATCTTGCAGGGTTTAACCCATTTCGATGAAATTCTACAAGAAGCAGATGGTATCATTCTTTCTCGTGGAAACTTGGGCATAGATCTTCCTCCAGAAAAGGTCTGTTTAGTAAATAAAAATAAGTTCAAATGTTCCTAGTGTACTTGTCCAAGGGTGATGTAAAGTTAATAGTTTTTATGCGCAACACTGCAACTTCAAGTAATATTTGATTATGCCAAGTATCTCTAATCCTGATATAGTGGTTTTCTTTGCCTACTTTTCTGAAAGGTGTTTTTGTTCCAAAGAGCTGCTTTGCACAAGTGTAATGTGGCTGGAAAGCCCGCTGTTGTGACTCGTGTTGTGGACAGCATGACCAATAACCTCCGACCTACTCGTGCTGAGGCCACAGATGTTGCTAATGCCATATTGGATGGTCAGGATTCTTTCCTACTCAAAATACTTTGATTAAATGCGCCTGCATGTTAGAGATTTTTGTCCTTTCAATTTTGTTTTTGAGCTCACTTGCTGGTGGCTGAATTAGTAACCTATACACGCTTTTACAATCGGAGAAGGGCGATAAAGGAAGACTAACCTGTTTCACTTTTGTCCTGTTGAATGGGTTATCAGGAAGTGATGCCATTCTTCTTGGAGCTGAGACCTTTCGTGGTCTGTACCCTGTAGAAACTGTATCTATTGTGGGTAAAATCTGCGCTGAGGTGAGTTTTGTAGTTTCTGTGCCATATGTTTATAATGTACAAAGATTTTAGGAAGATTGATTTGAAAACTTCATCTTGGATTTCGGTTGTCTCTACTTGTTGGTAGATAATGGTAGAATGAGTCTTACTCTTGCTAGAGTCACTACCTAACCTTTTGTCTTGTCTGCTATATAGGCTGAAAAAGTTTACAATCAAGATTTGTTCTTCAAGAAAATTCAGAAATATGTTGACGAGCCAATGAGTCATTTGGAATCCATCGCTTCTTCTGCGGTAATTCTTTTATCGATTCGTTTACTGTGATTTTTACATCATATCAACTCATTGTGATCTTCTTTATTGGATGATATTGTAACTTTCATGGTTTTATATTGTTTAGGTCCGTGCTGCCATAAAGGTTAAAGCTTCTGTCATTATATGTTTCACTTCCTCTGGAAGGGCTGCTAGGTATATTTCTCTTGGAAGCTTGACTGCATAGTTTACGCGAACATCGCCACCTCTTTCCTTGCCCAGCCACAGACCAAATTTCTTTATACAGAGCATCGTGTTCTGCATAACCTCTTGTCCTCTTTCCTTGCCCAGCCACAGACCAAATTTCTTTATACAGAGCATCATGTTCTGCAAATACTTCCCTATGCATCAAGGCAGCAATAATTCATTTCCTGTACTAAACAAGTTTTTATCTCAATCGTTATAAAGATGTTTAGAAAGTGATTTTGATCATTTACTCACTTCTATGCAGATTGATTGCAAAATACAGGCCAACAATGCCTGTGATCTCAGTTGTGATTCCTCGACTTAAGACAAACCAACTGAAGTGGAGTTTTACTGGAGCCTTTGAGGTATATTGCCTGAATCTGTTTTCTTTAACCCCAACAGGTTTCATAAAAATATTAATTTGGTCTAGTTTTAGAATCAATTTGACTTGTTTTTACTCTGATGACTGATCATTCCGTTTTCTTGGAAAACAAATTCAGATTTGCTTTGTTTTGCTGTCTAAATTCTGGTTTCTTGAAAAAGAACGCCATATCTGTATGCATCCATGATCCATCCTTGTATTCAGTGGGTGCTATGGTTCCGAAAGCTGGATTCTTTTTTCTTTTTGATAACCCGAAAGCTGGATTCTAGAATCATTGGCTTTGCTTGAACTCATTCTTTGTTTCTATTCCTTCAAAAGTTGTGCTTTGTGATGCTACCATGGTCGATCATTAATCATATGCATACTGATATAATCTTGATGGCTAAATATACATGTTTTCTAATACTCGAATACTTTATGAATGATAGGCGAGGCAATCACTGATAGTCAGAGGCCTCTTTCCCATGCTTGCTGACCCAAGACATCCAGTAAGTTGTCACATTCATTCAATTTGTCATTGATTTCCCACTAGGAAGTTTTTTGGCTTGATGAGCATAGCATGAAATGTTCCTCTAAGCGCTACTTGCGCTATACAGTATTTGTTTCTTATTCTCCTTCCTTTCCCGACTTTTGATGAACAATAGCGTTCCTATGAAAGTAAGGCCTTTGCGAACTGAATTGGATGTTTTAAAGCACCAATCGGCGTACTCATCTATATAAGCAGGCTTATGCACCAACAATTTGCTAATAACGTTGTTGCTTGTGTGTGTAGGCTGAATCGACAAACGCAACAAATGACTCCGTCTTAAAGGTCGCCCTTGACTACGGGAAGACGGCTGGCATAATCAAGCCACATGACCGGGTTGTAATCTGCCAGAAGGTCGGTGATTCCTCCGTAATCAAGATCATCGAACTCGATGAATAGAGCCCTAAGCACACACCATTGAACACCTACATATATATATGTAATGCAGAACCATGTTTCTCAAGCGCCCTTTTGATTGTTGGATTCGACCCATAATTTTGCTCAATTGTTGGCAAAACTCGCGACAGATTTGTTGCTGTAAAAGGTGCCCTTTCGACTTTTGTTCGCATTTACAATGTACTATGAAAATGTCAAGAAAATCGCATAGAAAGCTTCCATCTCCTAAACCTATTACACAAAAGAAGCCTAACAAACCCTACGAAAAAGTATGGGATCATTTCGACGCACCAAACACGCCCTAAAACAGAGACTGATCGGAGGAGGCGAGCTCGAGCTCCTTGTGTCTCAAGAGCAGCAGCATCCGCTGATTCTCGAGCCTCCGCTTCTCATTGTCGAGCTTCATCCTCTCCATCTCCCTCTCCTTCTTGCTGCTGTACACCGCCCACTTCATCCTCTGCTTCTCTATCTCCAGCGCCTCCCTCTGGTACTTGAGCCCCTCCTCCTCCACCTCCGCCGCCCTCGCCGCCACCCACTGCCTCTTCTCCCGCCCGCTCTTCCCCCCGTCCCCAATCACCCTCATCATCTCCCCCTTCAATTGCCCCCCTGGTCCTCCCTCATTCCCTCCCTGATCCTCTTCCTCCTCGAAATCATCATCCTCCTCCTCGTCCTCCTCTTCATCCTCGATCTGGCTCCGCTGAATTTGCTGGTGGTGGTGGTGATTGGGGTGCGGATTCTGCTGCTCAGGCGCCGATTCCGGTGTTGCTGCTGCTGCGGCGGCCGTCGCGTGGCCGCAGCTGTTGTGGTATGCGCACATCTCCCGGAAAAACAGGTGCTTTGAATTGAGGAGCTTGCGGACTTCCTCTTTGAGCTTGGGTGTGACGTCCATGGATTCCAGTAAGGACTGGTTCTCCACCACCCGGCAGGCGGTGCCGCGGCCGAGGATGTCGTTGACGCGCTTGTAGCGCTTGTTGAGGTCGTTGAACTTGTCCTCGCACTGCTGCGGCGACACGCAATAGCCCTTCTCCATCATCGCCCTCGACACTGACTTCCATTTCCCCTTCTTCTGCAGGGCGCCGGCGGCGGACGCGGCGGCCGAGGTCTTCGGCTTCTTGCTGTCGGGGGCGGCGCCGTCGGAGGACGCAGCGCCGGCGTCATCGCCGATGTAGTAGACGGCCATGATGAGGAGCTTGACCATGGTGTCAGTCCACTTCATCCGGTGCCAGGGGGAGGCCTTGCGCTTGTTGTCGCCGAGTCCGGCGCCGCCGTCGTCGTTGGCGCTGCCGTTGGGCTCGTCGTCGTCGCTGGCGGCGGAGGAGGGAGGCTTGGCGGCGTACTGGGGGTAGCTGCTCTGCCTTATGGAGAGCTGCGTTTGGGGGTGGGGGTGGTCGGAGGAGGAGAAGTCGACCATCTGGGCGGCGCTGGTGGCGGCGGAGGGGGGTGGCTGGCGGTTGTGGAGGGGCATTTCGAGGCCGATCATACCGGGGGTTGCCATGGTTGGGTACATCCGACTCTGCATCCCGCTAGAATCCATGTAGTTATTTTTTTTTTGTCTTGAACAAAATTCAAAATTCAAATGCGAGATTTAATTTGGTTTCCAAATTCAGAGATGGGAGAAAGAAAATGGCATTCCGGAAGGTACAAATTTAGGAGTCAAATAAAGAAGTGGCAGTAGGGGAATTATGTAAGAGGGGGGTGGGAAACTAGCAACTAGCAACTAGCAACTAGCAAGAGGGGGTTGAGACGACGGAAAACCGCCCATGGTTTAGGATCTGGTATTGGTGGAGGGGAAAGAGATACCGGGTGCTTGGATTGGTTTGGATTGGCGAGAGAGACCCACGGGTTTCCCAAACGTAGAGACCAGTCCCTTGTTTCCCCCCTTTTTTTTTTCCTTAAAAAAGAAACGTAAAAATCAATTTCGATACCTTTGGTTAGAGTTGACAATCCCTATTTAGGTTCAATTATATATATTGAGTCGGGCCATTTATCGGGTAGATTGTATGTTTAATAGGGTTTGAATTGGATTATGTAAGTTTTTGAGTTGGGTAAGTTCGAGTGAAAGAGATTTCGAGTTGGATTGGATTCGGATTAGGTCAAGTCTGGTCACATTCAGTTTTATTATAAAAAGACGATGGTTATTTTTGTTTATCTTAATTATTAACTATTAAACACCATTTATTTAGTTATATTATGTTTTATTATATGTAATTCATGTTATTTTAGTGTTTAAAAATAAGAAAATTAAAGTAATTATAAGGATGAGTTGAGTTTTGTCCGGGCCAAGTCAAGGATGCGTCAAGTATATGGGTTAGGTAAGAATTGTCTATGTTTGTCTCCATTCGGGTATTGGGTCAAATTGGGTTGGGCTCGAGTTCGAGTTGTGAACGACACTAGAATTTTTGGTTTCGGTCGAATTTGGATTCGAGTGGGTGGTGGGTTGGGTCTGTTTCTCGGGTCAGGTTAGATTTTGTCAGCTCTAGCTCTAGTCTTCAATATAGGTACGCAAAAGTAGATTACGTCATCGGGGATGCCAATTGGTCGATTATTGGTCTCTCTACAGTGACACTTTTCTCCTATGACAAATGTACGCAAAAGTAGATTACGTCATCAGGGATGCCAATTGGTCGATTATTGACAGTATTAGGTCTCTCTGCAGTGACACTTTTCTCCTATGACAAAAGTTCTGGTACTCCAGTGCAATATTGTCGTTGTTCGAGAACTAGGGTTGGAACATCAACATCATAAGTGATAGCCTTATTGTT
The DNA here is from genome assembly GCA_037127255.1 of Persicaria tinctoria. NCBI lineage: Eukaryota > Viridiplantae > Streptophyta > Magnoliopsida > Caryophyllales > Polygonaceae > Persicaria > Persicaria tinctoria. Next base: position 47,160,915 of record JBANSL010000006.1, on the reverse strand, counting down.
ATCAACTCTGTCGCTTGCAAGTGAAAAAGCTTATGAGAGATCGAGGAGATTATCATGGATATCCTGCATCTTATCCCTCACTTTGAATGGTTCTCTTGCACTTATGGGTTCTGTGAAGTCAACATGGTGGTGGACAAAGTGACAAATTTGAGCCATTTAATGGATTACACTGACATCGTGTCGCACCTAGAGTTTCTTTCCCTTGTTAAAAGGGACGTGATTAAGTGGTGAAACAGCAGAGTCTAACAACACCTAAAACCCTACCTTGTATAAAAAAGAAGAAGAAGAAAGGGTTACCACTTGCGACACGATATGTTTATAGTTTTTTTTTATCAGATTGAAAGTTAGCATTATTGCTTGTATGTGTTAAATAGCCCAACTGGACAAAATGATAAGCCATGCAAGCAATCTCCTTGAATATAGGCAAAATATGAACGTATTACGAAGTTTAAGTAATTAAGTCTAGGCAGAAAGCTGAGATAATCATCTCATTCACCAGATGACAGATTCGAATGACTCTGAGTGCATTTATAATACACACATTATCACATCTGATTTTGATTTGTTGGACATCAAGGTCAATAGACTCTTGAGTCTAGCTCTTAAAGGAAGTTTTCCGAATGAATCTGAATGCATTTATAATACACACATTATCACATCTGATTTCGATTTGTTGGACATCAAGGTCAATAGACTCTTGAGTCTAGCTCTTAAAGGAAGGAAAACTGTATACTTTAATAATTGATTAGTCTAATATGGAAGCCAAAAGAATACATTCCCATGAGAAAGGAGTGAACCAACAAAATTAAGTTTGAATAAAATGTTTGTTGGTTTACTTAATTTGATGTTATATTCTCTAAATAAGAGTTTTGTGAGTTTTTATATTCCAACCAATTATCATTATCATTTTTATTTGCGTCCCACTCTACTAGCCCTCTCTTCTTTAGTTGTGCGAAGAATGGTAAGGCATGATCCGCCAACCGCAAACAAAATCGAATGAGGTAATTTACTAACCCATTTAGCTTCTGAATGTCCTTATATGTTATGGGGGGAGTTCATGGAGAGAATGATCTCAGCTGTTGTGGGATTTACATATATCAATCCCTCTCTTAGTGATCATAAAGCCCAGGAATTTTTCGGAGTCCACTCCAAAGACACATTTCTTGAGGTTTAGACATATGTGATACCTTCTTAGAGTGTTGATGATCTCCTGTAGATTGAATGGATGATCTTACTTGGTCATTTCTTTTATGATTATGTTGTCAATATATACGATGACATTCCTCCCTATTTGAACTTTAAACACTTTCTTGATCATTCTCTGAAAAGTTGTGTCCGCGTTTATAAGGACAAAAGGCATATACGAAGACATTCCTCCCTATGTCATCAACATATACGATTACCTTCCTTGCTTTGACCTTTAATGATTATGTCATCAACATATACGATGACATTCCTCCCTATCTGAGCTTTGAACATTTTCTCGATCATCCTCTCAAAAGTTTTGCCCGCGTTTCTAAGGACAAAAGGCATAATTGTGTAGCAAAAAGTTCATTGATTGGTGATGAAGATGATACCAGTGGCGGATGACTGAGGGAGCAATCAAAATTTTCAGAATTAGGTAAGATTTTTTTCTTTTCTAGGTCATACTTTGTTTAGGTGGGCTTAATTTAATTTGTGCTCAATTTTTTTCCAAAATTAGTAGTCACCCTTCTTCCACATATATAATGAAAAGTTTCAATATTCAATTCAATTAATACGTAACACGCAGAAGTGGCAGCACGTAACATGTTTCTTTTTGCCGTTTATCAAACTTCAGTCGTTTAATTTTGATTTCCGAACTCCTTTACCATTTCTTTGTCATGACTAAAACTTTTCCGCTCACCTAGCTTTCATACATTAGATTCGCCACTGGACGGTACTCTTCTCAAGTGGATACATCTTTAGTTGGTTGTACCCGGAGTACGCATCAAGAGAACTCAACATTGCATGCCCTGCAATGGTGTCTACCAGTTCGTTAATGGATGGTAACAAGTACCTATCTTTGGGGAATGCCTTATTTAGATCTTTAAAATTGGCACACATTCTCCATTTACCGCTATTATTTTTTACTAGGATGACATTTGTGAGCCAGGTTGAATCGTTGATTTCTCATATGAAACCTAATTGCAACAACTTGTTAACTTCTTGCATAACCGAATCTACTTTCTCCTACCACATCTTTCTTTTCATCTAAAAAACTAGAGTGGCATCACGATCTATCTCGAGGGAGTGTTGGGCGATATGATTTGATAATTCTTTGAGCTTCTGGGACACCATGCGAAAATGTCGTGTGAATTCCTTAGTATCTTCTTGACTCAGTCGAGGCGGGAGGAGCAACTGTCCCAAATATAACTTTTCTGCAATATCTGGGTATGGTGAGCAAATTTTTCTTTTTTCATCGACCCTATTTGATACTCTTTTGGGTCGTACCTCTAAATCAACTTTCATACTTTCCGGTCTCATGTTTACCCTACTGCTTTCACCAACTTCTGACCTTAACAACACTCGATCTTCACTACGAGTAGTGTTTTGACGTGATCATGCCCCTTCTTCATGGAAGCCAAGCAATAGAGTCGTCTCTCAAGTTGATACCCGCGAACTTCTCCTGCATTTTCTTCCATGATAGGGAATTTAATGCTGAAATGATAAACAAAGCAGACTACCTTGAATTTAAAGGGAGGTTGGCACCCCTCCCTCTGATAGTATTTTGTCTTATGTTTGTTGGTGCCTAATGAAGAGGGCCCTCCCGGTATAATGTTGATGCACCCATTAGGGAAGGGACGATGGGGCTGAGGACGTGGATTTCCTCGATTAGGTTTTCTACCTTGGTATCCTCTACCTTTGGGGTGACCCCATAAATCATAATACATGAGGGGTGGGGGACATTTATTTTGCTAATGACAAAATACTATCAGAGGGAGGGGTGCCAAAACAAATGTCCCCCACCCCATAAATCATAATACATGAGGGGTGGGGGACATTTGTTTTGCTAATAATGGAAAGAAGAAGTCATAGCCCGATTGTGGCCCTTTATACAGAGATGTTTGGACATATCCACTATTTTGTTGTTCAAGCAGGCTGGGTGGATGGACAACAAGGGGATGTCATTTATACTTATTATACTGTACTTCACTGCAGATAGGTTATGGTGAAGGAGAAATGAAGGGATTCCATTGTTGGTTGTCGCAATGAGGCGCATCATTTTTTCTATTCTGTCGAAACATATTCTCTATCTTTCTAAGAAAGGAAGGGTTTCCCTTATTTTCCTTAGTGTCGGAGCTCGTGGCCTCCAAAGCATGGATTTGTTTGGACATATAATTGCAGAGTTTGTCATATGTAGATGATTTTTTCTTGAAAAAATGCGTCTTGAAGTTCCATTCGACCATGTTCTCCATTAGGATTATGATCGCGAACTGCTCGTTAAATTGAGGGATTTGGACCATCGTATTGGTAAATCTGTTGAAAAAGCTTCCTAGCGATCTCAAGTGTTCATGCTTTATGGAATTCAAATCCACCATGGTTCTTTTCCGCGTACAAGCATTGTCGAAGTAAGCAACAAAAACCTCGCATAGCTTAGAGAAACATCCCGTTGAATATCTAGAAGCTTGGTAAACCAACTCAATGCTTCTCCACTTATGTTTGATGGAAAATATCGACAGAACATGGCGTTGTTGGTTTCATTCATTCCCATGATCATCATAAAGTGGTCTAGGTGACCATTGGGATCAAAGCTTCCATTGCACTTTTGGATAGTTATGTCCCGCCATCTTTTTGTGACTCCGTGTTGTTCCATTGGGGTTGGGGGGTAGTGCTATTTCCAAGGGAAGATTTCCTATTGAAGGAAGCAAGGTGTAATCCATTTGATGTATATAGTCGTTCGTTTCTCTCATTGGATAATCATTGAGATCTTAGGCTTCACCCCCTTTGCTCTCAAGAAGATGTTGTTGATCATAATCCTCTCTGAACAGGTTGAAATTCTTACTCACAATTCTTTGAAGAGCACTTGTAAATATCCAATGTAAGCAAAGGAGAGTTGATACCATAAAGATTTCGTATGGAGGACTCTGTGATCACTCCTCGATTAATATCTAGTCGGGGAACCTTGGTTCCGGTGATCGCGTTTGAGGTCCATAATCTGTAAATTGTAATACATGATGTATGGAAAGGTTTACAGCGCATAACTTATTAAGATGGATTTAGTTTTTAAATAAAGTGTTGAAACAAGGGAAAATGCAGAATTTGAAAAATGATTACAGGGAGCCTTCCATTAACAAAGGTTTCCACAGACAATGCCAATGAAATGACACCAAAGAATCCTTACCTTTAATCTTCTTTGTCTTTGAATCCTGTTTCATTTTTAATGATTTTTCATACCTGTAAATGCCTAATTATTTGGGATTGAAACAGTGCATGAGATACGATTCGATAAATTAGGGTTTGCCTCAATTTGGCTTCAAAGTATGATATTACTATTCACTTGCCTTCCTTGGGTTTTACTTCTGGTTAATTCTTTTTCTTTAGGAGTCGATTCGATACCTTTTGGAGATTTAAAAACTCAACTTCTTGGGTTTTTACTTCGGGAAGGGGTTATAGAGATTCTCTTTGTTTTTCCGGTCCCTTTTGCCTTGGGTGGAGGGGGTATTTATATATACTACATGTTTACAGAAAGGGAGGATCAAGCTTCTTTTAAGGGGATTTTGAGTCCATGAATCCATTGCGAAGAAATAGTACGCAGGGTATTTTGGTTATAAACATAGCATAATTGTAATAATGTTGATCGCGATGGCAATGTGCTGAGTTTTGGAATAGATTCATCATTAGCAATTTGTTTATTTTTCATAGGGTTCTTGTGATGATGATATGCATTTATTGCGATGAGAATTTTTAGGGTATTGTTAGTGTTGATTTTAAGTTCTTTTAAAGCATGGCGAATTTGAAGATTTAAAACTTAGAGTTTCTCTGTTTGTAAAAAATTCGAAACCCTACATCTATAATTCGTATCTTTGTCGGATTCAAGCATGAAAATGAACAATAAAATTGATACTCGATCCTAAAATCTTGATATTTGGCCTAATACTTTTGTGCCCTACTTTTTTTTTATATGTATTTTCTTTGACAACTTCTTGAGACTTCGATAGAGAAGTTCATTATACTATGCCCACAAAGAAGGTCATTACACTGTTCATCTCCTGTGCAATTAAGAGCTCTTGACCAGTGAGCTATTACCCACTCTTTCTAAGGTCGTTACTTCTAAGTAAACCTCTTGGTTGTCTCTCCACCCCTACCTCTTTTATCAATGGATTGTGTAATAAGGTTTATTATAGATAAAGAGGGAGTACCTATAATACCCCACCCCTACCTCTTTAGCAGGGGAGATTGTAACACCCCTTCCCAAAGTGGATGTAATAAAGATGTTGAGAGTGATTTATAAGGGATTTAAACTCTACTCAAATACAAGAGCTCATCATTTTCCCATTTTAAATGGGAACAACAAACCTTATAAAATTAGGTAACATGTATGAGTTTGTTGGAGTGAGTTTGATGACATTGGAGAGGTGAACGATAATAAAGTGGGATACGAGTCATACAATACCATGGGTGCATCGAAAGAAGGCGGCTTGGATATAAGATAGTTTGTAAGAAGGCGACTTAAATATGAGATAGTTTGTTGGAGTGAGTTTGATGAAATTGAAGAGGTGAATGATAAAGAAGGCATCTTGGATATAAGGTAGTTTGTTGGAGTGAGTTTGATGATATTGGAGATGCAAACGATAGTGAAGTGAGATGTAGGCTAATGAAGTGTGGCCAATTGTGTAACACACTTAGAAATCTTGAAGTCGTGCTGATTATGTGTGGGTTGTGGCCTAGAATCTTGAAGTGAGATGTAGGCTGATGAAGTTTGTGCTAATTTTGTGTGGGTTGAACGACCACGTGTTTATAGAAAGGGAGAATCATGCTTCTTTTAAGAGTATATTGAGTTCATGAATCCATTACGAACAAATAATAAGCAAGTATTTTGGTTATAGCGCGCATATCGTAATTGTAGTAATGCTGATCGCGATGGTAATGTGCCGAGTTTTGGCGAAGATTCATCATTAGCAATTTGTTTATTTTTTCATACGTTTCCTTATGATGGTTTGCAGTTATTGCGATGATAATTTGTCAGTGTTGATTTTGAGTTCTTTTACATCATAACCAGTTTGAAGCTCTAAAACTCAGAGTTTCTCTCTTTGTCAAAAATTCAAAACCGCACATCTCTAATTTGTGTCTTTGTTGGATCCATGCATGAAAATGTAAGCTAAAATTGATACTTGACCCTAAAATATTGTTATTTGGCCTAATACACTTTTGTTCTATATATTTTTTGTGATGTATTTTTCCTTGCAAGCTTCTTGAGACTTCGATGGAGAAGTTCATTATAATATCATGTCCATAGAGAAGTTCATCATACTGTTCATCTTCAACGCAAGAGAGCTCGATAATTGAGCTACTACACACTCTTTCAAGGGTAGTTACTTCTAAGCAAACCTCCTGGTTGTCTCTGCACCTTTAGCTAATACCTCTTTTTTATCAATGGATTGTGTAACAAGGTTTATTATAGACAAAGAGGGAGTACTTGTAACACCCCACCCCATATTAAATATAATAAGAGCATCTTCAGTAACGGATCTTTAGGCCTTTAACCACCGCCAACTTAGCAAAAAAGAAAAAAGAAAAAAGGAAAGGGCCATGAGCCCGGAAAGAAAGTCTCGCTTGCAAGTGCTGCGAAATTAGAAGCCCATAGTGCAACCATCGAGGCAACACTTGTATTATTGTATACTCCCTCCGTTTCCTTTTAATTGACTTTTTACTATTCATGCACGTTTTTTAAGGTGTGAAAAACTATATGAAATAATAATTTTTTTAAATATTTTTTTCGACAATCTCATACTTATTGATGATAAGTATAATATTATTAAAAAAATATTTTTAAAATATTAATATTTAATATAGTTTTTATCGTTATAAAACTACGTGCATAACTTGAAAAAGTCATTTAAAAGGAAACGGAGGGAGTATGTTTTTTTAAAATGATTTTTCTGAATTTTTTGAAATTAAAAAAAAAAAATTTTAAACGTAATTTAATTTTATCTATCCATAGACACCCATATTGCATATATGTTTAGAATATTTTTTTGGGTAAATTGCAACTAATATCCCAACCTTTAGGGATAGTTGCTTTCAATACCCTAACCTTGTAAAATTTCACAAAATATCATAACCTATACTATTAGTTGCACTTAACACCCTATCAGATTCTTAAATTTTAAAAATTACCCACATCATACAAAAATTACAAAAATCACCCATATTCATAAAATGTTTTCAATAAACTCCTAATAAATTTTAAAATTTGAAATTAAAAAAATCTCTTACAATTTAAGCCAACCCAACCCAGCATCCAAAAATAATTATAACAGGTATATAAAATCTACTTATTTAAAATATAATATAATTACTTTAGCATCTACTCATTTAAAATTTTAATATAATCAATCAAAATAATTAATTATTTATCTAAAAAAACATACATTATAATTAAAATATAAATTTATATAAGTCCGTCTCGATACATGCCGATTTGTACATCTATATATTCCCTATATATTATTTGATACGATATATAATGTCTTTTTGGTTAATATTATGTTATATATACTAAAACTAATACATAATATCTTATAATGTATCACACATAAATTCCATGGTATTAAAAAAATGATTCTATAAGAAATGTTTAACATAATAATTTTACAAAAATAAAATAAAGTAGATTTAAAAAAATAAATGGTACAAGATATGATAACCGTTTGCAATCAATAATTATATAATAAAGATATACTAAAAATAATATGGTAAAAAATAATAATTTTATCATATTATTTTTAATATATCTTTATCATGTAACTATTTATATATTACAAACGGTTATCATATCTCATAGCATTTATTTATTACAATCAACATTATTTTATTTTTGTAAAAGTATTATGTTTAAGATAAGTAATTAATTATTTTGAGTAATTATATTTAAATATTAAATGATTAAATGCTAAAATAATTATATTATATTTTTAAAGGAGTAGATTTTATATACTTGTTATAATTATTTTTGGATGGTGGGTTGGGTGGGCTTAAATTGTAAAAGATTTTTTTAATATCAAATTTTAAAATTTATTAGGAGTTTATTGAAAATATTTTTAGGAGTTTATTGAAAACATTTTATGAATATGGGTGATTTTTGTAATTTTTGTATGATGTGGGTAATTTTTTAAATTTAAGAATCTCATCTAGGGTGTTAAGTGCAACTAATAGTATAGGTTAAGATATTTTGTGAAATTTTACAAGGTTAGGGTATTGAAAGCAACTATCCCTAAAGGTTGGGATATTAGTTGCAATTTACCCTATTTTTTTTAATAATTAATATCCATATATTCTTTATGAAACATTAAAAAATTGTTTTTTTTGACACACATTTTATTATTAAATAAATACAAAAATAAATCATAATAATGGAATAATTTATTAAATAATATTAAAAAACATACCCAATGCTATGTTTTTTTTTGAAATTTTGTTCCGTTTACAACAACAACAAGAATAGTAGTAGTAGTAGTAATTGAGTAAATTAAAAGATAAATAGGAAAAAAGTAAGTTAAGGGCCCGAGAGTCGGGATCATGAATGCGGGTACAAATAATAAAAATTTGGAATGGAACCCTTAAGTTGATGTGGCACAGAAAAAGTAAGTTAAGAGCTTAGGCTCGAGCTCACGAATGAATATGCTCTAAAGCTATTGTGAGTAATTTATAAATGTTTCAAGCTTTACTTATGTCACAACAGCTCTTTATTTTAAAGCTTCGAGTGAGGACAATGAACCTAAAAGAACTAGGTACATGACATGAGGTTGTGCCTCATAATACCTTGAGTCTTATAGATGGTATGAGATAGGGTTGCTCAAAAAGTGAACCGGCCCGAAAACCGAACCGAAACCGACCCGAAAATCCGGTTTCGGCCTAGCCCGAAAATGTTTCGGTTCGGGCTACGGTTCACAAAAAAATTAATTTCGGTTTCGGGCCAAAAACCGGAACCGAACCGAAAAATCCGGTTTCAGTCCGAATGAACCGTATGTGAGGAAACAGTGAATGGAAATGTGTTATATATAAACATATATATTACGTACAGTACATAACTACATATAATGTGTATATATATAGAATATTACACTATTTCGATCAATGTTATATATTAGTGTATATATATTAATATATTAATATATTAATATACGTATAATATATAGATACTGTATATATAGAATACTCCGTATTACACGATTACAGTGTTGTATATTAGTGTATATATATTAATATACATATATAGATAGATATTAATATATATTAATATACATATATATTATATCCGGCCATTGTGTAATTTATATTTAAAAAAAAGATTCAATCCAAATTGTAAGAGGTCGTTTTTTCGGTCTTTTCGGTCCGTGGCCCGAAAAAACCGATAACCGAATACTCGGTTTCGGTTCGGGCTTCGGTTCGACCTCCTAGAAAAATCGTGCCGTCGGTTCTAGCCCGAACCGTTTGACTCGGTTCGGTTCGGGCCGGTTCAGCCCGTTTGAGCCACCCTAGTATGAGAGATAACTATGGGCTTGGAGATAGAGTATGCTCCGCCCGGAGGGTAGTCCTTGGACTTGATGCGGTCGTCATTAGTTACCAGGGGAGATTGTCACACACCATCACACAGTGGATGTAATAAAGATGTTGAGTGTGATTTGTAAGGGATTTAAGTTATATCCATATACAACAACTCTTCATTTTTTTTAATTTTAAATGAGAACAATAGACCTAAAAAATTAGTTATCATTATGTTAGAGTAAGTTTGATGACATTGGAGAGGCGAATGATAGTGAAGTGAGATATAGGAGTCGTACAGTATAATAGAGCGCATCGAAAGAAGGTGGCTTGGATATGAGGTAGTTTGTTGGAGTGAGTTTGATGACATAATGAATTATAAAGAAGGCAACTTGGATATGGCATGAGGTAGTTTGTTACAGTGAGTTTGATGACATAAAAGGTGCAAACGATAGTGAAGTGAGATGTAGATTGATGAAGTTTGGCCAATTGTGTTACAAAACTTAGAAACCTTGACCTCGTGCTGATTTTGTATAGGTTGTAAGGTTGGTATGATACGGTAACCACCACAAAATGGAGATTACCACGTATCAACCACCAAATAATGGTACGCTAATTTTCGTACCATGTACAAATCACAAGTCGTGGTTGCCACATATATTTATGGTAACCATATTTGTAGTTATAATCGGTAAATTATCATAGTTACCAAGCTAGATTTCTATTTGTATTTTTTTGGAAGCCTCACAATTATTGAACGAGAGTAATCAAAGTTATTGAATTGAAGAAATTTAAGGAGAAATTGGATGAATGACTTAAAGACTGGACATGTCGAACGTCTTCAACTAAAAGGGGAGGCTGAGAAATGGAACCGAAAAACCTAAATCCCACTAAGAGAACGCGCTCTCTCACGCGCGCCCCCTCACCTCTATCCCCAAACCAAAGCGACAAAGAAAACCCAGAAAAAACTCCCAAATCGATTGCTCTACAAAGCTTAATCCAATCCCATGTTTAGTCATTGATTCGATCTATCAAATTAAAGAGCTTCTGGCACTAGATCTGGCCTAACAGATGGATCCCGATGGGGGTGAAGGGGCGCCTGCTTTCTCTGCTAGGGTTTCGATAACACGGTTCAATCAAATCGGCTATATAGTCTCTTCTCGCTGCAACGATCGCTACTTTCAGCAGGTTTTCCTCTGGTTTATCCTCCTCTGTGTTGTACGGAGGATTTGACGAAGGCTTCTTCTCGGATGTCCTGTTTTGGGAAGTTATCGTTCGTAATCGGCTTCACCTTCTTTTCTTCCCTAGTTCGCTGAGATGTTGGGAGACAGACCCCTCTAATCATGGGTATGCTCACCCAACTCACTCCTACTCTTCTTCTCCTCTCATATCCCTTCTACTTTCTGAGTTTGCAGCCTGGATCTTCTTCAACCCCTATGAATTAGCTTTTATGGCTAATAACCCATCTAAACTCAAAGAGAAGGGGATTCTCTCTGAGAATCCACCGACAAAAAAAAAAAAAATCAATTGGGAAGCCCTCGGGTGAACCTCAATCTAAACTCAATCCCTCCAAGTCGACCAAAATCGACAAGGGCAAAGGGCAAATCAACCTTAACATATTCTACAACCAACTCCAAAAATTCAACACACTCTATGCACTCTGGATTGTCATTTGTATTTTGAAACTCAAATTAATCTGTATTGTCTGCCTTTTAAATCATGAACGAGATCAATACAAGATATCAATGTACAATTTCCTTTTGCTGCTGTATGATCTACCAGTCTATCTTCTCCTACTGTTATGGCCAATACTTTTACATTCTTTACACACATACTCAACTAGATACTCTTTCTAACTAACCCATCCACTAGAACTTTACTACATTCACTATGCAATTTGGACTATCCTTTGTATTTTGACTCTCAAACTGACATGTGCTATGTGCTATTTGAATCATGTAAAACATAGTTATAAGATAAGTGATTTATCTACATATAACCCTCTTCTCACCATAACTCAGTTTAGGCCAATACATTTATCGGTTTTACACACATACTTAACTGTATACCCATACCAGTATCACTATAATTCAGTTAGAAGCATTTCTAACACTGCTCGAGGGGCTTTGCCCCTTGAGGAATGTCTTTACTTATCTATGACACAGGAATACTCATTCATACACTCACCTAGTTGGTGGTTTGGACCCATTACTAGAATTATTCCAATCACAACAACTGTTTGCAGCTGCTGCTTGAGACCAACACACCAGAATCATCAAGTTGGCGCCACTACTTTGGTCTCCTGCAGTGGCCACGTGGTTCGTGTCCATGCTTCAATCGTCTATGGCTGGGTGCTTCAGTTCAATGGGGTTGGGCTTCAGTTTACTAGGTTCCGAGGAATCTGTTCTCATCATGGCTTCTGCTGGTTCTTGGACCTGCTGGGTCTTCGCTTTGGCAGGTATGTCTACACTCTACACAACCCCTCTCTTTCTCTCTAAAATCCAGAAGCTACCTGAAATCTGCTCATTTAATCCTTCCTTGTGTTTTCTTGATTCCTATTTAAACTTTTACAATGTTCAATCAAATGCTCCTCTTCCTACCATCCTCCATTCTCGCCCTGTACTTCAAAAAAAGTTATTTGCTTTTACTGCCTTGATTTACTGTAAGTCTCACTGTTTTGCCTTTATGGCTACCAACCAAAATACTAAAGGGAAGTGGATCCTCAATGAGGTTCCACCAACACCCATCGAAAAACAACACAACAGGAAACCTTCGGGTGACACCAAAAAACCCAATACCCCATCAAAAACACTGAAAAGTGACAAGGGAATGGCAAATCTATGGTTTCTTGGTGGCTTTTGGTTCTGCTTGAAGTATGCCACTGCTTCACCTTGCACTGATCATGATATATGGCCTTCAATGCCTATTAAGTGCTACCTTTGCTACTATAATATTATGAAATTAGGTTTTATGACACTCCTATCAGCTCCTTACTTGGTGATCGTAACAGAGCATTCTGATTTCTCTGGCTTGTACGGATTCAATCTTCACTGTGTTGCTTTAATGGCAAACAAACAACCTAACAAAGGGAAGCCTTCAGGTGACACCCATAAAAAATCCACTACATCCAAGTCACTCAAAGGTGATATGGATAAATGGAAACTTTATCTTGATTCACTCTTTACCCAATTGCAACAGTTTCAACCCAAACATCGCCTATTAAGTGCTACCTTTGCTACTATAATATTATGAAATTAGGTTTTATGACACTCCTATCAGCTCCTTACTTGGTGATCGTAACAGAGCATTCTGATTTCTCTGGCTTGTACGGATTCAATCTTCACTGTGTTGCTTTAATGGCAAACAAACAACCTAACAAAGGGAAGCCTTCAGGTGACACCCATAAAAAATCCACTACATCCAAGTCACTCAAAGGTGATATGGATAAATGGAAACTTTATCTTGATTCACTCTTTACCCAATTGCAACAGTTTCAACCCAAACATCGCTTTACTACTGATGCCATCCTTGTTGGGAGGGCATTTGGTACCCTATCGACTTTAAAAAGCTTGAAACCAAGCTTAATACATGTTATGCTTGTTTGACAGCTTTTCTTATTACAAAATATGCTATTGTCAATTTATCTGTTTGCTTGACTTGGACCAATGCTTTTGCCTGTAATCCATCTAACTCAATGAGCTTGAATATTCAACGGTTGGTTTGTACATTGATTTCTCCTTTTCAAAACATATTTATGTTATATTACTCCACACACCAGATTCTTATCACTTTAAATGCCTTACTGCTCTCACATTATCATGGTATGTGTGTAAGAGCAAGCACTAACTATGCTCGAGACTCGAGAGAGGTTCTCTCTCTCTCTCTCTCTCTCTCTCTCTCTCTCTCTCTCTCGGAAAATATACATTCACACACTATGCAGATTCAGCTTCCAGAGCAAATTAAATCTGAAGGAACTCATGGACAAGCATCAATGCAATCAGCACTTGGATACCAAGCACTCATACCCGGATTGCCAGCTTCTAGGCACAATGAGGATCTTCACCTATACCAAGGAGAGAAAACACATTCAAGGTACACGAGCTTCCATCAAATATTCATTAAGACAAGCACATGTAAGAAGAAAACATTTCACTCTTGTACTCATGCTGAGAGAAATACATTATCCCTATATAGTCTTGATTCTAATTTGGTTAATTGACAAGAGGAAAACCTGTCGTTGTTCTTGCCAAAGAATACTCAAACTTACTAACTAGTATAGCGTGCAAGCAAGAGATCGATCCACAGGGAAATCTATTAAATTCAAGTCTAATTCTAATTGCTAAGAGAGAAAAGGGGGAGTTTTTAGTGTGAAAATGGTCCGCCTTTTAGCAAAGCAGAAGCAAGCAAACAAAGTGAATTGATTGTAAAATTCAGTTGAGGGAAATAGTTTCACCTACAATTTATCACTTCGATTGATGAATTCGATCCTTGTTTCAGCCTCTAGTTCTTGTCTTTTCCTATCAATGTCCTTGTCCAGATCTTAGGTAAATTACTAGTCCTACGAGTCCTAGCAACCCTTATCTCTAAATAACCCTAACACGGTTAAGATTCAACCTAGAGATAGCATTAAGATTATGAATTAACCAAGGTACATATAATATCAAGCTACGAGTCGATATTCAACATGTATTCAACTTCCTACACATCCAATTAGTCCTACGAGTCCTAAAGGGATATGATTGCCACTTGGGTTAAGGTTCGCTACGAGGAATCTACAAAACCCTAGCAATTGAATGAATCTACTCTAACTAGTCGGCCAGGCCAGAGAGAATAAAACACATTCAAGCAATTAAGCACAAGGAAGTCAAAACATTGCAATAGGAATAAGAACTAGATTAAGAAACTCACAATTCACCAATCAAAGATCCAAACTGTAGGCGAAACCTCGAGAGTTTAGTTGCTCATGCTCAACGACGCTCTCAACAATGGTGTAAAGTGCATAAGGTGAATGAACGAAATAACTAGAAAAGCCTTAAATAGTCTAGAGAAATTCGGCCCAAAATAACATAATAAAACCCTAAGTAAAATCCGGAATTGACGATCAGCTACTGCACGGGCCGCGGGGCGGCCAGGCCAGGCCGCGAGGCGGCCGGCGATCAGCGAAGTTCCTCGTTTCTTCCTTCGAGCCGCGGGGCGGCCAGAGATACTGCGGGGCGGCCTGCGATTCTTCCGAGCTCCCTCCTCTTCGTCTCCAGCAGCTCCTAAGTCCTTCTGTAACTCGTTTCCGCTCTTTTCAATATCATTTCACCTCCAATCTACTTTTCCTGAAATAAACAATAAACTCATGTAGATTCCGCCTCTTCTAACTCAACAAGTGATAATGCAAATTCAACTAAATAAATGCAATATTCACACCTAAATAATGCTAAATGCAATCTATTATGCAATACTAAACATGCTCTATCAAATTCCCCCACACTTGAACCTTTGCTTGTCCTCAAGCAATAGAATAACTCAACTTTGTAGCCCCACAGAATAGCAATTCATGTATCCACACCTCAATATTATTTAAGTGCATGAAAACTAGCAAACACAAAAGATTAATAACATCATAGCACATAATTGGAATAATCAATGAAATCAGGCAACCATATTCATTCTAGACCTCACAAAGGATATGTGTTTCACTCCCGCTCAAGTGTTTAGGTTTATGATTACGCTCAAAACTCAATCTTCAAAAACTTAGCTACAAAAGCCTTGCACCAGTGTTCTAAATCTCCACCGCTGGTGACTCTACACACAACAAAAATCATGAGGTCTTTCAATTGGGTTGTAATGGGGCCAAGGTAGAACATATAAGGTATGGAAATTTTTTTGGTCATGTGGTGCTCATAATCCGGGAACTAAGGAAGCAACCAAATCATACAACCACTCATAAACATCTCATACCATATCTCTATAATGGCAACCAACACCAATCTCAAGCATAAACTTTACAAACCATACTCAACTCATTCTTTTATTCTCTTTTTTTTTTTTTTTAATGCTATATCAAATGATTTTCCTTGACTTTTACCCCTAAGTGAATTTTATCCTCCTTAGGTCCCAAGTAATAAATATGCTAGCAAGAATCAAAAATCTCATAAATACACCTCCAACATACAATCCACCACTACAAACCATCATCCACACTATAGATATTCACCAACTATCCCTAAATTCCCGGATGGGGTCAGGCTATAATGGGCTATGGACTCATCTTGTGGAGCTATAAAAGAATAGGCAATTAGGCTCAAACTGGCTTCAAGCAGAGGATAATATGTAAGGTGGGAATAAAGTCAAATAGGGCTAATAAAGGTGCCTCAATCATGTTTAAGTCATGTGCAGAAATCATAAAATGCAGCCTTGAACAAGATATCTCAATGCAAGTCAAAGAGGAAGTAATCGAAGAGAGTACACACAACAAGCAAGAGGACTAAATAAAGTGTAGTCCTGAATAGGCCAAAATAAGCTTACCAGGACATGTCTAGAACTTCAAGATCACCCAAAAATTCAAGATTTTATGCGCTCAATCATCAATCAATCATGCCCACCAAATAGTATAGAAAACATATATCGAAGGCTTCAACAATCCAAGCACATCATGGGGCATAAATCTCAATAGAAAATATAGAGGACAAACGGCATCCACATGGGGAAATAAGACCTATTCCTAATAATGCAAAAACTAAAACTGTTTTTTTTTTATTTTTTTATTTTTTATTTTTTTCAGAATAGAAATACTAATTGCAAGAACTAAATATGCATACAACCGATATAAATAAACATGCAACCTTAAGACTTAAAATGCAAGTGCAAATAGAACCAAAATACAGAGAGTTTTCAAGTCTTCTCCCCCACACTTAAACCTAACATTGTCCTCAATGTAGAAAAGAGAACAAAAACATCAAAATAAAAATAAAAAGGGAAATGAAAAGAAACAACTAACATGCTCACTGATGAGGTTGGGGGGGGGGGGGGCGGCGGATATGGTGGGAACTGTGGATAGGCGAATCGATAGAAGTCCTCTTGCCTCTGCCATATCTGCTCATGCATCCGTCGGATCGCCGCATGGCTTTCAGAGACATCATCCAGGCGAGCGGTCAAGCCACGGACATCACGACGAATGTCTCCAACCTCCACGTACAGCTGCTGGTTGTGGTCCCACATCACATCCTGACGTTGGGACATCTGCTGCTGGTGCTCCCACATTGCGTCCTGACGACGCGACATCATCTGCTGATGCTTCCACATAGTGTTCTGCTGGAGACGTAAATCGGCCATCTGCTGGTGTAGCGTGTAGTCTGAACCAGCACCAGCTGTGCCAGAAGGTCCAGCTCCACTGCCTCCAAAATCCGTCTCAACTCTGGGAACATCCTCAGCATCTTCCTGCTCAGCGTCAGGAGCTTGCTCCGCATTATCATCATCATCCTCAGCCATCTCATCTCCCATAAAGAAATCAGCAGCTGTAGGGCCAAAAGGGAGAGGACGGGGCAGTCTCAACTGAACACTCCCCTGATGGCCTGCCCTCCAGATCCACATCGGCGACCTGCCCTCCAGGTGGCCAGCTTTCCTCAGTTGGGCCTCATCATATAGAAAGGATCCATGCTGAGCATCATGGACAGCGCTCACGTCGATGCAGGTGCGAGCGATGAGGGTGATAAGACCCCCAAAGCTGATAGTTGCCTTGTTGCGCTTGTCCATTATGTCCTTGCAGTTCATCAAAAAGAGATCGACCTAACCCGGAACGACAGGGCTCTCCGGCGTCAGACACCATAGGAATGACATGTCCTTCAGCGAGATCTTGTTGACCTCAGCCTGTGCAAAGAAGGTGTTCGCCAGCACCTTGTGAATCAGTCGGAGTGCGGGATGGCGAATACCGGAGTTGTACTGGCCCTTCTTGGCCTCAAAAGGCACCCTAGTAGATGCCATCCAGAAAGCAACATGGCCCTCACCCTTGCAGACATCAAGCCAACCAGCAGTCGGCGCAGCAGTACCACCCAAAATCTGTGCTAATCTCTCCTTGGATAATGTAAAATCTCTCCCAAGAAACCGAAACTCAATAGCAGTACGTCCCACACTCAAGGTTGCTAAAAATTCCTTACATAAACTAGGATAAGTGGGCGCATTCTTCTCTAAAAACTGTCCCAACCCTCCATGCTCTAACAGTTGCCTAGTGCATATATCCATCTATAATAATCTCAACGTAGGCTCATGAAAGAACTTCGTGACAAAGAAATTCCTAGTGTTTAAACCGTTCCATTTCTCTTTTTGACTTCTACTCATTCCGTGAGGTCTCGACATGATGAATCGGAGCTAAAAATTTACACAAAAGAAATGGAAATCCAGAAAAAAAACTCACGGAATTTGGCTTATGCAGAGGCCGCGGGGCAGCCGAGGATGGCGACGGGGCGGCCGGCGACAGAGGTGGCCGCGGGGCAGCCGAGGATGGCGACGGGGCGGCCGGCGACAGAGGTGGCCGCGGGGCGGCTCGGCTGGTGACGGGGCGGCCGGCGATTTTCTGGATCTGAACTCCCCGACGTCGGATCTGCTCTCCGACGTCCTAAACCTTCCTTCTCCGGTGTGGATCCGAAAGAAAACTTGGAGATTTAGTAGGAGAAAGCCGGTTTCTGTGTAGATCTAGAAGAGAGAGGTGGTGGGATGGAGTTTTTGTAGAAGGGGGATGGAAATAATGGGAAAGAGGGTGATTTTGGTGAAAGAAGGAAGCTTGGAGGAGGGGTTTTAATGGAGTTTCTAAGAGGAGCTTGAAGGAGGAAGAAGAAGATAGAGGATGGGGGCGACGGGGGCGGCTAGGGTGATAGAGAAAGATAGAGATAGGGTTTTTATGTGGGTTTTAAGTGGGGGCCCACACGGGCCCCTAAAAAATTTCCATTCCGGTTTAGGCCGCGGGGCGGCCAAGGTGGGCGACGGGGCGGCCGGCGATTCCGCTAAGGATTTCGCTGGTCGTCCAGGCGACGGGGCGGCCCTGCTTCTTTGCCGTCAATTCTCCTTCTCTTTCTCCCTGCCATGTGAACCAATCCCTAATACAAAAAGAAAAATAATAACTAACATATTACCTTGGGTTGCCTCCCAAGCAGCGCCTTTAGTTATCGTCGTTGGCTCGACGTTATGACCCCTTAATGATCTTCAGCAATTGGTTCAGTGAGAACCAACTCATCACCTTCCTGTTTGACAAAGCTCTCATAATAGGGTTTAACTCGATGACCATTTACCTTGAAGATGTCTCCATTTCTCTCATTTAGTAACTCTACTGCACCATGATAAAAGACATTAGTAATCACATATGGTCCTGTCCATCGAGAACGAAGCTTACCTGGGAAGAGTTGTAGGCGCGATTGAAATAGAAGGACCTTTTCCCCAGCTTTTAGGTCCTTTCGCAAGATATGTCTATCGTGCCATGCCTTAGTCTTCTCCTTGTAGGTGACGGAGTTGTCATAGGCATCCAATCTCAACTCTTCCAACTCATGCAGCTGTAGTTTCCTGAACTCCCCAACTTTTTCAATCTGCATGTTGCACTGCTTCACCGCCCAATATGCTTTATGTTCGAGCTCGACAGGAAGATGGCAAGCCTTTCCATGGACCAATCAAAACGGAGACATCCCAATGGGAGTCTTGTAAGCCGTTCGATAAGCCCATAGAGCATCATCAAGTCTGACACTCCAGTCCTTCCTGTTTGGGGCAACAGTCTTCTCCAAGATTGTCTTTATCTCGCGATTAGACACCTCAGCTTGCCCATTTGTCTGGGGGTGATATGCAGTAGACACCCTCTGAGTCACATGATATTTCTTTAAGACCGCACTCACAGTCTTGTTGCAAAAATGGGTCCCTTTGTCACTGATTAGTGCTTTTGGTACTCCAAATCTAGAGAATAGCTCCTTGAGGAAACCTGCAACTATCTTTGAATCATCAGTTCTGGTGGCCTTCGCCTCCACCCACTTGGAGACTTAGTCCACCGCAAGCAAAATATATAGGTTTCCAAAGGAGTTAGGGAATGGTCCCATGAAGTCAATGCCCCAAACATCAAAAATCTCACAAAATATCATGCGAGTTTGTGGCATCTCATTCCTCTTAGAAAGATTCCCAACTCTCTGACAGCGATCACAGGATTTGCAAAAAGCATAAGAATCACGAAATATATGCGGCCAAAAGAGTCCTGCATCAAGTACCTTCCTGGCTGTCTTTTGTGGTCCAAAGTGTCCACCACATTCATGGGAATGACAAAAGTTTAGGACAGATTGTACCTCATCGTCGGGAAGACACCGACGTATCACCTGATCAGCGTAATGCTTCCATAGGTAGGGGTCATCCCAGACGTAGAAGCGAGCATCGTGGCGTATCTTGTCCTTTTGAGCCTTAGAAAAGTTGGGTGGAAACTCTTCCGACACTAGAAAGTTAACCAAGTTAGCAAACCAAGGACGTGGAAGAGAACTTACCTTGAGGAGTTCTTCAAAGTCGGAATCTGCAGGGGCCGCGGGGCGGCCAGGGCTAGCCGCGGGGCGGCCGGCGATTGCGAAGGAACTTTTCGCTGAGGAGTCGGCCGCAGGGCGGCCTGGGGTGGCCGCGGGGCGGCTGGCGATTGCGAAGACTTGTAACAGTTCTTCGTCAGGAAAGCTCCCCAATATGCCTTTTTGTCCATTCTCCTCCTGCACAATACGACTTAGATGGTCAGCAACTAGGTTCTCAGCACCCTTTTTGTCCCTGATTTCAATGTCAAACTCGCTTAAAAGCAAGATCCATCGAATCAGTCTTGGCTTAGCCTCTTTCTTCGTCAAAAGGTAACGAAGGGCTGCATGATCAGTATACACAACAACTTTGGTACCAAGTAAATAAGATCTAAATTTCTCAAGTGCAAAAACTATAGCAAGGAGTTCCTTCTCTGTGGTTGAGTAGTTCCTTTGAGCTCCATTCAGAGTCATAGATGCATAGTATATGACATGAGAGCTTCTCCCTTCTTTTTGCCCAAGCACGGCTCCCACAGCGTAGTCACTAGCGTCACACATTAATTCGAACGGCTGAGACCAATTTGGTGCTTGTATGATTGGTGCACTAGTAAGACAAGTCTTTAACTCATCAAACGTCGTCCTACACTTCTCATCAAAAGCAAAGGTGACCTCCTTCTTCAGCAGCTCGCACAAGGGTGAGGTGATCTTTGAAAAGTCCTTAATGAACCTGCGGTAGAAACCTGCGTGGCCTAAAAAGGAACGAACTTCACGCACATTAGTAGGATAAGGCAATGATTGAATGATGTCAATCTTTGCCTTATCGGCCTCAATCCCTTTATGGGAGACAATGTGACCCAAAACAATGCCTTCCTCAACCATAAAGTGACACTTTTCTGAATTGAGCACTAAGTTAGTGTCAACACATCTTCGAAGCACAAGCGCCAAATGGTTGAGGCAGGCATCAAAACTATCACCATGGACTGTAAAATCATCCATAAAAACCTCAATAAATTGCTCTATATATTCAGAGAAGATACTTACCATACACCGTTGGAATGTCCCAGGAGCGTTGCACAAGCCAAAAGGCATTCTGCGATATGCAAAAGTGCCAAACGGACAAGTGAATGTTGTCTTCTCTTGATCCTCTAGTGCGATGGCTATCTGAAAGTACCCTGAATATCCATCTAAAAAGCAGTAATATGGGCGACTAGCAAGTCTTTCAAGCATTTGATCAATGAAAGGTAAGGGAAAGTGATCTTTTCGGGTTACCGCATTCAGCTTACGGTAATCGATGCAAACTCTCCAGCCTGATTGGACTCTGGTAGGGACCAACTCACCTTCTTGATTCTCAACCACTGTAATGCCTCCCTTCTTTGGCACTACCTGCGTTGGACTCACCCATTGACTATAAGAGATGGGATAGATCATACCTGCCTGAAGGAGTTTGAGAACCTCCTTCTTCACTACATCCATCATAGGTGGGTTGAGTCTCCGTTGAGGTTGCCTTGAAGGTCTGGCTCCCTCCTCTAATAAGATCCGGTGCATGCAAGTAGCTGGGCTGATTCCTTTGATATCCGCTATGGTCCATCCCAGAGCCGTTTTATGCTCTTTGAGCACTCCTACCAATCTAGCTTCCTGCTCTTTGGTAAGCTTGTTAGAGATGATGACAGGCAAGGTGCCACCTTCTCCTAAAAATGCATATTTCAAATGCTCAGGAAGAGGCTTTAGCTCAACTTCAGGTGCCTGCACGATAGAAGGTAAGAGCTTGTCATTTGGAATGGTTAATGTCATAAATGTTTCTTCTTGTGATTTGGAAGGGAGGGAAGACATGTCTCTTATGGTATCCTGCAGGTTAGTAGTCAAAGCATAATTCAAGGAGAATTCCTCAATAGGAGTTTCTAAAGCTACCTGCAGGTCATCTACACAACTCATGTCAAAGGTATCCTGCATACAAGTATCAATGGTATCCATAAAGCATAAGGAATGATCATCAGAAGAGAATTTCATAGCATCATATATATTGTATTCAACCTTCTCACCATCAAATTCCATAGTCAAAGAACCAGAATACACATCAATTTTCGTTCTAGCAGTCTTTAAAAAGGGCCTTCCTAGCAAAATAGGAGCCTCTTGGTTACCATGCTCCATATCCAAAACAAAGAAATCAGCGGGAAAGATCAAATTGTCACCCATAACTAAAACATCCTCAACTATGCCTCTAGGAAAAGCATTTGATCTATCCGCTAGTTGGATCACCACTCTAGTCTCATGCAAAGGTCCCAAACCCAATGATTCATACAGAGAATAAGGTAAAACATTAATAGATGCACCCAAGTCCAACAAAGCTTTATCAAACTTAGTTTCACCTATCACACATGGAATTGTAAACATGCCAGGGTCGCTACATTTCTTAAGCAGACGCTTTTGAAACACAGCAGAAACATGTTCGCTTACCTTAATTTTCTGCTTCCCTTTCAACTTTTGATTCCTCTTTATCGTGCAAAGTTCCTTGAGAAATTTGGCATAACGAGGAATACTTTTAATCAGATTGAGTAAAGGGATGTTTACCTCACACTTGCTGAACGTCTCAAAGATCTCTTTGTCATTGTCGGGTCTTTTTGTGTCTCTGAGTGCTTCAGGAAAGGGAGGAACGAGTTTAAAAGAATTAAGAGGAGGGAAATCAGGTCGAACATACCCGTCAGATGAGGTACTGGAGTGGCCGCGGGGCGGCTCAGCTTGGCCGCGGGGCGGCTGGCGATTTTCCGCGTCGCCAGAATCGCCTTGGCCGCGGGGCGGCTCAGCTTGGTCGCGGGGCGGCTGGCGATTTTCCGCGTCGCCAGAAACGATTTGGCCGCGGGGCGGCTGGCGATTTCTAACCCCTTCTTCTTCGTCGTTCGCACCTGTTTCAAAATCCTCCATGTTAGTATCATTATGAGGAGTGGTAATCAGTTCCTTACCACTTCTTAGCGTCACAACGCTGACGTTCTCCTTGGGATTCACCACCGTCTGAGATGGTAGCTGGTTTGAGTCCTTCGCCTGGAGTTCGCTCAGCGATTTAGCCAATTGGCTCAGTTGCTTCTCCAAATTCTTTTGGTGCTCAGCTTGACCCAAGACGATTTTTGTGAGAGCTTTGAGAGGATCCTCATTGGATTGATCATTAGTTGGTGGAGGTCCTCTTTGTCTTTGATCAAATTGTTGCTGAGGTCTGAAATTGGGTCCTCCTTGTGGATTGAACGGGGCTTGGTTATTACCATAGCCATACCCCTGGTAACCTGCATTATAGTTGTTATTGTATTGATTGGGATTAGCATAGTTACCATACCTGGGTCGCTGAGGAACAAAGTTCCCCATGGCATTCAGCTCTACCTGTGGCTCCTGTAGCATTGGACAAGTGTCCGTCGGGTGATAAGGATCAGCGCAAATGCCACATGCCTTAAGTTGTTGTGGGGTTCCTTGTAGCATGAACCTTTTCATCATATCTTTCAATTCAGCCACATCGCTATGTAAAGCGGAAGTTGAGGAGTCAACAACGAGTACCCCTCTAGCATGAAGTCCCTTGCTGAATTGCCTAAAGCCATCAGCCAACTCTGTAAACACCTCCCAAGCAGCATTGGGTGTTTTGTTCAAGATGCTGCCTCCACATGCAAAGTTCACCGTCTTGCGCTCCTCGTCAAGCAATCCATTGAATAGAAAGAGCACTAAATCCTTCTTTAAAAAATCATGGTGGGGGCAACTAGAGCAAAGCTTCTTGAAGCGCTCAAAGTACTCGTAGAGTGTCTCTGTAGCTTTCTGCTCAATGCTGCTGATGTCCTTTTTCAGACTGTTCAATTTGGTTGCAGGAAAGTACTTTTCCAGAAAGAGACGCTTCAACTGTATCCATGTTGTTGCACTACCTGGTGGCAAGTAGTAGAACCACTCATTAGCATCGTCCTTAAGTGAAAAGGGGAATGCCCTCAACTTGATTTGCTCCTCTGTGACGTTGCCTGGTTTCATTCCTACCACGACAGTATGGAACTCAGATAAGTGCTTGTGGGGGTCCTCACCACTCAACCCATGGAATTTGGGTAAGAGATGAACCACCCCAGACTTTAGCTCAAAATTGTTGCCATCACCAAGTTCAGGAAACTCGATAGCCAATGGTTGTTGGGCTAAGTTTGGTGTAGTGAGCTCCTTCAGCGTTCGATTATCCTCGTTACCAGCCATCTCTATACTCTCTTCTTCTCCTTGATCGAAAGGTAACTCGCGAAAGCGATCACGAGCTTCTCGCCTCAATCTATAGAGAGCCCTCTCAATCTCCGAATTTAAAGACAATAGAGATGAGTTAGTAGCACGAGTGTGGACCATATAAGTGGTCCACACAAAAATTAGCAATTAAAACAACACAAGAATTCAATCAGAAGTTCCCCATCAACAGCGCCAAATTTGACAAGAGGAAAACCTGTCGTTGTTCTTGCCAAAGAATACTCAAACTTACTAACTACTATAGCGTGCAAGCAAGAGATCGATCCACAGGGAAATCTATTAAATTCAAGTCTAATTCTAATTGCTAAGAGAGAAAAGGGGGAGTTTTTAGTGTGAAAATGGTCCGCCTTTTAGCAAAGCAGAAGCAAGCAAACAAAGTGAATTGATTGTAAAATTCAGTTGAGGGAAATAGTTTCACCTACAATTTATCACTTCGATTGATGAATTCGATCCTTGTTTCAGCCTCTAGTTCTTGTCTTTTCCTATCAATGTCCTTGTCCAGATCTTAGGTAAATTACTAGTCCTACGAGTCCTAGCAACCCTTATCTCTAAATAACCCTAACACGGTTAAGATTCAACCTAGAGATAGCATTAAGATTATGAATTAACCAAGGTACATATAATATCAAGCTACGAGTCGATATTCAACATGTATTCAACTTCCTACACATCCAATTAGTCCTACGAGTCCTAAAGGGATATGATTGCCACTTGGGTTAAGGTTCGCTACGAGGAATCTACAAAACCCTAGCAATTGAATGAATCTACTCTAACTAGTCGGCCAGGCCAGAGAGAATAAAACACATTCAAGCAATTAAGCACAAGGAAGTCAAAACATTGCAATAGGAATAAGAACTAGATTAAGAAACTCACAATTCACCAATCAAAGATCCAAACTGTAGGCGAAACCTCGAGAGTTTAGTTGCTCATGCTCAACGGCGCTCTCAACAATGGTGTAAAGTGCATAAGGTGAATGAACGAAATAACTAGAAAAGCCTTAAATAGTCTAGAGAAATTCGGCCCGAAATAACATAATAAAACCCTAAGTAAAATCCGGAATTGACGATCAGCTACTGCACGGGCCGCGGGGCGGCCGGCGATCAGCGAAGTTCCTCGTTTCTTCCTTCGAGCCGCGGGGTGGCTAGAGATACTGCGGGGCGGCCTGCGATTCTTCCGAGCTCCCTCCTCTTCGTCTCCAGCAGCTCCTAAGTCCTTCTGTAACTCGTTTCCGCTCTTTTCAATATCATTTCACCTCCAATCTACTTTTCCTGAAATAAACAATAAACTCATGTAGATTCCGCCTCTTCTAACTCAACAAGTGATAATGCAAATTCAACTAAATAAATGCAATATTCACACCTAAATAATGCTAAATGCAATCTATTATGCAATACTAAACATGCTCTATCATTAATCATGGACTATATGAACTTAATAACATATTTTTTTTGTAATTATCCTAATTTGATAGGATTTATCACCTGTAATGTGCTGCTGCACTCTACTATCAGAATGTATAAGCTCCCAAGATTATCAAATTCCACTTGGTGGCCTTTAGGGGTTTGCTTATTCCCCCCCCCCCCCCCCCCAAGATTATACTTTTCCTCTAAATAGATTTTCTCAACAGTTTACCAATAAGTTTTATAGCTCAAACTCGGGTGGGGCTTGTTCTTTTATGATCAACCCCACATCCCAACCCAAAGCTAAAGGGAAGCCAATAGGCGACACCCGATCTCCTCAAAACCCAACAGGGAAGTCTACGGGTGACACCCATGTGAATCAAAACCAAAATGGGAAGCCGGCCATATGACAACACCCAATCACATGTGGAATCCATGATAGTAGTTGACCAGATCATTAGAGCATGCAACCTAAATGAACTATACTAAAACAGTTGGAATTTTAATGCACATATTCATGCCATCATTTATCACATTCCATTTTATTCGTCTATTGCATTGCATTTACTGGTCAGCTACACTAAACTTTATGTACCAAGAGCTATATTCATATCTGATCATTACATAGCCATTAAAATTCCTATTTTTGATGAATCTTTGGGCACTAAAACATACCCTCACCTTGTACCCCATGGTGATACATAGGTTGCTAGGTCAAATCCTCACAAATCTTCCCACTGGCTGCCAAGAGCCCAAGCCGCCCACCAAACTCCTATAGAAATTATTATTAGTGACTTTCCTATAGATAATCTAAATGAAATCATCAATACTAGAATCAAAATCAGATCTTACAAAGATTCAAATTGCATTCATAATTTTGCACTTACTATCTCAAAAACCACGTACAACCCCATTCTTACCCAAACAAGTAAAACCAGATCTATCAAAATAGGACTTACCCAGTCTTATACAAACACATCAAATGAAGATAAGTTATTGAAATATTAGAGGTCTTAGTAAAAGAAACATATGGACCCAGATAGAAGCGACTTGCAGAATTGAACACATCAAGATTCTAATGCTAACTGAAACAAAACTTCAACAACCTCCCATGGACAATTACTGGAGAAAACCGGGTTTTGATAAAATGCACTTCTGTCCTTCAAACGGACTTTCTGGTGGGCTTTGCCTACTTTGGAAAGAATACCAGCTACAAAACGAAACCTTTAGAGTGATAAATTCGGATAGCAGAACAATAAAAGCCACATACCAAAACCATACACTAAACATTGAAATCACAATTTTTTTTGTTTATACCCCGGCTACTGAAGGCGAAAAACAAGAATTTTGGAACTCCTTGTCAACTGAAGTGAGAAATACAATAGGCCATGTAATTATAATTGGAGATTTAAACGAAATCCTAGAACAAAGCGAAAAATTAGGGGGGAACCAACCTTCCATTGGGATATTTACGCGAATCAAGGACTTGATCACAAGTCATAACCTCGTTGATGCTCCGACTACTGGAAATAAATTTACTTGGAGGAAGAGGCAGCAAGGAAATGATAATATTTTCGAAAAAATGGATCGAGCACTGGTTAGCTATAGTCTATTACAATTCTTCCCGAACCTAAGTACAAAAAACCATGCATTTATCAAATCAGACCATGCCCAAATAACACTTGACCTATTGGACAACCAGAAACCTAAGCTTCAACCTTTCAAACTTGAATTGGCCTGGACCACGCGACCAGATTTTGAATCCCTATTCCGTGGTGCCTAGCGAGTTGATCCTCCAGGTTCTCACATGTTCAAACTGACCAAGAAACTTCAGGAAGTCAAAAGGAAAAGTAAAATCTGGAGCAAAGTAACATTTGGAAACATATTCCGACAAATAAACTTAGTAGAGCAAGAGCTACAAGATCTGCAGATCCGACTTTGTAATTCTTACAATCACACACTAGATACCAAGATAAGAAGGTTATCTCTTAAACATGCGGCACTATTGAACTATCAACAAAAATATTGGGGACAAAGAGCGAAACAGACTCATATCAAGTCAGTAGATGCAAACATAAAATATTTTCACAGAATAGCTACGGGAAGAAGGAACAGAAACATTATTAAAAATATCCAAATCACAGCAGGCCTCAGTCTTACAAATGAAAAAGATATTCGTGAAGTCATTAAAAATGATTTCATTGGCAGATTCACACAAGAACAAAGACAACGAACACCCAGTAATCTACTTAATCTCATAACAAATGAAGTAACAAGTGAGGACAATGAATGGCTGACAAGGTCAATCTCAAACTCTGAAATCAAGAACGCTGTGTTTAGTTTAGCAAACGATAAATCTCGCCCGGTTGGGTTTCCGACCGGATTCTATAAAAAATATTGGCACATAATTGAACCATATGTGATCAAGGCGGTTAAAAGCTTCTTTCTTAGTGGGAGAATATTGAAACAAACAAACCATACCTTCATTGCATTAATACCAAAATGTGATAACCCCCATTATTATTAGAATCCCGATCCGGATCTTTAGAATCTTAAGATCCTACGATCCTACCTCGGGGTTCGATCTGGATCTATGCATAGGATCTTTTTTGTGTAGGATCTACAATAGAATCTTTAGAATCTTAATGGATTGATAGGATCTTAACGATCCCACACGATCCTATTTTTATTAACAATATGTATTTTTTAAACATTTGTTTTGTTTCCTTGGTTGATTTTAGGGTGTTTAAATGTACACATTCATTTAAGGAGCGTGAAAAATAGCTTAGAGACAATTGTTTTCGAGTCTTTTAACCAATATGACAATGTCTAAGGTCGTAAATGTAGATTTTGATGTCTTAAAATCAAAATATATTGTGTAACTAACATTTTTTTCTATCATTCTAGAACTTTAAATTAAGCAACTTTGTTATATATATTTTTATTTTATTATTTAATTATATTTCGAGGATCTTACGATCCCCTAATGGGATCTTACGATCCGATCCACAAACCCTGTTGTGATTCGATCCTAGAATCCCGATCCTAGTAACCTTGATAACCCCACAAAAACGTCACAATATAGGCCCATTAGCCTATGTTCAACAAGCTATAAAATCATAGCAAAAATTCTGGAGGCTCAACTGAAGAAAGAAAATCATCAACCCCCTACAAAGCGCCTTCTCTTCGGGCCGAGCCATACAGGACAACATCCTCATAGCAAATGAAAATTTCTATTCTTTCTCTAAGAAAAAAGGGAAATTAGGATGGATGACAGTTAAATTAGATATGGAAAAAGCCTTTGACCTTGTAGATTGGGAATTCCTACTAACAGTAATGACTAAATTTGGGTTTTCTGATCGCTTTCCGGGTGGATTAAAGAGTGTATAACCACGGTTACCTACTCGGTGCTGGTCAACAACGAACCAACTG
The DNA here is from genome assembly GCA_037127255.1 of Persicaria tinctoria. NCBI lineage: Eukaryota > Viridiplantae > Streptophyta > Magnoliopsida > Caryophyllales > Polygonaceae > Persicaria > Persicaria tinctoria. The sequence continues at coordinate 47,131,613 of JBANSL010000006.1, read as the reverse complement.
ACCTATTCACACCCCAGAGGGGTCTCCGGTAGGGTGATCCACTATCTCCATACCTATTTTTGATACTATCAGAAATTCTTGCCAGGGGGCTACAATCTGAATCCACTAAACCAAAAAGTCACCTGGGAATCAAGATGACAAAAAGCGGAACTAAGATTCTGTACTTAGCATTTGCGGATGATATTGTCATCTTCGCCTCCGCTACTAAAACAACATGTGACCAAATTAATAAGATTCTCACGGAATTCTCTTCACTATCAAGACAGAAAGTTAACAGGAACAAATCGAATTTTCAAACCTCCCCTAATATCACTGCAGCCCAGAAAACTACTATCCATAACGAACTTGAAATTCAGTACACAACAAACCTAGGAACCTACCTAGGCTGTCCTATTATTAGTGGTCGCACCACAAAAGAGGACTTTAAATAATTATTAAACACAACCAAGGCCTAGTTGAATAAATGGAAGACTAATTGTCTTTCACAAGCGGGTAGGTGTACATTAATCAAAACAACGCTTTCAGCTAAACCACTACACCTAATGTAATGCTTCATGCTTCCTAAATCAGCACATGTAGAATTAGATAGGATTAACAGGAATTTCTATGGAACAAAGGACCGTCACACAAACCGCTTATAAGCTGGTTTGAAATATGTAAAACAAAGGAAAATGGGGGGTTGGGACTCCGAAAATCAGAAGACATGAATCAAGCATTATAGCTGAAGCTACTTTGGAAAATCCTTGCGGAGCCAAGTAACCCCTGGGTCTCCATAATAAACGAAAAATACCTAAAAGGACAAAGCTATTTAAATTACCACAGAAAAAGCGGAGCATCTTGGCAATTGACACAATTAACCAATCTACTACCATTATTAAAGGACGGAATCAAATGGTCTATAGGCGGCGGTGATTCCATCAATTTCTAGACGGATCACTGGTTCGGAGACACCCCCCTAATTAACATAATATCTGACCCCCAGCAAATAGACATAAATACTAAGATCCAACATTTTTTCACAAACACTAAGACTTGGGATGCAGGAAAGCTACAGGACGAAACTAAAGACATTATACCTAATAAAATAATTGATTCTATCCTCGCAATTCCGATACCCAAGCACATTCATATTGACAGACTGTACTGGAAATGGAGCCGCAATGGTTGGTTCTCTACTAGCTCAGCTATTGATATGTTCGATGCTGGGAAACAACATCATAGATCAAATATGAGGTGGATCTGGCACACGGACGCACCATCTAAAGGTTAAACGTTTATTTGGAAAATCACCAAAAATGGAGTGTCCACCTCGGCCAGACTTGCTGTAAAGACTCGGATTTTCAAATCCTAATTTTTTGGAAAAAGAGAATTAAAAATCAAATTAAATCGGTTTTAAAACTCGTTTAGCGGATTCCGATCGGAATATAAATTTAACGAACGATTTTCGTCCTTTTACCTCGAAAATTCAAAATAATTATCGGATTGCGATATCCTAGCCGATTTTAAAAATCTAATTGATCGATAAAACGATAGTCGGAGAAACTAACATTCGGGGACTAATTTCAGGGTTCGAGATTCGCGTATTCGGGATTTATTTTCAGGTATTTGTTTACCCACTTCCACACTCCACCCTCACCCACTCCCATCACTCAAAGTACCCTTCAAATGCAACCCATCCCTCACCCCTTACCGCCATCCCCTTCACCTGCTCTGCATCACCATCATCGTCACCTCCATCCTCATTCATCTACACCATCAGCACACCATCATCACCATTGTTCTTGACCACCACTCAGCCACAACCATCCCTCCCCCCTTGTGAGCTGCACAGCCAAGGCACTCCTCCTCTCCTTTCTCCTCCTTGAGCCGCCGACAACACAATCACCACACGTCTTCCACCCCATTGTTCCTCTCTGGTTGGAAGAGCAGAAAGTTCGGCCTTGCTCCCTCTGTTCCACCTCCATTCAGCAGCCCTACGACATCCCTCGGAGCCACCACCAGCAGCAGGACCGCCACCAGGAGCAGCCGCAGCCCCCGACGATCCTCTTTTCCCTTGTTTTTTTTTCCATCCGAGGTCGGTAAGTTCGATCTCTCGATTCGATTAAAAATCCCATCGAATCACACCCCTTTAACCTTCCTTATAACGTCCTAGGTTCAACCGAGGTTCCTCTCTCCCCGACGTAGTGAATCGAGCCTCCGATAAGCTCCGACGAAGCTCCTAAGTCGCGAACTCCCTCGGTAAGCTTCCGTCTTTCCCTCCTCTGTTTATGTTAATCTAGTTCAAGAATCTGTTAGAAGGTTGTTAGGCTTGTAACAGAATGGGAATGCTGTGTACAACTCCCTCACGTTTCCCTCTCCTCTCCTCTATAAATACTCAGCTTGTGTAATCTCCAAACTGTTTTTCAAAGCAATAAAATTCTGTATTTTCTGAGAGTTCAGCTTATTCCTTTTCTTCATCTGAGTGTTCTTGAGTGTGTTCTTCATTGATTGAATGGATTGATTGAATCAATATGGTATCAGAGCAATTGTTGATCAATCAATCGTTCTTCGTTCTTCTCTTTTCTGTTTTGATTTAGCTTCCGCTTTGATTCGTGTGTGTGTCGCTGAGGATCGTTGCGATCAAATTCGACTGTGAATTGAGCCATCTCTAAGCTCAATTGCAGTCATCAATGGCGGCCAATCACGAAGACACAGTTTCATCAACCGAACGACGCCGACGAGGAGAGATGATCACTTCTCTGGATTTGCAGAATCCGTTGTTCATCCATCCATCTGATAACTCAGGCCTGTCGCTCACTCCAATTCAATTGACAGGGGAAAACTTCCGGAGATGGAAGAAAGCGATGATGAAAGGCCTGTCGGTGAAGAATAAGCTAGGCTTTGTTGAAGGAACCGTGGTCGAATCTCCTGAGAACTCTGCAATCTGGAACAGGTGCAACGACATGGTTTGCTCTTGGATCTTGAATTCAGTGTCCAAGGACATCTATGCAACCTTGGATGAGTATGATACAGCGAAGCAAATGTGGGATGATCTTCATGAAAGCTTCGACCAGAAAAATGGCCCAATGCTGTTTCAAATCAAAAAGGAGTTGCAAGATTGTGATCAGAAAAGCTTGGGAATCACCGAGTATTTCACAAAACTCAAAGGAGCCTGGCAGCAATTGTCTGGATTGAGCCCTCCGATTCGATGCACTTGCAACAAGTGTGAGTGCAATGTCAATACGAGGATTGAATCCGCTGAGAATGAAGAGAAACTCATGAATTTTCTTATGGGATTGAGTGAGAAGTATGAAGCTGCAAGAAGACAGTTCCTCCTATGCTCACCTCTACCTACTGTGAGCTATGTTCACTCTCTATTGATTCAAGATGAATCAAGTTCTAAGCAGCCAGAGGTGCCTGTCAAACCTCCTGATGCTACAGCTATGTTTAGCAAGAAAGATGCTGGTGAGCAAGGGAAGAAAAAGAAATGTATCCACTGTGAAGGAAATCATCCTTCTGAGAAATGCTGGGAGGTCATTGGTTACCCCAGTTGGCACTCTAAGAGCAAGTACAAGCCTCAAGTGCCTCAATCAACCAAGACTAGTGGGGAGAACAAGAAGAGCAACACAAACTATAGAGCCAATGCTGTGACTGAGAAGGGAAGTGACTCAAATGTACTGCAAGGTCTTTCTGCAGATCAGCAAAGGATGATGATGTCCTTCATCAACATCATGACTCAGGCTCAGCAGGAGAAACAACATGATGTTGTCATAGCAGGTACTCTATTTTGTGGTGTAGTTTCTTCCCTTACAAACAGTTGGTTGTTAGATAGTGGTGCAAACTATCATATGACTTGTGATCTTACCTGTCTAACCAATATTGTCCCCATGATACCTCCATCAAAGATACATTTCCCTGATGGTCATACTAGTGACATTACTCACTCTGGTAATGTGCACCTAACCCCCTCTTTAACCTTGACAAATGTGCTATACATTCCAGATTTCAAACTCAATCTTGTTTCCTTAACCACTCTGGTACGCACCATGCATTTTCACATCAATCTCAGACCCATTATGTGCCTCATACAGGACCCAGCAAGGAGGAAGATCATTGCAGCTGGTAGAGACATAGATGGACTGTACCACTTGGTGTCTGAACCAGAGATCCCAGCTCTCATTCAAGAATCCCAAACCATAGAGAAATCCCATGCTCAGTTCTGTGCTACATCACCAATGTTACCTATGTTTTTGCCTAAATCATCTTGTAAGTCTGACTCTAATGCTCTTTGGCATCTCAGACTAGGCCATGCTCCATTTGACATACTCTTACATGTATCTTCTATTTCTCATGATATGAATAAATCTCCAGACATTTCATGTTCAGTTTGTCCCTTGGCTAAGCAAACAAGAAATAGCTTCTACAAAAGCAACTCTCATGCTAAAGATATTTTTGAACTTGTGCATTGTGATCTATGGGGTCCTTATGATACACCTACCTACAATGGAAAGAAATATTTTCTAACAATTGTAGATGACAACAGTAGGTGTGTATGGGCACATTTACTCTCTCAAAAATCTGAAACTCCTTCTGTTCTAAAGGATTTTCTTCTCAAAATGGAAAACCAGTTTGACACAAAAGTAAAAACCTTGAGAATAGATCAAGGTACTGAGTTTTTCAACAAAGATTTGATAGATTTTCTGGCTTCTAAGGGCATCATACATGAGAGCTCATGCACTGCCACTCCCCAACAAAATGGTAGAGTGGAAAGAAAACATAGATATGTGTTAGAAACTGCTCGAGCTCTCAGATTTCACTCCTCTTTGCCCATTAGATTTTGGGGAGATTGCATCTTAACTGCAACTTACCTCATTAACAGATTACCAACACCTTTGTTGGAAAATAAATCTCCTTATGAAATTCTTTTTAAGGAAAAACCAGATTACTCTTCTCTTAGAGTATTTGGATGTCTTTGTTACATGTCTACTGCTTTCCAAAAACATAAAAAGTTTGAAACTAGATCTGAAGCTTGTGTTTTCATTGGCTATCCTTTTGGTTTTAAAGGCTACAAGGTTTACAATCTTCAAACTCAAAAATGTCACATTAGTAGAGATGTTACATTTGTAGAAGACTACTTTCCCTTTGCAGCCTCAAACCCAAAGAAAAGCCTGGACACCAGCAACCTAATCACCAGCTCTTCTCAGCCAGAGATTGTGGATGACTGGCCATTCACACCAATTGGCATCCCATCTGACCCTGATCTACCCACCCTTGATCCTTCCTCCACCACTGAATCTCTGGATGATTACTCTCCCTCACCCATACCCCCCACCTTTGATACTATTACACCTACAGATCCCTCTCCTCCACCCATCAGGCAATCCACAAGAACCATAAAAAAACCTTCCTGGTTACAGGACTATGTGTTTGCAGTCTATCATGATCCACCATCTGCAATGTCTGCCTCCTGCAACAAGGCCACCTCTCCTTTCCCTATGTCCAAATTTATTTCTTATTCTGCTTGTCCAGTTTCATATAACACTTTCATAGTCAATAGTGCACCATTATCTGAACCTTCTTCTGTGAGGGAGGCTCTACAACACAAAGAGTGGTGCCATGCTATGATTACTGAACTGGAGGCTCTTGAAAGGACTGAAACATGGAGTTTAGTGCCAAGACCTGATCACCAGTCTGTTGTGACCTGCAAATGGCTCTTCAAAGTTAAACTGAAAGCAGATGGCACTCTTGATAGACACAAAGCAAGACTTGCGGCTCGTGGATTCAGTCAAGTGGAGGGCATTGACTACTCTGAGACATTTGCTCCAGTTGCAAAAATGATCTCAGTGAGGACTCTTCTGGCTGTTGCTGCTGCTCAGGAGTGGTTCATCTCTCAATTGGATGTCACCAATGCATTCTTACATGGTGATCTAGAAGAGGAAGTTTACATGGAACTGCCACCAGAATACAGCTTCCTCAAATCCCTACAGCCTGCAGTTCAGGGGGAGAATGGGATACAGAACCAGCAAGCCAAGCAGGATTTGGTGTGCAAACTGCAAAAATCCTTGTATGGATTGAAGCAGGCCCCTAGGCAATGGTTTGCCAAATTTTCTAAAGTGGTTGTTACAGCAGGATTTGTGCAATCAGAGTATGATCATTCCTTATTTGTGAAAAGGAATGAAAAGAAGATCACAGCTCTTTTAGTATATGTAGATGACATGATTATTGCTGGAAATGATGAAGATGAGATAAGAAAACTCAAGGCTCACCTTCACAGGAACTTCCAAATGAAAGAGCTAGGTGATCTAAGGTACTTTCTGGGAATTGAAGTAGATAGAAATGAGAAAGGTTTGTTTCTAAACCAAAGGAAGTATGCTCTAGAGTTGCTTGCAGAAACTGGAATGACAGATGCAGAACCAGTGGCCACACCCTTAGATCCTAGAGTAAAGCTCAGTCTAGATGGAACCAAGGAAGAAGTGGATCAAGTTGCATACAGAAGGATGGTAGGAAAGTTAATCTACCTCACCATCACTCGTCCAGATATATGCTATGCAGTACAAATGCTCAGTCAGTTCATGCATTCTCCGAAGCTGGAGCATTGGCAAGCTGCTAAACATGTGTTGAGATACCTGAAGAAAGCTCCAGGACAAGGACTGCTACTATCTAAAGACTCTAAGCTTCAGCTAAGGGCATTTTGTGATTCTGATTGGCAAAGTTGCCCCATGACCAGAAAGTCCTTAACTGGATTCTGTATACTGCTTGGTAACTCACTTATCTCGTGGAGAACCAAGAAGCAATCTTATGTAGCTATGTCCACAGCTGAGGCAAAGTATAGAGCCATGGCCATGACATGCTGTGAGGTAACTTGGTTGGTAAACTTGTTATCTGATTTGGGAGTTAAGTTGGATCCTGTACAGTTGCATTGTGACAATCAATCTGCCCTTCACATTGCTAAAAATCCAGTTTATCATGAAAGGACAAAGCATATTGAAGGAGATTGTCATGTGGTGAGGAACAAAGCTCTCAAGAAGGAAATTGTGTTGGGTTACATCTCCACCAAAGAGCAACCAGCTGATATATTCACTAAGACTGTAAGTCAAGACATATGTGAGAAGATGTTGGCCAAGTTGGGAGTTGTGAATGTCTTCAAACTATCAACTTGAGGGGGAGTGTTAATCTAGTTCAAGAATCTGTTAGAAGGTTGTTAGGCTTGTAACAGAATAGGAATGATGTGTACAGCTCCCTCACGTTTCCCTCTCCTCTCCTCTATAAATACTCAGCTTGTGTAATCTCCAAACTGTTTTTCAAAGCAATAAAATTCTGTATTTTCTGAGAGTTCAGCTTATTCCTTTTCTTCATCTGAGTGTTCTTGAGTGTGTTCTTCATTGATTGAATGGATTGATTGAATCAATAGTTTCGAGTCGTTTATGTCTTGGGTCGGGCTGTGGGCGAGTGTTGAGCGTGCGTGAGCTGAGTGCGGGGCGTCGGGTGAGCTCGGAACCTCCGGCGAGAGCTCCGGCGAGCGAGGAGCAAAAAGGAGGCTGAACGGACGTGAGCGAGCAGCAACTGGCGAGGCAGAGCGACGAGGATGCGGACGAGATCCGAGGCAGAGCTGAGGGCGCTGTTGGGCGAGTCCGGGCGAGTGGGCGAGCAGGCGAAAGGCCGCCGGCGTCGATCCTTGCCGGCGGGAGCGGGAGCAAGGCTATGGCGGGAGCTCTCCTTTTGAATACGGGGAAGAAGGAAGGGGATGGCTCACGTGGGGCCCACCTCCCTTAAGTTTATTTTATTGTAATTGTTAGTATATTATTAACCGGGTGGGATTATTTATATGGGTTTGGTTCGGTTCGGTATTCGGGTTATTCGTTTATTATTTAACTAATTAACGGTACTTAAAATATATTATAATAGTATTTGAGGATTTAAAAGATAAATTATTATATTTTGGGAGAATTATAAGGGTTGAATTATTGAATAAAAATGGTCGGGACTTTAGGGGATTTGGAAATAATTTATAAAAGTGTTAAATAAATGGTATTTAAAATATCATGTAATACTATTTGAGATTTAAAATATATTATTGGGAGTTGAAGAATTATAAAGAATTTGGAAAAGAATTTCAAGGTTAGAAAGTAATCTAATAAATAAATTTAAAAGGGAATTTGGCGAGTATTTTCAAGGGGTCGGAATACTTTAACTATTTAACTGTGATTTGAAACGGTTTTAAAACTAACTTGGGAATAAAAGTTATTCGATGATTAACTAGCATGATAATATGATCGTTTGACTAACAGTATGATATGTATGACTAATAGCATGACTTGTGGTGAATTATTATATGAGATTAAATATTGGATAATTATGACGATCTAGTAGGATTTTATATCACACAAATTATGTCTTATGATTTTGATGAACCGTTGAGATATATGCGGAAATGATGTATATGAACATGCGGAATTGGTTGAATGATTTATGGAGAACGATGTGGTCTTGAGGAGCGGATGATGCGATGAAATGACTTTTATAATATGTTACTTATTCTATTGACTAAGGTGTGCTTGAGTGCTTAATAGTTGGATGTAGACTTATGTATATTCCATTATGTACTAGGTGATACTATGTGATTGTGACTATTGCGTGCTGGATTCTTCTGTTGCCGATCTGCTAGCCAGGTAAGTACCTCCGAGGCTTACTCAGTAACCAGTACCTCCTGCCTGATGTGTCATATAGTATGTAGGTGTTTCATATGCATAAGAGCATGGCATATAGTATCATGCTTAGGAATTGCATTTACGAATGAGCATCCTTATTCTATATGAGTTTGAATACAGAACGGCCGTTATCTGTGAGTCCTAGAGTCATTGCTAGGGTCATAGGGCAGCCCAGCTTCATCGAGCGTTGTCCTCCTCGAGTCATTTATATATATATATCACGAGATACGAGATGGGCATGAGATATGATATGATGATGAGATATGATATGATGATGAGATTTGATATGATTATAGCATCGAACTGGCCAGTCTCCACCCTGTCTGGAAAAGGGGTGGTGGTAAAAGAGGGATATACCGCTTGGTATTCTTTGTTAAGGCCTTCCTCAATATTCTGCACATATGAATTAGGAGCATGATAGTGTGGTTTTATTTCAGTACTGCATGAAGGCATCCTTTATTCTAGGTATAGGCGTATTATATGTCCTCAGCGCGGTCAGAGGACCCGCAGGCGGACTCTTGGCCTGACTTGGTGGTATAGTTTCAGGTACCCGATCTACTACTTGATTTTGTGCTGATATGACGGGGTCCATTCATATGGCGGAGAGTGAGTGTATGAACCCTGACTTCGCCGAACTCATGCTTTTTGGATTTCTTCCTATTATACTCCGTTTTGACCCGGCTCTGCCGTGGCACTAGTTGTATCGTTTTCAGAACGTATACCCTTTGCATGATAAAGGATTTTCCGCGTTGTAGACTTAGGACAGGTACAAGGGTTTACCCCGGGGTCTCCAACGGACCTTCCGGATTTGGGTGCGAAATCCCACTTTAAACTACAATCTTTGGTTTCAAACCTTCAACCTGTACTCGGAGCGCAAGATCCTAACGAGGGGTTTTATCCCTCGAAACGTAACTCGGGAATCATAATCCCGGGCCGTTACACTTGCCTCTCGTGGGTTTGGCATTCCGACTACTTGTCCACAATGTGACTCTCAATATGAAGACCTTACTCACCTTCTATGGTCCTGTCCGGTTTCACAAAATGTCATCACTTGGATGGACCCATCTCAATTTCTTGCTATAAACACATCTTTTGCCCAAGAAACTCAAATTAACGACACCCTACAACAAATCAGAAACAAAATAGGAATGGATCGTTTCCCTAAGCTCGCCTTTACTTTGGAGCATATGGTACTTTCGAAACAAAGCACTTTTCGATAATGACAATCCAGACCCAAGAAGTATTTTATCCTTCGCAAAGGAACAAATCGTCATGTGGAGATCGACAAAAAATCAAGAGGAAGATGTGGAAGCCAAATGCACACCGAAACAACAACTAGCAACATGGACGGATCCAAAACGGAAAAAGGCTAAATGTGTTCCACCTAAACCCGGGAAACACAAGCTAAATTTTGATGGGGCTATGAGATCAACTAGACATGGTTCCTATGGTTTTGTCATCAGAAACTATAAAGGAGAACCAATATACTATGGCGTTGGGCCTTCTCCCTTCACCTCCTTCTCAGGCTATGAAGGTTTAGGGCTTTGGAAGGGCTTGCAGGCTGCCCGTATACTAAACATAACAAGACTAGAGACCGAAGGAGATAACCTTACGATCATTAACAGTCTTAAAGGTATTGGTCAGGCAACATGTGACTCTGATATGATTGTCTCTGACAGTCTAGTCACGCTTGACTTCTTCAATTTTATAGAGATTCGTCATGTCTACCGGGAAGCTAACCGTGTTGCGGACCTTTTATCGCACCTAAACATTGACTTCCATAGGCATCTGGCACCTGACGACTCTAGGCTTTGTGATTTCATCCTTTCGTATGCTCTTGGCTACTATATTTATCCTTTCAGCCAAATTCTTTTCGTTTCAAAAAGAAAAAGAAAAAGAAGGCCGATGCCTTGAATAGCGTCCTCACGCGCACGCACGCATAACCGTTGTGGTGGATTTTGGGCAAGTTTTGTGCTAAAGTAGAATTTCAAAATAGAATTTATGTTAATATAAAAACGGAATTGCTATACGAACGGTCAATTTTTCGCAAGTTGCACGGATCAAAACGCGATTGCGTATTACGAATGCGCGGAGGGGAAAAGGTGGTCAGCAGCTGCGCACAGCGCGTGCGCGGAAGATTCCGCAGCTGCGCACAGCGGATGCGCGGATGTGGGGCCCGCGTCTGCGCAAAGCGCGTGCGCCGATGGACAGGCTGGAAGGGACGTCGATTGGACCACACAGTCACGGGAGAGAATCTTCCTGTTGCGTGTTTCCGGAAATCTCGCTGCACTCGCGATTCACGGAGATACAATGCTCCATCTCCTCCTATAAAATCCGACCCCAAGCATATACCCTTCACCACACAGCTTTCCCATTTCACAAAACTTTGTTCTGAAATTTTATCCTTTTCATTGTGTTCATCAAGCTGTTCATCCCATCTTCATAAAGGTAAGAGTAATTTTCTTCTTTATGTATTATCTTCACTAATTAAATTTACATTTAGTTAATCGGAAATCATTTATTTTCCTTAGGTTTGCATATGACTTACATTAATTAAATTTATGTGTAGATAATCGGGAATCATGACATCCAAAATGAAGAAGGTTGCAAGTAGTGCCATGGGTTGGCTTCGAGGGGATCGATCTTTACAAGATAAGGATGAGCGTCAGAGAGCGAGAGGAGTAAGTTCATTTTAGTTTTGATAAATTTTATGATATTTATAATGTTTAGTGAAAAGAAAAAAGTTCCATGAAATATTAGAAATTGTAAGATGTAATGACGATGAAAAAAGTTCCATGAAATATTAGGAATTGTAATAATGTTTAGTTAGTTCATTTTAGTTGAAAGAATTTTTTTATACGAATTTGTATGTATCATTTATGTTGAAATAAGCAACAGAAAATATATGATCAAAATTCTTTATGTCATGAGTTAGATAAAATTACATTGACAATAGGTCAGCGAAATAAAGGTTTTTAGGATTTACAAAGATAGGAAAAATTAATTTCGAAATATATAAGCAACAGTATAGTTAGCGACATATTAAATGTTTATGAAAGAAATGTAAATGCTAAAAAAAATGTAAGATTTCACCCTAAACCCAAAAATAGGTAAATGAAATACCAATGAAAATAGGTAAACAAAATACCATTTAAAATAGGTCACTGAAATTAGATAAATGGAAAAAAAGTAATTTGTATTTATCAATTATAACCTTATAGGAATAGATAAACATAATTGATGTGTACGGACTAGTTTTTGGATATTTGTACTCGTAACAAATTGTAACCTTGTTTATTTGTTATGCAATATGATAGAAAATTTCTACGGCATTGGAGCGGCGACGGCCCACGGCTTCGGCCCGTCGAGGTGAACATGAAAGGGCTGAGGAGGCGCAAGAGAATGCTCCAGCTACCGCCACTACTGTACCCGCTCGGGCGAGTACATCAATTATAAGGGATAGGACACGGTCGCCTGGGCCGAGTCGACCTACTCTGAGACGCTCCTCCTCAGAGCGTACACCGTCTCCTTTCCCGAGCGGGACACTAGGGCTCGAGGATATTCAGTCGGACGATGCAGCTGGGTCAGATGCGTCCGATGAAGAGGAATTTGAGGACGCCAACACAGATGATGGCGATAATCAGGAGGCATTCGGTCCCGAACCGTATGACTACCACAATGTGGCGACGGATGCTGGTTATGACTACGAGCACTATTATGAGCAACAAGAGCATCCACATCAGCAGCCGGTCCATCAGGACCCACCACAACAAGGGGCACAACACATAGATGAGGAACAACTACAACCACCAGTTACCAATGACGGCCGACCACTAGAGAATCAACCATTGACGTGGTATAGGACGCACAGATGTAGACTTATTTGGATGGGTGAGGTATGTATTCATTTATATTTTCTTGTGAAAGTTCTTACTTAAATTAAATATTTAATTATTACCTAAAGAATTATGTGTTTTTCCCCTGTAGGAGGACAATGTAATTCGATGCATTCGACGCAACACCCACATTCAGTTCCTCAGAAGCTTGCCTCGTGTTGTTACCCCTATGAGTTGGTTCGGGCTTGCAAGACTAAGTGGCCTTACAGATCTGGAGGACGTCGAGTTTGGCACGGTGGATCATTCTTTGATCCAAGCATTTATCTGTCGATGGCACCCCGAGACGAACACGTTCCACTTTCCCTGGGGTGAGATGACTATCACCCTCCATGATGTAGCCATCATACTTGGCCTACAGATTGACGGAGTTGCCCCACGTACACCTATGACCGATGCGCAACGCCGGTCTTTCCTCACCACCAGACTTGGCATATCCACTGCAGACATGAGCAGTCGAGGGGCGCGCTTCAGTCAGGCAAAGTTAGAGGAGATGATGAAGGCGATGATTCCTAATGGCGATGCTTATGCCCAATCTGTTGCGACCGGGTATCTATTGATAGTACTTGAGGCGATCTTTATCAATGATAAGTCGACTACACACATACCCTTGTGGGCAGTTGACTTAGTCTACAATCATGCTATGACGGGGCAGTACTCATGGGGTGTTGCCATGCTTGCCCTCTTGTATCGAGCCCTGGGCATCGCGAGCAGGGAAGGGGTGGGAACCATGGGTGGGTGCGCTGCATTGGTTCAGGTATTCTTATAACGTTTACATACAAAATTCGTGCTTTCAATCAATTAGACTAATTTGTTTTTCTTTTATATGTATAAAGTTTTGGATTTGGGCACATTTTCCGGCATTTGCCCCTGCAATGGCTGAGGAGCGGACCCGCCAAATTGATCGAAGGTGGGCTTGTCGGTGGACGCATAGAGCGACACCACCGCGTACTCTGGAGAGGGTACACAACATTACCACTCAGCTGGACACGATGAGAGCCGAGGACGTAAGGTTCATGCCGTACGAGGATAGGTTCATTAACTTCGACGCTGACTTTCTAGTTTCTCGATATAGAGGGGTTTTGTCCATTTACGATATCCAAGAACCATACATGCCGGACCGTGTATTAAGACAGTTCGGACGTGTGCAAAGCATACCCATGGACCGTATCCCACCCACTATTGAGACTCGGCCTACTGGTACAGCCCGCTTGAAGTTGACCTTTTCGGATATGTTCGATGTCTGGGATCAGCGACACAGCCCCGCTAATTTGCTGAACCTTCACAACCTGCCTGTTGCATATGAGGGGTATCTGGTTACGCCCGACTATATGGAGTGGTTCAGTCGTCATGGTCATCCCTATGTTCTACAGAGTACAGTTGAGGCCCAACCTATAGAGGAGGAACTGACACCGATTTCCACAATACAAGCTCGGGTATGAATTGTGCCTTAAATATTTCATTACCTGTATTGCATTTGTGATCGTCACAATGTGTTTTTTTTTTTGCAAATGATAGCGATTGTACGTGTTAGGGGAGAACATCCGGAAAATGCTAGACCGTCGTGAGGAGTTTTACAGCCATCAAGAGATTCTCAGTTACTACTTGGAGGCAATGGCAAACCCAATCCCACGCGCCCCCACTCAAGTTCGGGCATCACAACGGCAACTGTGATATACTTTGGTGTTCAATGTTAGGGAGTTTATGTATTTCAGATATGTTTGATGTCATGCACTGTAGTTAAGAAAATGTTTATTACTTAATTTTATGCTCTACTCAAGTTTGAAAGCAAAATACATATATCTATTTGATAACAAGAAATATGAAATAGTTTAGCATAAACTTCTCAATCCGATATATTATGATATATTCTATCGCCGTCTTGGTCTCCTGAACGATCAGGATCAGCACATCGAAGGTTGAGGTACTCTGCCATCCTTGTATTAAATGGTCCATCCCAACCGTTTACGCTCTGGTGGTGGAAATGATCCCATTCTGGAGTTTTTGGAGGGATCGGTGAGTCTGATCGAAGCCATACCTATTTAATTTGTTATGAAATACAATAATTAACAATTCATACAATGTGTAGGAATAGTAATAGTAAGGGTGGAAGTTCACTAACCGGTACCCAGTGCACTCCGCCAATCAACGCCATTGCAATAATATCTGTCGGTGGCCTTGCGGTCGTTGTAGGTGCCATCATCGGGATACATGTATGCGGACCACCCTTGCTAAGGACGGCCACAATAACTTGATATCGTGTCGCGGCTGCCATAGGAACCAACGGCGCCTCCATCCACCTCGTCGGACTACATTCACCGGGATCCTTGATGTCAACATTACCGATAAGCCCTTCAATATCGTTCAACAGCGATGCTTCTTGATACAAATCCTTGTTCTTACGCAGCTCATCAGCCATCTCTTGTCGGACCCTCATGTACTGGTTCTCCCCATATCCAAGCAACACTGCAAGCGTTCGATACCCACAATGCCCATCTGAACTCACATTTTGAACGCGATCAACATAGCGTGGGACAAACCAGTCCACATGGACGGACAAAAATGTCGTGGGGTCAAGTGTCATTGGCTCGCCTCGACCGCTTCGACGACCTCGACCACTTGGACGACCTCGACCGCTCCCTCGACCTCGGGTGGCTGACCGTCGTACTGCATGCTCAAGTGCCGTTGGTTCGCGCATCATTGATCGCCTCCCTGTTGGTCGACCTCTAGGATTGCTTATAGGTGGTGTTGTCATGTTAGTTTCTCCGGGATTCTCCATGTCCATGAAAGCTGTTGCAAGAAATTTAGCTTGTTGAGGAGTGAGATCATCTGCCTCAAGCCTTCTCTTCAACCTGAGCAACGTTAACCTGGTCTGGTCTATATCTTCCACAGGTTCGCTGCCCTCCTCTGCCATAATAGGTCCACTCCACATCACTTGCCTCCAAAAGGGATGAATTTGACTCAAGCTTATCGGCGTACGGGTGGATATGGCTTCTAAAAAATCATGAACACATGGCACGCCATACACATCTCGCCAATACCTGTCCCGGCAGACCCCGTCATCAGTGCGTCTACCTATCGCCGTGGTGTAATTGTTGAGCAATAATTTGAAGCACTCAGCTGTCACCTTCATAACGAGGGGAGCCAATAGTGGGTTACTAGAAACACTCCTAAGAACATTCATGCGTGACATCTCAAGGGAACCCTTTATTTGCTTGATCTGCCCGTTGACCATTCTGTCGATGCACTTGACCACGTCTTCAAACCCCCCTATTGACGTGTTCAACATATCCTTCAGCTTCCCATGCTGCGACTCACAACTGCATGGTTTTCAATAGGTTGGCGGTTAAACATCTATTTATCCAAAATAACATTCAACCTTAATTCACTAGTACAAACATCCAAAATACTTACCAGTTATTTGTTCTAGTCCCAAAGTGAGGATAGCAATCAACCCAAGCTCTAACAAGTGCCTCCTTAAAGTCCTTGAGCCAAGTGGTTTCAAGGTATTCCATGAGGCCCCAACGCCCTTCCCACTTGGTCTGCATTGATTGAAGACGTCGTTTGTAGCTTAATTCTGATGTCGACTCTACCAAGGCATAACAATCACGGTAAAACTCATTTTCTTTAGTTTTTGATCGTGTGATCTTTGCCTTCACTTCGATATTTGACATTACATGCCACCTGCACAATAAATGCTTCACGGTTGGGAACACTTCCTTGATGGCTTTGATTACTGCCAACTCTCGATCTGTGACAATCACATCTGGCATTCTATGTTTACAGAGATCTCGGAGCGTCTGCATCACCCAGCTGTAGTGATCTGTGGTCTCCTTCGTCATGAATGCAAATGCTATCGCAAATGTCTTTTTTGTGCTAGTGAACCCAACTATTTGCAGCAATGGCATCTTATACCTACATGAAAGGGAGATAGTCAATAAATCAAGAGCAACTAATTAGACAAAATTTAAATCTATTTGTACAGTAAATAAATACAAAAGGATACACGTACTCATTTGTCTTGTATGTTGCATCCATCATGATGACGTATGGAAATAACCTCCATAAACGTTGTGAGTCTGGGTGAGAAAACATTAAATCACTCAGCTGATTAGACCCGTGCACTCTACGTACGAAGAAATCGTACTGCTTTCCTTCGAGTGAATGCAATGCTTGTTGTATATCTCCACGACCCTCCGCCTCTACCCTCTTCATCTTCTGAACAGAGTTGTACACTTGACGGATACTCGTCACACATTGGGAATCTTCATCTTCAAGGATACTCAACAACTGTCGAGGTTTTAACCCAATCATTGCACCGCGTCGTACCTTATGATGCTGTTTATCAGTCAACCTTCCGGCAAAGGTATGTCCATACAAGTTGTCTGGAAGATTATGGTTGTGAGAACCACATATAACAAACATTCTCCATTTACCTGTCTTGTACTCACGACCCTCGAGCTCAAATGGACATCCAATTTTCTTCGATGGTTTCTCTCGGTGTGATGATGGTGGAAAATCCTTATCCACATCGGCCGCATCTCTAGGATAGCCATAGTACTCACAAACCAAACGAAAGACACCTAACCCGTTTCGCTTGTTCTTCCAAGACCTATGAGTTATTAACACCATATTTCTAATTCTACCCATAAAACGAGCCCACTCCTTTGCATTCCTGGAGTCAAAGAAATATCCATCTATCCGAAACATATCTGAATAATCGGTACCCTCTTCTAGGGAAAAGTCGGCGAGATCCTACAATTCGAAACATATTGATGATATAATACACACACATTGGAAACAAAAACATTCAAAACATATAATCCATCCGTTTCATAATACATTGTCACCTCACTTTTTTTTTATAAAAAATCATTATTCTACTAACTTTTTCACAAATATTATTATTTTTATATACCCACTACACATTTCTACCAATTATAATATTTTCAAAAGTAAACAATACACAAAACAATACAAATTATTACAATCACCTACCTATAAAATATCTAACATCGTCTAATTTGAAGCACAAATTACCATCTAAAATACCCAAGTATTGTGAAATCAATATAGTAGATGTTAAATAAATCTCTCTAATATTGACATATACAACTATATATTCAAAAATATTGGAAACATGGAAGATATATACATGAGATTTTAGTACAATCGTATTTAGACTTACATCGACATGAGTTAGAAGTTCTTGCGGATTGCTGTAATCGTATGGGTTGAATGGTAGATCATCTTCAACTGGCGACGACATATGGAGAAATTTAGGATCTTGGAAATATTAGCTTTACTAGAGGTGTCAAAATTTTCATATTTGTGACCTAAACATGTATTGTATATATAGAGATCATCATCTTTTATTATTGGAAAAAAAATATCTATTGACATTTATCTCCAAATATATCTATATCTAAATATATAGGATATATCTTTCGATTATCTGTCTTATTTTATTCCGTGTACATATCATTATCTATCCTATTTCGATTCGTATATATCTGATTTATTTTCGGTAAAAATAAATATATCGGCGTCCGCGCATCACACAAACGCGGATTTTAAAAAAAAAAAAATTTGCGTTTGCGCACTGCGCATGCGCGGATTTAAAAAAAAAAAAAAAAAAAAAAGCGCGACCGCGCATTGCGAGTGCGCGGATCCGCGCACTCGCAATGCGCGGTCGCATACCGTGTAAAACGCGAAAAAATGACCGTGCAAATAACAGTCCCCTATAAAAATTGGAAATTAAGTTAATCTGGAAGGTGGACCCCATATTTATATGTACCAGAAATTCCGACTTTTGTGGGGAGCAGTCGCACAACATTATCATCTTCCCGATTACGATGATCTCTTGAATTTCCGGAGTCCAAAGGTTGACATTCCAACTGCCTCTCTCCCTCTCTCTCTCTCTCTCTCTCTGAAATGGAGTTAACACTTGTCTCTCACCCCCATCGTTCTTCAATCTTCAACTCTCCCCTCTTCCTCTCCTCCTGTAATCCTCTTAATTGTTTCTCTCCTCTTTGTTTCTTCCTTGGTAGATTTTGTTTTCGATTGCACTCATCAATTTTTGTTTAGCTCGCAGGCAACAGATTCTCAAACGCAAAACCACCACCTATCCTCTGCGCTGTTCATGTTCAATCTCATCTTCAACTGAAACTGCAAACCAGGAGACATTGAATTTCGCCAACGATTTGCGGCGGAGGGAGCTCGTCTCCTCTCTCTTGCTAACAGGTACCTTCCTCGTTTTCATTTCTTTAGAGATCAAAACAGATCGATGTCAGTATAATAATAGATTCAATTACAGTATTCATTTTAATGAATCAGCGGCTGGGATGTGTGTATCGGATGCTGCTACAGCAGTCAGTACTAGCAGACGGGCTGTAAGCTCTAATTAGCCCCCTTTAATCCCTTCCACAGGCGATTGGTTAATTTTGCAATAGCTTCTGTAAATTGTTGCCTTCGTTTATGTGCAGCTCAGGGCCTCCAAAATTCCGGAAAGCGAATTCAAAACCCTCGCCAATGGCTTGAAGTTAGTCACAAAATATATCTCACATTTCAATTCCATGTAGTTCATATGATCTTGATCTTGATTTTATTGTCTGTATATGTTGTTAGGTACTATGACTTTAAGGTTGGAGGTGGAGCGCAGGCTGTCAAGGGCTCTCGCGTTGCAGTACGTTTTCCTCTGTGATTTTGTTTATGTGCATTGTGCAATGTCATGACAATAGCTGTTGCTGTTGGCATTGATTAGTTCTGCTTCGTATGAGTTTTATTCGGTTGAGTTTTCTGAAGTGCCAACTTGTTAGCTAGGTACACTATGTTGCTAAGTGGAAGGGGATTACTTTTATGACGAGTAGGCAAGGGCTTGGAGTTGGCGGTGGAACGGTAAACTTGCACTCTTTTTTACTTCTTCTTGTGAGTTGTGACAGCTGAAATCGTTACCAAAGTATTACAAGGAAGAATTGTTTTAACAAAATGATTGATACTATTTCGGCTAATGATCTAAAGTGGTTTGGCTAATGCAGCCTTATGGGTTTGATGTGGGTGAATCAGAGAGGGGAAATGTTCTTAGGGGACTAGACCTTGGCGTTCAAGGGATGCGAGTAGGAGGCCAGGTGAGCATGAGCCAATTAACTTACTGCATTCAACGTTCCGTTTATTAGGAAGCTTGGAAATAGGACTCTAAAGTAAGAATGTGATTGCAGAGATTGCTGATAGTACCCCCGGAGTTGGCCTATGGAAGCAAAGGAGTTCAAGAAATCCCTCCCAATGCCACTATTGAGGTACATTGTTGTTTAATTGTATTAATCCTAGATAACCCTTTGCAAATTTTCTATAAGTTAATATGACAGTATTTGGTGTTGCGCTGATCAATTTGATTTGCAGTTGGATGTTGAATTACTATCCATCAAATCAAGTCCTTTTGGGTAAGTTGCCGAGATACAAGTTAACTCCTCCCGAGTATTCTGTCTATTGTGATGGTTGTCGCAGGTAGTCTTATGATCGAGTTAATATTGTGCCTGCAGGACTGCGGTGAAGATAGTAGAGGGATAATGAAGAATGCACAACAACATCTCCTGATCTACAATTTATATGCACCCCTCTTTTTCGGATCATGCATGATCATTAGGAAGATATGGCCATTGTTTCCTTCTAGGAAGTGCTAAGGTCTGCTCAAGTTAGCTAGCATCATTGTCGTCAAAGTAAACAGTACACCAATTATCAGAATTCAGTGGATTCATGTTTTAATGGTGAAATTTGTCATATAAACAAAGTACTCGATCAAGAGAGACCTCATTCAAAGGTGTATGTAGTTTCCCCTCTGACAAAATAACTTGCTTTGTCACAATCTTTTAGAGATGGAATATCATGTTCATTCATCCATAGAGCACAGTCTAACAAGTTGTGTGCTCAAGGCATTGATGACCCAATGGGTGATAATCTGCAAGTTCTAGTTTGATCAAGTCCCATTGCTCAACCCATTCAAGATACCGCTATTGGTAAATCCGCTAACATACAGGATACTCGTAAGAGCATCTTCCACCATAGGCTATAAAATGGGTTTTAACCTTTTTTTTCTCCCATCATAGGCCAAAACCCATTTTGGCCGAATTTTTTTTGGCCTATTTCTAAAATGAAGGCCAAATTTGGCTTCAAATTTTAGAAGGTCAAATGTGAATTCCACCATTTTATCTATTTATTTTTAATTATTCATTATTAATATAAATTTATAAATCACACAATTAATTGTATATAAACTATCTAATTATAATTTTTATTAAAACTAAAAGTTATAGTTTGTAAAGATATTGATGAGTTCTTTGATATGACTATAATATTTAATATGTTTGGATTATATTTGCATAAATAATTAATATCTTTAGAAAAACATATTCATTTTATATTATTACATCTTCATCAAAATCATATTTCATAAATAAATATCAAGTTGCATAAATTACTATATTTGAAAATAATAATAAAAAATCCCAAAACACATCAAAACCATAATATGAAGTAAATTTATAAATAATACAATTATAAATCTATATATTATATAGTTGTGATTTCCAATTAAAAATAATATGATGGTATTTGAGAAGAATTCATTGTTGATTCAAATCGAAAGGATAACGATAGAATCGAGTGACGGATATGAGTGTGAAAGTTCTATATTACATGAGTATTTATACAAAATTTGCCTACCAAAATTGGCCTACGGTGGGAACAACAAAACCATTTAATAGGCTAAAAGAGAATATTCTATAGAATATTCTCTTTTAGTAGGCTATTTCCCTTAGCTATTCTAGCCTACGGGGGAAGATGCCCTAAGAGCGTGATCTCCCTCGTCCCTACCAACAAACTTCAAATAAGCCATCAACGCACCTCAATCATGTTGTTGCTTTGCTTGCATTATAATATCATTCTGTATCATTGAAGTTTAGGCCCCGTTTGGTATCCTTATCTTAGACTGTATCAAATATCGATATGGGTATATATGAGATTGATACTGTTATGTTTGTAAATCTAGTTCACTAGAATTGGGCTTTTAGGCCCAAGCCCATGTGTTGTTTAACGTCTCTTTATCCGACCGTTGCTTCAACAAGTCTTTATAAGCTAAAAGCAGCAAACCCTAAAGAGAGAGAGGCACTGCAGACGCCGCTCCAAAAGGGAGCCTGGGAGCTCCTCTCCCATGGCTGAAATCAGGAGAGTCGGCTAGGGTTTTGAGCTCCATCGAAAGAGGGAAGTCGAGAGGGAAGAAGAGAGAGGCTCTTGAGCAATCTCCATGTGAGCCCGACTTGAGCTGAGAGAGAGCATGAGGTTCCAAGGAGGACGAGAAGGCTGAGCCTTCCTATGGCTACACCGAAGATAGGAGAAGAACCAGCAACGGCGTTGATGGAGAGATCGATCGACGAGGACTCCTTGGTGCCACCTTCAACGGAGCTGCGACAGATCCGACGAGGCCTTACCGAGTCGAGACGCCTCGGTTTTAAGGGAGTTTTCTTCCCTAAGCTTGTCGTTGCTATTGTGTTCTTCTAAGTGTATTTTACCTCCTATTCATGTATTCGGTTTAGTAGTTGCCCTCCTAGGATCTTTGTATTGGTTTCTCGTTTGGCCTTTAGAGCATATTGGATGACATCTAGAGCCGGGGACGTAGGGATTAGCCCGAACCTCGTAAACATATCGTGTGTGTCCTTGTTATCTTTCCTTTCGGTTTTCTTGTTTAGGATCGATCTAGATCCTTGTGTTTAAACCGGACTATAAGACCACTACGACCTTAATCGGACCTTGAACGAGTGCAACCTGAATTCCCAACAATTGGTATCAGAGCATATGCTCGATCTTTGCCTTCCGCTGTGCATTTTCATTGCTCTAAATAGCTGCCTATTGTTCTGTTTTTGCTTGGATTCGATTTTATGCATTTTCATGTGTCTAATTGCTGAAATCTGGGCTTATCTGGACTGTTTGGAAGCTGTTTTTCAGGAGCTATGAATTCAGGATCTGTGTGCTCTTGTTTATGGTCTGATTTAGTGAATTCTTGCTGAATTTTTCATGTCTAAAATGTTCTTGATGATCCTCTATATGTTATATATGAGTTTCTTGTTTTTTAGACTTGATTGGGTGGTCTTTGAGAAGGATATATGGACTAACAAATTGCTGTCCAGAAATTTATTCTGTCACATATGTTGATGTCCAGAAACTTTCTTGAGTTTTTGAACACTTTGCTGAATTTTGCTTTCATGTTTTGATGCTTTAAATTCAGCCTTATATAAGTGTTTCATGTGTTGTCATGATTTTCCTCTTCTATAAGAATCTGAGATGAAGTTCTTTGTGTACTTGGGACTCTTCTTGACTCTTAATACTTGTTTGTTGAAACATTTGAGTATATATTTCTTATTTTTCCAGCCCTTACAAGTATTATCGAGATGTCTTTCAGTTTCTTATTGAGTGGAAAATATGAATTCTCTTAAAGTTTCTGTTTTGATGTCTATATGCTCATATGTGCTCTTCTCTCTCATATCTATGCTAAATTGAAGCTTTGAGATTATGAATGGTTGCTTACTGAATTTTTGTTCAGTTTCTGAAATTTGAAATTCAGTTTTGCTTTGTATGCCATATCTTCATGTTATTCCATTCATATGAAATATGTATTGAAGTTCTTGACTATGTTAAGAGTCTTCCTAGCATGTGCTACTTGATTGCTGAATTTTTTGTGTTTATCATATGATTTTCAGCATCTTAAAGTGTCTTGTACTTGCTTGACAATTTCTTCTTGATATGGAATATATATGATTCTTCCTTGAAGTTTTCTAAGTGCTGATGTGCTATCTCTTCTCTCATTTATCCTATGCCTTCTCCATTATTATCCATTGTGACTTTTACATTATCATGACTTGAGACTCTTGCCTATTCATTTGGTTAAGTTTGGTTCTTAAAGTTTTGCCATTAGAATTCTTGCTAGAATTTATAAGTTGTTTATTACTCTTGATCACGGTAATATTGATGCTTGCGTTCTTGCTAATTCTATGGTTCTAGAGACCAAACTTGTAACTCCTTTTTTAGGCTTGTGTGCAGCTGCTTGTAGCTTTCATTTCTTGTCTCATGTGACATGGATTTGGATAGCTTCTCTTGCTTGCCTTGATCTCTTGTTGATAATGTGTTTTTCATGACCTTTTATCTTGAGATATTAGGTTCAGTTTATGTCACATATATGGATATATGTTATGAAATTCCTTCTTGCCTTAAAATTGGTTCTTACCTTGCATAACTACCTATCATTTGAGTTGTTTTGTACTGCTGCACTTTATACTCATTCATGATATATTTATGCAGAAATTTCATGCTCTTCATTTGTAGTTATATGTGGTTTTTATAGGCATCAGTTCAGATCTATTTTTCCCTCTCATTTTGCATAATTTGAGGTGAAATGAAGTTCTGAATGTGTGGAATTTCTATGGTTGTTTGTCTGGTTCAGTTTATAGGAAAACCTTATGTTTTTCACTTGGCTTATTATATGAGAACTATCTCTTTGTTTCCTTTTGCAAGGAAATATTAAAAGGAGATGTCAAGACCTTAGAAGAACTGAATGCGGATGGTGTTCAAATCAGGAATCAGTCAGGTGACATTCTTTCAAGATGGAAGTAGCATCAAATGTCAAAGAAGACTAGGAAACCATGACGATGGTATCCTTGGAGATGCTTGCTTCATCGAAGATTTGTTAAAAGAAGACCAAAGGGAGTCTTTCTTACACCTTTATCTCCTTTTTCAGTTTGATTGGTCTTTTGCATATGTCTCTCTTTGAGTTTGTGTTCTCTAGTTAAGCCTTAGTGATACAGTTTGTGTTTTTTCCTTTGTTAAAACTGGTACAGTTGCCCTTTATAAGTAATTCTGAGCATGTTGTGAATTCTTAAGACACCTTTGGTGTGCTTGAATTATAACTATGCTTGATTTACTTGATAAAGATCAGCTTTGCTTGATCTTGTTTTTCTGCATAAACCATGATTTTGATGCTTGCACCTTTGTAAGTTAAACCTTGTTGTTTGTCTTATTCTTGAGTGCAAAAATCTGCTGGTTTTTATGATGTTTTGTGAACCCTTTATTCATTGATTTCTATGTAAAAGTGGCATGATATCCTTGTGATTATATGCTCTTACCTAAACAAGGTTTAGGTTTAGAAATCATGATATTAGGATTTACTTGGTGATGTATATTTCCTTCTTGTCTATGTTTTCTTTCATGCTCACATGCTTATCTTTGAGATATCTATGTTTTGCATCAACTATTTGCTTAGTTGTAGAAGAAATCATGGCTTTAGGATTTATACTTGCATTGAGACTACTGATTTGAGTCTTGTCGTTTGCCTGTGTGCATTCTTGGCTCTGTTCAGTGGCATTCGTGACACTCTACAGCTATATGTTCTATTATAGATCAATTTCTCCTTTGAGTAATTGTCTATTTGAAGTCCATAGATTTGTTTTTCTCCTATACTTTGGCATTTCAAGGAGATTATCCGATGCACTAATTTGCTTGTTTGCTGTTTGTGCTGTCAGGAACTCTTATTTGAAGAATGATGAGTGACTCAAAGTCACTTCCATGACCAGCAGCTCTAAGGTGGTGGTCAGCTCATTGGAGTGTACCCAAGCTTGCTGAAAAATGGACTCTTCTTTGCCAAAGGAGGAAGAACAAAGGGAAGGGCTAACCAACTTGCAAACACACCAAATTTGGTGGGGAGTTAGTATTTCTAACCTAAATCTTTATGCTTGTTTATTTTATAAGATTTGCTTGCTAGATGTGCATAAATATGCGTGTCTACTGATTTCTACAACTTCTAGATATAGTGAAATTCGTGTATATGTACTGATTTCTAATTTATAGAAATCTCTGTATAAGCACTTATTTCCAATCTATTTAGAAGTAGTGAAATCTTTATGTACTGATTTATGATGCTTATATTCTAGCTTGAGCTCATCTTCATTACTTGCATGTTTAGGTTGAAATTGACTTCTATAAATCTGGTTTGAGTTTGCTTTGTTGTTGGTGGTGGATAGCCTTATTAAGCATGTTTATATGAATATCTTTGAGCATGTCTTTTTCTTGTAAAATTCCAGGCTCTTGATCATTACATGCTATATTGTTTTCCCTATCTGTTATGTGTCCAGAATCAGCATGATTTAGTCCGAGTTAGAATGTGTGGTTTACATGTTTTACTTGCTTAAACTTTATCAGTTGGATGCATGATTTACATGTCTTACCTGCTTACACTTGGAAGTTTACATGGCTGATTTTCTTGATGTCTAGTGCTCTTAATTCTTAGACCTTTGTTTGCATGATCCTTGGTGCTTTGCTCACTTATGTGGTTACATGCTTATTTGTGTCTTTGAGTTGATTTAGACCTACATGTTTAGGTTGAGCCATGACATTGGGCTAGCTAAAAGAGATTGAGATGCTAGTACCACCATTGGTAAAGCTGAAAGATGCTTGATCCACCTCTTGGCAAGCTAAAAGAGATTGAAATGCTTTGCCACACCTTTGGGCCATCAACACTTGCAAAATTCAGTGATTATCTTACTGTTTGTTTATGCTATGTGTTGCCCTTGAGAGGGCATTGCTTGCTTTGCCTTGACTCGAAGACTAGAGGGATCCATCCCCTCGTCTTTGTGTCTTTATGTCCTGCTGGATTTATTCCTTTAAGTTCCTATATTTGGTTGATTTATCTAACCATGTTTATGTAGGAAGCGCAGGTACTATGATGACGGAGTTGTTCAATATGCCATAGGTTTTTTCTTCTTTTATCTCTTTTCTTGTAAACTAGATTTAAGAGGGAAAATTGTTATGTTTGTAAATCTAGTTCACTAGAATTGGGCTTTTAGGCCCAAGCCCATGTGTTGTTTAACGTCTCTTTATCCGACCGTTGCTTCAACAAGTCTTTATAAGCTAAAAGCAGCAAACCCTAAAGAGAGAGAGGCACTGCAGACGCCGCTCCAAAAGGGAGCCTGGGAGCTCCTCTCCCATGGCTGAAATCAGGAGAGTCGGCTAGGGTTTTGAGCTCCATCGAAAGAGGGAAGTCGAGAGGGAAGAAGAGAGAGGCTCTTGAGCAATCTCCATGTGAGCCCGACTTGAGCTGAGAGAGAGCAGGAGGTTCCAAGGAGGATGAGAAGGCTGAGCCTTCCTATGGCTACACCGAAGATAGGAGAAGAACCAGCAACGGCTTTGATGGAGAGATCGATCGACGAGGACTCCTTGGTGCCACCTTCAACGGAGCTGCGACAGATCCGACGAGGCCTTACCGAGTCGAGACGCCTCGGTTTTGAGGGAGTTTTCTTCCCTAAGCTTGTCGTTGCTATTGTGTTCTTCTAAGTGTATTTTACCTCCTATTCATGTATTCGGTTTAGTAGTTGCCCTCCTAGGATCTTTGTATTGGTTTCTCGTTTGGCTTTTAGAGCATATTGGATGACATCTAGAGCCGGGGACGTAGGGATTAGCCCGAACCTCGTAAACATATCGTGTGTGTCCTTGTTATCTTTCCTTTCGGTTTTCTTGTTTAGGATCGATCTAGATCCTTGTGTTTAAACCGGACTATAAGACCACTACGACCTTAATCGGACCTTGAACGAGTGCAACCTGAATTCCCAACAGATACCTTTGTCAATCAATTTGGGCTTTTACAATTTTCATTTGGGCCTGGTAATAGCCCAGTAAAAGCCTAATCGTCTGTACCAATCACTTCTTCAACCCATGAGTGTACAATGCAAGAGCTGTGTTGACTCGCGATCCAGAGCGAGCCACGTAGACGGAACCTGTCGACTATGGAGAAATTTAGGGAGAGGAAAGGTCGTACTCATCGATGGACAATTGGACAGAGAGCGGAAGAACTCGGTAGCTCAGTTCGGCGATGGCGGCGCGTTCTGCGAGAGGGATCGCTTCGGCGGTCAATCGTTCGCTTAGTGGAAGCCGTACAAGGTTGTCCTCGCTCGAGATTTCTCCGGTTGCTTTGTTCAATCGCCCTGGCGGTTTCGAACCGAGGTTTGCTTCATCCTCGTCCATTCCGTGGCCATCGCCGGAATCGCTATCATCCTCGAGTAGTACGGTTCGGAAAGCGGATAAAAAGATGTCTGATCGTTTATCCGGCGTTATCGATGCCGTCAACGACCGCAAGCTCCCGCCCGAGCTCCGTGGCCAACGTAACGCCGTCAGGTCTCTCTCCAGCTCTCTCTGTTTGTTGAAATTGCAATTTTCATCCATTTGTCTGTGATTTGATTTTTGTAGTATGAACCATATGCGATTTTCTCTCAAGAATGTGGAACTTTTTTCTATTTGCTGAAAAATGATTTCGATTATTGGACTTACGGATGATGGATGATGGCGCTTTTGTGCACTTCATTTTGGGGACACATCTCCATGTTCATCAAGTCATCAACTGTAAAAATCTTCACATTTCAGGGCCCTTGAATGAACTTTTGGGTTTTTAGATGGAGCTTTCTAGCTGAAGCATCCATGACTTTGTCATGCTTGAAGTGATGAGATCACGTTTTTTATGTACATTTTCTGTCATCACTCATCTGAGATTTGTCACAACTCACAATGTCATCGACCTGAAATGTCCATGATGTTCTGTGTCTATATGCTAACTTTGCTGCTTTAATGTTGTTATCCATCTTGTTTAATTCTTTGTTGTACTATTAATCATTGATGTTCTGCACACCTCTACAATTAACCTGATTTGAGTGTCTGTTTTTTGGAAATTCACAATCCAGTCCATTTTGCTGATGACAATGGGGAAAAATGAAGGCAGATGTGAAACTTTATATGCAAATACATTATCTATATTCAAACAACTTGGAGCTCTGTTGTCCATTTAGTTCCCGATGATGCAAAACTTTTTGCTGCCAAAACATTCCAAAATGTTCTTCAGTGTACAATTATGGTATTTGAGGCCATAAATCAAATACTACTATTGCCAGAATATCTTTATTGCATTGCTAGTATGTGAATCAGTTTGTTTTTCTCTGCCAGATTCATTTCCAATGTAGTTGTTATAGAGAAATGTTCAATTTCATGATCTTCCTTTACTGACATTAAATGTATCCCTTTTGTACAGATCTGAAACCGATATAATTAATGTGGTAGAGCACAGAATATGGCAATCCATGGAGGAAGGGCACTTTGAAAACCTACCAGGGAAGGGCAAGCCCTTGGACCTCAAAACTAACCCCCATGCTGACCCTGCGGAGGACACCTTATACAGAATACTCTCAAAGAACAACTGCGCACCAGAGTGGGTTTAACTTAACAAGGAGATACGTGTGACTGTTGCTGAGTGGCGATCAGCATTGCAGAAAGCATGGGCTCACAAGTGTAGTGGAAATGACGCTAAATGGAACGAATGCTCAGAGGCATTGAGGGGACAAATTCGTGACATAAATTATAAGGTGAATACTAGTAGATCTTGTTGTCGATTACAACTGCCTTTGAATCACTCGCACATGTGCTTGGTCTGGCTGGTTCAAGGCTTTTCACCAGTACATGTACAGGTTGGTATATTTGCCAATTGTTAACATATTAACATGTGCTCATTGCTTTGCTTAAATTGTAGGTTTTTCGCTACAATCTCATCGTGCCCTTTGGTCGACAGATGTTAGGGCTCAAGTGGGAGAAAGAATTGGATAGGCTGCAGGACTCTTGATGGTGCACTCTCTTTCATCTCCTTTACACTCTCCCTTCTATTCTCTAGTACAGGGTTCCTTCTTCAAATTGGAATGACATCGTATACTTAGCTTGTGCTGTAAGAATTAAGCTAGATTGATCATAGTCATAGATGTGCTTTATTTATTATGCCTTTGCCCTACAATCCACACATCACATTTTATGCTAATTTTGAACTGGAACTAGTTTTCCCCTCCTCTTAAATCTTAATCCTAGAGGTTTAGAGATCGCCATTGTTGATTACACAGTAGGAGTTGCGAATCATGTTAAGTTGTAACCATCAACTTCCAATTCACACTGGCATGTGAATGTGAATGCGTCCTAAAGAATTGCTGATGTGGCCTCACTCGTTGGGCCAAATCCCTACAGCCACAACAATTGTGTGGGATGAGATCGGGATGGAACAAACGAGCCTTGTCTTACCAAACTAGTAAGGTGGTAACGCTTTTCTATGTTTTTTTTTTTGAGTAAATTACACATAACCACCCTTAAATTAGGTTAGTTTTCACATAACCACCTATAAAATTATAAATTACAGAAAACCACCCATAAATTTCATTTATTTTCACAAGACCACCCATCCATTAAACCTCTATTTGGTTTGTTTGAAAAGACTAAAATACCCTTAATTCAAATTTATTTTTTAAAGGAAAGACTGAGGTGGCAATTGGGCGAGTCGGGTCGGATTCGGTTAGTCGGGTTTTGGGTCATTCGGGTTTCGGGTAATGTCTAATAATTTGATCATTTGGTTTGGTCGGGTTCGGGTTTCGGTTGTATCGGATTTCGATTGTCTCGGGTTTCAGTTATTTCGGGTTTCGATTGTCTCAAATTTTCATTATTTCAATATTCATTTTAAAACATTTACTACTAGAATCGGTTCCAAAATACATACAATAACCCTAGAGCTGGCAAAACCCGACCCGATCAACCCGGAACCGATTTTTCTGAACACCGACCCAACCCGGCCCATTATGGACCTGAAATTCGAATAACCGATAATCGAAACTCACCCAAATATGAATGAACTAAACTCGATTCAACTGAAACCCATTAAGACTCGAACCCGTTATAACTGAAACCCGATATAACCCGAATTTCAAGATAGATTCTAGTAGTAAATGTTTTAAAATGAATATTGAAATAATGAAAATTTGAGACAATCCAAACCCGAAATAACTGAAACCCGAGACAATTGACACCCGATTCAACCGAAACCCGAGCCTCACTCAACCAAATGATCAAATTATTAAATATTACCCGAATGACCCGGAACCCGACTAACCGAATCCGACCCGACTCGCCCAATTGCCACCTCAGTCTTTCCTTTAAAAAATAAGTTTAAATTAGGGGTATTTTAGTCTTTTCAAACAAAATAAATAGAGTTTTAATGGATGGGTGGTCTTTTGAAAATAAATGTAATTTATGGGTGGTTTTCTGTAATTTATAATTTTATGGGTGGTTATGTGAAAACTAACCTAATTTAAGGGTGGTTATGTGTAATTTACTCTTTTTTTTTTGGCAAAAGGAGAGGCGGAGCTCTCCGCGCATTTTCTATATATTGGTCTGAGATGCATTGCACATTTTTTTTATTGGTCCATCAATTTTTGATTTTACATGAAATGAAAAGGGGTGTATTAATTAGATTCCAACTGTATTATGTTTATAATACAAATTAGTGTAGGTTTCATCTCGTGTACAGAAAATATGTAAATACAATATTGTAAATGATCTAAGTAGATTCCAATAAATAAAAAATAGTAATCTAAACATAAATAATTTTTTCACCAAAAAATAATATAGATATAAATAAAAGGGTGATTTTGGTACATAGCCCATTTTGAATGTTTAATTGAGTACTTAGACCCCAAACTAATTTATTTAGTTTTGGTAGACCCTATCCAAATAAAGTGTAATGATCAATGGTCAACTGTTTGACCTCTGACCGGTCAACGGTTGACCATTGACCAGTCAACGTTGACCGTTGATCGGTCAACGTTGACCAATTCATTCGGATTTAAAAAAAAACCCGTTTTGATGCAATTTTATTTTCACTTTGATGTCACTTTTTTAATGAAATGGTTTGATGACACTTTTTAATGAAATTTTTTTAAACCTTGATGACATTTTTTGTTTACTGTGATGTCACGTTGAACATTGATGCCATTTTTTTACTGTTGATTACTGATGACACTTTTTTATGTCAGTTTTTTGATGATATTTATTTACCGTGATGCCATATTTTTTCAAAGTAGGGTTTTGATGACATTTTTTTCCTTTAATGTGATGCAACTTTTTCAAAGTAGTGTTTTGATGTAATTTTTCTAATGTAATTATTTGATGCTACTTTTTTAATCAAATCGTTTGATGCCAACTTTTTAAATTTAATCAATTGCATATCAATTTATTTGTGGTGACATTTTTATACAATTAATGACACAAGGGCATAAACTACGATTAAAGTTTATTTATGGCATCTTTTAATGATGATTTTATTCATTGATGACATTTGTGATTTGGCATCATTGATCTCAATCATTTTTTGATGACATTGTATGTTGCTGATATTTTTATTTATACATATGATAACATTTTTATACAATTGGTAACATATAAGCATAAAATTTGATTACATTTCACTGGTGACATTTTTATTGGTGACACGGTTATGATGACATTTAAGAATCTAATAACATGAAATATCACATAACACATTTATGACTGGCTAATGAAACAATTCACTCGGACTTTTCTAATGTAATTTGATTCCACTTTTTTAATCAAACGATTTGATGTCACTTTTTTTAATTTAATCAATTGTATATCGATATATTTTCATCAATTATACTTTTATTCACTGATGACACGTTTGTGATTACACTTCATTGATGCTATTATTCACCGCTGAAAATTTTCTATATATACTTTATTGATGCTATTTTCATCGATTCCACGATTCCACTTTTATACATTTGATGAAAATTTTCATTGATAAAAAAATTAGGAATCAAAATAACAAGGAGTGGTTGTCTCCAAATGTGTGATCGTTGATAAAAAAAAAATAGGAATAAAAATTACAAGCAAGCAGGAAAAAAATTGAAATTCCATTGAAACTGATACACCTCCAAAGTCCAAATGCTGAAGCACCTCCAAATAAAGCCCATTTGCAGCACTTTTCTTAAGATCATCAGTTCACAAAATTGGAAATTTCCCCTGAATTTACAAGCAAAATAAAACACACAAACCTCCAAGATTTGGGTCTTCATTGAACAAATACAACAATACAACAATCCCAAAAAAAAAAAAAGAGATATGACCATTGATTCAGCTCACCATTGAAGCAATCTCTGTTAGTTCTGTAAGATCACCTCAATGAAACTACAAATAAGAAGATCATGCACAAAATAGAAAGGAAATCTAAGCCTATAGAATTACACAATGCAGACACAAACCCAGACCCCCTATGAATGCAAAGAAACAACAAAATACCTGACATAACCCAAAGGAATCCAAGTGCCCAGAAATTCAACTAGGGACCAAATGTGATTGACCTAGACAGTAGCAGTACCGATTCTAGAAACAGCATTCCTCTGATGTTGATTCTTCTAGATACATATATACAATAAGTGTTGAAACAAAAATACCAAAATCAAGTAACCATTAAAGACATGAAGGTTATTTTTTGTAAGCATTTAACACAGGGTTCTACCTCAATTATTCATTTCTTAATAATTTCTTTAACTAATGTTGTGAATTCCTTTGTGATAGCTGGATGAGGCCTAACATTACGCTCAAAGTCGAGATCAGCTTCCAAGGCACTATTGAGCAGCCTTTTAGCTACACTAACCTAGTTCAAATACATAGAGAATAATCTTAAACATCTATTAGAAAATACTCCAAGTCCCACCCCCCTTGCAAGAGCAAAACACGGAAATATGAAATGAGTCCCTGATAAAGCTCAATATCCCGATGGAATCCATATCCACATAACAATCAAAGAAATTCCTTGTTAATCAAATAAATGAGTAGATAAGCTCGTAATTGAGTAGATAAGCTCGTAATTATTCAATTTCTGGACCCTGTGAACATGATTTTGGAAGTGCTGGCAGAAGTTCAGTTTCTATAATGATTCAGTCCTCCCAGGTAATGACCAAAACATTTAGATATGCATCTACAAAACAAAGAACTTAAAGCAGTGCATGTTTCGAATGCCTTTGCAACTAATTCCACTTAATTATTATTTAAGATACATCTAAAAGAAAAGCAACTACATAGTTCAAAGATGAGATGCAATATGGACAAATGGTAAATACA
Source organism: Persicaria tinctoria (assembly GCA_037127255.1). Taxonomy (NCBI): domain Eukaryota; kingdom Viridiplantae; phylum Streptophyta; class Magnoliopsida; order Caryophyllales; family Polygonaceae; genus Persicaria; species Persicaria tinctoria. The sequence goes on along the minus strand of JBANSL010000006.1, from coordinate 47,098,006 downwards.
TCACTCAAGCGCTCAGCACCCTGCATTTTATGCAGCATCCATCGATCAATTAACATTTTATTTTTGGCTTCAGCTGTCTTAGCTTTCAGTGTTGCCTCTTCAATCTGTAACTTTAGTTCAACAAATTTGAACTCTAAATTTGAACTCTAAATTTGAAAATTTCCCCTAATTTCGAAACCCTAAGCAAAAGACAACAACAAATTTGAAAATCCGCAAAAATAACAATCAATAGAGTGAAAAATAGGGAGACACACAAGAAATTAGGACGAAAACAAGATGCAAAAACCAAATACATACCCGAAGACGCCGTCATTGGACCTCACTTGGAGAAACTTCACCGAAAAACGGATGAAGGAAGATCGACGATGGCACAACCGGAAAAGGAAGGAGGAAAGAAGGAAACACTGGCCGGAGGTAGATGGAAGACAAAAAGAACAACGCCACCGGATAACGACGAAGGTGATGACGGCCACGAGCGTACAGAGAGAGAGAGAGCGTGAGAGAATGCGTACAGAGAGAGCGTGAGAGAACGGGGTAGGAGGGTTAGGGTCTAATAGCATCTTTAATGGTGATACTCTAGTTGAGTATCATAACCTATTAAAAAAATAAAAAATAAAAAAGTGGGGGAGAACCAATAAAGTGAGTATCATACACATAATTACATTGGTTTAATAAAAAAATCTGACATTCTATTTTATTTTTTATGTTTTAAATTGGTTATGGTACTCAAAGTACCATTGTTAAAGATGGTCGATCTAATATTGAAGGGTCCATCAAACCTAATAAAAAAAGTAAGGGGGCTAACTACTTAATCAAATGTGTTTAGGGGTCTAAACCACCAAATTCCCTCTAAATAAAATTTGTTTGATGGATTATATATAATCTAATTATCTTTTATTAATATTCTCTCAAAATAGGAATAAAATTCACATTTATAAGGTAAAAGGTTTTTTTTTCTAATACATCGTTAATAAAATCTCATGTAATGTAATAGATAGCTAATTTTTAAAAATATTTTTTTTTATTAAATATGAAGTATATATTTATTGAGTTAGTTTACTAAAATATCTATGCAAGTATGAATTGTGACTACATATTATTTTAATAATTTATTATAGCATAAAAAATAATATTGATATAACTAAAATAATAATTACTAAATAATTAATTGAGATATAAATAATTCTTTCCACCAAAATATAATCTAGATATAAATAAAATTGCACCTAACAAATACGTACTGCATATTTATTTCTTAATATTTTTGGTAGGTATGACTATGAAATTTTTTTAGTTATAATTTTTTCAAATAACCAAAAAATATATAGATAGATTATGACTTATATAAGTTTCTATAAACTATGACAGTATATTATTTTATTAATTTTTCCCCAGAATCAATCAGAATGCGCTACATAGGACATTATGCATCATATTATATATATAGAGAGATAGATCATTAATGTGATATTTGTTTGATCCAATTTTTAAGATGTTTAAATTAAAGGTGTGTTTGGATTATATAATATATTAATTATAATACAATTATTTTATATCAATTTATGTGATTATTTGATTAAATTACCGTTTTTATGAAAATTTTAATTGTATGATCAAATGATGACATAAATCCGTATAATTAAATTAATTACATTATAATTAAAATAGAATGAAAATTTAGTTTATTGTGTTCATACTTAAAAAAAAAAGCCTATGCTACTAGGTAGGATTAGATTTTGCTTACGAATTCAATTTCATTATATGGGTGGGATATTATATATATTCAGGTGCTGATCCAAGTGCTGAAGAGTTGTTTTGGTACATTTTATATATATTTCAAAAAAATAAAATAAAAAGTAATCGTGGAGGTTCCTTCCTCAAATGTACGTTAAACCTCCCCCATATATGCGTTTCTCCCCTTCCTTCCTTTTAATTGCTCTTTCTTCTTATTACACTAATCAATATAATCCAAAACAACACCACAAAAACTCTTTTGTTGTGTAATAAAACAGAAAGCGACGGAGTTAAAAGGAAAGTGATTCACATGGAAGTAGGAAAAGCGTCGAAGGAGTCGTTGGCAGCCAATTGGAATATCCGATGGAAGATGCCATCACGCCACCCTCCATTTACTCTCTCTCCCCTCCTTTAATTCTACTTTTAACCTCCCCCAAATTGTTTATATATATACCCTAATCTTGGTACTTATTCAGCCCTCTCTATAAACCCTTATCTTGATCAACTCTCCTCCCTCTGCTGGCCGGAGACGGCCAGCTGCGGATCTTCGAGGCGATGGAGGCTGGATGCCGGATTGAGGAGACGTAGCGGCTAGCTAATATATATATGGTTTCCTGCAAATTAAGAAAGAACGATCTCGATCATCAGGAGTCGAGATCGAGAGTTTGCTATATATGTGTTGATCGATCAGATGATGATCGATGGATGACGATGTGACATGAAGAGAGGGCAACTTTGGATCCTTTGGCAGATTTTTGCATCCTCAGAAGAGTGTCTTCATGCGTCCTTTAATCATGAAGTGGGCCTCCGAGGAATATACCTTCAAATGGGCAATGCAGATTAATAGATTATGTTCATGTTTTAGTCTTATGTAGTTATATATATGATCTATACCGGCCGGTATCAAGTGATTAGATATTAGTGTAATATTACCACACTTCTATGTATTTCATTTGGCACTTGATTTCTCCCGAGTTATATATGGATGATATGAAAAGCAAAATAGAAAAAGAATTATCCTTATAGTGTGTGTACATCATATACATAGCTTATGCGATCAAGCCTTGTTGGCTTAATTAATAAAGTTGGATCACCTTCTATTTAAAGTTGTATCATGAATATTTATAGTTCATATTAGGGGTGGGCACGGGACGGGACGGGACGGGATTGGGCCGGGACGGGACTCGTCCCGCGAAATTTTTTCGGGACGGGATCGGGACGGGATTGACATTTTTTTTTCGGGACGGGATCGGGACGGGATGGTGTCTGGACGGGACGGGATCGGGACGGGACGGGCCTTGTCCCGCATATAAAAATAATAAAATATTATATAAATTCGCAAAGTGAAAAAATGCTTTCATAATTCATTATTTAGTATAATATGTTGAATACGGTATTATTCTCAACTATATTATTCAATAATAATATTATTATTATTATTATAATACTATTATTAATTCATACAATGATTGTATAATTAATTATAATGTTCAACATATTTGGCTACATTATCTTACTAGATCAGGACGGAAAGGAATTGAGACGAGATTTACCAATATTGTCTAATTATCGATTGATAGTTAGGAAGAATACCGTATTTAATTAGCTATTTGCCTCTTGTAACTCTAAATGGGCGGGATGTGTGTGTCGATCTGATGGGATCCTCTCCATTGACTCAGTCTGGAATTTCTGACTTTATGCCTGGTCGTGCTGTTGTTGATGCTGCTCGATGTAAGTGTGTCAAGTATCGAGATTTGTGTACGGCGGCTGGTTATGGTTTCCTACCCTTCTCATTCTCTTCATTGGGGGAGTTGGATACAGATGCGGTTGCATTGCTGAAGCGGATTCAGAAATTCTCGGTACCTCAGGATGCTGGGGCTCGTGCTGCACGTTATATTTTTACTAGACTTGGCTTTGTTATCGCTAAAGGAGTGGGTGTCCAGATAGTATCTCGGTTGCCCACTAATTTCTTGTAATCTGTTTTTATAATAATAATAATAATAATAATAATAATAATAATAATAATAATAATAATAAAATAATATTAATAATAAAAAAATAATAATAATCCCACGTTATAATTAAAAATAAAATAAAATAATATTACTTATTTTTATTGTTATTATTATAAAATAATTATACTTTACAAGAAAAAAATATAATATGATATAATAATAATAATAATAATAATTTTATTATAAATTAATATTATTATTATATTATATTATAATATTATATAATAATAATAATAATAATATTATAAATTGAAAATTGAAAATTATTATTATAGTTATAAATAATACAGTATTTGCTTAAAATAATAATACTAATAATATATTATTATTATTCTATAATACTATAATAATATTATTATTATAATATTATTATTCTATAATATTATAATAATATTATTATTATAATAATATTATTATTATTAATATTATTATTATTATATGCGGGACGGGACGGGATTTGCGGGATCCCACCGGGATCGTCCCGCGTTTCGTCCCGCATAATTTTTGCGGGACGGGATCGGGACGGGATTCGCTATTTTGTCCTAAATCCCACCGGGATCGGGACGGGATCGGGACGGGACCGGGACGGGATCGGGATTTGCGGGATTTGTGCCCACCCCTAGTTCATATAACTTTTTTTCCCCTTTAATAGATCTTTGCAATCATAATTAATAAATTAATAAATACTAAAGTTCCAACTGAAGCAATAATTGATAATTTAATTTGATAGGTGCAAATTCACTCTCCACTAACTAAGAACCTCCTTCAACAACAACAACAACCATTATAGTATTATTTAGATGAGCGAATAATTATTTATAGCCAAATTCAAGAGAATTGAAAAGGTTGAGAAATGAAATTTCTATTGATTAATATTGATGTTTTTTTAACGAATAATACATTAATACAATATTTTGAAAAAGTAAAAACAATATGATATCAGAAGCAAAATCACACACAACTACACAAGGAAGCCATATATATATGAACGAGGAGCTCAAATGAGCTTGAATTGGAAGCTTCAAGAAGGTTTGTTACAACCTTCCCGCCTCTGCCTTCTACTTATACAACCGAAGAGGAGGAGTTTGTTCAAAGGCGAAAAAGACCAAAATGCCCTTCACAAACTATGTAACAAAACTATGCTAAACAATGTATAATATGTACACATATAATCTTCCATATGCCCCCCTCAAGCTGGACTTAGACATGGAAGGACAAGTTAAGCTTGGACAGAAGAAAATCATACTGATTGGCGCCCAAAGCCTTGGTGAGAATGTCAGCCACTTGCAACGATGAAGTCACATGATCAGTTTTGATGAACCCCTGCTGTACCATCTCTCTGATGAAGAGGGAATCAATTCGAACATGTTTTGTTCGCTCATGAAATACAGGATTGATGGCAAGCTGTTAGGCAGATTTGTTATCACAACAACGTGTGATTGGAAGTTCCACAGAGATACCTAAATCAGATAATACACCTTGTAACCACACCAATTCCCTTGCTGCAGCAGCCATATGCTTCTATATTCACTCTCAGTTGAAGAACGAGATATCACCTTTTGTTTCTTAGTTTTCCAGGACACCAAAAAAGAGCCTAGAAAAACAAAGTATCCTGACAAAGATCTACCAGTATCTAAACAATTTCCTCAATCTACATTGCTATAGGCCTTGACAGTAAGAGAAGAATTCACTGGATATGAAAGAGAAAAATTGAAGCTACCTTTGAGATAACGAAGCACATACATGAGAGCATCCCAATGTGGCTTCAACGGATTCTGAAGAAACTGACTCAATTGTTGCACATGAAATGATATGTCAAGCCTTGTGAGAGTGAGGTAGAGTAATCTGCCAACTAGACGTCTATAATCTTCAGGGTTAGGAATGGGATCACCAAGAAATGATGACAATTTCACACCATGTTGCATAGGAAAATCAGAAGGTATGCACCCTTCCATGTGAGCATCCTTAAGTATGTCCAAAACATAATTTCTTTGATTCAAAAGGATCCCAGCTGTTGATCTAGTAATCTCCATTCCCAAAAAATATCTGGTCACTCCTAAGTCCTTAATGTTGAATTCTATGTGCAAAGCTAACTTGGTAGCAGCAATTTCATCCCTTGAATTTCCCATTAACAACATATCATCTACATAGACCAATGCCACTGTCAAATATTTTCCAGAAAACTTGGTGAATAGACAATAGTCATGAGAAGATTGAGCAAAACCAAGTTTGATCATAAACCTTGTAAGTTCATGATTCCAATGCCTGCTAGCCTGTTTCAAACCATACAAGGACCTAGTAAGCTTACACACATGTCCTGGTGGGACTGTATAACCCGGGGTGTCATGTAGGCTTCTTCCTCTAAAATCCCATGAAAAAACATTATTAACCTCTAGTTGATGCAGCACCCAGCCTTTACTAGTAGCAAGAGCAAGGATTATTCTTACTGTTGATAACTTTTCCATATGTGAGAAGATCTGTTTATAATCCTTGTCTTTAACCTAATTGTATCCCTTAGCAACCAACCTTGTCTTATACGTTTCAACTGAGCCATCAAGCTTGTATTTAATTTTGAAAATCCACTTGCACCCTATTGCTTTCTTCCCAGCAGGCAAAGGTGTTACTGTCCAGGTGTGATTATTTGAGAGAGCCTGCAACTCTGATTCATAGTAGTGTCCCATTCTGACACACCCTTAACTTGACTATATGAGTTAGGTTCAAAAACATCACACATACTGATGAAAGACTGAACATAACTCTAAGATAAGTGAGAGAGATTGGCCATTGAGAATGCAACAAAAGACTCAGAACAAGAAGAATCCTGATTTCTTTTAGATGGGAAATGACATACATAGTCATTGAATCTGGTAGGGAAATGCACCTGTCTTTTAGGAAGAACTGACTCAACTTGAGGAGGAGGAGATGTAACATGAATAGAATCATCTACATCTTGCACAGGAGATGAAGAAGGTTGAGTTACATATGGAGATGATTCATGAGATTCATCACCAGTCCTTATTGAATGATCATGAAAAGAAGGAGGTGAAGATGTATTATGAGCAGGATAATTGAAGAAAGTAAAATCATCATCAAAGGAAACAAGAGGAGGTGGCTTATGCTTGTCATTCAGGTTGCCAGAGACTGAAGACATTTTAACAATCTTCCTTTCAAGATCATATAGTTTATAGGTTTTTTGTCCAGGTGGATAGCCCAGAAAAAAGCATCTTCTAGCAATTGTTCCTAATTTATCTCTTCAGTCATTTGGTTGTAGTGCATAACATAGACAACCTACCACTTTCAATTGATCATATCTAGGAGAAACCTTATACAACATCTCAAAAGGAGACTTCCAATTAAGAATGGATGAGGGCATCTTATTAATGAGATGAGTGACACTAAGAATGCAATCTCCTAAAAAAAAAGGCAGAACAACATGTAGTCTAATTGCTCTAGCAGTTCCCACCAAAAAAATAATTTCTCTAGCAGTTTCTATGAGTTGTTTGTGTTTCCTTTCTACACTGCCATTTTGTTCATGAACACCATGAGTTGATTTCTGATGAATAATACCATGAACTGCAAACAAATCTACACACCCCATCTGAGTGAACTCAGTACCATTATCTGTTCTGGTCATTTGAACACTAGTTTTGAATTGATTCTCAACCATAACTAAGAAACTTATAAGAATCCTTAGCACTTGCAACTTATCTTACATTAAGTAGACCCAAGTTGTCCTAGTACAATCATCCAGCAATGTAAGAAAGTACTTAGCTCCACACATTGACTGAGACCTATATGGACCCCAAACATCAACATGAATCAACTTGAAAGGGCAATCAACAAGAGAATCACTTCTATCAAATTTGATTTTGTGACTCTTAGTCACTTCACAAGTATCACAAATAAAATCCGTTACATCAGAAACCTTACAATTTGCAATGTGATGCAATTTAGCAATATACATATGACCAAGTTTGGCATGTAACAATTACACATTATTACAACTGAAATCTTCATTATTCAGAAAAGTAAAATATTCGTTGGAAACATCTTCATTGTCTCTGGCCTTCAAGACATACATTCCCCTATCTTCTCTGCCCTTAGCAATGACAACTCTAGTTGTAAGGTCCTGTAACCAACAGGACATGGCATCAAAACTGAATCGTAGGTTCTGATCATAAACAATCTTTGACACAAATAACAAGTTGTGCAGGAATTAAGGCACTAACAACACATTTCTCAAAGTCAACTCACTAGTCACTTTTACAGTACCATGTTGGCAAACATCAATACGAGTTCCATCAGGCAATCCAAGCTTAATAGCAGAATGCAAATCAAATATCTCAGAAAAGGGCGTGCTATTAAATGCAATGTGATCAGTTGCTTCAGAATCAACTATCCATAGATCATTAAATGACTTATTGCTACCAATAAGAAATAAGACATTTAAAGTACATGCAAAGTGCACCATAGCTTGGTTTGCTAAACTCTCAGCACTCTCAACTGGAGCCTTTCCCTTCATTATTTTCAGAATCTCTTGGAATACTGCATTAACCATATCCTGATTAGGCTTAACTTCACCATAAGAATGGTCCAAAGGGTTATTCTGCTGAGGATGATCAATCTGAGCAGCAGATTTCCCTGATTGTCTTTGGCTATCATCTTCTTTAGGATCTTTGAACCACTCTGGATACCCTATTAGCTTGAAGCAATAGTCTTTTGTGTTTCCCTTTTCACCACAGTGATCACATTTTCTATCAAATTTTGCTTTCTTGTAATCCCTCTGACTTTGATCAAATTGCATGTGTTGATCTCATTGAGCAACTCTGAATCTGTTAACTGCAATAGCATCACTGTCATATTGGCCAAACCTATTCACAATCAAAGCATTGGTATCAAATTGGTTAGCCCATGTCACTCCTTTTGACCTCTTAATCTGAACCGCCATTTGAAATGCCTTATTCACATTAGGCACTGGATCCTTTGATAAAACATTTCCTCTTAAAGGTTCATAGACGTCATTTAATCCCATCAGAAACTGCATGACTTTAGCTTTCTCCTCTCTCTCAACTATCTTTTTCAACAGACCACAAGCACATTGGTTACCACCACCACAACTGCAACCAGAAATTACATCAAGCAACTGCAATTCGTTCCAAACTTTCTTTAATTTCCCAAAGTAAGCTCCAACAGACAAGTTATCTTGCTTGAGATTTGCAAGATCCCTTCGTAATTGAAACACAAGAGGATCATTCGACTCATAGAAACGCTCATTGATCTCATCCCAAATCTCCTTATGGCAGATTCCACATACATGAAGCTCTCAACAACTTCCCTTGTACGTAATGGAATTTATAAGCCAACACATTACCATAGAGTCTGCTCTCATCCACTTTTCATAATCCTCATATCCCTCCGTAGGCTTCACACAACTGGCAGTTATGAAACCTAGCTTGGCCTTGGCACCAAGCGCCATTTTCACGTTCCTACTCCAACTCGTGAAATTGAGTCCATTGAAGGGAGTAGAAACCAATACCATCTCTGGAGGGTCTAAATTCGAGAGAAATAAAGGATTCACATGAGCATTAGTCATACCTTGCATAACATCACCAAATTGGAAAGCATTCGGAGGAAAATTCCAAGCTCCGAGACCTCTGCCTCTACCATTTCCAGATCCTGGTTCTAGAGGAGTAACTGATATGAAATTACCCCTGCTAGTACCATTTCCATCATTTCCGACGCCAGAAGTTTGTCCTTGCTGATTATTGACACCACGACCAACCATGATTGACACAAACGAGAACCACTCGCAAAACCACATAGAAGAAAAATGACGATCCATAAACCAAACAACGAGACGAAGATAGAGATCAAAGCCATGAATCACCGATGGGTCTGATACCATTTGAAGAAGTAAAAACAATATGAAATCAAGAGCAAAAGCACACACAACTACACAAGGAAGCCATGAACAAGGAGCTCAAATGAGCTTGAATTGAAAGCTTCAAGAATGTTTGTTACAACCTCTTTTCCCGCCTATGCCTTTTTACTTATACAATCGAAGAGGAGGAGTTTGTTCAGAGGCAAAAAGACCAAAATGTCTGTCACAAACTATGTAACAAAACTATGCTAAGCAATGTATAATATGTACATATAATATCTTCCATAAATATCAATATTGATTTTTGTAAATTAATTAAACTAGTCTTCGTACCAGGGTTCTTTGCGGTTTGTTATAAAATTCTACATTGTTTTATTATACTTATTACTAATAAGTATGAATTATCTATTTTTTAAATATTCGATATTGTTTTTACCTTCTTAAAAGACACATTAAAAATAAAATAACATGTAATAGTGATATCATTTGGTCGATTTCATGTCAACATATTTTGCCCGATTCATGGTCGGAAAAAAAGAGGGAATTGAAGTAAATGACCTTTGCCCCGGTTTGGTTTGCACGCCTAACCCACTAATCAGTTCAAATTGAAAGGGTTAGACCCCCCTTTAAAAAATTGCAAGGCTGTCATGTTATAATGGTCAGATGACATGTTATATGAACTTACCGTCATGTGCATTGTGACTGGTGTGATGATAATGTGCAAATGTTTGCAAAATGCTAAAGTATTGCTCCCCAACCTGCAGGGTATCAAACAAGAACATGGGTGGTTCATGAGAAAGAAGGATAACGCAGACATCGACAACAGTGGATGGTTTGGGTAGCGTCGATCAAGGGTAGAGTGTTTTACAGATGAGTCGTTCTAACATTCCACCCCACCGTGCAGACGATATATGCCGTACCCGAGGACTGGCATTTCAAGTGTAGGTGCAACCAATACGCCAGGCCCCATGTCCTTTTAATGCTAGACCGGTACCTGACCGCCTCAGATTGGAAGCGTTTGTGTGAAAGCCAGTTTGGCGGCATTGCGAGGCTTGGTGCCAAAGTTGAGTTCTTAGCACAGCTAGTCCACTACGTCTTGTAGCGACAGATGCGGTCGAAAAAGAAGCATGAAACCCGGTACATGATCCAGGGGTCCATAGTCCGGTTCTCCATCGCGGAGTTCGCGCTAGTGACTGGACTGAAGTGCTCGTCAAACGTGCCGCGGACCGTGGACACTGAGGTGGACAGGGATGCCTACTTAGAGTTCTTAGGGGTGGAGAAGTTGAGGATGGAGGACTTCGAGTTGGAGTACAAAGTGGCGATGAAGTCCGAGCGTTCCGCCGCCAAGGGCTTTAAGTTCGCGTTCATAATGCCGGTGGAGGCGGGGCTCTTTGCAAAGGAACCCCGCAACTATATTCAAGGGTGGGTTGTGAACATGGTGTCTGACACTGAGGCATTCTTGCGTTACCTCTAGGGGCGACTGTGCTACGAACGAACCCACGAGTTCCTCTACCGGGCTGTTGAGCGCAAGCTCCAGGACGGGGTCAACAACTCTCAGCCGTCGTACATGTTAGCTGCCTTCCCCCTTGCATTCCAGGTATGTAAATAAAGCTGACATGACAAATAATGATTTAAACCGGACAATGAGTCATGGTAACTGGACATAGGCACTGTGCATTGTAAAATGCAAACTGAACACGATTAAATGCAAAGTGTCGACATGTCATCACCTGTTTTTTTTTTGTAGTTGTGGGTGTACGAGGCTCTTCGCCCAGTTGTAAGACAATTTGCTGCCACCAGCGACGACATAATCTACCCTCAGTGCCTGCGGTATAAGTCGAAAGAGCACAATATCATGTACAATTCTCTTGCCTCCCTCATCCAGCTGTCGAAGGACGAGTTGGGCATGTTCGACGAGGTTGATGTTGTTCAGACAGTCCTCCTCACGGATGCCGAGGAGGTGAGGAAGGGGGTTATCCTTGGCGCCATCTTCGTGACAGAGAAGCCGGATAAGTTCTTCGACAACCTCGTGGTGGAGTTTAAAGAGAAACATGGGCCGAGCACGACGGAAGCATCCGGGTCATGCACGTAGGGTGAGGCAAATACGACCGCTACCCAAGTGGATGTGTCAAGGATTTTGTGTAAGATGGATGATATGGGGAGGAGCATAATGAAAACGTTTAATGAGAGGATGCAAAGGGCTGAGGCGGTGATGCAGGAGCTGAGAAGGGAGGTGAGGGGGAAGAAGCGAGGCGAGGACGAGGTGACACACTCGCATGATAGGCATGGAACCCATGGGGAGGAAACCGAAGATGTTGAGTTGCAGTCGAAGGAGGTAAGATGTTCAATTTGTCATGTCAGTATCCATAATCGTCATGTATAACAATATAGGCATCATGTATAACAATATAGGCGTCATGCTAACGTCATTCCCATATTTGTGTAGGGTGAGGAAAATGTTAAGAAAATGGGCCAGAAATTGGGTACCGATGCAGATGGAGATGAAACCACCAAGACAACTTCTGAGGTAAGTACTCTAACTGAAACCGTGATGTCAGTTTTGTGAATGACAGTGACACGAACTCATAATCTGAAGAAGATGGGTAAGAATAAGGGACCAGGCCATGGGGACACCGAAATGGAGAAGGATGTTGATCCACAAGAACCCCCCAAAGAAACACCCACCATACAGGTAAGTCATCCCTTTGGTACTGCGATGTCAGTGTTGACAATGGTGTCGACACTAAGTTCATTCGCATATTTGCATAGGGTGAGGAAGTGTTGAAGGAAAAGGGTCAGACTGATAACACATGGCAAGGGGAAATGGTAAGAGCGACCGATGTTGAGCCAATAACATCCACCACCATCACAACCGCTAAGGTAAGGCATCTGACGCCCAGTGTCATGTGAAGTCCGTTAGTTGTCATGTCAACAATCGTTTGCTATCATGTATCAAGACTGGGCTAATGTGGATGAGGTGTTAGGTGAGGGCTCTAAGACTGAGGCCAAATGGTCTGGGGCCACGACAACCATCTCTGAGGCAGAAGCACCCACGACACAGACAACCCCTGAGGTAGGTCGTGTTAATGGTATTGTCATGTCATATGATGTATCTGTCATGTTATTTTAAGTTTGTGTCATGTCTACCACCATAGGAGGCGCATGATGAGGTCGTCGTTCCCTTTCAGCGTAAGGGGGGAAGGGCGAGGCGAGCGCCTGCGATGTTAGATGGCCACGAAGTCACTCAGCCGGTGAAGAAGCCGCGTGTCGAGAAGGCGAACAAGGAAAAGAAGGTGGTTGACGAAGTGACGAAGGGGCTGAAAAAGCCGCGGGCCGCCAAAGGGAAGAAGGTCATTGTAGGGGTTGACGTCGTGGCCTTGTGCCTGACGACTAGGGCCGACGTCGACGCCTTCTCCGTGTGGTTGGCCAGTGGCGACGCCGAAGGGACTGACCCCGCACGTACATTGATGGGCACCCTTCTCTAGAGGGAATTCTTCGGGGACCTGAAAACGCCAAAGAAAATGGTGGGCTTAGAGGTAATGTCCGCCCACCCGTGCTCCGATAACATGACAATTATGTTGTTGACTGGACACGTGTTCCTTTTTTGCAGCATATCGACCAAGCATGCGACATCCTCCGAAAGGAGGTAGCCATCGAGTCGAAGTACGCAGACGTCGCAGTCGTCGACCCCTACTTCCGGGTACTGCTACCAAGACATACCGGCATGAACGTCGATGAGGAGTTGGAGTACTACTTCAGTGGTATCTTGCCTGAGCGGTGTCCGAAGTCTTGGGCCAGCGTCGACCGCGTGTTGGCCCCCTGGAATCTGAAGGAAAACCACTGGGTTGAGCTGAAGATCGACCTGGCCGAGTGGACTGCTCGTGTGTATGATCCGAACACTCGTCTGACTCTTGAGAGACATTTGCCCGACCTTCTGAAGCCCATCACGCACACTCTGTCCCCGCTGATGAATGGCCACCAAGAGCTGCACGCCAAGCATGCAGGGAAACTGCCCCAGCCGTTCAAGGACAACCGTGTGAAGGGGATCCCTCAGGATAAGCAATTGTAAGTCGTCGTTGTCCATCTTCTGATTTATAGTGTAATTGCTGCGAATTTGGTTTGACACATATACTTTTTGGGAAGCAGAGGAGACTTCGGCCCCTAGGCTATCTGTTTCATGCAGATGCTCGCATCAGGCGACCGCGTATTCAAAGGGGTGGAAGACGCCTTTATCGATGCTTACCGCCTAGTCCTCTGTGTCGCCATCTTCCACGGTTCCTTCCGACCCAACCTCGATCCATAGTAGTCATTGCCTCCGTCTCCATTTACAAGAACATTGTTGGTTGTACTGTTGTCTGGACATGTTGTTGGTCGCTTGCACATTTGTGTTTTCGTAGGATTTTATTTGGTTGACTTTGGTATCGATGGTATGTCATTTTGGAAAATCTAGGGCTCAGGTTTTGAAACTATGATGTAATGTGGTTTTTGAAACTATGTTATCATGTAGGTCGTACGATGGTTGACACTTCTATATTTACGTCGTCCGCATTTCCATCGAAACTGACAATTACAACATGTCATGTCCAAAATATCACATGGCAAGTTAATATTACCGCATGTCATGTACAAACTGAAATAGCTGCACCCAAGCCCAACAAGCCTTAATTACAAAACACGGTTGAAGTTCATACTTCAACGTAAAAGGGGGAGCGTTAACGTTTTCGAATAAGTGAGTCTTGATTACAAAACGTGGTAAATACCTACTGTCATGTATTAACCATTATATTTCATGTCAAAATATGTGCCCGTCATGTAATATCCATATGATCGACCAAGTATGTCGCGGGCGGTTACTAGGTGCGGCGCCGTTTCGGGAACTTCCTTTCCCACTGAGACGGGTACCTAGATGTCTTCGGCCTGCCAGGGCGTACCTTGACAGAGGGAGGGGGGAAGACAAGTCTCATTGGCGATTGCCTCGGGTACCCTCCAAGTGTCTCGCGATGAGACTGGGTAGATCACGTCCTTGTAGCACGCACGCCACGCGTCTACCTTGTACAAGTCGTTGACGAGCGAGTACACATCCACCCCGTGCAATTGGGATGCTGCGATTGCGTGCGCGCATGGGTACTGGTCGACGTTGAAGCGTCTGCATCTGTATAAACGTACGGTTAGGTTTACAAGCCAGCAGGAGGTTCCCTTGCGTACCTCGAACTCATAAGGACTTAGCTGTCTGACGACCATGGAAAGGGACTGCACGAAGTTTGCTCTGATGGCGTTACCAACCCATTCGCTTGCGACTTTCCCCTGCTCGGCGCTTGTCTTCCTATGTTTGGCGAACCACGTGCCAACAGTCTCAAGGATGGCATCTACAAGGGCTGTTAATGGCAAATCCCTAGGATATTTGAACACCGAGTTCAAGCACTCGGAGTTATTAGTGGTTGTGATGTTGTATATATTCCCGGTGTAGAAAGCCCTTTCCCAGTTGCTGAACCCGGCCTCCTTCAGATACTGGTCCACTCCGGGAACCCGTGCATAGAACTCCGCGTACAACGCCTGGAACTCCTCGTACGTGTAAGCTTTACACATCGTCATAAACTCTTCTTGGAAGCCCCCGCACTTGAACCGGAAACGGACGTTTTGAAATAAGTGATATGTGCATATGCCGTGCTTCGCGAATATGTAGCTATCCCGTATGCCCTTTAGGATGCTCATGTGGCGGTCAGATACCCACACCAGATCAGTCGTCTCTTCAACGACACGCAACATCTGCCTGAAGAAGAACCCCCAAGACCCATCATTCTCGCCGTCAACCATGGCGAATGTGACGGGGTAAATGTGGTGGTCAGCGTCTTGTGCGGTAGCAAATAGCAAGCACCCTCAAAATTTCCCCTTCAAGAAGCTCCCGTCCACCGATATAACCTGAAGAATAAACATCTTGAGGCGTTAGAGATGTTATGTGTAATTAAACATATGTCATGTCGTATTAATATGAGCGTCATGTTGAAAGTAAGTGAGCGTCATGTTCCATTTACGGAAGGACTGACCTTTCGTAGGTTGGGGATAGCCCTCCGCCACACTCCAAGACTCACAAACGCATACTTGAATCACCCCTCCGTGTCGCGTTCTATCCTCGTGTACGTCTCAGGGTTTGCCCGCTCCAGCATGTACATGTACGAGTACATTCTCCGATAGTTTTCCTCTTCCGTTCCGTACACGTTGTCCCTCGCACTCAACCGGGCTCGGCGTGCCTTCCAGTAGCTGCATGTGACCCCCAGATGTGACTTCATCATCCTCTGCACTTGCTTCGGATCGAGGGGCTTGTTTGACCGTCCGAAACAGCACATGCACATTCACAAACACGTGTGTCCAGTTAAGATAGTTGTGTGTCCAGTGTTTATTAACATATGTTCAGTGTATATAGGTTGGTGTCTAGTTACAATTGTTGTGTGTCCAGTTACTACCAAAGTATGTCCAGTGTATATCAATATATGTCCAGTGGAATTTAGGCAAGAGTCCAGTTATTACGTATTGGGTCACATACCTTTCGACAATGCGCCGCCCCAGCTGCGTGTATGTCGCACTGCGTTTTTGTCTGACCGCCTCGTTCAGCGAGCACGTGTGCTCGTCCACAAGCTTTCGGATCATCCATAACCCCGTCTCCTTGTAAGTCGAAGCCCGACATGACCACTTGCACTTGGGAGCAGCGCACCCTGCAACATACAAGATCGTCGTTGACTTATTCACCTTCGTCGTGAAGCAGCGAGTTAGACCCGCTCACGTTACGAGTTCCTGCACATCCTCCTTCCTCCGAAACATTTGTCCCTCCCGGAGCTTAATACCGCACTGGCTGGGATCCTATGGGTTCCCCGCCACCATTGGTTCACTTTCAGCAGGCTTCAGAGAAGCTATCGACTTCCATTTCCGTCTTTCGTATGCTTCCTCGACTTCCCTCGCCGCTCGCTCCGCCTCATAATCCCATGACCAAGAGTTCGTCGGACCAGAACTACCGTGTTCAGGTTTAATCCCATGACCAAGACTTCCCTCGCCGCTCCCAAATCTTCGTCTTCTCCGTCAAGCCCCAAGGGGGGATCCGTCTTTGGGTGATCTTCTTGGGTCACGGGCGGACCAGTTAACGGAACTACAACATCCTCCAAGCCTGCAGGAGACAAACCACCACCGTCTGATTCATCCGTTGTCGATCCTTGTGCTTTTGCCGCGTCTCCACCAACCTTGCGTCGTAGGGAGACATTGAGGTCGATAGGCCAATTTCGTTCTCCAGACAACCCGTTTACAAACTTGTAGGCCTCCAAGTCTTCGTCACCCCCGATAGCAAACGTCCTGGACCCTTCCTTTTTTGACTTTACATATGTGAGCTCCACATCATTCCCCCTCCCATCGACATTAAACTTGTCCATCACCTGTTTCTTCAAATTTACATAGTCAATCCTTTCGTCCACCAGCATGGCTTTCTGGCTCCTTGACCCCGTGAAGACCCAAGTACCGCCTTCACACGCCCACCATCCTCCAAACAATACAGTTATACAAACTGATGACTTTTCCCCTGTTGCATTACATAGGGAAACAGAAAATAATTTGTACTGCAGTAATTACATATGAACAACACTTACCATACATAGAGACAACACTTACCCATTTTATGTCCGACCAGATGAATGTCCAGTAACTTCCAACACGTGTGACGGTATTATTTATTCATATCTATTTATTAACTTTCTACAAACAATGTATTATTTTATTAATTTTTTTATAAAATCAACCACATATGACGGTACTATTTATTCAATTAATATTGTAGTACCTTATGTGAGCATGCCCACACACTTCAACTAATTTAAACTCGGTTGGTTTGAAGAGTGCAACCCAAATGAAAGGGGAAATTAAGCGAAATATAATTTTAGAAGTGGTGGATCCTTTTTTTTTTCCCTCAGAACACTAGTACAAAAGGGGAGATCAGAGCACGCTTTTTTATGCATGGGAGCACACTTCTCGTACTGTGTTTATAGTGAGTGCGCTCCCAAACAAGCACGCTTACTATTTAACCGTGATCCCATATTTTAAGCACGGTTTTATGTTGAAGCGTTCTTAAAATTGTCATACGACCAATTATAAGAACGCTTCAGTTGAAGTGTGCTAAAAAAAAACTTTTAGCACACTTTTTTTTATTAAGCACGGTTTGAAAAAAAGTGTGCTATTTCATATTTCTGTAAGCACGCTTTAAATAAAAAGTGTGCTCTTTCATATTTCTCTCAAGACCTCTTGCACCCTCGAACCAAGAGTCGAACCCAAGACCTCTTGCACCCTCAAACTGAATTCGTCCACTTTACACTCCTACCACCCGAGCTACGGAATTTTGTTGTAACTTTGTGCATTTACTTAATTTAATTACTAAAAAAAACTCTAAATATATATAAAAAATTCGCTTTAAAAGAAAAATGTGTTCCCTCTAGTTAAATTTGGTTTTGGGAAGACACTTTTCTTATAAAACCGTGTTCGTTTTAATTTTTTTAAACACGCTTTACATGAAAACCGAGCTAATTATTCCTTTAGAAACAAACGAGAACGGTTCTATAGAAAAGCGTGTTGATTTTAGTTAAAGTTGGTTTTGGGAACACACTTGTTATAAAATGAAACCGTGTTCGTTTTAATTTATTTTTAAGCACGCTTCACATAAAAACTGAGCTTACTAGTTTTCATAAATAAATGAGAACGGTTTGATAGAAAAAGCGTGTTCGTTTTAGTTAAATTTGATTTTGGGAACACACTTTGAGAATTAAACCATGTTCGTTGTAATTTTTTTAAGCACGCTTTACACAAAAACCGAGTTAAATATTTTTTTACAAACAAACGAGAACGGTTTTATAGCAAAGCGTGTTTGTTTTAGTCAAATCTGGTTTTCGGAACACACTTTGAAAATTAAACCGTGTTCGTTTTAAGTTTTTTTAAGCACGCTTTACACAAAAACCGGTCTAAATATTTTTTTAGAAATAAACGAGAACGGTTTTATGGAAAAACGTGTTGCTTTTAGTTTTTTTTTTTTTACAGTAGGCAAGAAGTAGATCGACTCGGCGATCCAGAAGATCCACCCAGCGATCTTGAAGCCATCAAAAGATGGCTTGAATGACCCTACGCAGAGGGTCCCCAGTAAAAAAAAGAAATTTTTTCTATGATTACAATTACAGAAATTTAAAATTAAAAATATCTAGAAATTAAAACTATGTTTCTTCCCATCAATAATTGGAGCCTTGATTCTTGATTCTTGATATTTGTTCTTGTAGCTTGGAAAGCAGTGCGGAGCAGTATCATCTTGCATGTGATGGCTTGGCCTCGAAAACTTGAGATCTGACTTTGCAAAACAATAGTCATGGTTTACGGTGGTGGTGATTTCAGATCTAGACCAGGAGTCATAGATCCGAACACCCATCAATAGGCTAATTTGAGATTTTCAAATCTGTGTTTTTTTTTATTTTTTATTTTTGATAATGGAGGGAGGACCTCTTTTGTTGAGATTGTGTTTGGATTTAATAGATTTGAGATTTGAATGGAGGGTAGGTTTGGTTTTCAGAATAGGGATTTTTCAAGGCTGCTGGGAGAGGGGTAGCCGATAGGGGCGGCGGAAGAGAGGAGGAGGAGGAGCGGCGTCAGAGGTCTCCCAAATCGG
Source organism: Persicaria tinctoria (assembly GCA_037127255.1). Taxonomy (NCBI): domain Eukaryota; kingdom Viridiplantae; phylum Streptophyta; class Magnoliopsida; order Caryophyllales; family Polygonaceae; genus Persicaria; species Persicaria tinctoria. The sequence continues at coordinate 47,078,697 of JBANSL010000006.1, read as the reverse complement.
AGAAACGTGTTGCTTTTAGTTGAATTTTGGGTTGGGAACACACTTTTAATATAAAACCGTGCTTAAAATAAAAAAATAAGTACGCTTGTCAAAAACCGTACACAACTTACCGTGCTCCACCCCTATATTTGTACTAGTGGAAGTGGTGGATCTATTATTTCAAAGATAGCGAGCAAAACATTATTTATTTAGGGTGAAGATATCAAATTTTTGCCAAAAGCCATAATTCTTATAGTAATTCATAGCTAAATTATACGAGTTAATTGACATTTATAATAATAAACAATTTCATTCCATCAGTTTTATATTATAATAGACCAGTTAATAAAAAAAATACTAAGAAAAGAGTCAAGACTCAAGAGGCAAACTTAATTATTTACCAGATAATAGACCAGTTAATAAACGTTATGATAGAAAATTTTGATCTTTTGGGTGTTGTCACGGTAACAGACGTCGTTTGTTCAAAGCGACGGGGGAATCGATAGGGATATCGATCACCGGATCTAGGTAGGGTGGATTCGATAGAGGAGGGCATAGGGTGTGCTTTGCGATGAGAAAGTGTTGGATATAATGCCTAGAGTAGATGGTTTTAGGTGTCTCTTAGACTTTCCCCATCCCACATGGAATGTTCAAGGGTATCCTACAAGGGTTTTAAGGAGACTCTTCCATTACCTACATTGAGAGGTAAAGGATAAGATGGAGCTTTGTGGAAAATATCTTTTCTTGAGGCCGAATATATTACGGATAGACTTGTTAGTATTTATCCGCGAATATCTATTATTCACTAAAATTATCTTCTTCTTTTTTTCCGGTTTTGGATAAGCCAAGATTTTCTGAAGATAGACTCAAATCTTCATTTTGCTTGCTGCTTAAGGATTGATTTCGCAGCTATAAAAAGGGATCAAGGGCTTGACTTTCAAATAAAACGAACAACAATCACCTCTCTTCCTCTCCTGTTTTCTCCTTCACTTTTCCCATTCCGAGCGCCTGTTCCAGTTTCAACTTCTCTCCCTCGAGTGCACATGTGAGAGAAGCCGGTGAAATCCTTAGGGGACGTTGCATCACATACGATTTGCACCACTGTCAGGGGCAAATACGTTTCTCATTCAGTGGCTTCCTTACCACGCTTCACCGCAACCCTAGCCCCTTCACAAAAACGAGTTCAACCTACATCCACTAACGCTTTATAGCATATTTGTTGATTGTCGTAGGTTTTAGCAAGGTTATTGTCCAACATAAAGTGTCTGCAAAACTGAAAGGGAAATTCTACAAGGTGGTTGTTCGACCAAAGCTATTGTATGGCTCTGAGTGTTGGCCTATTACTAAAGCCACTAGCGGAGAGAGAGGTGGGCTAGTATGGGCCCCATCCCACCAAAAAACGAATTTTTTATTTTTTATTTTTTTGCTTCCATTCCTTTCAAACCCTAACTAGTTTTCATGCTTGTTATGACAAATGTGTTGAAATTGTCCCTTAATCCCCATATTAGCTTGATGTTTTGTAAAAAAAGTATTCTTGGCTTGCCACTGTTAGTGATTGGAGATATTTATTAGAAGACAAAATTTAATTTGATGAATAAAATATGAGCTTATTTTTTTTATATTATTCGATAATTTAGAATAATTTTGTATTGAATTTTTCTTAATAAGTATCCTTATTTGAATCTCGCCCACCCCTTAATATTGCTCTGGCTTCACCACTGACTAAAGCTCAAGAGCAGAAGATGTCATTGGCTGATTTGAGGATGCTATGTTGGATGAGTGGGCACACGAGACTTGACAGAATAAGAAATGTCAACATTAGGAGCAAGGTGGGAGTTATGAGTATCGTGGATATGATGCGGGGAGACCAGGTTGCGTTGGTTTGGCCACGTTCGGAGGAGACAACCTTCGACACCGGTTCGTAGGTGTGAGAGCTTGGATCTTGGAGCTACCCGTAGGGGAAGAGGTAGACCGGAGAAGAGTTGGATGGAGGTTATCCAACATGACCTCAATGATAATGCATATTTTATATAGGCATTATAGGTAGGTCAGTTGCATTAGAGAGTCGTATTGCATGTTTAAAACACATATTCATATACTTGGTCATTTGGTATTCGAAGTGCGGAATCTACGGTTTCTAGTGTTTATTTGTAGGTTATAAGATCCGGCCTCGAAAGGTGGAGAAAGAATGAAGAAAATGGTCAAAGAAGAGATAAGGAACAAGAGCGAAAATGGAGAACATGGAGAAATCCCATCTTTAAGGTTCTGAGAAGTTGTAATTAGCTTCTGAGGTCTTCATGAGAATCGTAGTGCTTGGAAAGAGATTTCCAACGCATATTCATATGCGCCAATCGGATGAAGGATGACTCCATAAAGTGCATTACAAGTTTAGTCTGCCGAAGCTGTCTCCTGATTCATCCGAAGAGCTCATCGCAATCACGCCAATCACATAACCAATTCCAGAGCCGATTTATGTGGCTCCTGAGCAAGGTAATGAAATTTCTAACACTTTTGTGGATTATGGTGAATATTTGGATCCTTGTGAGCATTACTTCTACAAGACACCATTGGAAATGTGTGGGTGGTCTTACATTCCCTCTGGAGATAATCGAACCAAGGTAAATAGGGAAGTGTCAAACGTATCCTTAATTGCAAAGTTTTTCATGTTTAGTGTTCTTTCAAATTTTGGTTGGGCACAAGAATTTGATTTGCTTTTAAGAGCGTTAACAATGTCTGAATGAGTCTTAAGGGAATGACATAATAAACCTTCGAGTCTATGACGTTAACCACCCTAGGACGCTTCTTGGAAGGCAACCCATGATTTGTTTTCTAGTTTGCAAGTTTTTCAATTTCTAATTAGGCATTTAGTCTTTCAAATTCAATAAAATGATAGAATTCCATTTAGATATGTGTTTTTGGAGGAGTCTTGAGTTAACCATGAAATTTGCTTGATTGAATGACGGAATAACGTTCTGAGCACACGGCGCTCGCTGTTCCATCCACGTCGCCCGCCGCCCCTGTGTTGCTCTCGACGCGTCCGGATCATTGGTAAACTTGGAAGGGAAGTAATTCTATTTTTTATTTTTGGTCAATTCCGGTTGTTTTAGGATAGTTTCTTTATTTTCCATCTTATTAGGATTAGATTTTTATTTCTTTTTATTTTATTTAGGATTAGATTATTTTTATCCATTTTTAGGTTAGATTTATTTTCTATCTTAGGTTAGTTTATTTATTTATCTTCTATCTATGCTATCTATCTTAGAGTAGATTGTTCTATCTTATGATTAGTTTTTATTTATCTTAGGACTAGATTTTATCTTTTTTATTTTCTTTTATTATTTCTATCTATTTCTAATATTTTTTTTCTTTTTGATAGATGATCATTTCCCTTTCCAATTAGCCACATATGATCCCAATTTCCTAATTTTGATCATTCAAAGCCTTTATCCCCAAGTCACACAAGAACCCTAATTTCTCCACTTGAATCTAAATTCCAAAACTTAAGCCTCGTGTTTCAATCAAAAACCTTTCTTTTTCCCATCCATCATCTACATCCATCACTACCCTTCATCCATCAAATTCGATTCTTTTCACACCATCATCATCCCTACCACAAAAGAAAGACTTTGAAACCAAGTCCTGATCTTCAAAGAGCAATTTGGAAGGAGTTCGGACGTCGAAACATTAACGTTGCAACTCGGATTCACAGTTCGGTATAGATGGCGCCCACCGCCCCTATACCCGGTGCCCGCCGCCGCCTTAGTGCTCCAAATTTTGTTATTCGGCGATGTTAGCCACAACTACCATGATCAAGTAGGTTCCCTTTTCCCTCACCTGTGGTTTTATTTTAAATTTTGTTGTCTTTATTTGATTTTCATTTAAGGACGATGAAAAGTTTAAGTGTGGGGGAGGGGATAGTGAGTTAGGTCATGTAGTACGCCAGGTCATGTTTAAATTCAGTTTCATGTTTACTTTTTCGTTATCCTATTGCATTAGAAGAAGAAAAAAAATGTCAAAAACCCAAAAATATCATGCATTGCATAAATATGTGTTATTCAACTACCCATCTTGCAATGTTTGTCCTTTATTAAATATTTTAGCATGATCATATAAATTCCATAGCATGTTTGGATTGTTTAGCCTTATCACCCTAAAATGTTTTTCTTATGAAGCATGATTGGTGATGTAATTGAGCATGTATGATTGAGCTTGAGTATGATCCTTGTGAGATTGTTTTTTAGCCTTATTGGAATTATATAATTCCTTTTGCTTGTATGTCTGATTTACTCTCATTATGTTTCTACCTCTTGATATTGACTTTATTATCTATTGTCAAGACTGACTCACATGTTTGTTGCTTGCGAATTTTATGCTTTTATGTTTATATTTGGCTTTTGTTGCTTGCGAGTTTTGAGTGAAATAATGTGGCATGACACCCTAAAATGTTTTACTTAGTAACCGGATCTACGCATCACACCCATGGGTATGATTCGCGCAGAACGGTGTCAAAAACTACCCATTAAGGAAGAAAGCTTGATCATTGAGTAATCGGGTTCATTCCTGAAACCCATGTTTGCAACTTGCGTCAAAAGATGTTCAAGTGGACTTTATTCAAGTAAGTTTAGGTGTTGATAGACCGGGGACATTCATGACACCCATGTTTGCGCCTTGCGTAAGGAATACAACAAGGCTGAAAGAAAGCATACAAAGAAAATGAAAAAAGAAAAGAAAAGAAAAAACAAGCCGAAAAAAAAAGAGAAGAAGAGAGAAAAGAAAGAAAAGAGAGAAATCTAGAGCCAAACTGCTTATTTTTATTGTTTTTTCCGCAAGTAATGACATTTCGGTGGAGATTTGGTGATATTGTTGTCAATTTCTATGAGCTTAGTTACATCTTGGATTGATTTGAGAGTTGTTCTTTAAAGCCTAAACACATGAGAGCGAAGAGAAACACATTTATCCCTGTGAGGTTGGATGGATAGACATGCGAGCTACATGGTCATTTATATACATGCTATGATGTTTGTCTACCTTGTTCATGTTTGCACATTATTGAGATGTTGCTTTTGAGGAGGCGAATACATAATGACTATGTTTGTGGGATGTTTGGTTATTACTTTGTTTTTCATTGCTTGAGGACAAGCAAAGGCTTAAGTGTGGGGGGAGTTAGAGTTATGACAATTTGTTTGCTTCTTTCATGTTTAAATTGCACTTTTTATGCTATATAATTTTTTTTGTTTAAACATGAAGAAGTCTCCATCTCTATGCTCTAATCAAGTTCGCTAGAGGACTATAGCGAAGCTTAAGTGTGGAGGAGTTTGATAATACATATTCTATATAGGTATTATAGGTAGGCCTTAGGTGCATTATAGAGTCGTATTGCATGTTTAATACACTTATTCATATTCTTGGTCATTTGGTATTCGAAGTGCGGAATCTACGGTTTCTAGTGTTTATTTGTAGGTTATAAGATCCGGCCTCGAAAGATCGAGAAAGAATAGAGCAAATGGACAAAGAAGATCTAAGGAACAAGAGCAGAAATGGAGAATATGGAGAAATCACATCTTTAAGGTTATGAGAATTTGGAGTTAGCTTCCGAGGTCTTCATGAGAATCGTAGTTATTGGAAAGAGCTTTCCAACACATATTCATATGCGTAAATCGGACGAAGGATGACTCCAGAAAGTGCATTACAAGTTCAGTCTGTCGAAGCTGTCTATTGCATAAACGGCGTCCGCCGCCATTTCCACGGAGCCCGTCGTCTCGTCAGATCTGGATTTGCGATACGCGGCCCAGTCTATCTTTATAGAAACTCTTATCTATCTTTCCTAGGGTTTTTGGCTGGCGAAAGGGGGATATATTAGGTCATATTTCAGTAGGTTTTAATGAGTTCTATTCATTCATTCTATTCCTTATAAACTCATTACAATGAGAGGATTTAAGTTTAGGGATTCAAGGTATGTTATGCTTGCCTAGAATTCTTGTGGTTTTGCTATGATTCAAGATTTGGTTGATTGATTGTGAGACTTGATTTCTATATTATTCATGAGTTTATTTATCATCTTGTTCTTGTTTATATTTGTGATTCTTTCTATGACCGCGCATCTAGTTAGAATTCGCATCTATGCTATGAATCCGTTGTTTGTTTCTCGATAGCAAACGGAGTCATTGAATTAGTGATATTTCTAAGCCTTTGTAGTGGATGATAACAATTGATTTATGCCAAGTAGATTTTTCTAGGGTCTGAATGGGTTGTTCCTTTGTTTCCTAATTGCATTGAATTGATATGCCAATTGGAATAAGCACTTGAGTTCTTAATGCTATTCTTTAGTGATATTGAATAAGATGTTTATATCCTTGCGGTTCAATCAACCTTAGGCAAGTCGGCATAGGCTTAGGAGTAATATTGAAATAATCTCAAGGATCAAGTAAATCAACCAATGCTGCAAATTGTAGGCAAACCACACTCTTATCTTTTATCTTCTCTTTGTTACTATTCACATTATTGTCTTAGTTTATTTGAGTTGTCTTTATTCATTCATATTCCTATTCCGTCTTTAGTGTCATAGTTGATAAACACATATTGCATTGAAGTACTTGTTTCTCTATGGGTTCGATCTCTTACTTATCCGCTATACTAGGTTGCTAGTTTAGTTTGTTTGTTTGGGATATTTCTTTGGCGATGTGAAATCTAATGACATTTCCCCTCAGTCACACAATCTTTTGAACCTTTCGGAAGATATGACTCTGGATAGAGACCACTGGTAGAGGTGCATTCGGGCGGTTGATGTTTATTATCCTATTGCGTGGTGTTTATCTTCTTTGCATCTATGCGTCTTTTTGGCTCCTATCTTCTTATTTGTTCTACCTGTTATCTTCCTGTTCATTTTTTTAGTCATTTTTGGGTTTATCGGAAACACTCTCTCAGCTAGTTTGGGGAAAGAGTGTATATTCTGACCCTTCAGACACTGCTTAATCACGAGATATATACTGGATTCTTGTTGTTGTGTGTGATTTAAAAAAATTGCAATCGATAAACATTTGAACAATTTCTTGTTAATATAAATGGTCTAGCTAGAATCTCAACTAAAATTCATATGGGTAACATGAAATACACAAACCTCATAATTCCCTAAATTAAGATTTAAAACTATTGTGGTTCTCCTCATTCTTACTCTATCAAGTGAATTGTGAAAGAACAAGATGAAGAAGAAATAAGGATACTTCTTTCAAAGTTGATTGTAAAAGTATCCTTATTTGAATAACTCAATACAAAATTATGCTATATTATCGAATAATTTAGCATAATTTAGCATAATTTTTTGAAAGAGAAATATTAAGCATAATTTAGCATAATTTTTTGAAAGAGAAATATTAAGGGGTGGGCGGGAAACATGAAATAAGGATACTTCTTTCAAAGTTGATAGTAAAAGTTTTACATCCGATAGTACGAGTTCAATTTCCCATGGACATGTAGTATCTTTGTTGAAATAGTTTATTATTATGAAGGAGTCCCCCTCAATATGGATTTTCTCAATACCGAGACGAATGGTCCGTTGAATTCCTAGTTTCAAAGCCAACGCTTTTGCTTTGAGGGGGCTTTGAATAGGCCTGCCCACGGGTCAACCCCTGACTCGACGGGTATGGCGGGTCCGGGTTAGACGGGGCAAGGGTCATGGCGGGTTTCGGGTTCGGGTTGAGTATTTTGTGAAATTGACCTGTCGGGTCAACAAGTTTTTTTTTTTAAATGGCTGATTTTGGGTATTTTTTTAAAAAAAATCGATTTTTTTAAAAAAAATAGGTCGACCCGTGACCCGACGGGTTACCTGACCCCTCGACCCGCCTATCGCACGGGTTGGGGTTCGAGTCCTGATTTCCCAACCCGTGACCCGGCGGGTCCGACCCATGGACATGCCTAGCTTTAAATACCATGTTTCTGAAAACTTATGTTTATAGGCCGCCCCTCCCAGTCCTGGATAATGGCTCTTGCCGAGCTGTCCTTATTAGGTAGCGAAGAACCATCAAAATTCAACTTGAAGGTTCCCCTTGGAGGTTTCGGACCCGGTGGGTCTGACCCGTGGACAGGCCTAGCTTTGAATACCATGTTTATGAAAACTTATGTTTATAGGCCGCCCCTCCCAGTCCCGGATAATGGCTTCCGCCGAGCTGTCCTTATTATATAGCGAAGAACCATCAAAATTCAACTTGAAGGTTCCCCTTGGAGGTTTGCGTCATTTAGTAAAGTTAACCTTTTTTCTTTTGCGTTGGTGTGTTTGTTGTATGAATTTTTTTATCTTCGCGAATATCCATTAACTCTATTTGACAACCGAGTATATTAAAGAGAGATGAAGGATGTGAAATTGAGAAAGGTAAAGGGAGTGAAGAGAAATGAAATAATTTTACTTTTCCATCAAATTGTGTAAAATCTCATATAATAGAAAAGTTATTCAAGTTTAAAATTCATTCCCTTACTCCTAATTATCCACCTTTTTTTTCAGATGCATGCGAGAATTTGAGGGTGTCAACTACGATTGTACCACCACCCAAGAGCGTGGGTGTAAATCCTCTATCCCCGATCTCGTCCCCCTCCCCTATCCCCTCTCACATAAATTCTTTATTTTTAATTCTTTTAATCCTTCTTTTAATTATTTACTTTTTTTTTTAAGTTGGGGTTTGTGAAGGAGAGGAGGTTGAGGGATAGGAGAGGGGGACATATTGAAGGACAGAGGATTTGAATCCCAAGAGCGTCCATACCGACGAGAGTTTGAAACTCTAAATCAGAACTCCAATACGTCGAGGCGGACTCCAAAGCCATTTACGTGAGTCGATCAGCCGCCCTGTTCGCCTCCCTGAAAATGTGGGACACAGGAAACGTCTCGAACAAGTGAAGTAGACGAAGGGCATCCGATAAAAGGATTTTGATCTCCCAAGGAGTCGACCACACACAGGGGAGGAGGGAGAGGGGGGGGGGGCATGAGGTGGCTCGAGCCCCCCCTGGGTCGGGGGAATACGTAAAAAAAAATAAAAAATATGTATTTTTTTGTAATTTTTGATAATTTAAGGGTTAAAACAAGTTAAAAAGAGTAATAAATCAATAAATGTGTCTAGCTTAGTTGGTATGGGGTTTGCATTTGAATAAAGAGGTCTTGAGTTCAAATCCCCATAGCTTCATTTTATGGATTTTTTTCTCTTTTAGCTTTTTAAATCATGTATTTATGGATTTTTTTTCCTCTTTTAGCCTTTTAAATCATGTATTTAATGTGTTTTTTACTATATTTTTTACAAAAAAAACTGTATCTCATATATATTCAAAAAAAAAAAAATCCGATAAATTAGGCGAGTCCCCCCCTTAATATTTTCCTGGCTCCGCCCCTGACCACACACCATTGATCGCATTCACAATCACTAGGCAGTCTCTCCACTTCAAATCCCCAGCCTACTCATGCAATAGTAGATTTTTATTTTTACCAATTCAAAAAAAAAAAATCCAAATATGGGCGATTGGAAGTTTGGAACTCCCCTTATCAACGTTAGCGTTATGATGGCGTTGACGTTGGATTGTGGAGAAGCCCAATCTGGCAGTAGGTGCTCAAACTGTACAGTTTACACCAAGTACCAACAGTACACGGCTACAGGTCTTTCAAGCCAGAAAAGAAGAAAAAAAAAGAAAAAGGAAAAGGCCTTTATCCTGTCGGATCGGATAACACGGGTATCCGACATGGAACCGGATACCTACTAACCGTGTCGGATACCCGGTTCCTGGCGGTTCGTGTACGGTTCGACATATTGCTCTTAAACGGTTCCGGGTAGGCCTGTCAAAACATAACCCGACTAGACCGCCCGAAAGTTTTTGGGTCAAGACTCGAAAATTTTGACCCGAACCCGAAAAACCGGAAATTTTCCAGGTAATCTGGGTTTCAACCCGATTGATCCGGTAATTTTGACCCAATTTACCCGATTGACCCGGTGACCCGATTGACCGGGTTGATTAATAATTAAATATAATTAATTTATTTTATATATAATTAAAATTTATCGCAACAATATCAAATTATGATTTTTTTTAAGTTCAAAAATAAAAAATTGACAAACCCGAAATGACCCGAAACCCGGTCAAACCCGGGTTCTAGTCAACCCGTTTTACCCGAGACCCGAAGTGACCCGAACCCGAATCGAATCACCCGTTTGACAGGTCTAGTTCCCCTATCAACGTTAGCGTTATGATGGCGTTGAAGTTGGATTGTGGAGAAGCAGGGCCGACCATGGGGGAGGGCAAAGCGGGCGACTGCCCTGGGCCTCCGATTTTACGGGGCCTCATTTTTTTTACTAATTTTAGTATATATAATAAAACATTTTTAAAATTAACACAAGTGTCGGTTGACGTGGTGGTTGTTGAATTGCTATGGGGCATGCATGCTTTCTTAATAGTAATGGGTTCGAATCCCAAATTTTGTACAACTCTCAACATTCTAACCTTTTTTTTTCTATTGGTTAGGCCTCAATAAATTTTATCAAGTCATAGAGTATTAAATTTTTAATCCAAATTTAAATTTCTCTTTATTTATGTAACTGATTCCGAGGCCTCAATAAATTCCATCAAGTCATAGAGTATTAAATTATTAATCTAAATTTAAATCCAGCTAATCTTTTAGTTTCATTTTATAATTATGTCATTCGTGAACAATTTTAGTTTTATTAACATGGACATTCAAGAAAAAAAGATTCACATGGTCATAGCTATATTTATATTAAGTGAATTGAAGCACCGATCAGGCCAACGTCGGCTTCTCTCTCGGACTCCCACACCCACCTCGAGCCACCTCCGGCCACCAGCCCCTAGCCGCACTCGAGCCCACCCCTGTGCGCACCCACCGAGCCCAGATGTAGCCCTGTTCGAGCCAGCCCCGGCACGCCCACCAGCAAAGTGCAGCGCTGAGTAGACCCACAGCGCGCTGCTTCTCTCCTCGTTGTCCACGCCACCCACGAGCCACCTCCGGCCACCGGCCCCCGCCCGCTCGAACCCCCTCACTCAGGCGCACCCCCCAACACCGGAACCCCCTTGGTTCGTGCCTAGCCGAGCCCACACCGAGCCCATCTTCCCCAACAGCGCTAATCGGTTCTTTTGGCTCGGAATATATACCTTCGCAATCCCGATTTTGCTCCTTGTTTCCACTCGAATTTGGTATGATTTCTAACTCTAAACTTGTTTATTACAATTATTTGGATTGTTTGAATGATTTAGGTTGAGATTGAAAACCTAGGGTTTGATTTAGGAGCGGAATTTGGAGCTTTTTGACAAAAGCCAAATTGATTGAAATTGATGATATGGTTGTGTTGTTGGGTTGATTTTGAGCTAATTTCATGTTCATATCATTGTCAATTTGTTTATAGATCATTAGCTAATTGGATTTTAGAATTTTATAGTGCGATATGCTTTAGAATTTGGGGCTTTTTGACAAAAGCCAAATTGATTGAAATTGATGATATGGTTGTGTTGTTGGGTTGATTTTGAGCTAATTTCATGTTCATATCATTGTCAAATTATTTATGGATCATGAGCTAATTGAAGTTTGGAATTTTATATTGCGATATGCTTTAGAATTTGTGGTTTTTTGCCAACAACCAAATTGACTGAAATTGATGCTATGGTTGTATTGTTGGGTTGATTTGGAGCTAATTTCATGTTCATAGCATTGTCAAATTGTTTATGGATCATGGTCTAATTGGATTTTAGAATTTTATTGCGATATATTTTAGAATTTGAGGTTTTTTTGCCAACATCCAAATTGATTGAAATTGATTATATAGTTGTGATGTTGGGTTGATTTGGAGCTCATTTCATGTTTATAGCATTGTCAAATTGTTTGTGAATCATGAGCTAATTGAATTTTAGAATTTTATTGCGATATGCTTTAGGTCGATTAGATTCTTCTAGTTTAGCATAAAAATCATAATTGAGCCTATTAGCTCAATTGGTAGAGCAATGTGCGTTTGCACAAAAGAAGTGGGTTCAAATCCCACATAGGTTACATAATAGGCAAGAGCGCAACAATCGCAAATTGTTAATCCAGCACATTATAATCTTAGTTATGCACTTTTTAACCTTAATTGTGCACCATTTTAATCTTATTTATGCACTTTAATTTTAAAAGCTTATACGTAAAAAAATCGATTTCAAACTTACATCTATCAACCTAAATTATCCGAGAGGTGAACTCAAACTCTCAAAAGTAAAAAAAAATAAAAAAATAAATTAAAACATCGATTTCAAAAGCACATCTTTTGTCTTATTAATGCACATTATGATCTTACATTTGCACAATTGTATTCTAAATCTGTACAATTGTATCTTACTTTTGCGCAATTGTAGTTTAAATTTGTACAATTGTATCCTACTTTTGCACACTTGTATTCTAAATTTGCACATTACAATTTTATTTTCACACTTTATGTTCTTATATTTCCACTTTAAAGTTGCACAAATGCACTTTACAGTAGCACAAATGCACTTCACAGTTGCACAAAACATGTCGAAAACGGGAAAAAGTGCATTTACCCATAAAATTAGACATATTTACCAATTTACCCATAAATTAAACATATTTCAATTATAAAATTTTATAAGTGAAATAGGCACATTTACCTATTTACCCCATAATGAATTATTAGGTCTGCACAAAATAAACTTATATTTGCACAATAAGATGTTATATGTGCACAAAAGCAAGTTATACTTGCACAGCAGGAAGTGTTAACACGAAAAAAAAATTCTGGGCTAAAAAATTAATTTTTTTTTTTAAAAAAAAATAAATAAATAACATCTGGTCCGAGAAGGGGGGGCAAGGGAGGGGGGGGGGCACACGCATGGGCAAGGGGGGCATATATTCTACTAATGAAATTAGGTCCATTAGTAATTAAATTAGGCCCATTAGCAAATTTTACGCGATAAATAAATTTTACACGTTAAGGAGTTTTTACATTTGAAGTAAACCATATATATATATATATATATATATATATATACACATATATACACACACACACTAGGGTTTTGTGTTTAAAAACAAACGACACAAATTTAAACGTGTAGTATATAAATTATTTTTAATATTGTTTAACTATAAATTATATAGAGCAAAAAATTGATAAATATAGCTTGCGTTTGTAATTTGTACTATGGATCAAAACATTTTGTATAAAAATTTTAATATAAATTTTACCGGTGATTTCCTTAATTAAAAATTCTTATTTTAAAGACTTTTCTATAATTTTTCTTAAATATCAACAAAAAATAATCTAAATTTTTTTAACATACTCATCCTTAAGATATAAAAAAAAATAAAAATTACATATAAAATTTATAATTTATAAAATTATGACTCGGACCTCCGAAAATGATTGGACGGCCCAGTGGAGAAGCCCAATCTGGCAAGCCCATTACCCATCCCCGCCCTCCCCCTTCTCTCTTCCATATTTCCAGGAGTTGAGGATTTCCATCATCCGATTTTCTGATAAGGAGGAATCGATTTTATCGTTATTATAAGTTGAGAATGTCTCTCTCCGTGGTTATTCAAATGTCGTGTAAACTCTACAAATACCGGTGTTCTCACCATTATCAATACACAACACAAATTCAAAGTTCATACTCTACTTATTCTCTATATTTTTCAATTTGACACCCATTCTGAATCCCGATTGACCACCCATATAGCCTACACTACAGCAGGTATAATCCCTGATTTTTGCTTTTCCGGTTAATTTTGTGGCTGATTTTGTTTCTTTATTGAGTCATGAAATCGAAGACTTTGCCCCTTCTGACATTTGTGTTGAGTCGAGTGAAGAGTTGAAATTGTGAATTGATCATGTATTCTTTCTCCCTTGTGAATTGTGATCATACTGCATCTATGTATGGCGAATCCAGTTTTCTTTTTAATTTGGGGTTCGTCTTACGTTTTTAACGCGGTTCCTCATTCCTTAGTTCCGACCAAAATTTCTGGCGATTCTGATTGAAACTAAAATGTTAATGCTGCTGTGAATCGAAATTCGTCAATTTGAAACCTAGAACTTGCTCAGATCAGGAATCCTTTTATCTGGTGATGTTAATTTCCAAAGTGGATCAAGTTTCATGGATTAATTTTGTTCTGTGTTCACCGGCAATTAGGGTTTATTGCTGTCATGGTAGATCTGATATTTAATACACTTGCTTTTTTTGATGAAGAAGCATATGCTTGAAACCTAATTAGTCTGTTACTGATTTGCTCTTAAACATCCATGCGACGCCCTCAGATAAGTAGTAGTTGATTGCTGACAGATCAGGAGATGGCCATGGACTTGCAACGTCGCCATCTCCACTTTGTTTTAGTCCCTCATCTTGAGCCTGGCCACTTCATCCCCATGGTGGACATGGGAAGGCTGTTGGCACGACATGGAGTTACGGTCACCATTGTTGCAACTCCGCTCTATGCCACCAGAATCGCTCCTGTTATCGCTCGAGATTCCAGCTCCAGTCTTCCGATTGGAGTCCTTCAAGTTCCATTCCCTTGTGCCGAGGCTGGCCTGCCTGAGGGATGTGAGAGCTTCGAAATGCTGCCTTCAAGGGATCTGCTCAGCAACTTCTTCAATGCGATCAGCCTGCTACAGAAGCCTCTAGAGCGGCTGTTCTCCGAGTTAGAGCCCCGTATAAGCTGCATCATATCCGACAAGAATCTAGCTTGGACTTCTGTCTCTGCTGCCAAGTTTGAGGTCCCGAGGCTCGTGTTTGATGGGACGAGCTGCTTTTCGCTCTTGTCCACTCACAACATACTTGCTTCAAAGGTTCATGAGACGGTCTCCGAGTCAGAGCCTTTTGTGGTACCGGGTCTACCAGACCGTATTGTGCTAACAAGATCCCAGCTCCCTAATGCAGTTGTTGGTTCGGATGTGAGTGGTTTGCGCAAGATGATCAGAGATACTGAGCATTCTGCCTATGGGGTGGTGGTCAATTCATTGGAAGAGCTAGAGCCGGATTATGTCAAGGAGCTCAAGAAGGTAAGGGGCGAGAGAGTTTGGTGCGTCGGTCCAGTGTCCATGTGCAACAAAGACGAATCAGACAAGGGTGAGAGGGGTAATACAGCTTCAGTTGAAGTAGAACAGTGCCTGAGATGGCTCAATTCGCAGGAGACGAGCTCTGTGGTTTATTGCTGTCTTGGTAGTCAAAATCGGCTGCAGTCTGCTCAACTCAAGGAGCTGGGATTGGGATTGGAGGCATCCAAGCGTCCGTTCATTTGGGTCATAAGAGGAGGCAAGATATCGGAAGAGACGAACAAATGGCTTCTTGAGGACAGATTCGAGGAGAGGACCAAGGGCCGGTGCCTAATAATCAGAGGATGGGCGCCGCAGATACTGATTTTGTCGCACCCTGCGGTAGGAGGATTTCTGACACACTGTGGGTGGAATTCGACGCTTGAAGGGATTTGTGCTGGCGTACCAATGATAACATGGCCTATGTTCGCCGAGCAGTTTTACAACGAGAAGTTCATAGTACAGGTGGCGGGCATTGGTGTGAGTGTCGGGGCTGGATCCTCTATCAAGTGGGGCGAGGAGGAAGATGTTGGAGCGACAGTGAAGAGGGAGACCGTCAAGGAAGCGATTAATGAGCTCATGGGTGGGGGCGAGCAAGGAGAGAGTAGAAGACGACGAGTTGCAGAGCTCAGTAAGATGGCAAATGAAGCTGTAGAAGAAGGCGGCTCTTCATTTCTCAACATGGAGCTGTTGATCCACGACATCGAACGAACTGTCAGCAGCAATTGGGCGATCGGATGAACAAATTTCAGCTAGTCGTGCTTAGAAACTGTCTGCTGAAATGAAGGGTAAATTGCAATTGCAATTGCAAACTGAAGGTGTTTTTTGGTTCTTAGTGATGCACTTCAACGAATTATTTTATATGATTTTTACATATTGAAAAGTATAACGACAAATAAAATGAAATGGAATGAGTATATTAAAGCCAGGTCCTGGGATCCAACAATCTGAAGATCATATCCAAATAACATGCCAAGAAGATGGATTGCTGTTTAAATTGCATAGGACTGAGGTCATGTACTAGTTATGTGATTCCAAATTATACAGCAACTAATCCATATATGTTGTGTGTACAGATGAAATGAAATAATTTGTGGCTTAGAGGTGGAATGTTCGGTTATTCTTAATAAGTTAATAGAACAATTAATAATAATGAGATTATATTATACGGAGTAATTAGATGACAACCAAAGAAAGAAGGGAGTGGGGGAAGAGTACACTAGCTCTGCACATGGCCCTTAATCATTCCTTTTTAGAATTGGAATCATCCTATCAAAATGCAACTCCTATCTAAACTCTAAACAGGCTCAACTTTAACTACTTTTTTCCTACTAGGAATTTGGAACGCGCTACGCGCGTGACATATGTAGTAGCAAGTTGGTTTTCTTTTCACCCGGTTCTTTGTGTATCCATTTGGGATTGCGATCTGCTACTACCTCCTCTATCTAAATGCTATTCCAAAGTTGGCAACTTTAACAACCCCTTGTTCTTCTCCGTTACCCGTCACCTGTGCCATCCATGGAGGCAAAACATACATGCATCAGTATAGTACCTACGGTGACTGCAAGTCTAAAAATTTAACAGGTAGACCTCACAAAAATGTTTGTTTTCTAAAAATTTAACATGTAGACCTCACCAAAATGTTTGATGGATTCAACTATCGATGTATGATCCAATTACTGCAATGCAAATTTATATGATTCAAAATTTAGCATGATGACAAAGAACAGTCTATCACATGTTAGAAAGCAACTGATATGGAATGACATCAGGTGGCAATTTTATTAAGAATGAACTTTTGAGCATACGTAACTTCTTACTTGAATGTATCTATCGATGTATTGTATACAAAACACTCATGACAAGAAAAGGCTTACACATGTCATTTTGTATTGAATAACTCTTTTGAGCATATATATAACTTCTTACTTTAATGCATAACGAAAATTAAACCTCACAATTACTTAAATAATTGAGCCCTGAATACAAGTTACATAGTGCTCATTTTGGATTTCAGACTCCTAAATTTAGCATTGAATAGATCTTTTTTTTTCTTGCCACCCTTTCTTTTTTATCTTTATTGCTAGCTGGTTTCCCTGCCCGTGCACCTTACTAATACTACAGTCTTACAATGGCTTCACGGTTTAATTTTTTTTTGAATTTTAGATAAAGAGTCAACATACCTATGGAGAAAATTCAACCCGTTAAGTAGCTGTAAAATAAGGACTTGACTGTATATTGGTTGAGAAGTTGGCTCACTTTGTCTCTGTGGTGCCTTATTATCTCCTTCAAAGGACCAAATGTCATATAAGTAGAAAAAAGATGGAATCAGTATCAAGCATTAATTGCAAATTTGAAACATATTTTGACGAAAAGGCTTAAAGAAAAGGTAAATTTAGGGACCCAAATATTCAGAATATAACTCAACCTCAATAGCTCATGCTCGGCGTAATCGAATGCTAGATAAGAATACTTGACTTCTCCCTAATTGATAAAGAAATTCAAATCTATTTAATTCTAAATCAATTTCCGATAAATCAGAAAACAGAATTCGGTAATTTGACAGAAATTATAATCTGAGAGACAAGCATAAAAGATTTTAAATGCATAAATAGTCAAATATCATTTTGCTTTATCTGCAAGACAACAAAGTCGTTCTCTATAACAAGCACTGAAAATAGCAGTAAAAAAAAGCCATACATTTATTCTGGACAAAATTCAGTCTAATAGGGGTTGATCATGAATTCATGGGTCATGGCTAATAGTTTTATATTCTTTGCAATGATCAGCTTTGTACATCAGAAACCCATCACTCTCAGATGAGTCTCCTTTACACACACAAATACAAAAAGAAATAAATTTGATTCATAACTCCTAATTATACTTATTGCACACATAACATTGAGAAGGGCAATGGAAATCAAGAACAAAAAGTCTTTTTCTATAATAGTGCAATTGTTTCTTTCAGTTTCACTCTCCCACTATTATTATTATTCATTACTTATCAGGGTCATATAAGAGCATAGAGATAATTAGCTTAGCAATAGGTATATAACAAACAAAGAAAATAAACATTTTACATAAGAGTCACAAGGTGTAAACCATTTCAAATAGTTTCATACTTTCATGAGAGGTTTCCTTTAGATTTGGAGACAAAAAGAATAGATAAAAGAAAATTTTGAGGAGAGTGAAGAAGCATACGAATTTTATTTTTTTAACGCAGCTGACATTACTGCTTGGCGCGGTAACAAGTGGTAGCTCCCATCTTGAGGTTCCACCAATGAACAACTTGAATATTGTGGATCACTTTCAAGCACTATCATCCAATACAAAGGAGATTCTTAAATGTTAGAACTATTAATAGAAACCCTAGACCTTTAAAAAATAAGCTCATGCCTTTAAATAAAAGGAGGTTGAAACAAGAGCTCAGAATCAAAGAATAAACCGAAATAGTTGAACAACAACATCAACACGGCAGACAAACATTAGCAGTTGAGAAAAACTGAATCTGTGAGGACCTGAACCACATCTAGAAGAATCTCATGCTTTCAAGCACTATCAACCAATACAAAGGTGATTCTTAAATGGTAGAACTAAGAATTGAAACCCTAGACCTTTAAAAAATAAGCTCATGACTTTAAATCTAAAAAACTGGCCAGTGGAATAGTTATGAATGTGAAGGCTACCTTAACTAATGCAGAGTTGAGGCAAATGTCTTGTTGGTCACCACTCTGTGGAAAGAATAGCAAACAAAAGTGATAAGATCAGAGGAGGGATTTTTGGTATATTTTAACAAACTCTATCCCAGAAGCTTTTTTAAGCATTTCTCCAAACACCTTCAAAGAATACATTCAAACAAACACCAAGTCTCAATATTGAAACTCAAATTTAACCAATGTTCAATCACAAACGAATACCTAACCTCAATCAATCAAATTCCTGAATTTCAATTTAAATCAATTCGTTAAACTCAATATTCAAAAGTGTAGGTATTGTTAAACTCAAGCATATAATATTCTGGATACCCACAGACTATAAGTTTACAAACAACTAAAATAGATGAAGCATATAATATTCGTTAATCAACCCGCCTTAGAAACCGAAGCCGGAATCAACCAAGGGCACGGGTTAGGCCAAGGTGAAGGCCGATTCAGTCGCAGAACGCACCCAAATATCAGGAAATCCATCATAACCCCGAATTGAACCAGATTTTTGTACAAATCAAGCATAGATGGAAGTTAAAGAGAAGACCCACAAATTAATTTAATTGAGGAATGGACATCCCAAAAGCCAACACAGACCCAACAGAGGAATCCGGTTGCGAGAGGGATACAGGGAAGGGGGTAATCAACATACTCCTTATATCGGATGTGAGTAATTGAAAGGATTACAACGAAATCCATCCCATGAAGATTAAGTGTCTCGGGTTTTCAGAACGGGGATGGTCACTTACAGGTTTTAGCGGGGAGAAGGTGGGCATGGCGTGTGAGGCATGTTCTTCTCTAGGGGTGGGTTCTTTTGTCTGATCTCCAGCCACTTGATCAGGTGAAAGAGTATTCGAAATTTTCTTGCAAATCCTCTTTGCTAAGCTTCACATTGATCGGCTGAAAGATCAAAGGAAACACACTCGGTCAATTCCATAGGTCTATGTCTGATGTTATCTAGCATTTTTTTTTTTGGGTAGGGGAAGGTCTAGCAGTTAGGATAACCAAATGCAATACACAAATAATTAGCAAAAGGTTCTTTCATCAGTAAAGGAGTGTACTGAAGTCCGTTGGGACTCGGGATCGGGGGTCGTGTGCACGTGTGCGCCCTAGCGCTAATAGCCTAGCATATAAGCCGAGCGGGGTTCCATCCTAAAACCAATTGGCTTTAGGTGGGGTAACCCACTAGCTTATATACTATGGCTTGATCTTTCATACTTTCGATGTGGGACTCTTTGGTCTCTTCACATCTTTCATTCTCTCAACACGCCCCCGCAAGTGCAACTAGGGTCGTCTTTCGCCTCTAGTTGACACTTGGACAACGGGTCTAGCATCTCATTCTCTTTTTAGCTAGCCCAGGATCGAGAGTCGGGCCGTTTGGCTTTTCCGCTCTGATACCATACTGAAGTCCGTTTAGGACTCGGGATCGGGGGTCGTGTGCACACGTGCGCCCATGCGCATATAGCCTAGCACATAAGCCGAGCGGGGTTCCATCCTAAAACCAATTGGCGTTAGGTGGGGTTGCCCACTAGGTTATATGCTAAGGCTTTATGTTTCACACTTTCAATGTGGGACATTTTGTCTCTTCACATTTCATTCTCAACAGAGTGGAGACAAAAAGAGGAAAAAGGGTAGAATCACAATGCCGCATTTCATCTTTTACCTCATTTCTAATTGATATTTTTGCAGTGGGAGATGAATCTGATTATGTAATGTGTAGTTTTTAATCTGATGTGTAGTTTTGTGTACTTCCTGTAGCGGCCATTTTTTTTTGAAACAGGAGATATTTTAAAAAGTGGTTTCTGATGTTTACCCAAGAACAAAAGTTATCAGCAAAAACAAAAACAAAAAAAAAGAGGCGAGAACTTCTTGAAAAAACTATTAGAAGAGGAAGGTATACCGCGTATGGGAATAATATCATCCCCTTGATGAAGAAACCAAGACAAGGCCAGCCGTGGAGGGGTACAACCATGCTTCGTTTCCAGTGCAGCAAAAAGGAATGAATATGCCGTGAAGAATTATCAAAACAGCAAAGCTTCAATGTTTGAAAAACATGAGCATAAAATGCTAAAAACAATAATTTAGTTTGGATGAAGAACAAAGGCTCTCAGCTAGGAGCAAAATCAGGCATCATAGCAACTAAGAGAATTTAATTTGTTAAATATAACTAATGGTCTACAACCGAGGTATGTTTTATTCACATCCCTAACCTTTATGTTGTTCCCTCAAATCAGCCATTAACTCACTGTTAAGTTGATGAGGTAACATTTAAGACTATTATTAACAATACAAAAGGCTTAGTTAATAAAGCTTCGGGACTTAAATAGGACATGACCAAAAGTGTAAAGAAAATTAATGAAATTACAAAGCTACTTAATGGTGTGGATTTAAGGCTGGATTGATGTAAGGATAACTTTTTGTACTATAACCTAAATATGAGGTGGCTTGATTAATATAACATAAAAAATTTGGGTAATTGATTGAATGAACATGACCGAAGATCAAAGAAAATATATGGACTGACCAGAATGATCTCTGTGGATAAGGGCTCAATGCCTGCCTTTCCAACAAAAAACTCCACGACCAAGAGGTCTATATGCCACAGTCCCAATGCCCAACTCTCCGCAAGAATGTGTCGGATTCGTGTATTTCAGTCACATATTGTATAACTCAATAGGATTTGAAAGATTATCACCAATCATTCATTATACAATGAACAATAATTTCATTTGTGCATTCGCATTGGGACTAAAAAATAACTCTTCCAAATAAAAAGTCTCATTGACAGCCAAAGAAAAGATGAGGAGCTCAAAGAAGGATTCAAAAGAAACGGTATTTGTCATAGGAGGTAAACAATTGGCATTTCATCACCCCCACCACTGTGAAACTAAGCTTTGCACTTTTAAGCAGGAAAGAAATTGAAAGCTCATCATACGCATGGGGAAACCCAAACCATAATACCTTGTGTTAAATTTCCCAAACCATGGTACCATTAAGTGGGAATTATTGCAAATAAAATTCCAATATTTTTCATAAAGGGTATTGTGAAGATTGAGAAATGGACATATCGACAGACGGTGAGATATAAAAAATAATCAATAATTCAATATAATAGAAATTAAATCATATGATTTCAGTCTGGAGAAGGAAAAAAATAACAACCAAAACGCCGAAGAAATTAAATTAAAACCCTTACCCTAAACCCCCAATTGGCAAGACTGTTGGTTGAAAAACTGTCCTCAACCCACGGACATAGGCTTCTTCTTATTCTTCCTTTCAAGCAAATACAACAAATAGCACGAACCCAAAACTTAACACCAAAACCTATAAATTAAGCAATCATTAACCTAATTAAAAAGTGAATAACTAAATCAATGACTTAAAAACAAATCAATTTAAAAAAAAACGTAATTGCAAAAAAAAGAACTAAAAACTTGATGATAAAATCAACAAGAACAGCAATCAAATTCAATAAAAATTTTGGCCCCAAACCCTAACCCTAGGTTTCGACGATTCAAAGTCTCAGCTCTAGGAGCCTTTGGAACACCAAACAGCTTCAATACAAACTTGGAAGATAGTACGGAGAAGAAGAAGAGAGAGGGATTGAACCCGGATTCGATGAACCAAAGCACTTCCGTTCAATTGCAAAAAAAAAAAAAAAAAAAAAAAACCTGGTGTTGAACAAAAATGCGCAATAATCGTACAATACATTTTATTTGATTTTTAATATTTGAGTTCGACCCCTTTTGGTTATCCTCTTGATTCGAAGTCGTATCGATACCAATGCAAGTATTGTATACGTCATTAGTCCGATCCTTTGTAGGAACTACCCGTAATAACGAACTTGCATTTGAGGGGTTTTGGTGATTTGGGCTGCACCCGAATTTTAACGGGTTGCCTACGTATCTCTTGGAAGAGAATCAAGCCTTACGTAGTTCAGAGTGTTTGAGTTGGTTTTGTGTGTTTTACCCCCTTAAAGGTTTTCATGCATCATTGGATCGTATTAGGACCCACCTTCTCGGAAGGGTAGTCCTAACATAAACCACACTATCATATGCATGAGATTTTCTCGTGTATCACCCGAATAAATTGAGCACACCTTCTCGGAAGGGTTTCCCAACTCAACGGCTATCACTTACACGGAAAATCATGTGTATTTAATTTTAACCCCATTTTCATTTTAAAAGTGAATTTAGGGATTAGCGACTGTACCCGACATATTTTGAGATTTAATATCGGGTTACCTACGTAGCCGTTTTTACGGCGTCAAGCCTTTACGTAGTTCTTTTCTTTTGAAACCGTTTGATTTGGCTTAGAGATTTGACTTAATGGTCAATTTGGGGGATGGTGGAATTTGATTTTGAATGTTGGTCGTGACCAAACTCGACGAGCGGAAGCTTTGTATCGAGTTAGAGTGGGCACTTTGATTTTGATGGAAGATTTAACATCTGGGACGACTAGAGTCGACAAATGAATTTGGAAAGATTTATTTGAAGGTTTGGACGTGACTGGACTCGGTGAGAATTTGATTTACACCGAGTTTCCTACGTATCCACTTGTTTAGTGGAATCAAGTCATCGTAGTTTTAAACGAAAAGAAATTCTGTATTTGGGTTTGATCATGGGATCATTTGAGAGTGGTGATTGGACTCGATGAGCATAAGCTTTGTATCGAGTCGGAATGGACAATTTGGATTTGTTTGATTTTAACCTCATATTCATTTAAAGGGAATTTAGAGGTTGACGACTGTACCCGGTATATTTTTAGAATTTAATATCGGGTTACCTACGTAGCCGATAGGAGGCGTCAAGTCTTTACGTAGTTCTAAACGAACTGATTTAATTTTTATCTGGCGATTGAACCCGACGAGCTTTTTGCTTTATGTCGAGCTACCTACGTACCCGTTTGAACGGGATCAAATCACTCGTAGTTCGTTTACGAACCAACTTAATTTGTTTGGTTTTGACCTCATATTCATTTAAAAGTGAATTTAGAGGTGGACGACTGTACCCGATATATTTTTTAGGATTTAATATCGGGTTACCTACGTAGCCGTTTTTATGGCGTCAAGTCTTTACGTAGTTCTACCAAAGGACAAATTTGATATAATTTGAGTCGGGCGACTGAATCCAATATATATGAATTTTTAATATCGAATTTCCTACGTAACTCGTAAACGAGTATCAAGTCTTTACGTAGTTCTTTAAGAAACCAAGTTTGATTTGGTTTTAAAAGTTTGATCGTTTGAGGATCGTGATTGAACTCGACGAGCTCGTAGCTTTATGTCAAGCTTCCTACATACCCGTTTGAACGGGATCAAATCTTATGTAGTTCTTTCCGAACCCGTTTGATTTATTTTTGGGCAAGGTGACTGAATTCGGTACATGTTAAATTTTATACCGAATTTCCTACGTAACTCGTAAAAGAGTATCAAGTCTACACGTAGTTCTTTAGAGAACCATTTGATTTTTTTGGTTTGCCGATTGAACCAGACGGGCTTTAGTTTTATGTCCGGTGGCCTACGTATCCGATAACTCGGAATCAAATCAGGCGTAGTTCTGTTGAGAACCATTTTAATTCAATTGGGTTTGATCTCATATTCATTTAGAAGTGAATTTAGAGACCGACGACTGTGCCCGATATATTTTTGAGATTTAATATCGGGCTACCTACGTAACCGATTTTACGGTGTCAAGTCTTTACGTAGTTCTACCAAAAACCAAGTTTAATTTAGGAAAATTCGGTTTAGGCTTTTGACTCCATTTTTGTTGAAGCCGGTTTTGAGATTGACCCACTGAAATAAACTGACAACGGAATTTTTACAAGTTTAATTTTATGATTTTATTAAACTCAATTTCCAATTTATGCCAATTATAATTCTTATAATTTTGTGGGTCAATTTTGCAATTACGCCAAAACTTCTTTTAGAATGTGAATTTTCACATTCACGTCATTGCTGTTGTTTTATTTTTAGAAGGGCTTAAACCCACTTTCAAATCAAACGGCCCAACATCCCACTTCATTAACTGGGTCCAATTAGTTGGACAACCCAGCCTTTGCCCTTCAACAGCTCGACGTGGCTCCTCTCTTTCTCCTGGCGACCGAAGAATGTTACGGTGTTCTTCGAGAGCGGCGGCGGCGCCCCATTGACACGCCAGTACACCACCGTGAAGGCCTCAAGCGCTGGGTTTGCGCCATTGCCACCGAGGAGGCTGGAGCGAAGGCGGAACGAGTCGAGCTAGGGCAGAGCGGGTCGAGCTTCAACAACCCGGAACAAGTCCTTGCCAATTGAAGACGTCGACAGTTTATACAGAGGAAGGGTGCAACAGGTCTGCTTTCTCCCACTCCCTGCAATTTGCTCTTACTTTGACCCGATTTGGATAATTTGGTCTCGGAAGACAAAAATTGGGGCTGACTTCAATTTGTTATTTGGGGATTTTTGTTTAGGGCTTTTGAATTTGGGTAGGCAAAATCCCAGGCTCGGGAAAGTCCGGATGAGGACCAGAGGGGCACTCCTGGGCCAATGGATTCACCGCAACGAGTCGCCGCAACTCCGAGAGTGACCAACTCCGAGAGCGACGAACATGGTATGCTCGTTTCCCTTTTTCCCTTGTTTCTTCTGAATGGGAATCTCAATTTTGTGGTATGCATAGCTTGATTTTGATTAGGGTGTATTAGTTCTGGACTCATCAATTTGCCATTTAGTGGCTTCTGAGTTTTTTTTTTAACACCAATTTATGCCTACATTTTTTCTATACTCCTGATAGAATTTTTAGATCTCCAATTCATGTTAGTTTTGCCTTTTGTGTGGCTGTTTGGATCCCTGGAAAACTTAGTTTCAATTTGCCTGACTGATTAGAAGTTTTTTTGTGGCAAACCCTTTGAGTGGGAATTTTGACAGCATTTCGCCCTCTTTTTGGGCGATTTGATGATCCCAAAACCCAAACCATTTCTTAAAGCTCAATGCTTTATAAGAGGGCATTTCGAGGATCGACTTCCTGCAACGATTGAGTTTCTTTTGAGCAAAAATCAGCAGCATTTTCCCTTGATTTAGGGCTGTTTGATGATTCTGAAACCCAAACCCCTTTCTTAAAGCTCAATGCTTTATAAGAGGGGGCTTCAAGAACCATGAAATCTACCTTGTTTGATGCTTCTTTGCTGCTACTGAAATTTTGATTTGTGTGGATGTTTGCAGGTGCCTCTCCAGGAGCAGGAAAAGCAAGAAGGGAGGAACAACTGCTCTTTTGTTTTGCAGTTCAATGCCAAAAGGAAGAAAGGGAAGAAAAACCAGCCGAAAGGAAGCATCAAGAGGAGGAAGAAAGCCTAGCAGGAGCCAAAAAACCTCAAACTGTCGTTGCAACCCTTTTTGTAGGCTAATAATGGGGGCAGTTACCTGTGTAAAACTGCTTGCCCACGTACTGCACAACTGATCTCCCATTTTGTTTTCTTTTGTATTTTTTTAATTCCTTTCCTTCAACTGCAATGAAGAACAGTTACCTGTGTAACTCCCGTTTCGAGGTTCAACCTATTTGGAATGGGCCTCTAATGGACTGGGCCTACAATAGATTTTTTTTATAGGCCCAATTTTGAAACACTAAGCTTTTGTGCTTAGTTTAATGGAATTTGACATTCTCCATCATATCATGAATTAAAAAAAAATATTCACGAAATTTTACCCTCAAACACCTGGAAATTTGATGATAAAGATATAAAAATCTAATTGAATACACACACATAAAAATAACTAACAATTTGAAACCCCAAGTCAGAAACCACTGAAATCAAAGAGATAAAAATCTAATTGAATACCAAACTAAAATCAGAAAACAGACAAAGCAGTTCTATCGAAATAAGATTACGACCAATTACCATCAGAGCTAAAACATAAAAACCTAGAAATCATCAACGCATACCTCAGCCACATATTCAAGTCGAAACAACATGGAAGGTGGCCGGTGGTGTGTGGTCTTAGACGAAGGTGGCGTGGTCGATGGCGGCAACCGTTGGTGTCTGGCCTTCTACGAAGGCGGCGAGATCTTCAACCGGTAAATCGGCTCTGAACTGAAGAAAAACGGAGGAGCAAGAACAAGAAGATTGAAGGTGGAGGCGAGATTATTTGTGGACAAAAGCACCGAGCAACTATATAAACTGGAAAAGAAAGCACAATCAGGAGGTCGAAGCGCAGAAAGCCATGGAAAAGAAAGCTGCGGGCGATGAACACAGAGAAACGAAGAAGGAGGTGGGAGCGCCGACAATCAAGAGGTGGAATTAGGTTACAATCAGAGACATTAATGAAAAGACGGAAAAGGACACCTAAACAAAAAAATCAATAATTTTAAATTCAAACTCTTAAGGATAAATTAGCAATTACACACAAAGTAAGATCCAAGCCGTTGATTTGCTTCATAAAAAATAAACGGGCGGCTAATTTAGTAAAATTTATAAAGAACAATAGCTCTATACTTGCTGCCTTTATGGTAGTAAAGATTTCAGACTTCTTGTATCAATCACCTTCCCCTCAAACCATTTGAATTTTAGTACAAAGTAAAGATTTTTTTGCATGTCACATTGTCATATTAAAATTTTGATGTATTTTCTTCGTGACTTGAATATTCACTCTCTACTAATGCAACATATTGTTCACCTTGTTATTCGTTCACAATGAAAGGATTTTGAAATTGAAAAAATGTGAGGATGTTTGGTCACCTCATAATGTGGTTGTGTAAGCTTGTGATGATTTGTAAGCAATTAAGACATATCAACATAGTGGTCTATCCATAAACATAGGAGCATATTTTAAACAATCAGTTGCGAGTGAAAACTTCTATTAATGTTGTTCGTTACATAGTAAGCCCAGGATGTGCTTTTCAAGACAACAATGAAACTTTGGGGTAAAAAAATCCAAGTAATTTTCTTGAGTTTGATTAAACTTTCGGCTACATATAATGAAAAGATTGCACAAACAATTTTAAAGAATGCTCCTAAACATGCCAAGTATACATCCCCTCTAATTCAAAAGGAAATTTTATAAGTAATGGATGCAAAGTGAGAAGTAATGTTGGAAATTCGAAGTTCTGTATCATTGTTGATGAAGCCCGTGATGAGTCTAAAAGAGAACAAATGACTCTTGTTTTGAGATTTTTCAATAGAGAAGGTGTCATCCAAGAGTGATTCTTCGATCTCTCCCATGTTAAAGACACTTCAGTAGCAACTCCAAAGAATGAAATTTGTGTCATTCTTTCTTGCCATTCACTTGATTTACAAAATATTCGTGGACAAGGGTATGATAAAGCTAGCAATATCCGTGGAGAGTGGAAAGGATTGTAAGCTTTGTTTCTTAATGATTGTCCATTTGTGTACTATATGCATTAATTGCTTTCCTCACATATTACAATTGGCCCTAGTTTTTGCATCTCGTTATCAGTTCTTCTCCTCTTGATTTTTGTAAATAGAGAGCGGCCACCTGGGAATCGAACCGGAGATGTTTGGATACTACCCTGAGATCATTTCTGGCTCGACTTCCCCGACATGGTTCATCAATTCAGGTTGGCACATTAAGAAGACCAAGTGACACTCGATGGAGTTCACATTAGTTTTCATTTTCTTTACAGCCTAATGCAGCTATTTGGTCCAACTATTATAGTGTTTGAAAAAATTGAGAAAGAAAGCTCAACTTATCAACAAAGAGGAGATGTTATAATGCAACAAGCAAAATGATCAATTCATTTGAGTTTGTTTTTGTTATGTATGCATCTAATGAAGGATATTATGGGTATGGCAAATGGTCTTTGCTTAGCCTTGCAGCTAGCAAAAGAATCAAGACATGTAAAATGTTATGCATTTGGTTTCAAATACAAAGAAAATGATATATTCAATGTTTTAGAGAAGATGGACGAGTCACCTTTTTTGA
This sequence comes from Persicaria tinctoria, assembly GCA_037127255.1. Classification (NCBI taxonomy): domain Eukaryota; kingdom Viridiplantae; phylum Streptophyta; class Magnoliopsida; order Caryophyllales; family Polygonaceae; genus Persicaria; species Persicaria tinctoria. The sequence goes on along the minus strand of JBANSL010000006.1, from coordinate 47,050,048 downwards.
TCAAGTTGTTTCATTCTCTAAAAAATTTAAAGTTGATGTTCCTTGCATGGATGCTCCTTATTTTAAAGGGCGGAGTCGCCGTCCACAAAAAGATGTTACATTGGAGCACCATTTTCACTTTGATATGATTGTTGTTGCAATAGATGCTCAGAGGCAAGAACTTGAATGCATGTTTGGTGTGTCTGTTGTAGAGCTTTTAAATATTAGTACTGCTTTGGATCCAAGAAATTCATACAAGTCTTTCAATATCGATGCCATCCGTTTACTTGTGAAGAAATATTACCCATGTGATTTTACAAATCAGTAGAAGATTGGCTTGAGATAACAATTGAATTCTTTTCAAATCGATGTGCATGATCATCCGGTCATTGTCATCTATTCAAAAGTTATGCATGAAGTTGGTGGAGGCAGAGAGAGGAACCAGGTATTATCTATTTGCTCGATTGATTCGCATTGTTTTGTCTCTCTCGGTGTTTACTTACTAGTGAAAGGGCATTTTCAACAACACTCATCTTCATCAATTATTTCCATTTAACAATTACATTATTACATTCATTTTTAATTAATAAAATTATTATTATAATATTGTATATTTAAAAATGAATAAAGTAAGCGAATATTTACTAAAACAATTATTTTTATTCTACAATTATATTATTATATTCATTTTTAAGTAGCAAAATAATATCATAATATTTTTAATATTTAAAAATGGCTAAAGTACGCGAATATTTAATAAAATAAATTTATAAAAACAAACGATTTAATTGATTAAAAGCATGGAAAAAACACAAAAAATATACTTGACTGAAAATAACTAAGAACAACAATGCAAAACAACAATACATGAAACAACAACGCAAATTCGAACAATACATGAAACAACAACGCAAATTCGAATTCTTGGGATATTGATAAACTAAACAATATTTTTCCCTCTCATATTGTTCATATGATAACTAATATCCATATTCCAGTAACTGATATTCCTGACAAGTTAATTTGGATTTACAGTAATAATGGGAACTTTTCTGTTAGATCCACTTCATCTCTCTTTAATACAAGGAATGTAAAAAAAATCTCAGCCAACTGGATTTGGAAACTTAATCTTGCTCCGAGTATTAAAAGTTTCATTTGGAAAATTATTTTAGATATTTTACCTACTACTGTTCGTCTAAATTAGATATATAAATAGAGTCCCGAGTACATGTTCTCTTTGTAATTCTGAGATAGAAGATACAAATCATTTATTGTTTAAATGTAAGGTTACTAGATCCCTTATTCAAAATCTGGGTGTTAAATTGGAAATTTTTTTTATTATACCAAATTTAACAAGCGATGTCTCAGAAAATATTCTAAATACTAGGGCTCTTAACATAGATTTTACAGACCTGTGCCATTTATGACATTCTATTTGGGAGCTGTGAAATAGTATTATTTTTTGCAATGGTTCTGATAAGAGTATTGGCAATGTCTTCATTCAAACTATTGATAAGATTTCATGTTGGAGTAAGGAACTGGTGAAAACCAAATTACCAAAACGTATTAGGCCTCCTGAGAAAATAATTTGGAATCGCCCCCAATAAGTGTCGTTAAAATTAATGTAGATGCTTCGGTCAAATTTGGGTGCCAACCTTAGATTGGGTGCATTATGAGGAATAATTATGGTCAAGTTATTCAGATACATAAATGTAATGTTAGAATGAGTTATGTCATTCTAGCAGAAGCGTTCGCAGTTTATGCAGGTATAAGAGTGGCAGCGGAGCTTGGGATTCGGAAAGCCATAATGAGAGTGATTGCTCAATTGTTATCAATATCATTAATTAGGGAAAAAAATATACCATGAGAGGTGGTGCAAATAGTTCAAGAAATTCGATCATTAAGCGAAGATTTCGAGATCATCAATTTCCAACATTGCTATAGAGAGGCGAATTGTGCAGCTGATTTTCTTGCGAAATCTTAGTTGAGCTGTAATTTTATTTTGCGTTCTTGTTGTGAGTTCCAGAAAATCATCATGTTTGATGATCATGGATGTCGGCAGTACATCCTAATTTTTGCATACTGTAAAAAAAAACAACGCAAAAAAAAAAAAATACATAAAATACAATATGAAACGAATATCTTCACAACGCCGTCATTTTAAGCTCCGCTATTTTCAAACAAGAATCGAAATGAACTTTGTATATATGAAATTAAGGGCAAATTGTGAAAAATAGCATGAACTTTAGGGGTAGTTGCGTTTATTGGCATGGACTTTTAAATTTTAAAAAATAATCACAAACTTTGGTTCTGGTTGCAATAAGTGGCACATCTATTGTTTATTTTTTTTGTGAAATATCACATCTTATTAACATTCTTTGTAGGAAAAAAATCATCCAATTTTCAATTTAAAAAAATGCACATATTTCATTTTTGAAAATAATCCATTTTCAGTTTTTATTTTAAAAAATATAATTTATTTTATAAACACTACTTTTCCCATTTTTTCTTAAAAGAAAACACTCATTATTTACAACCGGTTAAAAAAAGAACTAACTTTATTTTCTCCATAAACTATATTTTTTTCAAGAAATTAAATAATAAGTAATGTCTTTAAAATGAAAAATGAGTGTCTTAAAAAGATACTACAATTAACATCACAATTATGTTTTATGAAAAATTGAAATTGAGTTTATAAACATGAAATTTTTTAAACATAAAAGAAGAAAATTGTGAGTGGGTTTAAAAAAACAATGGAAAAATGTGATTTTTTTTGTAAATAAAATGTTAATAAGGGGTGTACATTTAAAATAAAATGGTTGTGCTACTAACCACCCTTCAAATTTGGGGATTATTATAGAATTTTTGAAAGTTGGTGTCACCTAACGCAACCACCCCTAAAGTTCGTGTTATTTTTTGCAATTTGCCCTGAAATTAATGACAATGCAGTTCATGCATTATTGTCATTTATTGGTCTTTACAAATGAATTGATCGACTATACTATGCAACTTTGTAAGTAATAAAAAATTCATTATTTTTACAAAATTGGGGAAACATTGAAAATAAACAAAATTGCACATTACAAACAAAAATTATCCATAATTATAAATATATATATATATATATATATATATATTATAGAGGATAGATCATATGAACTCAGCCCTTAACGTGTATCATGTACACAAATCTGGGTCATTAATTAGTTGAGATGGAGGGTGGAGATTAATTAGCCCATTTGTGGTAGATTGCCTGCATAAATGATTATTTGGTCGAGTATAAATGATTATACACTAGCATATGAAGGATTATTCAGTTGTATGAGTCTCTTTAGTAGGTTAGTCATTATTCGATCGTATTGACGGATTATGCGATGGTAATTTTTAGGTAAAAGTTAGGGGCGTTTTCATGGTGCTAGCTATTAGAAAAATCTATCGATACCATCACATAATCCATCAATACGATCAAATAATATTGTAACACCATCAATAATTAATTAGTTATACCATTGAATAATAAAGTAATATCATCACATAATCCGTCAATACAATCGAATAATATTGTGAAACCATCAAATAATCAAAATGACTAACCTACTAAACAGACTCATACGACTGAATAATCCTTCATATACTAGTGCATAATCATTTATACTCGACCGAATAATCATCTATGCATGCAATCAAACAAATGGACTAATTAATCTCCACCCTCCATCTCAACTAATCAACGACTCAGATTTGTGTACATACATGTTGTGCGCCTAATTTGGCATGCTTTACACTTACTTTTAAATCGATTTCTGTAAACATTTCATGTATTTGGGTTAGAATAATACAGAATATGTGTAGTTTATGTTTATTTGCAATATATGGAGGTCTACACAAGTTTTTTTTGTATTTCACAGAAATCGTACGCACTTTGAAGCTTAAAAGAAAGTCTTGAAGAAGCTAAGGATGGTGCAGCTGGAGGAAAGCCCACTTTTCGCCATTCATCATTGTGAATCAAGTTTTGATGTCTTCATGAGAGTTGTATCCCTCGAGAAGAGCTTTCCAACGCATGCTCATATGCGTCAATCGGATGAGCGAGGACTCGGAAAAGTGGGTTTCAAGAACAGAACTGAATGCTGAGAGTGAACCAGTTCTACTCGACGTCGACCAAACTTGGTCGAGATCGAGTACATCAAGCCTAGAAATCTACGCGGAGTCAAGCAGAGTCACTCGAGTAGAGTTGGTCGACGTACTCGAACCTGCTCGAGCTCGAGTGCAACCCTGGGAGAAAAATCCTACTCAACGCCGAGGAAAGTTGGTCGACGTCGAGGACATTCCAGAAGCAGTCGAGTCCGAGATCGAGGAGAAATCCGAGTGAGAGGAGTTACTTGCAAGCCAAGGTTCGAGATATTCTATCAAGTCAAGTCAAGTTCTATCAAGAGAAGGAAGATCCATCCACAATAGTCCTATTTCCTTTTTAGATATAATTGTTTTATTTCCAAATTTAATCTTATGTCTTTAGATAGAGAGATTTAGATATAGATAGATGTTTCTTTCCTAGATTAGCTAGGGAATGAAGCCTATAAATAAAGCCTCAGGGGCTGAGTTTCATTCATTCAATTCTAGTTACAATTAGTTATATATATATATATATATATATATATATATATATATATATATATATATATATATATATATATATAGAGAGAGAGAGAGAGAGAGAGAGAGAGAGAGAGAGAGAGAGAGAGAGAGAGAGAGAGAGAGAGAGAGAGAGAGAGAGAGCTTGTGGCGAGTGGAGCAAGAGAGTTGAGTGACGATTTGGCTTCGATTGGTTGTAAGCTTTATTTTATTTTATTTTAATGCAATTTAGTTTCCTTTTATTATTAAATAATGTCTTTCTTGATGATGAAGAGCGAGTAGTCACCTAACTTCTAGGGTCGAGGTGAGCCCGTCGGTAGCCATGTAAGGTGATGCGGTAAAGGTACAATCTTTTGATGCGAATTCGTCTTCTATCCCTATGAGCATGATTCTTTTGCGAAAGTTGAAGGTGATCCTTGTTTGTGTTGTTGAAGCGAAAGTGATCTTAATGCAACTTGGATTAATTATGTGAAAAAAGGGTTAGTAACAATTAGGGTTTATGCGAAAGCCTCTATCTTCCTATTTGTTAATAACGAGAGTTATTTGATGAAAAGCATGATCTTTTATGGCTTTATGTGTTATTTTACATGGTTATCGTTGTGATATTGAAACCTTAATCTTAGAAGTATTTTAGTTTTTTGCTTTTATTTACAAATTTCGTGTTTACATTTGTTTATGTTCGAAAAGTTGCGATTTTGGTTTCTGTTTCTACTCGACATTGAGCACTGTTGGTCGACGTCGAGGAAGGTTGGTCGACGTCGAGGAGATTTGGTCGACATCGACCAATTTGCTTTGCTTTTCGTTTTTTGCTCGTTTATGTTGTCTGTTTTACTCGACAGTGTGTTCGACGTCGAGGACTTGTGGTCGACGTCGAGGACATCTTGTCGACGTCGAGGTCTCTTTTGGTCGAATTTGCTAAGTTTCTGGAACTGAAAAGGTGGACGTTGACACGTTTCCTCGTGAATACGATCCTGATTACCTTCTACTACAACGGGAGGAAGTCTTGTATTTATTTGCTGAGACAGGGAGTCAGTTTGCTTTTATATTTATTTATATTTTCATACTTAACCATCCTCTTGCAACAACAATACACGTTAAGAGTTGAGTACACCGGAACTAACCCCTATATATATATATATCATATGTAATCAAGGCTTAATGTGTATCATGTACACACATCTAGGCCATTGATTTAGTGAAAACGGATGGCTGAGATCCTTTCGAAATATTGATTAATTAAAAAGAAAAATAGAGAAAACACCAATAATCCTAAACCATGCGCGTGTAAACACACACTACCAACCCTACCCCACAATCGCAACTTTTTGCCAAAGAAGAAAGAGAAAGAGTAGGCAGGCGATCGGGCGAGAGCGAAAGGTGTCCGACTAGGGCTAATCCTATTCGATCGGGTGGGACTCCGGCGCTTGGGACTGCGGTAGTCGAAGCAAAGACCGATCACCGCGAGCACCCTGCACCACCGAAGCAAACAGCGTTTCCGCCGATCGATTACTCCTTTTCGATTTGAAGCCGTCGGAGTAGCGAGAAGGGAGCCGGCATATTTGAAGCTATTCGATTCCGAACGAATCGCCGCCGATCATCACCACCAATTTGAAGCTGTTCGATTTCAAAAATTGGTAAGTATGTAGATTTGGGTGGACGAATTTGGGGTTTTATTTGTTGATACTGTACGTATTTTTTAGGGTCTAAATTTAGGTATTTGTTTGATAATTGGATTATTTGATGACTTTAGTAGAGTTGTTTGCGAAATTGGGTGACATGAGAGGTCGATTGTGTGTTTGTTAATATGAATGAACCGTTAATAGTAGAAAAAACCATATTATGCATAAGTACGGGTGATTGTGGTGATAATTTAGAATAGGGTCTTGTGAAAAGGGCAAACAGAGTGATAGATTGGGAGCGTTTTGATGGGATTTACGGGTTATTCGGCTGTAAATTGACATTATGCATCTGTATATGGTTGTTTATGCATTATTATTCAGGTATATTTTTAGTATAATCGAGTTTAAGTTGGCTATATTTCTTATTCTTGATCTTGATCATTACTTCATTTATCAGCGTGTTGGGTGGTTTCCATGGCAAGGAAGGAATCCCTCCTGATCAAGAGAGGCTGATTTTTGCTGGCAAAGTGGCAAACACTTGGAGAATGACGATGCCATAGAAAATAGGCTATATAATAAACACGGGATATTACATCATAAATGGGTCACCCAACGCAAAAGGACGGTCGGTCACATCATTAACGCATCGCGAGCAAAATGCCCAACCAGACCCAGAGAATTAGGCTCAGCACTCCTTATATCTATTAACCTTTATCTCCCTCGCGGCTCAAAGCCAGTATAGGAATAAGAGCTAGCTCTCCCTTGTACCCCGATTGGCTTCCGAAGACCTAGCAAGCAGCTCGCTGGCTCAAGCACCTCGCCTCTAATGGCTCCACGTGTGTTGCCTATGCCCCTAAGTATGTGGGCATGTGCTACACATGTCCTATATAGAACCACGAGGTTGCCAGCCAGCTGCTCGCTTGGTTCCCCTATAAATACCCCCCTCCAATCACAGAGAAAAAGATCCAATTCCGAAGATAAGAAAGGCATAAGAGCTCTGATTACCTCTCAGACTTAAAGCCCCCAAGAGTTGAGTTCTAGAGATCCTCGGTCGGAGAAGAACGTTCCTAGAGATAACAACCTCGCCAAATTTCCTCTGTAGACGACGATTGAACAATAAAACATAATTCATCACGAGTCAAACTTATAACCGTCATCGCTTGGATAAATAAGCGTACAATCTGATCATCGCCCCATCGAGCTAAGGCTTGCAGGTATTCTAAAAGTATTATGTCGTCACAAGTGAGGTAATAAGTATAAGCGAAATCTCATGAACGCTTCATTGGCGCCATTGAGCTAAGGCTTGCAGGTATTCTAAAACACTCACTGCCGCCTTCGGGAAATGTTCTATCACATCCATTCCTCGGTAGCAAAACGAGTGGGCAGACACATTGGCCAGAATGGGAGCCACGTTGCCTTTGGGATTAAGCGATCGAGTGATAATCGAACAGAGTCACACCCGGGGAATCCATCAAGAGGTATTCAGAATATCAAACCTCGAAGATTGGCGTATACCCCTCCTGAAATACATAACCGAAGGGGAAGTGGCAGGCGAGGTACAAGACAGCCAAAGCATTAGAAGAAGAGCGGTCTATTTCCGAGTCAGGGATGGCCGACTCTACAAAAGAGGTTTCAACCTCCCAGACCTCCTGTGCGCCTCAGGCCAGGAAGGATTTAATCTTGTACAAGAATTGCACGCATGCCTCTTCGGCAACCACCAGGGATGGAGAGCCGTAGCATCTAAAATCACACGCCTAGGCTATTATTGGCCCACCCTTAGGGCAGACACGGAAATGGTCATCCACATATATGATCCTTGTCAACGACACGCGTCACTCAATCTCCATCACCCGTCACCATTCCCCTCACCCGATGAAAACCATCTTCGCGCCATGTCCATTCGCAATGTGGGAAATGGATATTTTGGGTCCTTTCCCAGCAGCATTAGGCCAGCTACATTTCATCATCGTGATAGTAGATCCTTGTCAACGACACGCGTCACTCAATCTTGAATGCTTTGAGAAAGAGGTTGGGAACGGCAAAGGGAGAGTGGGCCGAAATCTTGCCCCTCGTTCTATGGACATATAGAACATCAACAAAGAGCCCCACCGAAAAAACACCATTCGCCATGGCTTTTGGGGTAGACGCGGTCATACCAGTAGAGCTTCTGATTCCGTCAGCCAGAATAGTCGATTTCAGTAAAGAGTCCAACGATGAGGCCCTCAAGCTAGAACTCCACTTACGAGAAGAAAGAAGGGATACCGCTCGTCTCAAAGCAAATGAGTATCAACGTCGCCTGACTGAAGGATACAACAAATGCGTTTTTGTACGACCCCTGGAGAAGGGATATATGGTCCTACAACAAACAACAACTAGGGGAAAGCTTGAACCCAATTGGGAAGGTCCATACGTCATCCATAAAGAGGTAGGCAGAGGTTCTTTCAAGCTTCAAAATTCGGAAGGAGCAATCCTCGAAAAATCATGGAACACAAAGAATTTCAAGGCATATTTTGCATAAACAGCTAGACATATTAGAAACTCGGTGACTTAGATTTTCTGTGTACAGGGGTCACCAGGTTTGCAAAAAATTGGGTACACCTCTTCATATATATAAATGAAAGTTCCAAACCCAAGAAACGTTGTCGATACCATAAATTTAGCGATCGCATACACTTTCAGTACGGATACGCGTGCAAGTAGAGCTGGCAATTCGGGTCATCCGGTCGGGTTTGGGTCGATCACATTCGGGTCGGACACTGATGAGTCGGGTCAACTCGGGTCAAAATTTCGGTATCGGTCTTGGTCGGGTCGGGTCGGGTCGGATTCGGTCAAAATAAAATTCAGATTGGTCGGGTTTCGGTCAGAATCGGGTTGGACCCATTCGGGTTTTTGGTCAGAATCGGGTCGGTCTCATTCGGGTTTCGGGTCGGTACTCGGGTCGGTCTCATTCAGGTTTCAAGTAGAAGCGGGTGAGGTCTACATTTGTTTTAAACTTTTAATCGTTTGGATTGAATTTGTTAAATCATGTTCGTTCGGGACTATCGGGTAATCAAATTTATTAAATCGAATATATAATTCATGTTATTTATGTATTTCAAAAAGTATTTTAGTAAAATTAAATATGATTCAATATATAATCTACTCATTGGCTCGTAAGCTCCAATATATGTTGTTAAAAACTCGATCCGATCCTACGATCTAAAAATGGAAAAACGATCCCGATCTTTTTTTTTTGCGATTATAACGATCGTATAAAATTTTACAATCTTTATGGATATTTTTTATGATTTAACATAATATTTATCTAATATTAAACATATTAACTTCATTTTAAAAAAATTCATCCACGCGGTTGGTAAGCTCATTCTATTAATCATTAAGGTCATTGTAATTTGGCAATATATTGTTATCAAAATCATACTTGATTCCCTATCTAAAATATAATTCACGTTATTATATTGTTATTTGTGTCTTTCAAAAAGTAATTTTCAAAATAAATTTCACTATGTATATGATTCAAGTTATAATTCATCCACCCGGTCGGGTTACGACTCGGGTCAGTTGGGAGTCAGGTCGGGTTGGGTGTCGGGTCGGGTTGGAATTTGGGTCGGGTCTTATTTGAGTCGGATCCTGGTTGAGTCGGGTTTGTCTATATTCGGGTCACTTCGGGTTTCGGGTCAAAGTCGGTTGGGCTCGGTTTCGGGTTTGGGTTATGGATAACGCTAAATTTTCGGGTTCGGTCGGGTTTCTCTGGTCGGGTTAGATTTTGCCAGCTCTACGGGCAAGTAAGCCTCCAAGGAGAATAAATGAAGCAGTCACGTGTCTTTCAAACACGGGGATGTGCAGTGTAAGCCTCCAAGGAGAATAAATTTAGCGATCGCGTACACTTTGAGTACGGCTACGCATGCAAGTAAGCCTCCAAGAAGAATAAATGAAGCAATCACGTACCTTTCAAACACGGGGATGTGCAGAGTAAGCCTCCAAGGAGAATAAATTTAGCGATCACGTACACTTTGAGTACGGATACGCATGCAAGTAAGCCTCCAAGGAGAATAAATGAAGCAGTCACATGTCTTTCGAACACGAGGATGTGCAAGTATGCCTCCAAGGAGAATAAATTTAGTAATCGTGTACACTTTGGGTACGGATACGCAGACATGAAAGCCTCCAAGGAGAATAAAACTAAGCGGCCTAAATCTGCAAAATTCGCCCATGGTTCTTCACCAAAAATAGTTGTACTTACTAATACTAAGTTTTCCATGAAATTCACAAGGTTCAGGTAAGGGTGTGCAGACAAACCCGAAACCGAAAACACGACACGAAAACACTACACGAAAAAACCCGGAACCAAAAAAACACGACACGATAATGACACGAACCGAAAAAACCCGGCTGTTAATGGTTCGTGTTCGGTTCGGCAATATCACATTGTCGGATACCCGACACGAACCGTTTAATTTTTTTTAAATCTGCTGGTATAATACTTGTATAAAAAATATCCCCTAAGTAACAGAAAGCTCTACTAGCATAGTTGGCACACGTGATGCGGCAAGACTGGGTAATAACTCAACAGATCCGAGTTCGAACCTTGCTGGCTGCATATTTTTTATTCCCAATTTCCACACACAGTAACCCTCTGTTAAATTTTTTTTTATCCGGCCCTAACCCTAACTCAATCTCACACCCGCCCCCAACCAACAGTATCTTCATTCTCAGTTCTTGGTTCTCACATGACACCCGACTCTCAAATCCGGCCGTAACCCTAACTCAATCTCGAGACCTGTTCGTTTTCGCCCTTCCTCTCTAGAGTCTAGTCTCGGCGCGCTCTTAGTCTCAGCAGATCTATCGACATCTCTCACCGAAACCATGGTAAGATATTCGAATCGAATTGGTTTGTTTTGCTCTTTCTTAAGCATTTCATGGTGATTTTATGCTATTTGGGTTGTGAAATGTGAATCTGTGTGTGATTTGAGAGAGTTAAGGCTGTTTCAAATATTTCGATTTCATAATTTCGATGCTCAGTTGCTCAGTTGAGGCTGAATCTGTGTGTGGTTTGCTTTGATTTTATACTCATTACTCAGTTGAGTCTTCAAAATTTCGATGCTCATTGCTCAGTTGGGATGTGAAATTTCGATGCTCATTGCTCAGTTGAGGCTGAATCTGTGTGTGGTTTGCGTTTTATATTTGTTGTTATACTGTTATGTTTATTACTTAAACTTATTACAACCTTCACTTTATTTGTTTTGTACGATTCTAATATGAAAAATGTTGAGGAAATCTTGAGTGATGATGAGTCTCTTAGTGGTGACACCATGACCGAACCTGAGATGGTTGAATCTGAAGCTTTAGAGCAATCGACCGCCAAATCGAAAAAGCCCAAAGGTAAGAAGTCTAAAATTGAGAAATCTTCTTCTGGTGCTAGTAAGAGAAAGAAAACATCGATTTATGTTGTTGTTTGTAATGTTGCGTTTAGAGATGGAATTTGTACTCATGTAGGTATGTTGTGTTGTTGTTTGTAGTGCTGCGTTTTAAGGATGCCGGGTTGCTAATGTTTTTGCCTTTTGGGACTTTTCTGTTAGACTTTGGATCTTATGCATGGATTTATGTATGGATTTATTTATGGATTTATGTATGGATCAATGTATGGATTTATTTTATGTATGGTATGAACTTTATGTAATTGTATTTATGTCATTTTATTGTATTGTATGCACAAAATTACACACACCCACTGTACATCAAGCCAGAAGAAGAATACAATTCGGATGTTCGGCATATTGATGTACATGACAGTACACTGTACATCAAGCCAACAGAAAAAAAAAGAAAAAAAAAGAAGAGGAAAAGGCCTTTACCGTGTCGGATCGGATAACACGAGTATCCGACACGGAACTGGATACCTTAACCGTGTCGGATACCCAGTTCCTGGCGGTTCGTGTACGGTTCGGCATATTGCTCTTAAACGGTTCCGGGTATCCGACACGATTAACCGTGTCGTGTCGGATTCCCGGTAACGCACACCTCTAGGTTCAGGGGCATCCCCATGCACGACATTTATTTGTAAAGAAGATCACGATTTTTACTTGTTGCGATCTTTGTGTCCTTGTCCTACCACGGCACCTCGGAATGCCCTATTTTGTCATCCCTCGTGACCCCGAGTCGATCATATAGACGTCCCTTTATAAAGAAAATATATTGGAAGAACATCTCATTAACCCACTTTCTTTACTCCTATCTTCTTCCCCCCTATGGCTAAGTCAAACCAGGCGGTTTGGTCTTTTTCTGAGCCCATTCGTTTCCCAGAACAGTTGCATCGCTTGTCCCTTCCATTGCGTTTCGAAGATGAATTTCACCCAAACCTTCTCAAGAACATTCTTCTATCAACTCGAATTTTGTGGGATTTTTCGGTGGAAATTACTCGTGGAGATTACAGGCTTCCTTACTTGAAGCAACGGATAGAACGATTTTGCATGCTCACATAGTATCAATGTCGATTCATGTCATAAGAAGTGGTAGGCGATGAAGTAGACGCTGAATGGGCTCCTCCTCACTCGGAAGGCCCGCTTCCGAACTGATCTCGCCTAAACCAGGGCAGAACTCGAATCATCACTGGCCTGGCCTTGGTGGAGGAACGTCAAGAATACTCATAGAAAGTTTCTAAGTTTTTTCCTTACTTCGAAATAAAACTTCATCGAAGTAAGTTTAGTGGCCACTGTTCTATTTACAAGTCACATCTGCATGTTTTCGTAACTTCTGGAGATTTAATAAGAACGTTATGTTTTGCTCTACCATTTTTGACAATTCAGTTTCATTCAAAGTACGACGTCAAGTAACCATTAAAAAAAGATCGCAGAGACCTGGAGCGTGGGCAATTCTAGTCCAGACTTTAAAAACATACATGGAACACAAGTCCAGTATAAACACATATACAAGCCGACATGCAAACCAAAAACAACAAAAAGAATTACACAACACATTTCACGGCTTACTCACTCGCTTCTAGAACAATTATCGTAAAACGATTACTCCCCTCATACTTAAAGATAATAAGAGACCCCCCCAACACGTAGACCGCTATCCACAACAAAAGCATGCCAACCTTCGGTGTGGATGTGACAACCCTGGCTATCTCGAAACACCCTTACTTGAAACTCCCTCCCAGTGGGAGAGACCGAACACACGCGAGTTATCCCCCCACGAGCATATTGAACACCAAACGATTCGGGCAAAAGCTACAAGTCGCAAAACCAAAATATCAAAATAAAAAAGAGCGCCCACAAAACACAGAAGTAGGGTAAAGAAACCTACCAGATATTCCATCTTCTCTTTAGAATCAATGGAATGGAAAAAGTCACGCCGACTAGGGGGAGGGGAGGTCATGATTCCTCACTACAAGGATACCGCTAAATCAAACAAAACCCAGGGACAAATACAACAGCTTTAAAAACATCTGATATTTATCACCAAACCAAGCAAACAGGACAATATTGTCTTATCACCACATATTTGTCCGAACGCAAGGTTTTCAAGGCCAACTGCATGCCAGCCAAGTGGAAAACGTTGCAGAAACCGATAGTGAAATCCAGAGTGTCATTATCACACTAGCAAGGGTCACATCCAAGTCAAAAGAAGACAAAAACACAAAATTAGAAACCGAATCATTCAAAGCGTCGAGATACTACTAAACAAAAATATTCGGGATTACAGATACCAAAGCATGCGATTAGATGCCGCTAAAACGACGACATAAAAACAAATATCTACCAAGTTTTCAAAACTACAAAAGTTATACTCATCTTCATCTGCAAGAACGAGGGTTTTGAAGCAGTTTCTTTCTACATACTGAAAGAGCACCACCGAGATTCCGACAGCAACCCTATTGCTAGTCGCGAATCTGTTCCAACCATTAGACAACCACCAACGGTTAGAGCAATCCTTGGAAACTTCGACCCGAAAGGTCTCACCGTTCGTAGAGACTAAACCAACATGGTCAGTTACGACATGACCATACATCCTCTCAAAAGCTTCAGGAAGAGGTTGTATACAAAAGGTATCATAACCAAGCAAATGATTTAACCCCAAGAAAAAACATAAATCACGAAGGAGATGTACAACTTACAAGACGATGCATCCTCCCCTCTTTATCAATTCAACAGAAAAAGTCACGCATGCTAGAATTGGGAGACGCCATCTGGATGCGAGAACACCAATACTGTAAAAAGCAAACCACTAATTACAAAGAGTGCAGACCCAGGACTACACCTCCTTATACCCAGAAAAAGGGGTGCATGCTTTGGAAATCATCTAAAAGCATTTATTGCGTACATTGAAACTAGACAAAAAATCTACGAGAAGGATTTCCCAAGATATTCTGCATATCCGGCACGTGACAAAGAATTCCTGTAGAACTAGGCCAAGTACACTGGCACTTTTCGACACTTGCAAATATTCATATATCGCAAAAATCATTTTTCAAACCAGTCGAACATCACTATAAAGGTCCTCCTTACAACATAAGGCACCAACCTTCTCATTCACGGCCCTCCCAAGGAAAACAACAAAAATGGCAGCAAGTAACAGCAGTCAAAGCCCAAACAATCACTCCTTGGCAAGTAACAGCAATCAAAGCCCAAACAATCCCTTCATATTTGATATTTATTTAGTAGGAGACGAATAGTAAATACGCATGATGTTACCTTACAAATTCGGTCAAAATTTCCAACCCCATGTTCCCGAGCAAATATTTATATCCATTCGCATTGTCAAAGATTTCCCTGTTCACATCGTAGGAGGGAGTTACGGATCTCACTGGGTGGCACGTGGATGGAGGGACTTTGTCGAATCACACGGACTAGAGCTGGAAACAGTAATAATGTTCACCCACCTAGGAGAAGCAAGGTTTGAAGTCCACTTCTTCGACAAGCAAGACCGCTACATAGAAGACGAGCTCTACGACAGCGACTACGACGGTCCAATACCAAATGGTTTCCATTAGCTCCAAGGATCGGTTCGATAAGCGAAGTTTTTTTCATATTAAGTTTCTTAAGACAAGCTCGGCTTATCAATAAAAAATCGCTTATTTTAAAATCCAATTTGTCGTCAATCTTTGTATAACAACACAGAAAATTCACAATATTCAAAAACGACTGAAGAATAAAGTTTGTTTACTCGCGAGCCACACAAGAAAGATCTCCTAACCCTTTCATCCCCAACATCCAACAACGCTGAAGATTGAAATATTAACAAATCTCGCGCTCGAGATCGGAATATTTCATCTAAAAATCACGCGCTGAAGATAGAAATATTAACAAGTCTCGCGCTGGAGATCGGAATATTCATCTAAAAATCACGCGCTGGAGATAGAAATATTAACAAGTCTCGTGCTGGAGATCAGAGTATTTCATCTAAAAATCTCGCGCTGGAGATTGAAATATCAAGAAATCTCGCGCTAGAGATTGAATCATTCAATGACAGGTCAAGATCCGGGTATTGCGAACCCTAATTTATGTCATCTCACGATTTATTCCTTAAAACGATCAATGATAAGAGATGGATAAGGGTATCACGAACTCACATGGCAAATAAAAACAACAGGTCAAGATCCGGACATAAAAATCACAAGGAAAAATCAGCAGAATAGGTCAACAAGAAAAAACATGCAATAAATACAAACAAAAAACACGATGAATCCAAAGAAAAACAATAATATTCACAAAAAAGCACAGAAAGGCATCACTTATCGTGGATCGAAACGTTCACAACCCTAAGTATGAACAGATAAATCATGGCAGAGTACGGAATTTTCCCAGTTTGAAGAAATACCTCCAAAAACTTCCATGCACGGAAAAACTTCATCAAAAAGCAGAAAAGCAGTAAGTCAGACATCGAGAGGAGGATTTCCATTTCCGCAAACAGGCTCAATGGCGTTACCACCGTCGGAAAGAGGATCGGTGAGTACGGCATTATCGTCAGGAGCATCAAGGGTAAGGGGCAACTCGCGTTGGGGATCTTTCAGTATCATATCTTTATTCTCATAACTGGGAGGAAACATCCTTACCTCGTCGCTTAGATGAGCAAAGCGATTAATACTTTGAGTAATTCCACCTGCAACCCTATCCATGAGCGCATCGGTAACCCTTTCATAAAGAACATCTTCCCCATCCGTTTCGAGATAATTGCCAAGCCAATCCCGGCCGGCTCCTCCAAGGAATTCTGTTAGCCACCTCTGCCCAACATCACCAAGCATGAATTCACGGAGCATCTTTCGAAGAGAGCAGCATCCTCCCCAGAGCTAGAAAAAAAGCTCTAGTTGACTCTTCACATTAGTGGACTCCTCACGAACAATCCCTAACTCATGCTCGAGATCCTGGACCCGACCCTTCAAAAGCATGGCCTCTTATTCGTACCGGGCCACAGACTCTCGAACCCTCGCGAGCTCAATTCGCGACAGGTCTAACTCACTCCTCACCATTTGCACATCCTTCTGGGACTTAACTAAAGCATCGTTAAGACTCACGATAGTCACTTCCTGAAGCTCAACATCTTTCAACTTCTCCACTTCCGCCTCCATAGAGATCACAATTGACCTCAACTCCCTTACTTTGTCACCATAGTTTCTCAAACGGCCAGCCATTTTGGACAATTGTAGGTCATCCTATGACAACACAGGAAGGACAATAAAAGCATATGAAAAACAAAAAAGCATTAGGATGAAAGAATAGAGATATAAATCGTGTATCACAAAAGGGGGGGTGGGGGGGGGGGGGGGGGGGTGGGGGGGGGGGGGGGGGGTACCCAGCCTCTGCTTTTCCATCCGTGTTCCACTAAACTCCTCTCGGCGGGACAACTCTTCTTAGGGATCTCCAACTTCTTAAAACTAAACTCCTTAAAATTAATAGGGTCAAACCCAGGCATTTGATAAGCTACCATAGAAATCCCCGCCGGGGCAACCGATTTAGAGCTCGAAAGATTAGTGCCTCCTACTTCCTCCCTTGATCGTTTCTGCCCGCGACGAACCAACGACTTGTCTTCAAACGATGGACTTTCCCGGTCGTCAACCGGCTCTTTGCCTTTCGAACTCCTCTTCACAAAAGGAGGCTTACGAGGAACGTTTCGCTGGCCACCACCCGACCGCGGAGTGACGATAAGGGCATGCCTGCATCCACCCCCACCGGCGCTCTTTTTCTTCGCGAGCGCGGAAATCTTCGATTTATCAACTATCATATTTGCACAAAAGATTTTGAAGCAAGTCAGAATAAAAGGGAATCACGGCGAAGACGCTAGGCGACATAAAATGAAGATTCCTGAAAACATCGACCCGACCGGTACGGAAGGCTAAGTATGGCCATTCCCAGGCGACCCGGGGTCACAACTCTCCTATAACCTCGAACAGACGCGACTCCCCTCTTAAAAACAGCCATCCATCTATCCTCCGCATCGTGTTTATCACCAAGCACAACGTACTCACCAGGTTTGATCACGAAGCTCAAAATGGGGTTTTGGTCGGATCGTGAACGAAGAACCACTTTTCTCTCCACCCCGGGATGCAAGAAAAAGAAAATATTAATAAGGGAAATACTACCTTTTCAACATCGCGAGTAAGTAAATTTGGCGCCAAAAAAACCCTCTTAAAGGCATATAATGGCGCCTCACGCGCCCCCTCGAAGGGACGTTGAAAAGTCCTCCCCCCCCCCACCCCCACAGAACGACGGCTAAAAGACGCTCTTCCGTATCCCTCGTAAAGATTTCTCGATTCTCAAGAAATCAAGCCTGAGAAGAACAACAGGGCGGAGTCGAAAGGGTTTCTTCCGTCCCTATTTCATCAGAAATAATCCATGGAGTCCGAGGAAACCACTATAGGCCATCTGAAAGACTCAGAATACAAGACCACCCTTTCTCAAACACCACCCTATTACGACTAATCACCAATCGGCCAATCCACAGATGTCAGTTACGACCAAAGAGCTCAAATGGAGAGTCAGGGGCGAAGCACCAGGGCGCGCCCTGATCGCCACCTCATAACCGCCCCAGGTTTCAGTTTTTCCGAACAAACCTAAAATACCCGAGAGAATGAAGCAAACGTAGGAAATCAAAAAGAGCGAAAAGAAAGATCAGCAGCAAACTTACTTGAGCAACTACGAGAAGAAAGCTCTGAAAAACTCAGTAGACCGGGAGTGAATCGCCACCTAAAAACCGATCTCAGTTCTTCGAAAAGGACGAGAAACCTTTGAAAATCCCTCTTTCTTCTCTCCTCTTTGAGAATTCAAAAATGTGGAATGAGAAAAAGCAAGAGTAAAGAATCCTCCTTATAGGTCCCTGTGGGGCCAGCCAGCCCAATGGGCCGAAGGGACACGATAGGCCCAAGAAAGGTTTCTCTACAAGACTAACAACTTTTAAACAAAAAGCATCGTACTTGTCGAAACCTAACCGCGAGTGTGATATCACTCCCAATCCGGTTACGAGGAGATATGACGATGGCATAGAAAATAGGCTATATAATAAACACGGGATATTACATCATAAATGGGTCACCCAACGCAAAAGGACGGTCGATCCCATCATTAACGCATTGCAATCAAAATGCCCAACCAGACCCAGAGAACTAGGCTTAGTACTCCCTATATCTATTAACCTTTATCTCCCTCGCGACTCAAAGTCAGTATAGGAATAAGAGCTAACTCTCTCTTGTACCTCGATTGGCTTTCGAAGACCTAGCAAGCAGCTCGCTGACTCAAGCACGTTGCCTCTAATGGCTACACGTGTCCTATATAGAACCACGAGGTTGCCAGCAAGCTGCTCGCTTGGTTCCCCTATAAATAGCCCCCTCCAATCACATAGAAAAAGATCTGATTCTGAAGATAAGAAAGGCATAAGAGCTCTGATTACCTCTCGGACTTAAAGTCCCCAGAATTGAGTTCTAGAGATCCTCGATCGGAGAAGAACATTTCTAGAGATAACAACCTCGCCAAACTTCCTCTGTAGACGACGATTGAAAAGTAAAACATAATTCATTGCGAGTCAAACTTATAACCCTCATCGCTTGGATAAATAAGCTTACAATCTGATCATCGCCCCATCGAGCTAAGGCTTGTAGGTATTTTAAAAGTATTATGTCGTCACACGTGAGGTAATAAGTATAGGCGAAATCTCACGAACGCTTCATTGTACAAACATCTAGGCCTTTGATTTAGTGAAAACGGATGGCTGAGATCCTTTTGAAATATTGATTAATTAAAAAGAAAAATAGAGAAAACACACCAACAATCCTAAACCCTGCGCGTGTAAACACACAC
Organism: Persicaria tinctoria; assembly: GCA_037127255.1. Classification (NCBI taxonomy): domain Eukaryota; kingdom Viridiplantae; phylum Streptophyta; class Magnoliopsida; order Caryophyllales; family Polygonaceae; genus Persicaria; species Persicaria tinctoria. The sequence continues at coordinate 47,030,529 of JBANSL010000006.1, read as the reverse complement.
TACCAACCCTACCCCACAATCGCAACTTTTCAGCAAAGTAGAAAGAGAAAGTGCAGGCAAGCGATCATGCGAGAGCGAAAGGTGTCCGACTAGGGCTAATCCTATTCGATTGGGTGGGACTTCCACGCTTGGGACTGCGGTAGTCGAAGCAAACACCGATCACCACGAGCACTCTGCACCACCGAAGCAAACAGCGTTGCCGCCGATCGATTACTCCTTTTCGATTTGAAGCCGTCGGAGTAGCGAGAAGGGAACTGACATATTTGAAGCTATTCGATTCCGAACAAACCGCCGCCGATCTTCACCACCAATTCGAAGCTGTTCGATTTCAACAATTGGTAAGTATGTAGATTTGGGTGAACGAATTTGGCGTTTTATTTGTTGATACTGTACGTATTTTTTAGGGTCGAATTTTGGTATTTTTGAAGGTGTCGGAGTAGCGAGAAGGGAGCCGCCATATTTGAAGCTATTCTATTCCGAACAAATCGCTGTCGATCTTCACCACCAATTTGAAGCTGTTCGATTTCAACAATTGGTAAGTATGTAGATTTGGGTGAACGAATTTGGGGTTTTATTTGTTGATACTGTACGTATTTTTTAGTGTTGAAATTTAGGTATTTGTTTGATAATTGGTTATCTGATGACTTTAGTGGAGTTGTTTGCAAAATTGGGTGACATGAGAGGTCGATTGTGTGTATGTTAATATGAATCAACCATTAATAGTAGAAAAATCCATATTACACATAAGTACGGGTGATTGTGGTGATAATTTAGAATAGGGTCTTGTGGAAAGGGCAAACTGAGTGATAAATTGGGAGGGTTTTGATGGTATTTACGGGTTATTCAGCTGTAAACTGACATTATGCATCTGTATATGGTTGTTTATGCATTATTATTCAGGTATATTTTTAGTATAATCGAGTTTAAGTTGGCTATATTTCTTATTCTTGATCTTGATCATTAATTCATTTATCAGCGTGTTGGGTGGTTTCCATGGCAAGGAAGGAATCCCTCCTGATCAACAGAGGCTGATTTTTGCTGGAAAAGTGGCAAACATTTGGAGAATGGCTGCACTCTCGCAGATTACAACATACATCCAGAAGGAATCAACCCTTCACATGATCCCGAGGCTTAGAGGTTGGGGGACAATGATTAAAGTGAAGACTTTACTGGTAAAGAAATTGAAATTATTTATACTATTGACCATATCAAGGAAAGAGTTGAGGAGAAAGAAAGGATCCCTTTTGTCCAGCAAAGGTAAAAATGTTTCAAGTTGTAATTGAAATTGATATTGGACCAAAAAACCTCTCATCTTACATTTTGTGGCCGTCTCTTCATGTTTGGCTTTTATAGCTTCATGTGATGAAAGAAGGGATCACTTTCGATCTGCCATTTTCATTAATTACATGTCTTTAAAGCCTTGCCTTTTATAGCTTCATGTGTTGAGATTACTTTCAAGTTTACGGAATGGACTCCTTTGTAATACTTGAATAACCAATTCGACAGTTTTGCCTAAACTCGATTATACCAACTACGAGACCGTTGAGAGTGATGAGTCAGGCGTGAAATCGAAAAAGATTGCCTGAATAGTTTGTCTATAATTTTGTTTTGTTAAGCTACATTTGACAATTATGGCCTTTTGTATTTTGTCATGTATTCCAAGTACATCCATTAGGCAGCTTGAATGGTACTATTCCATGAACAAGTTATATTTGTGTTACGTTTAAGTTAGGGGACGTTCATAAAATTGTAATATGCAGTCGCATAATCCATCCATAAAGTTATATTTGTGTTACGTTTAAGTTAGGGGACGTTCATAAAATTGTAATATGCAATCGCATAATCCATCCATAAAGTTGCATTTTTTCCCGCCTTTTTTTTAACTCTTAATAATAGTGTGCCACGTGTCAAATTTTTTCCAACTATTTTTCCTTTATTTCTTTTCATAATTAAATTATTATATTTTGTTGTTTATTTCCATATATCCGAATGCCTTGTATGATTATATGTATATATTTCCCTATTTATGGCAAATAATTATTCTACTCATTATATAATATTTACGACACATATTTATATTCTTTACTTTATAATATATTTACGGCACATATTAATATTTTTCACTATTTATGGTAAATAATTATTCTACTCATTATGGCATATATTTTTTTCCAGCTCAATTTCTCTTTAAATTATTTTTTCACATATTTATATTCTTTACTTTACATTCTATATGTCTACAAAATTGTGATATTTTCATGTTTATTTGTTTAGTGCTGGTGTAATTACATATAACATATTGTAAAACTACATATCTAACTAGACTTCATTAACCAGATTTGCAGCTAAGTGATGGTCAAATCAAGGATTATGCACTGGCGGAGATTGAAAAGTTGTTGCAGCGCAATGGAAGTAGTCTTAGACGTTATCCTGACATGCCTTTACCTGATGAAATTTCCATATTAGAAGGGAATAACAAACTAATCCAGGAGGAACTTCGTTATAACAGATCTTTGCAACATGATGAGCATATTAGGCTCATCTCAAGTTTCACGTAAGAACAAAGATATGTTTATAACAAAATTATGCATGCAGTTGATAGTGGTGCAAGAGGTGTATTCTTTGTTTATGGACATGCGGGCACTGGAAAAACGTTCATATGGAGATCGCTTTGTGCTGCACTACGTTGTAAAGGTGAAATTGTTCTTGCAGTTGCTTCGAGCGGGATCGCTTCACTTTTACTACCCGGTGGCAGGACAACGCATTCTCGATTTGCAATACCAATAATTATCGATGAGACTTCAAAATGTGCAATAAAACAAGGTGACTGTTAAGATAATTATATATTGCTATTTTTCTTACTTAGTTACTGTAATCCAATAACCAGTGCATGTATAAATTTACTTATATTATTTTGTTTGGGTGCATTTACTTATATTATTAATTAAGTGTTTCCGCTACCAGATTATCATTGAATTTTTTTTTCATCAAACATGTATCGTTACACAACTTTCTATATCCATGTGTTTATGTTTCATTCTTGTGCTCATTTCTATATTACTAACATTTTTTCTACCCATTGTATCTTTTTGATATTATCCTATCATTTTAATAATAGGACATACTAACAAATGTCTTTCTCTCTTTACAGGTAGTCAATTGGCTGAACTTATTGCACAAGCGAAGCTTATAATTTGGAATGAACCACCAATGGTTAGTAAATATTGTTTTGAAGTACTTGATAACACCTTCCGAGATATTCACAGATTCCATACCGGTCAAAGTCTGGGCCAACCATTTGGAGAAAATGTAGTTGTATTTGGTGGCGATTTCCGCCAAATTTTGCCAGTCATTACTGGAGGGAGCAGAGAAGATATTGTCTCTTCATCTATAAATTCTTCTTATTTGTGGAATTCTTGCAAAGTCTTGAAATTGACCAGAAACATGAGACTTCATCATGGTAGTTCATCTATTGCTCAGGAGCAACTTAGGACCTTTGCAGAATGGATATTGAGCAATGGAGATGGTACCGCAGGTATTCCTAATGATGGACAAGTATCAATTGAAATTCAACCTGATATGCTTATATCAAATGTCACTGATCCTATTATATCGATTGTGGAATATCTACTTACCCTTCACTCATGCTGAATTTGTCAAGTGATGAATACTTCCAAGAGCGTGCTATTCTTGCCCCCACTCATGATATTGTTGACCAGGTGAATGACTATTTGTTATCTATCATGACGGGTGATCAAAAGGAGTATCTTATCTTAGATTCTATTTGCAAATCTGATGCAAGCCTACGTGGCGATGATTACCCCCCCCCCCCCCCCCCCCGATTACTTGAATAGTATCAAATGTTCTGGTCTCCCAAATCACAGTTTGAAGCTTAAGGTCGGTGTTCCTATCATGTTGCTTAGTAATATTGATCAGTCGACTGGTTTATGTAATGGTACTAGGCTTATAACCACCCGGATCGGAAAGCACATTATTCAGGCAAAGATCATTTCAGGTAGCAATATTGGTCGATTGTTTTTTATTCCTCGCATGGTACTTACTCCTTCAAACACTCATTTGCCTTTCAAGTTTAGAAGAAGGCAATTTCCGGTTCTTGTGTGCTTTGCCATGGCAATCAACACGAGCCAAGGGCAATCACTTTCGTATGTCGGATTATATCTTCCACTCCATGTTTTTACACATGGTTAACTCTATGTTGCAATATATAGAGTGACATCAAGAAAGGGGTTGGAGATTTTAATTTGCGACAAAGATGGGCAATCCATGAACACACCAACTAATGTTTGTCTACAAAGAAGTTTTTCATAATTTACACTAAGCTGGTAGTTCTTTTCTTCCTTTATCCTCATCTTTCTCTATTATTAATTGTTATTTGTTTGTTTTATCTAATCTGTTAATTGTTGTTGGTTTTTTTAGCAAGGTTTCTCATTGTTGGATTTTTTCATGAGTGGACTCATATCATTGTATTTAAGACTCATCCTACAAGTTTAATTATTTTATAGTTTTTTTTATTCTGAATTTTACATAACAATGTAACTTTATGACTTTATTTATTTTTCCTTTTAGTCCATTATAATATTAACGGTTGATTTTGTTTATATTTTATGGTTCCACATTTTATTTTTACTGAATTGTTAATTCCAAATCTTTTAACATATCCCGTGCAATGCACGGGTTATGAACTAGTAGGGCCCACTAACCTAACCTCCCCACAATTGAGTTATTCAAAAAAAAAACTCCCCATAATTGACATCGGAATATACCCAGCCTTTCACACTCACGCGCTTGAAGTTGGCAAGTACCATGTGGGCCCCATGTTTTTTACAATAAAAAAAACAAAAAATTGCCTAATTACCACAACCATCCGATCTCCTAAATCAATACACTAGAACTAACTCATATATATATATATATATATATATATATATATATATATATATATATATATATATATATATATATATATATATATATATATATATATATTATATAGAGGATAGATCATATGAGAACAACCCTTATTGTGTATAATGAGAACAAATCTCATCCATTGATTTAGGGAAATTGGATGGATGAGATTAATCAATAATATTAATTAATTTAAAAAGAAAAAAAAACAAAACACAAAAACATCCTATATAGGCGCGTTACCCACACATTCCCAACCCTACCACACAATCGCAAGTTTCAACCGTAGAAGAAGGAGAGAGCGTAGGCGGGCGATTAGGCGAGAGCGAAAACCACCGGAACTAGGGCTTGGTGTTTTGACGAATTCCGACGGCGATGGCGTTGTCGGAGTATCTAGAAGTCCGACGGCGATGGCGGTTGCAGAGGCGGTCGAGGCTACAGCACCCATCGGACTCCAGATTGCCCGAACGCGGGACTCAGGCGATCCCCTCTCCGATCGATGCCTCAAAGGTTGTCACCAAAGTCATCCATCTACGGAGCACGGGTATGTATTTATTTTCTCGATTGATGGATAATTAGGGTTTTTATGGGTTCGTAAAAACTAAATCTAGATCTAAAAATTTGGGACGTTGTTCTTCATATTGGGTATGGAGATTGACAAATTCAAGAATATATACAAATCCTAGATTCTACTAAATCGATCTTCATCTTGATTTTGAGTTTCGTTTGAATTTTGAGATGGATTTTTAGATTTAAGGGTTTTTTTTTTCGTTTTTCAAGAGTTGGTTTTTTTTTATAATTATTCTTGATTATCAACAGGATTCTAGGATTTATTGATCTTCATCTTGATTTGAATTATAGAAATGTATTGATATTTGGAGTTGCAGGGATCACTGAGTCATTGACATTGGACAAATCAACTACAAAATTAGGTTCTTACGACTGGGCACGTACCTTCAAATCCGGTGAAGCTTGCACCATCACAAATAGGGGTTGATGACGGGTTTTTTGTAATTGGTAGATTATTCATACCTATATTGGTATAGTATTCGTATGTACATGGGATTTTTTTTTATATATATGGGTGTATATACAAAGATTATTCGTTTGTACGTAATAAACGAGCTCGGGTAATCGAATAATCGAGCGATACCATTGAATAATCAAACGATATCATTGAATAATTTTTGTAATTTAGGTTTATTCGTTTGTATTTATAACTTTATTCACATGTATATAGGATAATTTGGTGGGATTTGTTTATGGGTGAATTTAAAGTTGTCAATGATCAAGTAATACTATCGAATAATAAAGCGATATCATCGAATAATCCATCGATACCATCAAATAACCGACTGATATTATCGAATAATCAAGCGATAATCACTCATATACGGGTGAATAATCATCTATATATCACCGAATAATCATTCATAAACGACCGAATAATCAACCATTTAGAAAGATTAAGAAAAAAAAAATCATATACCATCGCATAATCTGTCGATACCATTGCATAATCTGTCGATACCATTGCATAATCAGACGATACGATCGAATAATCTAGATATACTGTCGAATAATTTGAAGAGAGTGCACCACACACGCCTCCCTTCAGCAAGTGGGCAAAAAAACGACGTGGGTCCCACTGTTTTTTAATTTAAAAAAAGCCAAAATTGCCTATTAATCTCAGCCTTCCATTTCATTCAATCAACGGTCCAGATTTGTTCTCATTATACACAATAAGGGTTGTATACCCATGAACCACCCTCTATATATATATATATATATATATATATAGGGATTGGTTCCAGAGTGCACACCTCTTAGGGTGTATCTTGTGCACAAATCCTAACCCTTGATTGATGTGAAATGAATGGTGTAGATTAATATGGAATTTTCTTTTTTTTTTAATTATAGAACAGTGGGACCCACCTCCATTGGAAACCCCTTCCAAGTTCCTGCGCGTGATTTTCAAACACAATCCCCACTAATTGTTGCATTTTTTTGCCCAGATTTAAGTTGCATATTTTTAATATACAAAATATTTATGGTTTTGTTAAAAATAGATAATTATGGGTGATTCGTTCATGTGACCAACTTGATTTTATTCGTTTTCAAATTTTGACAATTTTTCCGAATAATGTTTCAAATGCTACCGTGTAATGTTAAATTATCTTTTTCCATCTGGTTACGATAAAAATTTACCAATTCCACTGACAATTTGTCACATTCTATCGAATAATGTTTTTTTTATCATCAATTTCAGAGGAAAAAAACACCAAATCCATACACAATACTTATATTTCATACGAATAATGCTTCATATTTCACCGAATAATGTTTCATATTTCTCCGAATAATTTTTCACATTTCATTCGATTATAAGGATAATTTTTCATATTTATTTCGAATTACAAAAGACACACATTCTGTTGAATAATTATTCAGAATTCAACGAATAATATCGATAATCTCATATCTCAATCAAAAAATACATACATTCCATTGGATAATTATTAGAGTTTGACTGAATACTGTATTCGAATAATTCACCAGTTGAACAATATCTCGATTTCGAATGAGCCTGTGCCTTCATCTTCACTTTGCAATTTGAAGAAGGTTCAGCACAATATTGGAAGTTGCACGAGACAAGAATCGAAGGAAGGTCAATAAAAACAAATCAATATTGAACAAATTTGAACGATCCACCTGAAATCAGATGAGCCACAACGACCTATAGCCGGCACCGCCATATCCACCCACCATTCCAGTCGCCAGCCTCCCGGATTGCCGTCGTTGATAGCCTTCCGGGATCAAAATTGCCGCCGCTGAAAGCCTTCAGCAATGCCCTTCGCCGCCACTGATTGCCCAAAATCGTCGCTGAACTTTTCATCTGGATTAGATTCCGCCGGTGTCGTCGACCTCTTCGCCCTCTTTCGCGCCACCTCCGCCAACACAACGCCGCCACCCTACACACCGACACCATCGCCGACGAGTCGACGACGCCATTGATTGGGAACCAGTCTTAGTCCCCCATCGCTTTTTTTTCCTGAACGAGAACAGGAGTCTTCGCCACCGTCGATCTCCGCAGACTGCCGCCACCACCGCGCAAATCTTCCGCCATCATCCATTCCTCAGTCATCCTCCCTCCCAGCCTCGCCTCCATCGCCACAAGCGCCAAGATCTGCGGCTAGTCTATGGAAGAAGAAGGCGAATTGTGGACATTCGGTTGAAGAAGAAAACGAATTAGATTCCACATCCTTCGAATCGTGGCCAGTATGATGGAAGACGAATTAAAATTGTGGCTATTCGATGGAAGAAGAAGGCTAATTGGAGCTTCAGTTCAACAAGCGGCTCGAATGAAGAAGAAGAAGAAAATAAATGAATTTAGGGTTTCTTTCCACGCGCTAGAGAGAGGAGAGTGTGGACGGTTTTGCACACCTTGTGGGCGGGGCCCACTTGAGTTTAATTAGAAAAAAAGAAAATACACTTTTAATCTCATCCATTCATAACCATTCATCCAAGGATCCACAATTGTGCACAAGGTACACCCTAAGCCTTGTGCACAAGTTACCCATTCCCTATATATATATATATATATATATATATATACACATTTTTACAAGTGAAAGTTTGTTCAAGAAAAATAATATTTTGTAAAAATATTTCATATATAACTAAAATTGATGTCTATTGACAGAAAAAATAATTTATTATTTTAGTAAAGAAAATTATTTTTAATATTGTCCCCTTCCCATTCTCTGGCTAGCAGGGCTCGTTTGGTTCAATGTGGGAATTGAAATTCCTGGGAAGTTATTTCATGGGAATTGAATTCCTAGAAAGTATAATTCACGAGAATTGTGAAAATATGTTTGGTTAACTTTTTAGTTTAGAAGATTAAATAGGGGAATTAAAATTTTTTAAATAGAAAATGGGGGAACTGTAACTTACCTAGGGGAGAGTAGGTAAGTTAAATTCCTTTGAAATGGAGGAGTTGAACTTCCTAGGAATTTAACTTCCTGGGTTTTGCGGAAAAAAAAATTCAACCAAACACATATATTTTAACTACTTCCTGAGTTTTTGTACTTCCTGGGTTTTTCCATTGCTAACCAAATCAAGCCTTTTCCAACGGAATTTAAAGAAATGATTTTAATTGCAGATTTTTGTTGTTTATATAATTTAATTTAGGTTTGCTTAGATTTTTCATGTTGTACAATGCATTCACGTCTTTCTCTCTGTCTCTGGTTCTATATTGTATATTCGATGATTTTTCGTTTGCCGATTTATTGACCTATCGAAATTTAGGCTGTCTGAATTCATACTTCATAAAAAAAAAATCATTTGGGGTCATTTTGTGTATCATCAAGCTCAAAAAAGGGTGAAATCAAACATGGCATAGTGTTGGCGAATGGTGATACCGTTGGTATTTGTCTTGGTACTCTAAACACCCAAATTAATTTATTCAAACAAAAATTCTCATAGCATCACACTATCACTATATTTTAATAAAAATGTTCTTATAGATGCAAATCATCTTCGGTGTTTGTGTCATCATCTATTTCATCCAAAACAATACTGTATTTCCTTCTCTAATCGAAATAAAAATAAAAAGTCAACTAAAACAGGGGAATAAACCTAATCATTTGATAATTAGTGGTATCTTAATTTGGTAGTGAATGTGCTATATAGCAAACCCACTACTACTCCAACTCATTTTTATCCTCCAGCTTGCCTTGCACACATCCACTCTCAAACATTACTTTCATATTCAACAACGAATATACACCTTTTCTTTCTTATCTTTTTTACAAATTAGGAAGCACAATTTCATTGTTTAATTACATGTGAAATTCATATCATTACAAATAAAATAGACAAATGCTAATTATTGTGTCAAAATTGACACACAAAATTTGCATCTCTCAGATTACAATTGAACATATAGTAGAAGAAAATGAATGTATATCCGGCCTGTATAATTTCATGTCTGCACTGCAATAATCAGATTACAAAGAACAGAGATGCAAAAGCTACATGATCGATTGAGTGTCAATTTACCTGTCTAATTAACAATTTTAATTCACATGATTAATTAAATTGATCAAAGAATGAGATTAAAACAAATCAATTTAGGGACTTAATAACGGCAATCCACCAAAGAAGCAGCAAACACGAGAGTCTTATCATTGGATCCGAAGGTGAATTTGGGCGATTGCGTCACCTCCTCTTGTTCGTCGGCGGGGAGGTTGAGGTCCAAGCACAGCTGGTTCCTCGGCGGCGTTGCCGTTTGTTCCGGCGGAGACCCCGCGGAGGCGGAGGGGAGCGGGCGGTGGCGCCTCATGTGGCCGCCCAACGCCTGGCCGGACGAGAACTCGGCCCCACAGATGGAACAAGCGTGAACCTTGGGCTTGGTGTTGCTTGCACTCAAGGTGTTCGACGAATTGTAACCACACGCCATCTGAAGAGAGAGCCCCATCATCTCAGTTTCTTTGATGCCGCCTTTGCTTATAAAGAAATCCTCCTGGTGGTCGCCGTCGACAGTGAAAGAGGGCGATGGTGCTACCGCTACCGCCTTCTCTGGCGGCGGCAACCTGGGCTTGTTGTGGCTCGCCCTGTGCCCGCCGAGCGCTTGGAAGGACGGGAAGCAACGGTTACACGTCTTGCACTCGTACGCAGCACCACTGGCCGATGTGATCGTGGTGATAGGCTTAGGTGGCTCTTGGGTAGGCTTGGGGAATTTAGTGCCACCTTGTGCAAGAAGGATCAAGCAGTGTGCAGCCATATCCTGATCATCCTCCTCGCTGGCGGTGTTGGTGGAGGATGAGGTGGCCGCCCTGGTGCTTTCGTGGTCGCTAGGGCGGGGCCGTTTTGTCCTCTTGCCTTTGATCATCATCATGATACGGGTCGATGTGATGTGAGGCGGTGGCGGTAGCGGTGTCGACGATGGAGGTAGAGATATTTAAGACGGGCCGGGGTTGTTATGGGGGTTGCAAGATTGGAAGTCTTTATACAGGAGAGAGATGGGGGTAATGTGAAAGGGAGTGGTGTGGTGGTAAGCAAATAATATTCCAAGCTTGGGGTTTGGGGGAGTTAATTGGAGATGAGTGATCGATGATTTCAGAATTGATGATTGAGGAGAGATAGAGGAGGGCTATATTTGGAATTTGAGGATACATAATTATATTATATATATAGTGATCAAATTAATTAAATAATTAAATATGAAACTGGATTAAGAAAGGTAAGAGAAAGTAGGGAAGTTAAATTATACTCTCTTGATCGAGTTGTTGAATTGGGATAATGAAAGAGGTGATGGCGATGGACGAAACAACAGTGAGATTCGGTTGGCTTTCAAGCAAACTCGCTCCTTCCCATTACTTCTCCACCACGTATCTCTCTCTCTCCCTCTCTCTCTCTCTCGCTCTTGCTTTTTCATTTAATTACAGTTACCAATACTTTTGTTATAAAAAACCCTGATGATTGAGTATTGATAATCTTAGAAAAAAATTCGCACATTTGGTAACTCTTTTCCTAGACAACATGTCTAATTTTGTCACAAAAATTCGCACATTCGGTATAAGAAATTGAAAATCGGAAGAGATAATCTGATAGAACGAGAGAGGAAAATTCTTATGAAGAGATACAACACTAGCTTATAATATAATGGAAGAGAACCTTACTATAGAAAATTAGTAAAGAGAAGAACATAAAAGCTAGTAAAATTACGGGTTGGGAAAGCCGATCAAAAATCAACTTTCCGACCAAAGTAAGGAAAAGAGATGGGATTGTAGCTGCTCGGTCTTAAATCTTAATGGCATATTCCAAAATATTGATTTGGACATCATAAATTTGCAGAGTTGTTGGGTAAAAAGTTTAACAAATCTACAAATTTGCCAAAAAATTATTGCCTGACAGGTCTATAAATTTGAATACTGTGTACCTAGAGACCTGGAATTTTCATGGGTGGCCATAGTTTTATTTACCTAAAATGAAGCTTAACCTATACTACAATAGAGGGAGTGAGAGTCAAACTCGTAACTTAGAGGTCACTACATGTCATTCTTATTATATATATGCTTGATTTAATCCTAAAATCATTTATTAACCAAAACGTACTCGACTCAACCTAACCTAAGTATGTGTTCGGCAGGGGTGGAAATTTTTTCGAAATTCAAGCTGGAATATTTAGGAGGGGATGGAGCGGGTGGAGGAGGTGGAACGGGATGGAGATGGATAAAATTTGATATCCCCGATTTCCTGGATGGAGGAGTGAAGGGACGGGGTGGGGAGAGGCGATGGAAGGGAAGGACGCCGAATGACAGTCTCTGGGTGATGTGTTGTTCACGTAGGAGATTGCTGATGAGAATGTGAAGCGGAGGAAAGGGTTTTGGATGGCACAAAGAGAGGTTAGGAATGTGCTTTGCGTTTGCCCTTCCAGCAATCAAACCAGTGAATAATCCTCCTCTCACAATCCTAGCTTGTTGGGCCGGGGTGAGGGATGCCCAGGGTAAGCGATCGATTTCACATTTTTTGGAGCAAGAGATTTGTTCGATCTAGGGTTTCGATCTTTGAATAACTCACATTAAACTCAATCCAAACAAAATGGAAACGAACAAGAAAGCACACACAAAACTTTGTTTACGCGGTTCGGTTTCCCTACATCCGCGGAACCTCGGGAGAAGAGGTCCACCCAATCCAGTAAGCATCCAAAGGTCCAAAAACAGGTTACAGAGGTTCAGATGCATAAGCACACAAAAGCGATTCTAAATATACAAGGACTAAGAAGATAAACAAGGGATAGGGTTAGAGATCATCCGTGAAGGACACCGAGAAATCTAGAGGGCGATTTCTCAACATAGAACCCTCCATTCAACTTCTTCTTCGTCAATCAAGTAGGCACTCAAGTAGCATCAACCTTGGTTAGATCCCTTGCAGAGAATCGCCGGCGTCGGAAAAGCTCTCATGCCAAGTCCTAACTTTTCTCCCAAACCCTAGCATGTGACCCCTTGGTTTACCTAAGAGAGAGAGCGATGCTACACTTCTCCAAGGCAGCCCATATATATATAAAGCTAGGGTTACACAACGGTCGAAATGAGCTAGACGACATGAGTGAGTTGGGCTGAGATTCGGGTCGAGAGAGTGAAGCCCAAATCTTCACAAGCTCACATCATTTCAAATACAACCTTATAATATAAATAGACTTAGGTATAATTAACAACACACATGTCTCACCCGATGGACTTAGGCTAGCCATTGGTGCCATCATGGTTAAACCATGGGACCAATGAGATTTTCCTTTACCCATGGCATGACTAAGGTGTGTTCACCCATAAGTGCATTTATCCTATGTGCTATATGTGCATCACAAACCAAATAAATCATTGTTTCTATGCAACTTTGTTACAAGGATTATCAAAACACAACAAGATTGATCCTCAAAAATAATATTTATCACCATATAATCTCAAAAATATATGTTCATCTCCTAAATAATACGTAATTTAATTTACTTCCAAAAATACCCTAAAATTGACCCAATTCAAAATAACTTTCAAATCTAGAGAATCGAGAGATTAGAAAGATTAGAGAAATCAGAGAGAAGCCATTAAAACCACAACTCAAGGTTTTGATTCAATTGAAGGAAAATGAAAAACTTTGTATGTTATAGCAAAACAATCAAGTCTTTATAGAAGACGACGTCACTTGCTAGTCACGTGAGAACAAATAAAAAACATAATAGAAAACCCGAGAGCCTGTTGCTGAAGTCGTAATCGAGTAGTTAACTCGAAATCGAGTAACTCGAGTGATCTGAACTTGAACTCTACCAGAAAATCATGTAGCAACAACCCCCCTCAAACTGGAGAATGATTTTGAAGATTCATTCCTAGTTTGGATAACAGCTCTTTGTGATGTGAGGCTGGAATGATTTTTGTTAAAACATCAGCAAGTTGGTTTTTGGTGGGCAAGTAACTCAATTGAAGGAGACCATCCAAGACCTTCTCTCTTGTGAAGTGACAGTCGATCTCTATATGATTGGTCCTCTCGTGAAACACCGGGTTTCTAGCAATTTGAAGTGCAGATTTGTTGTCACAGTGAAGGGTGACCGACTTCAAATCTGATTCTCCAAGTTCCATGAGTAAATTGACAAGACAGGTGACCTTTGCAGCAGCTTGACTCATGGCTCGATATTCAGCTTCAGAAGAACTCCTAGAAACAGTAGGTTGTTTCTTCGATTTCCATGTGATAGGATTGTTTCCATATAGAACAACCTTTTTGTAACTTGATTCCATAGTGCATAGTCCCTTTGATGTATCTGATTAGGTGACGGAGAGCAGATTGGTGACTAACATCTGGAGCTTGCAAAAACTGACTTAAAACCTGTATAGAAAAAGAGATATATGGACGAGTATTGGTGAAGTAACTCAATTTTCCAACTAAACTTCTATAACTTGTAGGATCAGAAATAAGATTTGTATGATCAGAAGCTTGTAATTTGAAATTAATAGGCAGGGGTGTGACAACTGTCTTGTTTTCATCAAGGTTACCCTCCTTAATGATCTCTGAGCAAAACTTCTGCTGGATAATAATAAGACTTTGCCCAACATATTTCACTTGAATGCCCAAGAAGTAATTGAGCTTTCCCAGGTCCTTGATTTTAAACAAGTCATGTAAGTGACTCATGAGAGCTTGTATATGACTAACATCAGAACCTGTCAAGATGATATCATCTACATATACAGCAGCAATGGTCAAGTGATTGTTATTTCTAGATATAAAAAGAGAAGGGTCATATTTAGATTGAACAAAACCAAAATCTATGAGAGTAGTATATAAATTGTTGAACCATTGCCTTGCTGCTTGTTTTAATCCATAAAAGGATTTCTTTAAAAAGCAAACTTTGTTTGAAGGATTTGGAACTCCTTGAGACATGGTCATATACACTTCTTCATGGAGGTCACCATGAAGAAATGCATTGTTCAGATCTAATTGGAATAAATCCCAATCATTATTTAAAGCAATAGACAAAATAACCCTTACTGTTGACAGTTTCACCACTGGTGAGAATGTCTCATCATAGTCAATCCCATAATTTCTTGAATTTAGTAAAGTAGGATGAAATTGAGGATTCATTCAAAGAAATGCTGAATAATTCCTTTTGTACTTGATAGAGGCGTGTGCAATTCAGAGAGCCAAACCTCATCTTCAGTTCTTCCCACATCTCGCGTCCAGTCCTAAAGTAAATCAATGTTTTAGCAATATCTTTCTCCACCGAGTGAAGAATCCAAGCAACCACCATTCCATTGCACCTCTTCCATTGCGGATACTGAGGTGAACCAAGATCTGGAACCGGAAAACTTCCATCGACGAGTCACATCTTGTTCTTCGCAACCAGTGAAACCTCCACAGCTCGGCTCCAATGATTGTAATTCATTTCGCTCAGCAATTGAGTAGACAGATTGTAGCTTGGATGATTTGAATGATGCAGATACAGAACATCATTCAGATTTTGTTGATTTGCTTCGTTTTGATCCATTCTTCAAACAAGAATCGGATTTCAGAGATACATCGGAATTACATATCTGGATTGATTGCTTTCACAAATTCACAATCGAAACACGAGCTAAAGCTCTGATACCATTTCAGATCTAGCTAGAGAATCGAGAGATTAGAAAGATTAGAGAAATTAGAGAGAAGCCATTAAAACCACAACTCAAACTTTTGATTCAATTGAAGGAAAATGAAAAACGTTGTCTGTTACAACAAAACAATCAAGTCTTTATAGAAGACGACGTCACGTGCTAGTCACGTGAGAACATATAACAAACATAACAGAAAACCTGAGAGCCTGTTGCTGAAGTCGTAATCGAGTAGTTAACTCGAAATCGAGTAACTCGAGTGAGCTGAACTTGAACACTACTAGAGAATCATGTAGCAACAATAAATAGAGTATAATCTAGCTTATACAGTGTGTGGCGAGAGACAGAAGCACACAACACGGTACTGGGATTCATGTCTATATGTACAACAACCGGTTATAATCTAGCTGATGCTAATGTCGTTTCTTTCACGGGGATCAGTGGTTGTTTTAATTTATTTTTGGAGAGATTAGTTATTAATTAAGTACGTTAATTAATTAACGTGTTTGAAGTTAATTAGTAGCGTGTTTTCTAAATGCCAAAACAGCTCAAGACATGTGTATGGTTGACTTTTGTTAAAATGTTCACTCTTTCGGTGCATGTTTGTAGTGCCAGTTAATTGCACTTATTTTCTGAGACCACAACCAAAAAAAAAAGGAAGTTAATATATATTGCACTTAATTTATTTTGTGGCCCCATAAATAAATCCTAAAATTCACGCCGTTCCATTCTCTACTACTTTATGCAGGGCAATATGCAAATATGCATAGAACAACGCATAACACAATGTTGTTATCAATCTTCACACACGATTGAAACCCAAGTACCCAACTATTAACATCATCCTCTTCCTAAATTTGAATGTCTGTGTAGTTCAAACCTTTTGACCTTCCTATCCTACGGAGTATCATTTTTACTTTCACTAAAAATGGCCGATTAAATTCAAATTTTAAGATTTTCTTTTCAATATATTTAAACAATTAAACATAACATCATTTTACATGTATACATACTAAAAAACCTTTTTTTTTTTTTTATAGTTTTTGTTTCATTTTCTAAAATTTGTCCTCTAGTAATTAAGGCATCCAGGAAGCCAAAAGACACCACATTAGGAATCGGGAGACAGTTTATACATTATTAATGCATTAAAAGGAGCAAGGTTATGCCCATGAGAGATAGAGATGATAATCTCGGATTCCCAGTGTGATGTGCTTAAATTCACTTTGATCATACCTATATTTTGATTATTTTTAGAGAAGATAATTGTGTAGATATATGATCATCTGACTCTTTTAGGTCATTCTCTCTATACTGAGAACCTTTTGTTTGATTCATAACTGGAAGTTCTCACCCGTAAAGATGCTCTTGGGTGGACTATGACTAGAGCATAAGACTCTTAAATTTTTTCCTTGTTAAAAAAATACGGAAATTTCACGAGGTACCCCTAAGGCATCGCGAAATTCACGTGGTGCAATTCTTTTAGCTCTTTCACGTGGTACCCCTGAGGTATGAAATTCTTTCATCTCGTGCCCTTTTCTCTTCATGTTAACACCTCCGTTACTTAAAAAAAATATTTTCCTTCAATTGAAACTATCGGGAGAAAGAAAGAACATGCATAGGGGAGGAAACACACCGAACATCTCGATGAAGGGCGAACGAGGGCGGCACAGCGAAGGCGGAGGGCGTCTCCGGCGTCAGTGGTGGTGGCGGACTCCGGCGTCGGTGGTGGTGGATGTTGCACAGTCAGACCTCGGTGGAAGAGATTGTAGCATATCACCGATAGATCTTCGAACCACGACTTTGTTGAGTCTATTCCACCTGCATTGGATCTCGGAGGGGTCTAAGTTCTTCGATTTCTTCCCTTTTGAATCTTTGTGGCCTGTAATCATGAGCGGCCGATTTGTATCTCTGGCGCGTGCCGATTCATTCACCGGCCAACCAAACAGCGAGGGATCCACAAGGGCGGCCTTAGTGGAGATGACATCAATACACCGCTGGACGATCCCTAAATCTTCCGCCATAGGCATCAAATCCTCGCAGTTATTTTGCGCGCTGATTGAATCCTTGAGGCTCCGGAAAACGGATTGGGAGAGAAATGTTTCGATATGCGAGATAAGGTTGTCCTTGAAGTACTCCTCGTTCATCTCAAGCACCTCGCTGGCGCATCGGAGGGCGGGGACGTTGGCGGCAAAAAGGTCAATCTTAACTCCATAGCAAAACTTCACGGCCACCTCGAACACCTCCGATCCGCCAGGGAACTCTGGCAGCGTAATGTAGGAGCTGCTCAACCCAATTTCAGACTCGGCGTCAGTTTCTCCACCCCCAGTTCCTGCGCCGTCGCCGTCATCATCTGCCGACTCAACCTCGTCTTCTTCTTTTTGTTTACCTTTTTCAGATGCTAGAGTGGCGGCGACGTCTTGACCTCTAGCTAGAGCCTCAACTCTTAATTTGCTATGGGGATAATGGTTGAACAAATACAGGTCTAACTGTGCAGCAGCCGCCACCACCAACGTCGAAGACGCCCTTCGCCCTAATTGTGCCGCCCTCGTTCGCCCTTCCTCGAGCTGTTCGCCTTGCGCGCTGTTCGCGTTTCCTCCCCGGTGCAACGTTCTGTTCTTTCTTTCTCCCAATAGTTTTAATGGAAGGAAAGGAAATTGTTTGTTTTTTTTAAAGTAACGGAGGTCTATTAGCATTAAGAGAAAAGGGCACGAGGTGAAAGAATTTCATACCTCAGGGGTACCACGTGAAAGAGGTAAAAGAATTGGTCACCGCGTGAATTTTGCGATACCTCGGGGGTACCTCGTGAAATTTCTGAAAAAAATATTAATTTTATCTCAGTTTACTATTTTACTATTTTGCCTCACCAAGTTCGCCTCTCGAACTCACCCAAAAACCCCTCCTTTTTGCCTCTTCTTCCCCTCAAAGTTGCTACTAAAAGGAGGTTCACTGATAATGTATATTTTAAATAGGCATTATAGGTAGATTTAGGTTCATTTCGATGTAAATATTGCATGTTTAGTTGCTAAGTCGCATCCTTTTTCATTTCATGTTCGAGGTCGGAATCTACGGGCTTTTAGGGTTATTTTGCAAGTTTATAGATTTGAGCTTAAGAGGTGGAGCAAATGTGGGATGTTGGAGCAAGAGAGATCCGGAGAAGACAAAAAATGAGGCTAGGAAAGAGTCCAAGACCAACTGAAGGCAAGACAACACGCGAAGGAGGATTGCAGAGCTACGACGACCGTCGTGGGAGGAACGACACTCGTTATGAGTCACACGACGCCCACCGTGTGACTATAGCACGTTTACCCTAGGGTTTTGGCCGACCATTAGGCTACTTATAGACATGGTTGTTTTTATCATTTTTATTCATTCAAGCTTTGAGGATTGAAGTTTTAGAGTTTGCGGTAGGGCTAGGGCTTCCAGTCTGGATCGGATTGGATCGAAACAGACCTGAAATCTAGTCTGATTCAAGACCGACGGACCGAAATATTCAAGAACATGGACTGCGGATCGGACCGAGATCGAGAAATATGGTCTTGAATTTTCTACCATTAACACCGTTAGGACCGGTATCAGCCAAATAGCCCCTTTTTTTAGGGTTACATCAGCCCCAATTCTCGAATCTCCCTCGTCCAACTCCTTCATCTTAAACCTCAAACCCTTCACCATCAAACCCCCAACAAATCCCTTGAAACCTCCTGTAGTTGGGCCTGATTCAACCGAATAGAAGACGAGGGCAACGTTGGGCGAGGCTGTTGCGAGGGCGAGGTTGGGATGCTGAAGACGAGGGTGAGGCTGGGCTGCTCAAGGATGGTTATAGAGAGATGCGTGAAATGTGTGGAGTATTGAAGAGGAAGGAGTTGTTGGGTTAAGGAAGAGAGCAGCAGTGCACGCAGTCACACACCTTTTTCTTCTTCTTTTTAAATTACAAAAATTGGTCCATTTCCGGTCCGACCCGGAATTTCCAGCCTGGTCCGTGTTTGGATGAGAACCCACAATTAATTTTTTTTCTTGGTCAATGGACTAGACCATAATACTCCTGGTTCAATCCAAGACCGTATTTTTTGATCTGATCCTGGTTCGATCCAATTTCTGCTCAGCCCTGATTTACAGTATGTTATGAGTAACTAATGATTTCATCATATTTTATAACATTTAGGCCTTAGGGCATGCACTTAGAATAGGTTTGTGTTAATTTGCATGATTTTTTTTTTTTGTGTTTTTAGTTTTTATTCATTTAGTTTTTTGAATAGAGATCTACTCTCATTTTGGTTGTGTTATTAAGAGTTTACATGAGCTAATCAGTGCTAAATTGGACTCACAATGAAAGACACACATATATGAGAAAGGTCGAAGCATAAATCATGCTCGAAGAACAAGGAAAAGAGGTAAAGAAGCAAGGACATTGAAAGTTGTCTGGCCTTGCACATCATGCGCACCGGCAAAGAAGGAGTGAACGGGCGTGCACCCTTCAGGTGGGCCGAGATTGTGAGTTCTTTGCGCAGATTTTAGACCATTATTTTATTATTATTTTTGGGGATTTAAAACTATTTTTTATTAGGGTTTTTACTAGACTATTTAAGGGTTGGAAAACATCTTTTAACATGATTTCTTCTTCACCGTTTTGGACAGATGTTGATGAAGATTGCTCTAGTTATGGTTTTTGCAAATTTGTGAAGAATTGTTTGGAGATTTCATTAGTTGAATTAGAAATTTGTACTTTTCTCTTACTCTTCTCTTTTCTATTGATTTTCATGCTTGATTTTATTGATTTGAATATTTGATGATGAATTCTTCCATCCTTAGCTAAATTCTCCGTTCTAGGGTTAGGGTGAACTCGACAATGTCGCGAATTGTTTGATTTTGATGTTTGGTTGAACTTAGTCTGAATTTGATAAATTGATTTGATCCTAGTTGCTTAACATAATTGATGTAAATCGATTAGAATCCTTTTTAGATTCAAGATACTACTGTTGCGAATTCAAATTAGATACTTGGATGGAATTCATAAACCCAAAAGGGAGATTGTGTCCATTGGAAACCTAGGATTAATTTTGAGGAATCAACAATTTTTATTGTGACATTTAAACAATTGTTGAGGACTCTTGAGGATTAATAAATTATTGTAGATTCTTAGGTGTGAATCGGTTAGGCGGAATGCGACATCAAAAGTTTAATTGATTTTCTCCTAAGGTCTATAAAGAACGTAAAGGTTCTATAATTGGTTAATTTAGACACAATTAGTACAACATGCAATAGATGAGTAGTGATGACTTTTGATAATTAGATTTGGTTAATTTAGACACAATTACGACAACACATGCGACAACCAAGTAGTGATGAATTTAGATAATTTACCTTCAATTTGACATATTAAGAAGATGAAGTTCGAGTAAATATCGGGTTGAATTCATTGTGGCATTGTCGTGAGAATCCTAAACCCTGTAATTACTTCTTATATATATTTTCTTCATAATCTTTGCTTGTTTTCCCTAGTTTAGTTGAAAATCAAATCCATCTTTCTTGGCTTAACTTATTAGTTCTAGATAATGACTGATACATATATAATCCCCATGATTAGTACCTGTATACTGTAATTGATCTCGTATTGTTGCGAGGTTGGTTCTGGCTACATTATTCTTGTATTGGTCGTGACCCGCATCAAGTTTTGGCGCCGTTGCCGAGGATTATTGATAGTATTGATTGTTTCTACAGACTAATTCTGCTAGGTTCCCCTTTTGTTTTGATTTGTTTCTTTCTTGTTGGTGATTTCAGGTGATTCTTGAAGTCTATGCGAAAAGGATTATGTTCTAGGAAACTCAACGAATACGATCCCAAGCCTGAACATACTTTTCATAAGAGACTAAGAGAAAACGTGTGATTGCTAGAGAAGAAATGGTGAATGATAGCGATGATGTTGCTGAGTTGCGATAATAGTTGAATGATCTTACTGCTGAACTCCAACATCATCTTGATAATCAAGAGCAAGGTGTGCTTGCGCTTGAGTATGCTCCCCAAACTCTAGGGGACTATCCGTTTCTCTCTTCATGGGAAGGCTAATGCTTGGTATATATCCTTACCTGAAAACTCAATTACAACATGGAACCAACTGTATGACGCATTCAGGAGAAAATATTTTCCACCCAAGAAGATATTTGAGATAAGAGTGAAGATCAATGCCTTCGCCATGCAATATGGAGAGACCTATCATGAAGCCCAGGAGAGGTTCAAGGACTTGTTGATTCAGTGCCCACATCACGGGCAAACCAAGTATATGCTCATTCAAATCTTCTATCAAGGAGTTGATGATTCTAATAGACTGCTTATAGACACCTCTTCTAATGGAGGATTGATGGAGATGAGTTTAGATGATGCTTGGTCTATGATTGAGAAGATCGTTCTTCATGCTGCGAGGTACTTTAATCCTCACTCTTCTATTTTTGCTGCTAAGAGGTCTACAGGCTGGTCTCTATGAGGTTAATGCTGAAACTCACATGTCAGTCCAACTAGAAGCTCTACAACGTGACTTTTCATTATTAAAGGAGCTTCTTGCTAAGGCGCTCTCATCTAGTGTGACAGGAGTGCCTCCCCCCGTTGTTGAATGTCAACATTGTGGTATGATGAACCACACAGTATCTAGTTGCCCTGTTTTTATAGAAACACAACTAGGCATGGCTCAGGGGGAAGTAAACTTCACTAGAGACAACTACAGAAATCCCAAGAATGACCCATTCGCCTCTACTTACAATCCTAGTTGGAGGAATCACCCGAACTTCAGGTATGGAAACAATTCTAATGTGCAAAATCCACAGTCATTCCATATTCAAGCATCATATGGGAATGGAGTCCCACCTGAATTTCAGAATGCACCAAATCAGGGATACCAGTGCTTTGATCCAAAAGAAGCTACCATCTAAGCTTGAGGATCCAGGTAGCTGCGTGTTCCTATTAACTTTGGCAATCATTATGATTACAATGCTCTTTGTGATTTGGGAGCTAGTGTAAGCTTGATTCCTCTCTCAATTTGCAATGAACTTGATTTAGGAGAGCTTAGTCCAGTGAGGATGCAACTATTTATGGTGAACACGTCCATCGCCCACCCAACTGGTATTTTAAAGGATATCCTTATTAGAGTGGGCAATTTTTTTGTGCTGGTAGACTTTATTGTGTTGGATATGGATGCAAATATATTTGTCCCTATCATTCTTAGAAGGCTTTTCTTAGCCATTACACATGTTGTGATTGATGTAAGAAAGGGGACTCTCTCCTTCGACATAAGGGATGAGAAAATAGAATTTAACCTTCCTAAATAAATGAAAACACCTTCTTTTGAGGATGATTATTTCAGGGAAGATGTGATAGAAGGGAAACCCAAGAGCAAATGACGTCCATTGTCATTAGGAACCCCTTAGAGCTTTGCTTGACTACTAGTGTAATGATGAGGGGAGAAGGTCCACCACTTGTTGAAGTTGTTGCTGATTTGGAGTTGTCGCCAGAAGCTCCCACCTTCCTCAAGTCCACAGTCGAACTCTTAACCGCGCATGATGTTTCTGAAGCACCTAAGTTGAAGATGAAGCCACTCCTATCTTATTTGAGGTATGAATTCCTTGGACCCAACTTTGTGAATGCTAATTTGAGTAATGATCATGCTGAGAAGCTTTTAATTGTCATTCGAAAACATAAAAGGCCATAGGGTATTCGATAGATGATTTGAAAGGGATTTCACCTTCTTTGTGCATGCTTTGTATTTTCATAGAAGATAACCACAAACCCACCATAGAATACCAAAAGGAGACTTAACCAAAATATGAAAGAGGTAGTGAAAAAGGAAGTCCTAAAATTGTTAGATGTAGGGATTATTTTTCCTATTTCTGATATTAAGTGGGTAATATGGTTCACGTTGTGCTTAAGAAGGGTGGGTTAACGGTTGTAAGAAATGAAAATAATGAATTAATTCCCACTAGAACGGTCACCGAGTGGAGAATGTGCATAGACAATAGAAAGTTTAACACCGCCACTAAGAAATACCATTTCCCTCTTCCATTTATTGATCAAGTGCTAGAAAGGTTGGCTAAGCATTCATAGTTTTGCTATCTAGATGGGTATAGTGCATTTTGGCAAATTTCTATTCACCTCGATTATCAGGAAAAGACTACATTCACTTGACCTTATGACACTTTTACATATAGGAGGATGCCTTTTTGTTTCTGTAATGCTCCTACAACTTTTCAACGATGCATAATGGCCATATTTTTTGATATGATTGTGGAGGTGTTTATGGATGATTTCTCTGTCTATGACACTACTTTTGATGCTTGCTTATCTAATCTTGAAAGAGTTTTAATGAGATGTGAAGAGACTAACCTTGTGATGAATTGGGAAAAATGTCATTTCATGGTTAATGAAGGAATTGTTCTAATACATCTAGTTTCTAATAGATGAATTGAGGTAGAAAAAGCTAAAATTGAGATAATTGAGAAGATGCCACCTCCTACCTCTATAAAAGAGATTATAAGTTTTATAGGACAAGTTGTTATATATATATATATATATATATATATATGTATATATATATATATATATATATATATATATATATATATATATATATATATATATATAGAAGATGCATCAAGGATTTTTTCTAAAATTGCCAAGACTTTGACTAACCTATTGTTGAAGGATGTAGCCTTCAAGTTTTCCACAGATTTCCCGAAGTCTTTTTGCAGGATAAAACAAGCACTAGTGCCAGTCCCCGTCATGCAATCACCGAATGGGGATCTCCCTTTCGAAATTATGTGTGATGCAAATGACTTTGTCGTGGGCGATGTACTTGGCCAAAGAAGGGACAAGAAGCTTCACGCTATTTACTATGCTAGCAAGACACTTGATGAGGCTCAAATGAACTACACCACAACGGAAAGGAGTTTCTTGCAGTGGTGTTTGCCTTTGAGAAGTTTTGGTCATACCTCATGGGATCTAAGGTAATTGTCTTTACTGACCATGCTGATGTGCGTTACTTGATGCAGAAAAATGACGCAAAACCACGCCTCATTTGTTGGATTTTGTTGCTTCAAGAGTTCAACTTGGAAATTAGAGACAAGAAAGGGGCCGAGAATGTTGTTGTTGATCACCTTTCTAGGCTTCCTCTAGAGCAGATTGAGAAGGCAAAAGAAGGATTGCTTGTTGATGATTCTTTCCAGGATGACTACTTTTTCCAGCTACAACCTTTGCCATCTCTCATGTCACCGAAGAGCTCCTAAACTTCTCAATGGAGGGGATTCCTTGGTATGCTGATTATGTGAACTCCCTGGTTTTCAAAGAGTTGCCACTACTAGAGATTTGTAATTTAACATCGGGTATTACCCGATTTCTTTAAAAAAAAATCGATGTCTATGTTGGTGATGTAAAAAGTCAATAGTTTTTCACATCAGTCATAACCCGATGTCTATAGTATTTATAACATCGTTTATAATTATAAAAAATATATTTTTAATATCTTATAACATCGATTGTGTTTTGTCAACTAATCTTATAACATACAAAGACATCAGGCATTGACTAGTGTTAAAAAATTTGACTTTCAACATCACTCACATTGATCTTGATTTTTTTTAAAGACATCGGTTATTACCCGATGTTAAATGACATATATGTATTTTTTTCGTTATTGCAGCCTCTGCAAGATTTGAACCCACGTCTTTTGTGCTTGAGCACAACGCTCTACCAATTTGAGCTAAGAGGCTTTAAATTTTATCAAATGAGTTTAAGCAAATTCATGACAAGATTTCAGCACACTCACTCAAGTCTAATAATCAATTAGACAATGACTAAAAAGCAAATCCAAGAAAGCCAATGGGCGAAGGGCATTTCCTAGCTTTGACCATAGTTACTCATAGGTCATCGAAAATTCAATCAAAACTATTAAGTCATCAGGTATTTGAATTGAAAAACATTAGAAAACAGATTGATGAACAAACCTGAAATATACTAGTAAATTATTTGTCTGCATGGAACATTATAGTAGCAAAAACATATAGACATGGATGAGCGCAATTGATATTGAGCAAGCCTGCATACCCTTTTGTCCAAAATTCCATGTTTGCTGCTAGCAATCTTTGGCCTGAAGGCAATTGGATTACACTATAAAGTTGCCTCAATTGCTTCTCTCATAGCAACTTCATTTTCTCTAAAGTTTAAGGCCTTGAACAAACATCGATTAATAATCAAATGATTCAAATGAGAAAGCTTAAACTTTATAGTACTGTATATTGACTCATCAAAAGACGCACAATACATTGTTAGCTAGCCAATGCTTCTTTGAAGCATACCAAGCACAAAAGAAGGTTTCGGGTATTGCAGCAACGGTCTGTGATTTGGTTAATTCAATTTCCAATGCTGCAAATACAAAAAATGAAACAAACACATTTCAAGCAGCTAACCAGAAGATGTTAAAAGGATATTAAATGAAATGATTTGATTACAAAAAGGAGAGTAGTTTTTCAGTAATATAATCAAAATCATGGATCTCGGGCTTGGCAAGTTAAGTGGTGTGTGTTAGATGTATTATATGGGCCCAAAGGCCCAATTGTAATTAGGTCATGATGTACACCTATATATAGTTTAATAATAGTGAAGGCAACCCCAACGGCGAATATTCATTCTAACATGGTATCAGGCTTTCTCTAGGGTTTTCTAAAAAGTTGTCATAGACTACCATCGATCCTCTCATCCTTCGTCCTGCCTTCCTGTCGCCGACCACTTCCCTCCTCATCAGCCACCCTCCCTCATCCCTCTGTTGGCTTCTCCGTCCCCTGACAGTTTGCCAACTACCCAGATTCTCCTCATATCTTCTCCTCTACCTAATTCTCCAAGGCCGCCGCTACAAAACCCTCATTTCACTCCACTCTTGCAGTCTCAAATGTCAAGAGCATCATCCCTATTATTTTCGATGTTGAGAAGGGACCGTACACTTTTTGGGCTGAATTGTTTCACATCTCTGCTAAAGCCCACAAGGTGTTAGATCACATCGATTTCACTGTTGCTCGTCCTGCAGATATCGACGATGAGTTGTGGAATCAAGTAGATGACGTATTGTTCCAATGGATCTATGGTACCATCACCCAAGACCTTCTCCTCACGATCTTGGAGGAGAACATGGAAACTCAAGTCGCGTGGACCAAGATCAAGAACATCTTCAACGACAACAAAAACAAGAGGGCCATCTATCTCGAACAAGAATTCTCTAATGCTCGCCTCAAATCATTCTCATCCATCAATAAGCATTGCAAGCATATGAAGGATCTCTCCGATCAACTCAAGAATGTTGGTGTCACTATCTCCAACAATCGTCTTGTTCTTAGGATGATGGCCGATCTACCTCTCGAGTACAACACGGTGGTTGCGCTGAATCAGCACAGTGACCCTCTCCCTGAGTTTGAAAAGACTCGCTCAAAGTTGATTATGGAGGAGTCTTGATAGCATGCATTTATGTAGGCATAATAGGTTACATTTAGCTTAGTTAAGATGCATTTCATGGATGGATTAAGTACAATTAGCATATTTGCTCTCTATGTTAGTGGAGTCAGAATCTACACACTTTTATTGATTATTTCAGGTAATCGTGGATCTGATAATGAGGCAGGAGTTGTTAACGCATTCGATGAGAATGTCTAGTTGATCGGAGAAGCTTACATGAAGATCTCAAGAGGTCTTGAGAAGAAGAAGCGGACCTAAACGAAGAACAAGTCTGCAGAAGTTGTCGCCAGACATGCTAAACTTGTTTTGGACTTTCTGGAGGCCTCGGTTGTCCGATTGACTATTATGAACATGCGTTGGAAATTCTTTCAGAGAACTACAACTTTCCTGTTGACAAGAAGAGCCAGTTCGGGATAGATTTTCCGTGAAAGGCCCCTGGCTGTGGCCGGAGCAACCATGACGCGGCCAATCAATTTGCAGCGGGTTTGGAAGATGCCGCGGCCGCAGCATTTGACGTCTGCGCGTTGTTTTGTTTATGAAAACCCTACTTTTCTTTGTTTGGTTTTTATGGCCGACTAGACTCTTTTATAAGGCTGATTATTAAGTTATTTTTCAGTCACTTCTATTATATTCTTTCATTCATCAGACACTTTAGAGATTTTGAGCGTTGTCTTCCATGAGGAACTAAACTCATCTATTCTGCCAGCAATTTCAAGCTTTATTTGGATTGATTGTGAGTTTCTAATTCTCGTTCCTTATTTCCTATATTTGAATGCTTCAACTTCTTTATGTTTGATTGTCTATTGTTTTATTCTATATAGACCGTGCAACTAATTAGAATCAATTCAATTGCTAAGTTTTTGTAGATTTCTGATTGTGAAGCTTAACCTATATGGCAAACTTGTTCCTTTAGGGCTGATTGAACTAATTGAACAAGTAGGAAGTTGGATGTGTTGTTAAATCCCTCTTTAGGGACTACAAATACCTTGGATAATCTCTGAACTTAAAGCTATCAATTGGGTTAAATCCTTCTTTAGGGACTGTTCGATTGATAAGAGTTTCTATGACTGATTGGACTAGTAACTATGTTAGGTCGGGACAGGGGCATTCATAGGAGACTTAATAGGACGAGAACAAGTTACAAGGATCGCTTCAACCAAATAAAGTGGAAAATTGTACGTAGAATTGCTTCTCCTAATTGTCTAAAACAAATTCATTTACTTTGCTTTCTTTACTCCGCTTCGATAAAAGGCGGAACTTTCACACACAAAACCCTCCAAATTGGTTACTTTGATTGATACTTGAATCAAACGTGAATTATAACTTTCGTTGTGGATCGACCTCTTGCTTATTGTTATACTTTCTATAGGATTGAGTTTTCTTTGGCGGATCAACGACATGTTTTCCCTCCGTCAAATTTGGCGCCGTTGCCGGGGAAATTTATTGATTCTTGTGTGTTTTTGGTGCTGATTTTTGGTGTGGACCACTAACATGGTCTGCACTCGTGCTACTAACATATGTTGAAGGTTAGGTTATTGCAGTGAGATGGAGAGAGTTTTCATCAATACTTTATCAGACTGCAGGAGTACATTAACGATGTTTATTCATGGGGATATCAAGCTAGTATAAGGGAAGTGCTTCTATGCATCTTTGATGGCATGACTCGTGAGATACGGAGTCTTGCTGAGCACATGAGTGATGGAGGTTTATTATATATGGGACTCTCGGAGATGTGGGAATTTTTTGCTACATGGATCATCAATGTGCGCAGAATGAGTCACTTCCTCCAGTATCTCAAATCGCTGAGACCTCTGTTGCACTTCTTGAAGTCATGGTGGAAAATCACATTGAGAAGGTAGAGGAAGATCACACTCCATCTGACGAGATCATCCCTAGTCCCCCCATTGATGAATCTGATCTAGAACCTACGGCTGAGGCTACAGAGCAAGTAAAGGTTGTCTCCTGCACTTGAGAGAATATTGGTGGATATGTGGATCCATTTGACTGCTACTTTGACAAGCCACCAATAGAACTAAATTGGCGGTATTACATACTTCTATGGGTTGTCAAGCTCATGAATACAATAAGTTGAAACGGTTCTTAAATGTATTAATATTTAGTTTCAATTTATTTCTATGTAGTGCATGTTTGTTTGTTAGTTGTGCACAAGAGTTTGACAGGTTGATTAGGGCTTTGACTATGTCTGATTAGTGTCTTGAGCTTCATTATTACGTCGAGCCAACGACTTGAAACAAAGGCGCTTCTCGGGAGGTAACCCAAGGTAAGTTTTTCTTTCTTTTTCCTTTTTCTTTTCCTTCACCCTGATTTTATTTGATTTACTTTTGTTGTCTTTATTGTTTCACTGAGGACAATGAAAACTTTAAGTGCGGGGGAGAGGAATTATGTATATATAGTGCATATAGGAGATCATTTTTAAATTTCCGCATCATGTTTAATTTATGTAATATCATTTTTATTAATTTTTGTTTATTTTTGTAATTAAAAAAATTCAGAAAAAATCCAAAAATAAGCATGCATTGCATACATATGCGTTATTCAAATACCCATTTGGCTTAGTTTGTCCTCTAATTTAAATTTCAAGCATAATCATTTAAATCCCATGAAGTTCTGGATGTTTTGGCCTTGTTTGTACTTGTTTTTCTGGAACATGAGCTAGCGAATATAATTGAGCATGTATGATTGAGCTAAAGTATGATTGAAGTCCTAAAAACATAACCCTATGAGAATGTTTGGCCTTATTTGACTTCTTTTGCTCAATTGTGTGAATTACTCTCCTTGTGGTGCTACTGTAAAGGCTCGGATTTTTAAACCCTAATTTTCGGAAAAAGAAATTAAAAATGAAATTTAATTGAATTTAATTCAGATATTTCAAGGAAACTCGTTCTAAAAAAATATATTAATCGAAATTGAAATTCTTAAAGTGAATTCTGACCCAATTTATTTTACTTTAAAGATTGAATCCGTCTTTCATCTCAGGATTCGAAAATTCCTTCCATCGTCGATATCCTATTCAGTTTTAAATATCTAATCGACTGAGAGAGCGGAATTTGGAAGACCAATCATCGGAAATTCAAATTTCCGACTCAAGACCTCAATTCCGTCCCCTTTCTCCCATCCTTATCCAAATTCAACCTTGGTTCCCACAGTTTGAGAATTGATTTTGAAATTTCCTATCTCTTTCCCTAACTAAGCCAAACATGGTTGATGCACCTAGTAACCGGATCTGCGCATGACACCCATGGGTATGATTCGCGCAAAACAGTGTTGAAAACTATCCACTAGGAAAGAAAGCTTGATCATTGAGTAACCATGTTCATTCATGACACCCATGTTTGCAACTTGCGTCAAAAGATGTTCAAGACTTCATATTAGTAGGTTGAGGTGCTGATAGACCGGGGTCATTCATGACACCCATGTTTGCGCCTCGCTAAGGAAAGCACCAATACAAGAAAAAAAAAGAAAAGAAAAGAAAAGAAAAGTGTCAAATTTTATTTAGTTGTCCTTATTGTGTCCTGCAAGTAATGACATTTCGGTAGATATTTGACGATATGGTGGTCAATGTCTATGAGCTTAGTGCATTTTGGATTGAGTTGAGAGTTGTACCTTAAAGCCTAAACACATGAGTGAAACACATATTTCTAGTGAAGTTGGATGATGTCTACTTCTAAGCTTTGATCACTGGAATACATGCTATGACGTTTGTTTACTTGGCTTATGTTTTCACTTGCTATGATGTTTCTTTTTGATGCGGTTGAAACTTGAAGGGATTTCATGTGGGATGCGCTGATTCATGTTCATTCTATCATTGCTTGAGGACAAGCAAAGGTTAAGTGTGGGGGAGTTTGATAGCATGCATTTAGGTAGGCATAATAGGTTGCATTTAGCTTAGTTAAGATGCATTTCATGGATGGATTAAGTACAATTTGCATATTTGCTCTATATGTTAGTGGAGTCGGAATCTACACACTTTTATTGATTATTTCAGGTAATCGTGGATCCGATGATGAGGCAGGAGTTGTTAACGCTCTAGATGAGAATGTCTAGTTGATCGGAGAAGCTTACATAAAGATCTCAAGAGGTCCTGAGAAGAAGAAGCGGACCTAAACGAAGAACAAGTCTGCAGAAGTTGTCGCCAGACATGCTGAACTTGTTTTGCACTTTCTGGATGCCTCATTTGTCCGATTGACTATTATAACCATGCGTTGGAAAGATCTTTCAGAGAAATACAATTTTTCTGTTGACAAGAAGAGCAAATTCGGGATAGATTTTCCATGAAAGGCCCCTAGCTGCGGCCATAGCAACCATGCCGCGGCCGCGGCCAATCAATTTGCAACGGGTTTGGAAGAAGTCGCGGCCCCAGCATTTGATGTCTGCGCGTCGTTTTGTTTACAAAAACCCTAGTTTTCTTTGTTTGGTTTTTATGGCCGACTAGACTCTTTTATAAGGCCAATTATTAAGTTATTTTTCAATCACTTCTATTCTATTCTTTCATTCATCAGACACTTTAGAGATTTTAAGCGATGTCTTCCATGAGGAACTAAACTCATCTATTCTGACAGCAATTTGAAGCTTTATTTGGATTGATTGTGAGTTTCTAATTCTCGTTCCTTGTTTCCTATATTTGAATGCTTCAACTTCTTTGTGCTTGATTGTCTATTGTTTGATTCTATCTAGCCCGCGCAACTAGTTAGAATCAATTCAATTGCTAAGGTTATGTAGATTCCTGATTGTGAACCTTAACCTAAGTGGCAAACTTGTTCCTTTATGGCCGATTGAACTAATTGAACAAGTAGGAAGTTGGATGTGTTGTTAAATCCCTCTTTAGGGACTACAAATACCTTGGATAATCTCTAAACTTAAAGCTATCAATTGGGTTAAATCCTTCATTAGAGACTGTTCAATTGATAAGGGTTTCTATGACTGATTGGACTAGTAACTATATTTGGTCAGGACAAGGGAACTCATAGGAAACTTAATAGGACGAGAATAAGTTATAAGGATCGCTTCAACCAAATAAAGTGGAAAATTGTAGGTAGAATTGCTTATCCTAATTGTCTAAAACAAATTCATTTACTTTGCTTTCTTTACTTCGCTTCGATAAAAGGCGGAACTTTCAGACACAAACCCCCCCAAATTGGTTACTTTGATTGACACTTGAATCAAACTTGAATTATAACTTTCCCTATGGATCGACCTCTTGCTTATTGTTATACTTGCTATAGGTTTGAGTTTTCCTTGGCGGATCAACGATAGGTTTTCCCTCAGTGAAGTCTCATCTCGCGAACTACAATGCAACTAACCCTATTCCACCGTCGGCTGAAGCACACATCTCTTCTGGTGACTTCGGTATCTCACCCTACATTGATGGGAAATGTGAGATCGAACGATAACGCGGTGGTGCCCCAAGACGTGGTGGTCGTGGTCGCGGAAATCGCAATCAGGGTCATGGTCGGGGCTCCTACCTGTCATGGAACCAGTACTCCCTTGTCGGGTATGGTCCGTCTCCCCATCACCCTACATACTCAGCCTAGCCACATGGAAATTGGAACTCTCCGCCGATTCCTTTCCCATGCCAACTGTTGAACAAAAATGCGCGAATAATCGTACAACACATTTTATTTGATTTTTTAATATTTGAGTTCGACCCTTTTTGGTTATCCTCTTGATTCGAAGTCGTATCGATACTAAGATTTGAATGGTTTTGGTGATTTGGGCTGCACCCGAATTTTAGCGTGTTGCCTACGTATCTCTTGGAAGAGAATCAAGCCTCACGTAGTTCCGAGTGTTTGAGTTTGTGTGTTTTAACATCTTAAAGATTTTCATGCATCATTGGATCGTATTAGGACCCACCTTCTCGGAAGGGTATCCCTAACATAAATCACACTATCATATGCATGAGATTTTCTCGTGTATCACCCGAATAAACTGAGCACACCTTCTCGGAAGGGTTTCCCAACTCAACGGCTATCATTTACACGGAAGATCATGTTTGTTTAATTTAGATTTAATTTTAATCCCATTTTCATTTTGAAAGTGAATTTAGGGATTAGCGACTGTACCCGACATATTTTGAAATTTAATATCGGGTTACCTACGTAGCCGTTTTTACGGCGTCAAGTCTTTACGTAGTTCTTTTAGAAACCAAGTTTGATTTGGTTTTAAAAGTTTGATCGTTTGAGGATCGTGATTGAACTCGACGAGCTCATAGCTTTATGTCAAGCTTCCTACATACCCGTTTGAACGGGATCAAATCTTATGTAGTTCTTTACGAACCAATTTGTTTGTTTTGTTTTGACCTCATATTCATTTAAAGAGAATTTAGAGGCGGCCGACTGTACCCGATATATTTTTAGGATTTAATATCGGGTTACCTACGTAGCCGTTTTTACGGCTTCAAGCCTTTACGTAGTTCTACCTGAACCGGTTTTATTTTTATTTGGCGATTGAACTCGACAACCATTGACTTTGTATCGAGTGTCCTACGTATCTCTTAGAAGAGAATCAAATCACCCGTAGTTCTAAACGAACTGATTTAATTTTTATTTGATGATTGAACCCGACGAGCTTTTTGCTTTATGTCGAGCTACCTACGTACCCGTTTGGACGGGATCAAATCTTGCGTAGTTCTGTAACGAACCAATTTAAGTTGTTTGGTTTTGACCTCATATTCATTTAAAGAGAATTTAGAGGCAGACGACTGAATCCGCTATATGTTGAATTTTAATATCGAATTTCCTACGTAACTCATAAAAGAGTATCAAGTCTTTATGTAGTTCTTTATGAACTGATTTGATTTGTTTTGACCTCATATTAATTTAGAAGTGAATTTAGAGGCAGACGACTGTACCCGATATATTTTTGAGATTTAATATCAGGCTACCTACGTAACCGATTTTACGGTGTCAAGTCTTTACGTAGTTCTGTTTAACCGATTTAATTTTTACTTCGGTTTGGTGATTGAACTCGACGAGCTTTTAGCTTTGTATCGAGCTTCCTACGTACTCGGTTGAACGAGATCAAATAAGTCGTAGTTCATTTAATGAGAAACCAAATTTATATTTGGTAAAACTTGATTTGAGGTTTTGACTCCGTTTTTGTTGAAGCCGGTTTGAGATTGACCCACTAGAATTAATTGGCAAAGAATATTTGACGAGCTTAATTTTATATTTTGATCAAACTCGAATTCTTAATTTGTGCCACTTATAATTCATTTATTTTAGTGGGTAGGTTTTGTAATTAAACAAAAAAATTTCTCAAAATCTTCCAAGCATGTACGTTCCAAGCCTTA
The DNA here is from genome assembly GCA_037127255.1 of Persicaria tinctoria. Taxonomy (NCBI): domain Eukaryota; kingdom Viridiplantae; phylum Streptophyta; class Magnoliopsida; order Caryophyllales; family Polygonaceae; genus Persicaria; species Persicaria tinctoria. The sequence continues at coordinate 46,996,173 of JBANSL010000006.1, read as the reverse complement.
AGGACCTAAGGTAGGTACGTTATTCTTTCATTCTTTTTTACTTAAAAGAAAGAAAGAAATGCAAATCCCCCTTTTTTTTAGCAGGCTGGCCCGAGTCTTTCAGATTGGAGCCCAATTGATTTTAGTCAATTTTTTTCAATCAACTGAGCCCAATTCATTTTCTTCAACCCCTCTTTATCGTTTAGCCGATGAGTGATGAACCAGCAGCCTCCATTTCCACAAACCGTGCTCGATTTTATTTCCTTTTTTGCATTCGACGTTGTTGGCAAGAGAAGTGCACCCTCACAGCCTCGCAATGGAGAGCACAGGAAAGCGGAGGTTATCGACCGACACACTTCACAATCCTTGCACATCCGACGCTTTTGCAAATTGAAGAACTGGACGGCTGTGCAGCGAGGCGTTCTTCGAAGAACAAAAACGAAGGCCGGCTCTCGAGAAGAAGAAGTTCAGGTTTGTTCTCCTCCTTTTCCTTGCAATTTGTCCTTAATTTTACCCGATTTGGATGGTTTGGGTTTTTGGAGGAAATTAGGGTTAATTTTGATTTGTTATTTGGGGATTTTTGATTTGGACAATCGGAAACGAAAGAGAGGGCAAGGAAGCAACGCGAGGACTGTAGCCGGTAGGTGGTGGCCATGAAAGGCGATCCAAGACCGCAATTTGAGCGCGGCTGATTTCAACCCGAGGACACTAGATTTAGGTACGTTCTAGTATTTTTTTTTTCCTTTGAGAATATCATCCCGAATTTCTGTTTGGCTTGACGTCAGATTTTGAGTTTGCTTTGCTTCTACTGCTAATTGGGTATTTGATTTTTTTCTTGACCGTATTTGAAATCTCTGAAGCATTTAGGAGTGAGCCAAAGAAGAAAGCTTCCAACTCAATATGTTAACTTCCTTAACCGCTGTAAACTCAAACTTCAAATTAGGTTCAGCAACTTAATTGCTTTTGCCCCAATTTAATTTGATCAATTCTTTTCCTTGAAAACTTGATGCCTCTCTACTAAAGTTTCTGTCAGAGATATGAGATTTCAATTGGCATGATTTTGTGTTGTTGCCCTAGATATTTGTCCCATATTCAGTTTCATTTGTGATTTTCCCATGGAATTCGGCAATTCATTGCTTTTGAATTCCGAGCAGAATCCGGCAGCCTTTCGGCTTGATTTTGGATAGTTTGGAGGCTCCAAAACCTTTACCACTTGCGTAAAGCATGAAAGCTTTGCAAGGGGGGTTTTAAGAGCCCAATTCAGCAACAATTTGACATAATTTGGAGGTAGTTTAGTGGCGCCGAAACCAGGCCACTTGCGTAAAGCATGAAAGCTTTGCAAGGGGGGTCTCGAAAGCCATCAGATCTACCTTGTCTTCTTCTTGGCTGCTGTAACTTTGTTGTTGGATTTGCTTGCTGATATGTGTGTTTTTGTGTTGTAGGCAATTGGCCAGGAGCAGGAAAAAGCAAGGAGGGAGTAGCAACTGCTCTTTTGTTTTGCAGTTCAATGCCAAAAGGAAGAAAGAGGAAGAAAAACCAGCCGGAGAGCATTAGCAGGAAGGAGCCAGTTGCCTTTTATAGAAGAGATGGATGGAGGAAGTTAATTAAAACTCCCTTCATCCCACGTACTGCAGTTTTACTTTACTCTGTTAACTGCAATGTAAAGCAGTTACAACTGCTAGTTGATGGGCTAATTGGGCCTTTTTATATGTTTTAGGCATGAACCTGATTTGTTAGATCCATTTCCGACTTTTATGAAATTTAATAAAATCATCACTTTTCTCGAAATCACGAATTCATTTAATTCGCAAAAATTTACCCTCCAACAGTTGCCCCCCGAACTTTGTGCGTGTGAGACATCGAACACGTTCAAAGTTCGTTTTTTTTTTGCTACTTATTCACCATGTTTGTCTCAAGCGGACCTTGCTTAAGAAAGCTTTCCATTTGATTTGTAATCCGAAGAAAAGTGCAACTTGTATTGTTGTTTTGATGAAAATTGATCACAAAGAAAGCAATCCTACTTGGAATTTGATTAGGACATTTGAGAGGTAATCTGGTATGGGTATGTGAGAGGCGGAATGATTTTTCCTACGCTATTTTTTTTCTTCTAGCTTTTCAACCAGTCTGGCTTTTGAGCTTTCGAACCGATTGAATTTTTGGCTTGAGTAAATTTTGGCTTTGACTTTTTGCCGATTTGATTTTTGGCTTTTGGATAATTTGGTTTTTGGCTTTTGGTCGGAGATTTTCGAGTTTAAGCTAAACTTGGATTTGAAGGTTTTCTTGTGAGGGACAAGAATTTGATTTTGACGAATTGGTGTCGTGGGCTTAATCTTTTGTCTTTTGACCGATTTTATTTTGATTTTCGATCGTAGACTAAATTTGGTTTTGACGACTTGGTGTCGTAGCTTTGAGTTTTTGTAACCTTTGTGGTTAAAGCTTTGTGATCAAAACATCATATGAGATGATTTTGAAATATCATACCTATACCATTTGAAGCCGAGACATTTGGTGGCTTTTTTTTCTTTGAGTTTGGTTTTGAGTTTGGGGGCTTTGAATGACCATACATATATAGATGATGTAGGCCAATTTCTGTTTGAGAGGGTTTGAAGGGTCCTGAGAGGCTTAGGCCTTTTTAGCTTTGGGAGAAAAGAAAACATTGACTATTCGATTAGTCAAGTTTTGAAGCAACTTGGTTTAGGGTTCCTTGGAAGGAAGATTTGATTTGAGAGACTTGAATTGACTACCACATTTGGACGTGATGATCAAAGTCGGAAACTTTAGGCAGGAGCCTTTTGTTTGTTTCTCTTTGTAAGAATATCTTTGATAGATAATTTCTTTCTTCTTCTCTCTTTTCTTTTGCCTCAGTTCTAGTAAAAGCACAAAATGTGCAAGTCTTTGGACTATACTTGGTTTTTCCCCTTGCAGTCGATACAACATTCATATGACTACGTAAGTAGAGGACTTGGCTTCTTTTTCTTCTTTGTTGAGAAAAGAAGATGTTTTGTTTGTTTTTTTTTGTGGCTGCACCTAGCACTTTGACTAGCTAGACTGCCTACGTACCCCCTTTATGAGGGATCAAGCCGTTCGTAGTTCTTTGTGAACCCTTCTTCATGTAGGCTTCCGGGTTGTTTGATTTTCGGACTAATTTCAAGTCCTTTTTTTTTTACATGCATCACTCGAGTTACTTTAGCACACCTTCTAGGAAAGGTTTCCCAAAAACTCGACTATCATTTGCATACCGGGATTTTTTTCCTTTTTTTTTTACCGCATCATTCAGATCACTCGGGCCCACCTTCTAGGAAGGGTTTCCCGAATAATCTGATTATCATATGCGAACCCAGAAGAAATTTTTTTTTTTCTGCACTACTGAATCTGACATATTATTTTTTTTCTATGTCAAATTTCCTACGTACCCCTTGTTGGGGATCAAGTCTTAACGTAGTTCTAGGCATAACTATTTTTTTCCCGCCTTGGAGACTACTGGGTCATTTTGACACTCTTACTTGGCTTTAGGTGTCCATGATTTGGTTGAGCTTATGGACGAGAACTTTTGACTGTCTCTTCCGGAGCTCTTGCTTTTAGTCCTTTTCATTTGGACTTTCTTCCTTTTAGGCTCGTCAACTTTTCCGAGCCTTTCGAATACCGGAGCTTTAGATTCTCCACTTGTCAAGGCTGAATTAAGCCTTTGAAACACTGAAGGTTTATATTCTTCACTTGTCGAAGCCATCTCAAGCCTTTGAAACACTGAAGATTTGGATACTTCATTTGTTGAGGTTAGCTTGAGTCTTTCAAATACAGAAGATTTCGGTGCTTCACATGTAGAGGCTAGATCAAGCCTTTAAAACACCGAAGATTTAGGAGTTCCACATAAAGCCGTCTCGAGCCTTTCAAATGCGGGCACTCTAGGCTCTATCACACTTGCAGTTAGAACACCCTCTTCGTATGAGATTTGGAAATTTTTGACACAAGCCTCATCGACATGTTTTTGTGGAGCTTTACCCTTGAAAGAGGGTTTTAGCTTTTGCAGTTGAAAGTTATTCTTCTTGTGCGTTTTTGAAGCTTGACCGAAGCTTGATTTCTTTCCCTTTGATTTCTCTCTTGATTTTGAGGAGAGAAATTGTTTCTTGGAGTGAAGAGTAATCTTTTTAACTCCTGCTTCATTTTCGTCCATGTCATTGGTCCATGAGACCATACAACATTGAGCGATGTCTTTTTCATTCAAGCACTCTTCTTTTGAAGTGTCATCTTTCACCAACGCTTTGAGAGGCAATGAAACCGTGGGGCTGCCCCCAGCTTCAATAGCCATAGCAGATGTTTTTTCTGTTTGAGAAGACACTTGGAGTGAGTGAGTGGACTCTGCAACGTCTACCACTGAAATGGTATTTGCTGAAGCTGCTTGAGTTGAGGATGCTGCCCCCTCGATTTCAATTTCTCCTTTGTTAATCATCTCCTCTATGATGTCTTTGAAGACGTAGCAATCTTTGATTGGATGACTAACGAGTTGATGATACGAGCAGTATTTTGGATCACTCGTTTTGTCAACCTCTTTTGGCCTTTTCGGCTCCGGGAGTGTTAAAAGTCTAGCACTCATCAATTCATCAAATATCCCTTGTACATCATCATCGTCAAAAGGATATTTCTTTTGCCTTCTTTCATGGCAGGTGAGTCTCTTGGATGGCTCCTTGGTTTTCTCTTTTATTTGAGCTTTGGAACCATTCTTGTTAACGAGTTCTCGATCATGTTTGACGAAAGTCACCATGGACTCATCTTCATCTTGTACCTCATAGTCATCAGTTGTGTTAGCCTCACTATCTTGAGGCATGTTGGATCCTCGTGCTAGTTGTTTTTCAACATTACACGCTTTAGATACCAACTCATTAAATGAACGAGGTTCGACACTTCCAACATGTACCACTAATTCCGGTATTAAGTTGTTGGTGCACATTTGAATGCACGCTTGTTCACTTAATTTCTCATGGCATTGGAGTCTTATACTCCTCCACCTAGCGATGAAGTCGTTCGCGAGCTCGTTAGGCCTTTGATAGGTGTTTGCGAGATCTAGAATGGAAACTCTCGCTTTCGAGCTCACAAACTGAGCTAGGAACTCTCTTTGTAGATCGTCCCATGTTTGAATCGACCCTGGTTGAAGTTGAGTGTACCAAGTGAATGCCGATCCTTTCAAAGATTGGACAAATTGCCTAATTAATAAGGCGTCATTTAAGGCAGTTTCACCACAAGCAGAATAAAACTGAGCTAGGTGCTCGTGGGGTGAACCGTGAAGGCCATCGAACTTTTCAAAGCTCGGTCTTTGGTAGCCCGGGGGAAATGGCATCGAATCATAGCGTGCTGGATATGGCTTTCTATATCCAAACACTTTTAGATTTTGTGATGCATAAGCTTCTTTTATCCCTTGAGCGATCATCTCTTTGATTTCTTGTGGAGTGATCGATGTGCTACCGCTTGACCCTTCACCATTTGGCCTTGATTGCTCTTGTCTATTTGCTTGAGCTTGAAGATTGATTTGAGCGAGGAGTGATGCAATTTGGGCATCTTTCTCATCAAGCTTTCTTTGCAACTCTTGAAGCTGCTCTTCGACACTTTGTGTGCTGGTAGCCAGTACCAGCATCACATTTGGTCTGTCTTGTGAGGTTTTTGCTTGAGATTCAACCATTGAATTATTTGAACTTGTTGACTTCAACCGGTCTTCATCTCTTGCATCCTCTTTGGAGACATGACATGTTTCTTGAACCTTCTTGCTCTTCTTGGATATTAAATGTTTAACCTTCATGGCTATGGGTGTCTTCTTGGCAATGGAGACGGCTTGTGCGGAAGTTGCGATTGCCCCCTCATTCGTTTTGACACGAATGATGGGCCTTTGAGTGACCTCAATAGTTGGCTTTGTGCCGTTGTAACCACCCTCTTGCATTTTGAGCTTGTTGCAGTTAGGGTGGTTGTTGAACTTGTTGTCGCTGAGTCGGGTGATCTTGAGCTTCCTGCCCCCGTGGCTTTGAAGGGCTTCAGGCTTCATGCCCCCATCCCTTGAGAGCGTTGCAGGAGACTTCGACACCCACTTGATGACAGTCTTGTTCTCTAAAGGTTGAAGAGCCCCAAAGATGTTGTTGACCGGGATCGTTGAAGACATCGAGTCCCGGGTGATGTCACAGTGAGCTTCGAATGATCTTTTCTTGATCCAGCAGCCTCCTTTGATGATGAAGGTTGCTGGAAGCTCGTTGAAGTTGACAATCACTTTTGGTGCCATTTGTACCTTTCAAAAAGATATAACCGTGTATTAGTATAAATACAACTAAGAGATGAAAAGGCAAAAAGGGTCCCACTGGGCGTGCCAAAAATATGTTGGACAAAAATGCGCGAATAATCGTACAACACATTTTATTTGATTTTTTAATATTTGAGTTCGACCCCTTTTGGTTATCCTCTTGATTCGAAGTCGTATCGATACTAAGATTTGAATGGTTTTGGTGATTTGGGCTGCACCCGAATTTTAGCGGGTTGCCTACGTATCTCTTGGAAGAGAATCAAGCCTCACGTAGTTCCGAGTGTTTGAGTTTGTGTGTTTTAACATCTTAAAGATTTTCATGCATCATTGGATCGTATTGGAACCCACCTTCTCGGAAGGGTAGCCCTAACATAAATCACACTATCATATGCATGAGATTTTCTCGTGTATCACCCGAATCAACTGAGCACACCTTCTCGGAAGGGTTTCCCAACTCAACGGCTATCATTTACACGGAAGATCATGTTTGTTTAATTTAGATTTAATTTTAACCCCATTTTTATTTTGAAAGTGAATTTAGGGATTAGCGACTGTACCCGACATATTTTGAAATTTAATATCGGGTTACCTACGTAGCCGTTTTTACGACGTCAAGTCTTTACGTAGTTCTTTTAGAAACCAAGTTTGATTTGGTTTTAAAAGTTTGATCGTTTGAGGATCGTGATTGAACTCGACGAGCTCATAGCTTTATGTCAAGCTTCCCACATACCCGTTTGAACGGGATCAAATCTTATGTAGTTCTTTACGAACCAATTTGTTTGTTTTGTTTTGACCTCATATTCATTTAAAGAGAATTTAGAGGCGACCGACTGTACCCGATATATTTTTAGGATTTAATAACGGGTTACCTACGTAGCCGTTTTTACGGCGTCAAGCCTTTACGTAGTTCTACCTGAACCGGTTTTATTTTTATTTGGCGATTGAACTCGACAACCATTGACTTTGTATCGAGTGTCCTACGTATCTCTTAGAAGAGAATCAAATCAGCCGTAGTTCTAAACGAACTGATTTAATTTTTATTTGATGATTGAACCCGATGAGCTTTTTGCTTTATGTCGAGCTACCTACGTACCCGTTTGGACGGGATCAAATCTTGCGTAGTTCTGTAACGAACCAATTTAAGTTGTTTGGTTTTGACCTCATATTCATTTAAAGAGAATTTAGAGGCAGACGACTGAATCCGCTATATGTTGAATTTTAATATCGAATTTCCTACGTAACTCATAAAAGAGTATCAAGTCTTTACGTAGTTCTTTATGAACTAATTTGATTTGTTTTGACCTCATATTCATCTAGAAGTGAATTTAGAGGCAGACGACTATACCCGATATATTTTTGAGATTTAATATCAGGCTACCTACGTAACCGATTTTACGGTGTTAAGTCTTTACGTAGTTCTGTTTAACCGATTTAATTTTTACTTCGGTTTGGTGATTGAACTCGACGAGCTTTTAGCTTTGTATCGAGCTTCCTACGTACTCGGTTGAATGAGATCAAATCAGCCGTAGTTCATTTAATGAGAAACCAAATTTATATTTGGTAAAACTTGATTTGAGGTTTTGACTCCGTTTTTGTTGAAGCCGGTTTGAGATTGACCCACTAGAATTAATTGGCAAAGAATATTTGACGAGCTTAATTTTATATTTTGATCAAACTCGAATTCTTAATTTGTGCCAATTATAATTCATTTATTTTAGTGGGTAGGTTTTGTAATTAAACAAAAAAATTTCTCAAAATCTTCCAAGCATGTACGTTCCAAGCCTTAAGGACCTAAGGTAGGTACGTTATTCTTTCATTCTTTTTTACTTAAAAGAAAGAAAGAAATGCAAATCCGCTTTTTTTTAGCAGCCTGGCCCGAGTCTTTCAGATTGGAGCCCAATTGATTTTAGTCAATTTTTTTCAATCAACTGAGCCCAATTCATTTTCTTCAACCCCTCTTTATCGTTTAGCCGATGAGTGATGAACCAGCAGCCTCCATTTCCACATACCGTGCTCGATTTTATTTCCTTTTTTGCATTCGACGTTGTTGGCAAGAGAAGTGCACCCTCACATCCTCGCAATGGAGAGCCCAGGAAAGCGGAGGTTATCGACCGACACACTTCACAATCCTTGCACATCCGACGCTTTTGCAAATTGAAGAACTGGACGGCTGTGCAGCGAGGCGTTCTTCGAAGAACAAAAACGAAGGCCAGCTCTCGAGAAGAAGAAGTTCAGGTTTGTTCTCCTCCTTTTCCTTGCAATTTGTCCTTAATTTTACCCGATTTGGATGGTTTGGGTTTTTGGAGGAAATTAGGGTTAATTTGGATTTGTTATTTGGGGATTTTTGATTTGGACAATCGGAAACGAAAGAGAGGGCAAGGAAGAAACGCGAGGACTGTAGCCGGTAAGTGGTGGCCATGAAAGGCGATCCGGGACCGCAATTTGAGCGCGGCTGATTTCAACCCGAGGACACTAGATTTAGGTACGTTCTAGTATTTTTTTTTTGCTTTGAGAATCTCATCCCGAATTTCTGTTTGGCTTGACGTCAGATTTTGAGTTTGCTTTGCTTCTACTGCTAATTGGGTATTTGATTTTTTTCTTGACCGTATTTGAAATCTCTGAAGCATTTAGGAGTGAGCCAGAGAAGAAAGCTTCCAACTCAATATGTTAACTTCCTTAACCACTGTAAACTCAAACTTCAAATTAGGTTCAGCAACTTAATTGCTTTTGCCCCAATTTAATTTGATCAATTCTTTTCCTTGAAAACTTGATGCCTCCCTACTGAAGTTTCTGTCAGAGATATGAGATTTCAATTGGCATGATTTTGTGTTGTTGCCCTAGATATTTGTCCCATATTCAGTTTCATTTGTGATTTTCCCATGGAATTCGGCAATTCATTGCTTTTGAATTCCGAGCAGAATCCGGCAGCCTTTCGGCTTGATTTTGGATAGTTTGGAGGCTCCAAAACCTTTACCACTTGCGTAAAGCATGAAAGCTTTGCAAGGGGGGTTTTAAGAGCCCAATTCAGCAACAATTTGACATAATTTGGAGGTAGTTTAGTGGCGCCGAAACCAGGCCACTTGCGTAAAGCATGAAAGCTTTGCAAGGGGGGTCTCGAAAGCCATCAGATCTACCTTGTCTTCTTCTTGGCTGCTGTAACTTTGTTGTTGGATTTGCTTGCTGATGTGTGTGTTTTTGTGTTGTAGGCAATTGGCCAGGAGCAGGAAAAAGCAAGGAGGGAGTAGCAACTGCTCTTTTGTTTTGCAGTTCAATGCCAAAAGGAAGAAAGAGGAAGAAAAAACAGCCGGAGAGCATTAGCAGGAAGGAGCCAGTTGCCTTTTATAGAAGAGATGGATGGAGGAAGTTAATTAAAACTCCCTTCATCCCACGTACTGCAGTTTTACTTTACTCTGTTAACTGCAATGTAAAGCAGTTACAACTGCTAGTTGATGGGCTAATTGGGCCTTTTTATATGTTTTAGGCATGAACCCGATTTGTAAGATCCATTTCCGACTTTTATGAAATTTGATAAAATCATCACTTTTCTCGATATATAAAGAATGTGACGACTTTGCTTATGAAATCACGAATTCATTTAATTCGCAAAAATTTACCCTCCAACACCAATAGAGGCTGCTTGACCCATCTTCCCGTCATCCAATTCATGGCCTAGCTGCAGGATCTTCGATACCTTATGGTCACCAACTTACTGACATGGCCCATTCCTTCAACAACATGAGCTTGTTCCATCCGTATCTAAATTGGTATATGGACAGTGGTGCCACATCGCACATGTCACATAACTCAGGTATTCTCCCTTCTCCTGCTTCTAAGTGCCTCTCTACATCTATTATTGTCGACAATGGTGCAAGCATTCCTACTTTGGGTCTTGGAAAAACCACCTTACATACCCCAACTACCCAACTTAGCCTAAACAACGTTCTTATTTCACACAAATTAATAAAGAACATTGTTTACATTCGTCGCCTCACCACTGACAATAATGTTTCCATTGAGTTTGATCGCTTTGGTTTTTCTGTGAAGGATTTTCAAACCGAGACCCCACTCATGAGATGTAATAGCACTGACAAGCTTTATCACGTCACCTCAGATATCCATCATGTCACCTGCCCTACATCCGCCAATCTCTCCATGGTTGCTCGTACAACGTCTCTCTAGCATGCTCGTCTTGGCCACCCAGGCTCTCTTGGTTTCGAGTCGATTAGATCTAGGTTTCTTAATTGCAATAAAGGGTCAAACTCCACTAGTTGTCCTGCGTGTCAACTTGGCAAACATTCTAGATTGTTGTTTGTTAGTTCTCCTAATCATGTTTTTGCTCCTTTTGAAATTATTCGTGGTGATTTGTGGACTTCACCCGTTGTTAGTCATGATGGTTTCCGTTATGTGCTTGTGTTGTTGGATGCTTTTTCTCATTATCTTTGGGTTTTTCCCCTCAAATATAAATCAGAGGTGTTATCTCACTTCATTGCATTCCATAAATATGTGACCACTCAATTCAAGTGTTCCATTAAGTCTTTTCAATGCGATATGAGTGATGAATTCAACAATAATGACCTCAAATCATTTTTGTCTACTCATGACATTCAGTTTCGCTTCTCTTTCCCCCACACGTCCTCCTAAAATGGAAAAGCGGAGCGAAGCATCCACTCCCTCACAAATTCTATGCGAACTCTCTTTATCCATGGCCATATCCCCTTGATATATTGGCCCTATTCTTGTGAGACAGCATGCTATCTTCTTAACATCACTCTGTCTATAAACATCTGAAACAGGTGCCCGACTGAAGGCCTATTTCGCCCCTCACCCATCTACAACCATCTTCTCCACCAACTCATCCTCTTCTTTAGTCCCCCCACATCCCCACCCAACTCATCCACTTCTGATGTCTATCCTACCCAACACTTTCTCCACCAACTATATCCTTCTTCTCCTCCTAATGCTATTACATCTCATGCTCGTACCCCCAATCTTCCTCCACCTTAATCTGCCGATCCCATCATGCCTTAAGTAGCTACCACCCTACCACCACCAGCCACCGTCCCGTTATCCAACCCTCCCCAACCGGACAACCAAATCCAAACTCGTAGCAAGAGTGGCATCTTCCACCCAAAACAAATCTTTTACCTCTCCATATCTCATATATCTCCCTATCTCCCACAAAACGGCCTCCTTAGACCCAAATTGAAATGCCGCCATGCTTGATAAATATCAGGCTCTTGTTAGCAACAATACTTGGACCTTGCTTCCTAGGCTGGTGGGGATCAATATTGTGCCATGTATGTGGCTCTTCCGACACAAGTTCCGTTTTGACAACACTCTTGAGCGCTATAAGGCGCGATTGGTTGCTAATGGAAACTCCCAACAGGTTTGAGTGGACTGTGATGATACTTTTAGTCTAGTGGTCAAACCGGCTACAATCCGTACTATCTTGCATCTTGCTGTCTCCAGGAACTTGCCCATTCATCAGTTGGGCGTGAAGAACGCGTTCCTACATGGTCATCTAAATGAGACCGTATACATGTTTTAGCCGCCTGGGTTTGTTGACATGACCAAACTAGGTCATGTCTGCCTCTTGAAGAAGTCTCTATATGGCCTTAAACAGGCACCTCGCGCTTGGTACCTTTGCTTTTCTACTTATCTATTACAACTTGGCTTCGTTAGTAGCAAGAGTGACTCATCTCTATTTGTGTTTCACCGAGGTAATCAGCTAGCATATCTCTTGTTATATGTTGATGATATCATACTTACTGCATCTAAAGAGACTCTTCGGGTTGCCATTATTACCCAACTCCGCAAGGAGTTTGCTATGACTGATCTTGGGCCTCTTAGTTTCTTTTTAGGAGTCACTCCATCTCATTCTGCATCCGGCTTGTTTCTCTCCCAAGAGAAATATGCGAAGGAGATTTTTGCCAAGGCCAATATGGCTAATTGCAAGCCTTTTGCAATTCTGCCTATTTATGCATGACCCTAAAGAGTCTCGTTTTGTTGCTCTCAAGCGCATTATTAGGTACATTCAAGGTACTACTGCTCTTGGCATCACTATTACCCCATCAACTTCACTTGTTGCTATGGTTGCATACACAGATGCTGATTGGGCTGATTGTCTGGACACTAGAAGGCCTATGTCGAGATATTGTGTATTCCTCAACGACTCACTTGTCTCTTGGTCATCAAAGAGACAACATTTTGTCTCCGGCTCTAGTGTTGACGCGGAGTATCGTGGTGTTGCCAATGTCGTCGTTGAGTGCTCCTTGCTTCGCAACTTATTGCTTGAGCTCCACTATCCGCTCAGTCAAGCGTCTATTGTGTATACAAAAAACGCCTGTGCTACTTACCTTGCTCACAACCCGATTCATCATCATAGAACCAAGCATGTTGAGATTGACATCCACTTCGTTCGTGAGAAGGTTGCCATGGGTCATGTGCGTGTCTTACATGTGACGTCCCCATTTCAGTATGCTGATATCTTCACCAAGGGTTGGCCTCGCAGTGTTTCTAGAATTTAGATCCAGTCTCACTATCCGTTGTCCTCATGTTTCGACTGAGATGGTATGTTAGATGTAATATATTATCCCAAAAGCCCAATTGTAATTAGGTCATGATGTACACCTATATATAGTCTAATAATAGCGAAGGCAACCCTAACGTGGATTATTCATTCTAACAATGTGCTCCCCCTCCAGGTTGCATTAAGTTAAATTTTGATGGGTCAAAGAGACTTTCAGGGGATGTTATGTATATGTTTGGTTTTGTCTTCCGTAATTCGAATGATGAGGTTGTTTCAGTTGGGGATGGCTCATGCGATGAAACTTTTGTGGTTTTTTTTTGGAAGCTTTAATGCTTCGTAAAGAGTTCTTTCATGCCAACGATCTTGGGATTTCACACCTTTTGATTGAGGGCGCTAATCTTGTCATGATTAATGCGATTTTTGGAGTTTGGATGTGTTCTTGACAGATCGAGCTCGATCCTACAAACAGATACTAAGACTCTACTATAACTTATTTCAAGTCAATGCTTGTTTGTGGGAAAACATGCCAAATATGATAAATGCAGCAAGCATAAACAAGCATATGATCATCAAGAACAGGCCATCACAGGGCACTATTTCATCAGTAAATCAGAGAATAAAAAATGGCTTGTCATAGCCTTCATTCATGCGGCTGCAATCCCCAAAACCCTACTTATTGGGAAGGGAGAATGCTAGCTTATATAGTAGGGTAACACACCAACATATGCCTTGCACATGAGAAACCAAAGGAGGACAAAAGTCCTTATTACAGAAGACGACAAAGAGTACTGAAAAACTAAAGGAAATACAGCTGGAATGCAGCTCACATTCAGCTAAGGCAAAATGCAGGAAAGAAGAAGATTATGGTGAAACCATATAATCTTCATATTCCCCCTTCAAGTTGAGCTTGATGAGAAACCAACAAGTCCCAACTTGAGAGAAAGGAAAACATGTTGCTTTTCACCAAGAGGCTTTGTAAGGACATCTGCAATTTGAATGCCAGTTCGAACATGTTGAGGGAGCACAAAGCCTTCTTGCGGCTTCTCTCTAACATAATGACAGTCAATTTTGAGGTGCTTGGTCCTCTCATGAAATATAGGGTTCTCAGCAATATGGATAGCAGATTTGTTGTCACAAAATAGAGGAATAGGCCTTGGAACAGAAATGTGCAATCTCTGCATAACTCCTTCAACACATATCAATTCACTAGTATTGGTGGACATGCTCATGTATTCAACTTCTGCTGATGATTTAGAAATAGTAACTTGCTTCTTTGTCTTCCAAGAAACAAGTGAATGCCCAAAAAATACACAATAGCATGTTAAAGACTTGCACTGAACCGGCATATCCCCCAGTCAGCATCACAAAAAGCAGTGAGATTTGCAGCAGCATGTTTGGAATAAGAAAGACCAACTGAAATGGTCCCTTTTAAGTATCTCACCACATGAAGGGAAGCATCATAATGTGGTTGTCTTGGTTCAACCATAAATTGACTCAGATGTTGCACATCATAAGAAATATGTGGTCTAGAAAGATTAAGAAATAACAACCTGCCCACAAGCCTTCTATATGTGTCTGGTTCAGTTAATAAAGCACCTGAATCAACATACAATTTCAAGCCTCTTGTTAGAGGAAATAATGCTGCTTTACAATCTGTCATCCCACAATCATCCAGAATATAAAGGATGTACTTTTTCTGATGTAATAAAGTGTCATTGTTATAATGAAGGATTTCTAATCCCAAAAAATATCTTACCTTGCCAAGATCCTTGATAGTGAAAGCCTGGTGCAATGCATCCTTGGTATTTCGTATCACATATTCATCATCACCTGTGAGTAACTGTTGTGAGCCTCAATTGCCATGTTTTACACTTACTTTTATAACGATTTCTGCATTCATTCCATACATTTGGGTTAGAATAGTACATAATCTGTGTAGTTTACACTTATTTTCTAATTATGGAGATCTACACAAGTTTTGGTTATATTTCGCAGAAATCGGACGCACTTTGGAGCTTAAAGGAAACTCATGGAGAAGCTAAGAATGGTGCAGCTGGAGAAAAGACCATTTTTCACCATTCTACGTTCTGAATCAAGCTCTGATGTCTTCATGAGAGTTGTAGCCCTCGGAAAGAGCTTTCCAACGCATGGTCATATGCGTCAATCCGACGAACAAGGACTCGGGAAAGTGCGTTTTAAGAACAGAGAAGAAAGCTGAGAGATTTACTCGATATCGAGTACTTTTACTCGAGATCGACCAAAAATGTCCAAGGAGTGCCTGGTCGAGGAGGAGCTGATCGAGAAGCCGAAGGCGAAGACATGCCGGGTTATACTCTACTCGAGATCGAGGAACCCGGAAGCCGGCACCCGAACCATGTCGAGAAGGGTTGCTCCACAACCCCAGAAGACCAAGACGATGAAGCCAAGTTACTCGAGATCGAGGACCTTTCCTCGAGATCGAATACACCTGCGAGCCAGAGTCCGAGCCTGTCGAGCACCAACTAGTCGAGGCGCTGAGTGTAAAGGCTCGGATTTTCAAATCCTAATTTTTTGAAAAAAGAGAATTAAAAATGAAATTAAATCGGTTTTAAAACTCGTTTAGCGAATTCCGACCGGAAAATAAATTTAACCAACAATTTTCGTCCTTTTTCCACAGAAATTCAAAATAATTATCGGTTGGCGATATCCTTGTCGATTTTAAAACTCTAATTGATCGAGAGAGCGAGAGTCGGAAAAACTAACATTTGAAAACTAATTGCGGAATTTATTTCCGGGTATTATTTTTAACTCTTAACCATTTCAACACTCAACCCTCCCACCTAATCTTTCCCAACCTTACCCTGCAGCTGAACCCATTCCTCCCCTCTCCCTATAATTCTAGCTGCAAGGACCGATCTCCTCACACACAAGCCCCTTCCCTCCCACACTCATCCATCATTCTGCCCTCCTGCATTTCCAGCAACATCACCATCACCCACCGTCACCTCTCGTTCCCTCCGATGAACACCACCGATTCTTCTTCCTCCTCGTCCCTCATTGCTTCTTGAAGGGTAGTTGCAGAAGCTTCACCCCCACCTCCCTCGACACCTCCAGCAGCACCGAGGCAACACCGAAGGCCCCAACGCCACCACCGAGCCACCGAGGTTCCATCGCCCCGATCCGTTCTCGAACTAAACTTCTGGTAAGCCGTTCTCACTCGTTTTCAATCGGAATCGCCCTCGGAGTTCACCATCGCGCTCACCCATGCTCGATGTAGGTCCGACGAGCCATCGCAAGCCACCGACGACGCCCAGAACTCCGACCGAGAGCTTCGAAGTCGCGAACATCCTCGGTGAGCAATCGAATCTCATCCTTTCCTTGATTCGTTTTGGGTTAGTCCTTCTTGTCTTCGATGGGTCGAGAGAGAGAGAGAGTCGGGGATGGGTAGGAGAGAAGAGGTGAGCTCCGGGCGCATGAGAGCGTGGGTGCGTGAGCGTGAGGCGAGGCGAGCTCGAGAGCAGACGAGTGTGGGTGTGTGGGCGTGAGGCGAGGCATAGCTGATGTCCGAGGTGAGGCTGGACAGGCGAGGTCGAGCTGGACGGTGCCGAGAAGCCGAGCTGGTCGAGCGCCGCGGCGGGCCAAGGAAGAATGGTGTCGGGCGGGAGTTCCATTTTGAAACGAGGAAGATGAAGTTGTGGCACTTGTGGGGCCCCCTCCGTTTTATTTTATTTATTTACTTGTTTGGTTTAACCGGTTAAGAGTATATAATTGCGGGTTTGGTTTGGCTTGGTTCGGTTCGGTTGGGTTGGGTTTAAATGGGTTTGGTTCGGTTCGGATTTAACTGTTTACTTGTTTACCTAATTAATAGTATTTAAAATAAAATATAATATTATTTGGGGATTAAGGTATAAAAATATTATTTTTGGAGATTTTATTAAAGGGTAGAAAGTGATTTAATAAATAAATTGAAAAAGGAATTTAGCGAGTATTTTCAAGGGTTGGAGTTCTTAAGTGTTTAAATTGGATTTTTGAAATGGATTTGGGACTAACTTGGGAACCCGACTTATTCGATGACTAACTAGTATGATAAAATGATCGTTTGACTGACGGGATGATATGTGTGACTAATTATGATAATGATGATATATATATCCGTATGCCAAGTATGAGTATAAACTGATTGTATGCGAATTTGGCTAAGTATGATATGGAGGTTATCTTAAGTTGATGAGTTGGCCAGTTATGATGAAAACGATATGAGATGGTGAAACGAGATGAGAAATTGATTTGAGACATTAATGTTGTTGATGATGGGATGGTTAACGTATATATGCTTTATGTGAATCTTGTTTGTGTTATTTGATATGCTTTGTGTAAGTTAGACTTAGACTTATTATGTTACTTATCTTCTAGGTGAGCTCTAATCTGCCTGGATTTGCTTGATTGCTATATTGCTTGGATTCTGCGCTTCTCCAGGTAAGTTCTTTGAACTTACTCATGATGGGCGCTCTATGCACTAGGTGTTATATAGTAGGCTAGTGTCCATGCACCATACGACCTAGAATCACGCTTAGGAGCTAAAATGAAAATCATATGATTGCTATATGTCCTTGCAAGAGAACGACCGTTATCTGTGAAGTAACTAGTGTCTTTGCTAGGGTCATTGGACGACCCAGTCCCATCGGGTCCCGTCCTGAGTCAACCGAGTCATGGAACTTCCTTTACTCACTTATGAGCTGCCTGCGGGCTTTAGGGTTGGGCATGCGTGCCGCCCGATTATTATGGAATGCATTCACGAGCTGGCCAGTTTCCGCCCTATCGGAAGGGGGTGGAGGTAGGAGAGGGACATGCCACTTGGCATTCGTTGTGGATCCATTTATCGCTTCATGCATTATATTAAACTGTCAGTATATATATATATATATATATATATATATATATATATATATATATATATATATATATATATATATATATGTGTGTGTGTGTGTGTGTGTGTGTGTGTGTGTGTGTGTGTGTGTGTGTGTGTGTGTGTGTGTGTGTGTGTGTGTGTGTGTGTGTGTGTGTGTGTGTGTGTGTGTGTGTGTGTGTGTGTGTGTGTGTGTGTGTGTGTGTGTGTGTGTGTGTGTGTGTGTGTGTGTGATTTCATTTCCGCACTGCATTACACATTTCATCTTAGGGATAGGATGCTTATTATATGCCTCTTAGAGTGTGTTTACACACGCGCATGAGTGACCTGATGATTGACCCAGATCCCCCTCTTTTTTTTTAGATTCAGGTACCCATTTCACTCCTTGATTTCGTGCTGTTATGACGGGGTCCATTCATATGGCGGAAAGTGAGTGTTGAACTATGACTTCACCAGATTTACACTTTTTGGGATTTCTTCCTACTTATACTCTGTTTGACCCGGCCTTTCCGCGAAACTAGTTGTATCGTTTTCAGAACTTATGTCATTTGCATGATAAAATGTTTTCCGCGTTGTAGACATAGGACAGGTACAGGGGTTTACCCCGGGGTCTCCAACGGACTTTCAGGATCTGGGTGCGAAATCCCGCTTTAAACTACAAATCTTCGGTTTCAAACCTTCAACCTGTACTCGGAGCGCAAGATCCTAACGAGGGGTTTTATCCCTTGAAACGTAACTTGGGAATCATAATCCTGGGCCGTTAAACCGAGCCAGCCAGTCGACCAACACCTCTACTCGAGATCGAGTAGCCTTACTCGAGATCGAGGAATCCTCCAGAAGCCGCGTAACGCGTTTTGATCTATCCTACTCGGATTGGGATTCCTTGGAGCCGAAGGTTGCATAAGTTCTATCTGATCTATCAAGTTCTATCATGATGAAGAGAGATCTATCCACTTAAACACTTTTAGATATTATTTCCTTTTTAGATTTAATTCCTTTGTTGCTTTAATTTATCATTAAGCCTTTTAGATATAGTTTTAGATATAGATAAATGTTTCTATCCTTAAATAGTAAGGTTTAGAAGACTATAAATAAAGCCCATGGGGCTGATTTCTAGTGATCTGATGAGCGGTTTTTAGTCGCATAAACCGTATCAAAATAAAACTCAAACCTACAAACTAGTATAGCAAGCAAGTAAGAGGTCGATCCCACAGAGAATCAAGTATTTCTCAACAATGTGTATTTACCAATTAGTAGAAAGGGGGGTTTTGGTTGATTGAGATTGAAAAGAAAACAAAATAAAATAAAAACAAATAATGCAAAATAATTTAGAGAAGATCGCTCTACCTACAACTATCCACTTTATTTGGTTGAATTGATATTGTAACTTCCTCTTGTCCTTTTAGTCTTCCTATGAATGCCCTTGTCCCGACCTAATATAGTTACTAGTCCAATCAGCCCTAGAAACCCTTATCAATCGAACAATCCCTAAAGAAGGATTTAACCCAATTGATAGCTTTAAGTTCAGAGATTAACCAAGGTATTTGCAGTCCCTAAAGAGGGATTTAACAACACATCCAACTTCCTACCAATCCAATTAGTTCAATCAGCCATAAAGGAATAAGTTTGCCACTTGGGTTAAGGTTCGCAATCAGGAATCTACAAAACCCTAGCAATTGAATTGATCTAACTAGTTGGCCACATGAGAAAGAACAAAACAATAAACAATCAAGCGCAAAGAAGTTGAAGCATTGAATATAGGAAATAAGGAATAAGATTCAGAAACTCACAATCAATCCAAATAAAGCTTCAAATTGCAAGTAGAACGAAGAGAGTTTAGTCGCCCATGGCGAACATCGCCCTCTCTCTAATTGTCTGATAGAACGTGGAATAGAATGGAAGTAATGAAAAATAACATAAAAGTCGGCCTAATAAACATCAAAGTCGGCCTCCCAAAACAAAATAGACATCTAGGGTTTTTCAATCGAAACGCTGCGCGCTGACGGCAGATGCGGCGGGCGCAGCATATAAGCTGCGGGCGCAGCATGAATACCGCCCCTGGCGGCGGGCGCAGCAAACTATGCGGCGGCCGCTGCATTGGGTTTTCCCGAAAATTCCGTCTCGAATTAGCTCTCGACGTCAACATGAAAGTTGTAGCTCTCTGAAAGAGCTTTCCAACGCATGGTCATAATAGTCGATCGGACAACAGAGGCCTCCAGAAAGTGCAAAACAAGTTCAGCATGTCTGGCGACAACTTCTGCAGACTTGTTCTTCGTTTAGGTTCGCTTCTTCTTCTCAGGACCTCTTGAGATCTTCATGTAAGCTTCTTCGATCAACTAGACATTCTCATCAAATGCGTTATCCACTCATGTCTTCTCCTCGGATCTACCATTACCTGAAATAATCAATAAAAGCGTGTAGATTCCGACTCCGACAACATAGAGAACTAATATGCAAATCATGCTTAATCCATCCATGAAATGCATCTTAACTAAGCTAAATGCAACCTATTATGCCTACCTAAATGCATGCTATCATGATCCAATTCAGAAAGTAGAGAAGTAGTTCACAGAGACGGTTTAGGAGTTCGAAGGTTTTAGGGTTTTGGCGTTCAACGAGAGTTGGATCGTCAGGATTGTACAGTCTTTGAATTTAGTTTAATACAATTAGTTTCTTTTCATCAATCAATGTCTGAGGTTGCAATGAAGCGCGAGTAGGCCACCCACTTCTAGGGTTGGGGCGAGCCCGACGATAGCCATGCGTGTTTGAGGTAAAGATCTGAGTTTATCATGTTTTAAGCATCTGCTACTTGTTATGTGTTTATTACCCATCTAATGGAGGTCCATGTTAACAACTTGGATTGTAATCATAAAATCGGTAGAGACAATTAGGGTTTCTTGAAGGAGTTGTCTAATTGTTGGAAAAGGCGAAAGCTTAGTCCTTTGATGCGAATTATATGATTATCTATTTTATCTATGCCTTATGCATGCTTGGTTATTGTTGTTGCAAACCCCAATCTTGGAAGTCCTTTTCATACAGTTTAGTTCAAAATCCCAAAGCAATTGCCTTACTTTATTTTCTTTCGTTTTAGTTTCTGTTTTCCTCGAGATCGACTAGCACTCCTCGATCTCGAGTTACTGATCTTCGACCCAGGTCGCTGTTGCTTTTGTGTGCAGGTACTCGACAAGAACCAAGCCGACGTCGACGAAGACCCAACTCAATCTCGAGTAAGGCCTTGTCGAGATCGACCAGAATTGCCGAAAGCTACTGCGCTGTTCGACTGTCCGATCTTCTATTGAGTTGTTGTACTCGAGATCTAGGACTCCTGTTATCGACTTCTATCCGTGAGATTTCTCCGCTGCCTAGGATCCGCTGACACGCTTCTTCGTGGATCGATCCTGACTTCCCACTACTACATCGAGAGGAAGTCTTGTAATTATTTGCAAGGGATGGAATCTGGTTTGCCTTAGTTTATTTACATTCTATTTTTCATACTCGATTTCCTCCTACAACAAATTGGCACCGTTGCCGGGGAAGCTATCATTCGCGCCTTAGGTAGTTAAATCTCACATCTACTTTGAGTTACTTTATAGGTGTATGCGCCGTTCTGGTCAACCACCTGAGTTTGACGGGTTAGACGAACCAGAACGCCTTCTACACATCAGAGCTAAACTACAAAGAGCCATGGCGGCTGCTGAGACGCAAGAACAGCTGATTTCAAGGCTTACAAGGGAGCTAGCCGCAAAGGATACTACTATAGCCGCTGAAAGGGCAGCGAGGGAACAAGAAGCTGAGCGCGCAAGGCAAGGAGAAGCTGAGCTTGCCCAATATCCAATTACTGCATAGGATTATATGCATCCCACTCTCGTCGTGCCTGAATCGGCGATTCTTATCGCTAAAAACTCTTTTGAAATTCGCACTCAATTTCTGATAGAGCTTAAAAATAATGCTTTTTATGGCAAATTTAATGAGTGTCCTCTTGAACATATTACCAATTTTTCTGACATGTGTCATACTCTTGCTGAAGGTACAACTTTGGAATATGTCAAGATGAAGGCTTTTCGCTGGTCTCTCGCTGGGCCTGCACTGAAGTGGCTTGAAGGGCTGAAACCAAGATCACTCACAACATGGGCCCAAGTAGAGCAAGAGTTTCTAAATAAATTCTTCCCACCTGCCAAGACAGCACTCCTCCGCCAGAAAATCGCCGCCTTCAAACAGAAACCTGGGGAACCACTAGCAAAGGCATGGGAACGCTACAAAGAACTGCTGCGATCTTGCCCTACTCATGGACATCCACCCTACGTCATTCAGAAGATCTTCTTCAACTCTCTTGATCAAGTCACTAAGGACATAATCAACCAGTATACTCACTATGAGTATTTGACGATGCCACCAATTGACGTTTGGGGTGTGCTAGACAAACTCACCAATTATGACAACAGATATGGGTCTACTGCAAACTATGAGGAGAACTCCTATGCCAGGTCAGCACCATCTATGTCACTCTATAAGCCAACAAAGGAGATTGACCCAGATGTCAGGGAGCAGTTCTACAGAGACCAGAATCGCAAGCTCCTCAAGCATGTCAAATATCTATCTGTCAATCAGCCTTGCATCAAATGCGGATCACAGCGGCACACCACTATTGAGTACCCACACACTGAGCAAGTCAGAATGGCAGAAACACATGAAGAGGTAGCCTACGCCGGGGGTCCAAATCGCTACATGGGAGATCAAAGGTTCTATCAACCTCAGTGGAACCAAGGTCCTCCTAGGAACCCCCCACCCTATAGAGCTCCAGGACATCCAGAAAGGGATCAAAAGAAGGATGATCTGCAGCTCATCCTTGAGGAGATGCGTCGGAATCAGGGCACCATCAACAACCAGTTCCAGAACATCACTACAAAATTTGGAGAACTGGACATCTGGAAAAGGGGAATAGAGACCCAGATGGGTCAAATCGCTGAACAGATCCCACGACCATCCGGACAACTCCCTGGGCAAACAGAACCAAATCCTAAGGGTAAGACCGGACACGTCGCATCTATCAAACTCAGAAGTGGGCATCAATTACATGAGCCAAAGGTCGTTAAACAGCAAGGCAAGGCAGAGCAACAACTCGAGATAGAGCAAAGTCTACTCGATCTCGAGGAGAGTGTACTCGACCTCGACAAGCAGTTGCCCGACACAGACCAGAAGCTGAGCTCGGACTCCACTGCGCAGCCCAGCAAGTCGAAGTCGACCACCCAAGTCGATCTCGAGGAGCCTCTGGTCGAGATCGAGGAACAACAAGCCGACGTCGACGACTCTGCAACACCTCCGACGTCTGATCTGTCTCCGAAGCAGAAAAAGCCACTGCCTTTCCCTTCCAAAGCACAGAAAGATCCCACTACAGGTAGGTTTACCAGATTTGTTAATATGCTGCAAGAGCTGAACGTCTCTATTCCTTTTACAGAAGCCCTACAAGAGATGCATGGATATGTCAAATTTCTGAAGGAAATTCTGAGCAAGAAACGGTCCATCTCAGAAATCGCTGGCGAATTCAAAGTACTCCACTTCCCTAAAAAGAGACTTGACCCTGGTAAGTTTTCTGTTACTGTGGGTTTTGGACAATATAAATATGAGTCTATGTGTGATTTAGGAGCAAGTGTGAGCATCATGCCTCTATCAATCTGGCGGAAGGTAGAGATAGGATGCATAGAGCCTGTGGATGCCAAACTATACATGGCAAACAATACAATGGTCATCCCTACAGGTATAGTTGAGAATGTCCCCGTCCAGGTTGGTAAATTCTTTGTTCCAGCAGATTTCCTTATCATATATTGTGCTGAAGATCCTACTAGCTCTATTATTCTTGGTAGACCATTCTTAGAAACTGCAGATGCCAGAATTAGTGTTAAGAATCGCTCGCTCGCCTTCACCATAGGCGATGAGGTTTTAGATTTCCCTTTTGGCCCTGCAAAGGAGGAAATTTCATGGCTGGAGGTGAAAAGCATCAGCAACCACGGGACCAAGCAAACAGCGGAGGAAAGCAAGAGCACTGTACTCGATCTCGACAAGCCCTTGTCGATGTCGACAACCTCTGTTGAGCCACAGACTTGCCCAGAGCCTAAGTATGGGGTCCCTGTACTCGATCTCGACCAACAATAGTCGACATTGACTAGCCCCAAGCCCAAAGATTTCTGTTTTGGGTCCGAAAAGGTAAGTTCAGGTATGAATCCTACTCCCCCTCAATCCATAAAGAAAATTTTCAATAATTTAAGGGGAGGTAAGGCCCCGTGGCGAAAGAATCTGCGAAAGCTAAGAGCTGGAAGGAAGAAGAGGAAAGAGAAGGGAGATGATGCAAGCAACCACCTGTCAGCTGAGCTTGCATACTACCATCAGGACCTAGATGATCCAGGAGAAGGGCCAAGCATGAGCGGGCCCCACACTAACGGTCCTTGAGCGCAAACGGAGAAGTCGGCCTAGCGACTCTAAAATCTAGAGCATGTATATAAAACTTTATGAATTTTGGGACTTTTGAACTTTTTGGTTTTTGGTTTTTGGTTTTGGTTTTATGTCTTTTAGAATACTTCATGTGGATAGTCTTGTTTTTGTGTGCTATCTAACACTTTTAGGGCGGCAAGCATATAAAGATCACGAAAAGTGGATTGAAGAAGCCCCTGAAAAACAGTCAGAATCGACGAAGGCCAAGTCGACGACGACAAGGAGGAGCAGCCCAGACACTCGTCGATATCAAGTAGGCCAACTTGAGATCGACAAGCCACCAGAAGCTCCTAGACTTCAGAAGCCATTGGACGCAGACGAAGCTCCTCGAGATCGAGTACCCTGTACTCGAGATCGACAACCCTATTTCCTCGACCTGCATTGATTCGCCATCCTCGATGTGTTATCCTGTGAGTTCCTTCCTTTACTCTGCTTTTTATTTGAGTTTTTACAATGGGGACACTGTATATTTTAAGTATGGGGTGGGGGAAGGGCCCATTATCATTATTATATGTTTTAGTCTTGCTTTTGGTTCTACATGGCAAAATTTTAATTTTTATGTTATGCATTCATGTTTAAATTTTATGCATTTTAGTCTTTTGTCATACTTTAGTCTTGTTTTTTGCATAAGAAAAAAAAATAGAAAATGTCGAAAAAAATATATGCATGTTTAAATTTTTTGCATTGGTTTAGTTTTTATACCCTAACTTAGATGTCCTATGATGATAAATAATGACTGACTTGATCATATAAATCCTATGGCGTGTTTGGAAGGTTTAGCCTAAGTCCTTAAAATGGTTTTTATGTAGATTGTGAACTTGTGATGAAATTGAGCACATATGATCCTAAGCTAAAAGGTAAAATCCAACAAAAAATGTCATAGTGAGAATTTTAGTCTTATAGGGAGAACATAAAAAAATCCCTCTGCTTTCTTGAGTGTATTTACTCTTCCTATGCATCTCTAAATGTTGTGATAGTTATTCAAAGCCAATGCATTTATATGTTGATGTGAATGATAATTAAATGATGGAGGCACCTTTTAAGCCAATTTTATCCTCTCTTTACCTACCCTGCATTATCCCTGCTTGAAGCCAGAACATTAGCTTGAGACTTTTATTGTGAACTCCACAAAATTATCCTTAGCCAAATTGAGCCTGACCCCCATTTGAGAATTAAGACTTAGAGTTGGTTGAAATAATGGTTTGTGGAAGGAATGAGTTTATGTGGCATTTCAAGCAAGATAGATTTTTGAGTTTATTGTGATATGGGTTGGTTTTATATTTTTATCTTGCTATGCATACTATGTAAAAGGATTTTTGGCTCACATTATAAATGCACTATTAGTGTTATTTTGTTTTTATTTTCGAAAAAAAAAATCGAAAAAAGAAGAAAAGAAAGTATATATGTTTGTGAATAAAGTGCATGAGCCAAATTTACCTTATTTCTTTCATTATTTCGCAAGATACATACTTTGGAGAGGTTGAGGAAGTTTGAAAGGT
Organism: Persicaria tinctoria; assembly: GCA_037127255.1. Classification (NCBI taxonomy): domain Eukaryota; kingdom Viridiplantae; phylum Streptophyta; class Magnoliopsida; order Caryophyllales; family Polygonaceae; genus Persicaria; species Persicaria tinctoria. Next base: position 46,970,515 of record JBANSL010000006.1, on the reverse strand, counting down.
TACATACTTTATTGAGATAAATTGGAGAGTTTGGTTGATGCATATGATTGAGAGTTATGGTTTGGTTGAGTTGTGTTAGAGATTTAGGAGTCTTGACTCCCGAATTCTATTAAACACCACATTGCCAAATAATTCCATACCTTATTATTTCTTACCTAGCCACATTACAACCCCGCCGAATGGAATCTTCTTTGAAGACTTCTATTGAGCGAAGTCCTCCTGATAATTCTTGTTGCATTTTCATAATTGGTTGCGAAGTGGATTTATATTTAAATTGCAATGTTTATTAGATTGTATATGGAATCGAGTTGAGCGTTGATCTTCATAGCCTAAACACATTGAGAGCTGAGTGTAAACACATTATCCCTGTGAGGTTGGATTTATATTGCCTATGCATATGGATCGCTCATATATGTGTGATGACGTTAAATTCACTTGTCTTACATTGCTACTACTTAAGATGTTGCTTTTGACAAAGGCGAATACTTGAAAGATGTGTTGTAGGTCTTGGTTATTGTTTGGTTATTGCTTGAGGACAAGCAAGCTTAAGTATGGGGTGTTTGTTGTGAGCCTAAATTGCCATGTTTTACACTTACTTTTATAACGATTTCTGCATGCATTTCATACATTTGGGTTAAAATAGTACATAATCTGTGTAGTTAACACTTATTTTCCAATTATGGAGGTCTACACAAGTTTTGGTTATATTTCGCAGAAATCGGACGCACTTTGGAGCTTAAAGGAAACTCATGGAGAAGCTAAGAATGGTGCAGCTGGAGAAAAGGCCATTTTTTACCATTCTTCGTTCTGAATCAAGCTCTGATGTCTTCATGAGAGTTGTAGCCCTCGGAAAGAGTTTTCCAACGCATGGTCATATGCGTCAATCCGACGAACGAGGACTCGGGAAAGTGCGTTTTAAGAACAGCGCAGAAAGCTGAGAGATTTACTCGATATCGAGTACTTTTACTCGAGATCGACCAAAAATGTCCAAGGAGTGCTTGGTCGAGGAGGAGCTGATCGAGAAGCCGAAGAGGAAGACATGCCGGGTTACACTCTAATCGAGATCGAGTAAACCTACTCGAGATCGAGGAACCCGGAAGCCGACACCCGAACCATGTCGAGAAGGGTTGCTCGACAACCCCAGAAGACCAAGACGATGAAGCCAAGTAACTCGAGATCGAGGACCTTTCCTCGAGATCGAGTACACCTGCGAGCCAGAGTCCGAGCCTATCGAGCACCAGCTAGCCGAGACGCCGAGCCAGCCAGTCGACCAACACCTCGACTCGAGATCGAGTAGCCTTACTCGAGATCGAGGAAGCCTCCAGAAGTCGCGTAACGCGTTTTAATCTATCCTACTCAGATTGGGATTCCTTGGAGCCGAAGTTTGCATAAGTTCTATCCGATCTATCAAGTTCTATCATGATGAAGAGAGATCTATCCACTTAAACACTTTTAGATATTATTTCCTTTTTAGATTTAATTCCTTTGTTGCTTTAATTTATCATTAAGCCTTTTAGATATAGTTTTAGATATAGATAAATGTTTCTATCCTTGAATAGCAAGGTTTAGAAGCCTATAAATAAAGCCCATGGGGCTGATTTCTAGTGATCCAATTCAGAAAGTAAAGAAGTAGTTCACAGAGACGGTTTAGGAGTTCGAAGGTTTTAGGGTTTTGGCGTTCAACGAGAGTTGGATCGCCGGGATTGTAAAGTCTTTGAATTTAGTTTAATACAATTAGTTTCTTTTCATCAATCAATGTCTGAGGTTGCAATGAAGCGCGAGTAGTCCACCAACTTCTAGGGTTGGGGCGAGCCCGACGATAGCGATGCGTGTTTGAGGTAAATATCTGACTGTTATCATGTTTTAAGCATCTGCTACTTGTTATGTGTTTATTACCCATCTAATGGAGGTCCATGTTAACAACTTGGATTGTAAACATAAAATCGGTAGAGACAATTAGGGTTTCTTGAAGGAGTTGTCTAATTGTCGGAAAAGGCGAAAGCTTAGTCCTTTGATGCGAATTACGTGATTATCTGTTTTATCTCTGCCTTATGCATGCTTGGTTATTGTTGTTGCAAACCCCAATCTTGGAAGTCCTTTTCATACAGTTTAGTTCGAAATTCCAAAGCAATTGTCTTACTTTATTTTCTTTCGTTTTAGTTTCTGTTTTCCTCGAGATCGACTAGCACTCCTCGATCTCGAGTTACTGATCTTCGACTCAGGTCGTTGTTGCTTCTGTGTGCAGGTACTCGACAAGAGACAAGCCGACGTCGACGAAGACCCAACTCGGTCTCGAGTAAGGCCTTGTCGAGATCGGCCAAAATTGCCGAAAGCTATTGCGCTGTTCGACTGTCCGATCTTCTGTCGAGTTGCTGTACTCAAGATCTAGGACTTCTATTGTCGACTTCTGTCCGTGAGATTTCTCCGCTGCCTAGGATCCGCTGACACGCTTCCTCGTGGATCGATCCTGACTTCCCACTACTACATTGGGAGGAAGTCTTGTAATTATTTGCAAGGGACGGAATCTGGTTTGCCTTAGTCATCTACATAAACCAAGGCAATGACAATACCTGATGGCACAAGTTTAACGAATATGGAGTAGTCTTCACAGGACTAAACAACTGCCAGATTCACTAATAATTTGCAAAGTTCAAAGTTCCACTATCTCGATGCCTCCTTAAATCCATAGATTGATCTCTTCAGAATACAAACTTGACCAGGTTTCTATACATGATATCCCTCAAGGGGTACCATATAAACTTCTTCTTCAAGCTTTCCATGAAACAAAGCATTGTTAACATCAAGTTGGTAAAGGGACCAATTCTTGATAGTTGTTACAACAATAAGAATTCTCATAGTGGCAAACTTAGCCACTGGTGAGAAAGTATGCTTATAATCTTTTCCTTTAATCTGATTATAGCCTTTGGCAACTGGTCTTGCATTATATCTTTCAATTGTCCCATTTGGTCTATACTTAATCTTATAGACCAATTTACTGCTAATAGCCTTCATGCCATTTGGAATATCAGTCATCTCCCATGTGTCATTCTTTTCCATAGCTTGCAATTCAGTTTCCATAGAATCCACCCAGTTAGGATTCTGAACTGCTTGCTTATAGGTATAGGGCTCAGGTTCTGAAGCCATACAAGCAAAGGAGCTAACAATATCTGGATCAGATTGGAGATCATCTCCTAAGCATTCAGCTAGGAAGGATTGGGACATAGAATTTCTTTGCCTGTCATTAGCACGAACAAAATCATTTAGCCTTCTAGGCACAATATGTTGTCTTGTTGACCTCCTCAAAGGTGGGAAAACATTCATGTCTTGAAATAATTCAGGTGTCATATGATTAGTATGACCATCGGAGGCCAGTGAATCTGCAATCTGTGAAGGCAAGGAATGTGAACTGGATTCTGATTGTGCTGGCTCAACTATATGAGGAGGTGTGGAACTGTATGTAAGAACTATATGAATAGGATAATCATCATCTGAAGCATGATTGACTGGCGGGAGAGAAAAAGTATCATGAACATTCACTGGTTAATCAAAAATACTGTCATTTTTTAAGGGAAGTATGCCTTCCCTGCATATCACATCTCTGCTATAAAACACAACCTTTGAATCAAGGTCCCATAGTTTGTATCCCTTTTGACCAAAAGGATATCCCAGAAGGACACATCTTCTGGCTTTAGCTCCCATCTCATCTCTGTTTGAGTGAGCAACTGGAGCATAACATAAGCAACCTATAATTCTCAAGTCATCATAAGTAGTATGCTTATCAAATAACCTCCCAAGAGGAGATTTCCAGTTCAAAATCTCTATGGGCATCTTGTTGATCAGGTGAGTGGCTGCCAATAAACACTCTCCCCAAAACTTAATAGGCAAGTTTGCATGAATTTTTAGACACCTTGTTGTCTCTACCAAGTGTCTATGCTTTCTCTCCACTCTACCATTCTATTGTGGGGTGTAAGGAACTGACTTCTGATGAACAATCCCTTTGGATGCAAATAATTCTATGCACTGTCTTTGCACAAACTCAGTGCCATTATCTCTTCTTATGACTTTCCCTAAAAGACCAAATTGATTTTCCACATAATTGAGAAAATCTTTGATAGTTTGCAACACATGCAACTTATTTTTCAGTAAACAAGTCCAAGTGACCCTTGTACAATCATCAGGATGGTAAGAAAGTAAGAATAACCATTATAAGGAGCAGGTTTATAAGGGCCCCATAGGTCCATATTCATTAAATCAAAAGGCTTAGCAGCAATACTCAAACTTCTCTGAAAAGGAAGTCTATGATGTTTTGACAAAGAACAAGAGTCACATTGGAATTCATCCAACTTTGAAGAACTAAACATTCTTAAATGTCTTAACTTAGAGACAGAACTGTGACCAAGTATAGCATGAACAGTTGGCAAATCAACACTAACTTTATTACAACTCTTCATTCTCCATTTCTCTATGTCACTTGAAGTTGAAGATTTTGAGAAAACCTTGTAAAGACCATGCTTTCGGACTCCTGACAACATCACCTTCTTAGATCCAGGGTCCTGGAAATGGCAATAAGTTTTGGTGAATATAGCAATCATGTCAGTTTCATCAAGAACTTTCTCAACTGATAATAATTTGTGCTTAAAATCAGGCACTAACAAAACATCACTTAGAATAATATGATCTGTCAGTTGCAACATTCCCATTTCAGTCACTGTTTTGATGGATCCATCTGGCTATCCAATATGAACAGGCTTATTTAATCTTCTCTTGTTGAACAAAACACGAGAATCAACGACCATATGATCTGCAACCCCGATATCTGTTATCCAATCTACAGATACATTACTTTGTGACACACTATTAGCAACTGTAGGAGAGATTATACCTGCAAAATTTGCAAAAGATCCAATACTTCTCTCTGTTTGATTTCTTCCTTTCATTCTCTTTAGCACTTCTTGATAAACTGCATTTACCATAACAGAATCGACACTTCCTTCTGCTGCATCATCATCTAGGAGGCCTCTGAGCCTGCTGTGTAGGTTGTACTCTTACTGGGAGTCCCACTCTTCTCTTTTTCTTTGATCTCCTTGAACCAGTGAGGGATTCCATGGAGCTTAAAACATTGCTCTGCCATATGACCTTTCATGCCACAATGAGAGCACTTAGAACTGGCTTTTATCCTTTTTAACTCTTGCCAATCCTTCCACTCTCTCTTGACTGGCTTACTTCCTCCACCAGAAGGCTTGTACTGATAGGATCCTCCACCTCTATTAGCAGCCATTGCACTTGAATCAATATTAATTCCCTGTGGAATAGAAGTACCACCTGAGGCTTCATTGCCCCTCTCTACCTGGTGCAAGATGTAATAAGCTTTGTTGATGCTCGACAAAGGATCTGTAGCTAGTATAGAGCTTCTTGCAACATCATATCCATCATTTAAGCTAACCAGAAACTGCATAAGTTTGTTTCTAGAATCAATCTCAACAATTTTCCTTTTCAAGTCACAGGTACAAGTAGCCCCACATACACATTCAGGGATACTCTCTAAGACTTGCAACTCATCCCAGTGACGCTCAAAGAGGTTATACAAATCTGCTAGATTCATGTTACCCTGATTTATATTACATAGCTTCTTTCTAATCTGAAAAATAAGAAGTGCATTGGATTGACCAAATCTCTCCACTATCTCATCCCAGAGACCCTTAGAAGAGTCCATAAACATAAATCCCTCAGCAATACTCTTAAGCATAGAGTTGAGAAGCCAACATCTCACCATGTAATCAAATTTTATCCACCTCTCCAAATCAATAGATCCCGCAGCTGGCTTAACACAAGAGCCATTAATGAAGCCAAGTTTGCATTTGGCTCCCAGAGCCATCATAACTCCACGGCTCCATGTCATATAATTGCCTCCGTCAAATGGAATTGCAACCAACTGGGCACCGGGATGATCAGAATTAGAGAGGAATAGAGGGTCTACCAAGTTAGCATGAACACTCATATCTTCAAATATCCGTTCTCCAGAATTAGAACTATCACTCACAGTGAACATAAACACACAAATTAGCTAAAAATGTAAGAAATAACAATGAGAATCGATTGCAACTCTGATACCATGTGAAAACATGCCAAATATGATAAATGCAGAAAGCATAAACAAGCAAATGATCATCAAGAACAAGCCATCACAGGGCACTGTTTCATCAGTAAATTAGACAATCAAAAAGGGCTTGTCATAGCCTTCATTCATGCGGCTGCAATCCCCAAAAACCTACTAATTGGGAATGAAGAATGCTAGCTTATATAGTAGGGTAACACACCAACATGTGCCTTGCACATGAGACACCAAAGGAGGACAAAAGTCCTTATTACAGAAGACGACAAAAGTCCTTATACAAATAGAATGCAACTTGATAACTCCATTCCCTTGATGAAAATCGGAAATAGTTTCAAAGGCTTTGACACACAGCCTGTGTCAAAGGTCTTGAAGCTACAGCTGTGTTGATGAAACACAAAACATGTATTATGTGCATATTATGTCCAAATATTATTATATGTTATTGTATTTTATTTCCAGATATTATTGTATGATTTATACACTAACATATGTAGCAAGTTTTCAAATATTATCTCCTTCCTTAAGCTTGAAATCGAGAAGATTCAAATTGGAGATCATGGCGTCCGAGTTTCCACAAATAGAAGATCATGGAGATTTCTTCCCAAGCCACAATCGGTTCTAGCCATTGAAGAAGATCTCTAGGCACCGAGTTGATCTGTATAAGAAGGAGATGAAGAAAAGAGGACAGACACATTCGTTGAACACAAGCTCTCATTCGCACTCAAGCCTTCATATTAATCTGTCTTCTTCGTGTGCTCTCTGCTAGTTCTTAAGAGTCGTATGTTTTGTTTCAAAGCATTTGAGAGTTACACAGTGAGATTATAGGATATATTTCGAGTGAGTGTTATACTCGAGAGTTTGTAACTTAGGAAGTGGACATTAGGCGATTGATTCACTAAGTGTAAGAGGATTGTACTAGATAGCTGAGAGAGGTGGGGCTCTTCTAGATTTGTCTAGGACTCCAAGGGAACGTGAGTTGACTAGATTGCAATTGTATAGGAGAGAGGCTTCTCGGTGAGCTAGAAGGATCCTAAGTCTTGTGAATCAATAAAAGCCGGTTGAATCCTAGGGTTGTGGAAGAACCCTAGGCGGGGACGTAGGCCAAGTTCGTGCTCAACCTCGTAAATAATTCATTGTGTCCTTTACTAATTGCTTTACCGTATTTCCGCACTTGTTTTGAATTGTATAACTCTGTTGTTATTCAGGTTTGCCAGAAGAAAGAATTACGTCTAATCTCAAAGGGTTTTGCAAGAGCTTCAAAAGTCTTGAGATTATCTGCGAAAAACCGACATACTCTATTCAACCCCCCCCCCCCTTCTAGAGTATCTTTATATTACTTTGTTATACATTATCGAAGCTTCAATTGATATCAGAGCATTACTCACTGCTTTTGATCTAACAGTCTTGTGAGTTTTGATCATGTCTGGTGAAGCAAGCGGAGAATTTGCACAAGGAAGGTCCACTAGTAGACCACCACTCTTTATAGGAAACAACTTCATCCACTGGAGATCCTTGATGAAAATGTTCATTATAGATCAAGATCTGGAACTTTGGAACATTATAGAGAATGATCCGAAGGTTCCAGAGAAAGACGGACCAAATGGAACCAAAGTTGCTAAGACCGAGGCTAAATACATCCAAGCGGATCTTGAACTTGTCTCCAAAAACTACAGGGTTATTAACTTACAATATTGTGATCTTAGCACTGATGAGTTTAACCGTATTTCATCTTGTAGGTCAGCTAAAGAGATTTGGGACAAGCTGGTTGTTACCTACGAAGGAACTAGTCAAGTGAAGGACACCAAGATCAGTATCTTCCTTCGAAAGTATGAACTTTTCAAAATGAAGGCTGATGAGTCTATCAAGGCCATGTTCACACAGTTCACAGAAATCACCAATAACCTTGACTCTCTCGACAAGACCTTTAAGAGCGTTGAGAAAGTCAGGAAGATATTGAGGTGCCTCCCAAAAGACGAATGGGGCCCTAAAGTACGTGACAGCCATAGAGGAAGCCCAAGATCTCACCACTCTGCCCCTTGATGACTTGCTTAGGAAGTTGATCACACATGAGATGATTCTCAATGAAGACGATGGAGAACTCACAGCAAGCACTAAGAACTTAACGCTCAAGTCTAAGAAGGATGAGCCCAAAGATGTGTCTGATTCTGAAGATGATGATGAGGATGATCCTTTTGCTCTTATCACAAGAGGCCTTTCTCGAATCCTCAAAATGAAGAAGCAATTAAAAAACATAGATGGATCAGAGTCTTCTAAATTTCGAGGTAAGTCTCAATACAATAAATATGACAAGAAGACTAAACCTTTGTCTTGTTTTGAATGTGGTGAAATAGACCATCTTGTGAAAGACTGCCCTCAAAACACGAAGAGTCCGTCCAAGAGAGGTGATAGATGGAAAAAGAAAGCCATGGTGGCAACTTGGAGCGATTCTGACACAGACTCCGATTATGAGAAGGCCAATGTCTGTCTTATGGCCTCAAGAGATGAATCCGACGATGAGAAGCTTGAGGTAGCTGTAAGAGAGCTTATGGCAAGTCCAAAAGAGGTAGTATTGGAATTCCTTTCTAATATGATTGTCAATGAAGTGAAACTTATTGCCCAAACTACCACTCTTATTAAGAAAACTGTGTACCAAGAAAGAACTATTGAGGATCTGTCTATGAGGGTTGAAAGTCTTAAAACTTCTTATTCAGGTCTTGACATTAAAGTCAAGACTCTTGACTCAGAGAAATCTGAACTCAAGCAAGATCTCTCATCTCTAAGAAGTGAACATCATGACTTAGAGAACGAGAAGATCTCCCTGAATAATAAGATTCAAGACCAACAGACTGCCCTCATAAGTTTTACCAAATCCAAAGGCACTCTTGATAGGATATTAGGTGAGCAACAAAGTTCTCTAAACAAAAGTGGTATTGGTTACAATCCAAGGATTTTAAAGAAGCAGCACGTTACCACTTTTGTAAAGGCAAAAGGAAGCAGAACCTCTCTTATATGTCACCACTGTGCGAGAAAGGGACATGTAAAAGAGACCTGCACCTATAGAAGAAATGATCCACATATCATTCGCAATACATTTCCTGTTCACTTGAGAAAAGAACGGATAACGCAAGTTTGGGTCCCCAAAGGCACTATTTTACCAAATATGGTTTATCCCAATAATGGATCTAAATTAGCTTATTGGTCTAGCCACAAAGGTTGATGTTTGTCTTGCATGAGATCAACAAGGTGAAAGAGCAAAAATGGATTATTGATAGCGGATGCTCGAGACATATGAGTGGAAAGAGTTCCCTCTTTCACGATCTAAAGGAAGCTTAACCTGTCTAAAGGCTTTGACGGACGATCCACATATCATTCGCAATCCACTGGAACAATCACTCTTGGTGACAAAGGAAAGTGTGACATCATATCGTTGGTATTGGTAGTGTTGGGAGTGATCCTAACAATAATATTAAAAATGTTTATCTTGTTAATGGTTTAAAGTATAATTTGCTTAGTGTTTCTCAACTATGTGATAGTGGTAATGATATTGGATTTAACAAGAAAAGATGTCTAGTGCGCAGAGAAGATACATGTGAAGTAGTTCTAACTGCATATCGCTATAACAACATCTATGCGGTGAGTGCTGAGCAAGTGGCACAAGGAAGCTTAACCTGTCTAAAGGCTTTGACGGACGATCCAAAGCTCTGGCACAGGAGACTCGGTCATGTGAGCCCACATACACTACAGAAGCTTGTGTCCAAAGGGCTCGTAAGAGGACTACCTGAGATGGACTTCAAAGGTATTGATATGTGCAAAGCATGCACACGAGGTAAACAAACACGTAGCTCTTTCAAACCCAAAAAGGTTGTAAGTTCTTCTAGACCCCTTGAAATTTTACATATGGATTTATGTGGTCCTATGCGAGTCAAATCTCCGAATGGGAAAAAGTACATGCTTGTTATTGTTGATGATTTTTCTAGATATACTTGGGTTGCATTTTTAAAAGAAAATTCAGAGGCCTTATTTGAGTTTTCAAAACTTTGTAAGGAGTTGCAAACTTTAAGAAACGAGCACATAGTGTCAATTCGAAGTGATCATGGTAGGGAGTTTGATCAACTTCAGTTTGATTTGTTTTGTGTGCTAAATATGACATCTCCCATAATTTTTCTGCTCCTAGGACACTTCAACAAAATGGGGTTGTGGAACGAAAGAACTGCACCCTAGAGGACATGGCCAAGACTATGCTTTTAGAAAATGCATTACCTAAAACCTATTGGGCTGAAGTTGTTAACACAACTAACTATATTTTGAATCGTTGTCTTATTCGTTCCATCTTAAAGAAAACTCCTTATGAACTTTTCAAAGGCCGCAAACCACTTATATCATATTTTAAACCCTTTGGCTGTACTTGTTTTGTTCATAACAATTGAAAAGATAACCTTGGGAAATTTGATGTGCGTAGTGATGAAGGTATATTTCTTGGCTACTCCACAAGTAGCAAAGCTTATAGAATCTTCAACAAAAGAACCAAGTTAGTTGAGGAAAGTATACATGTTATATTTGATGAATGCAATGACGGTTCTTTGAGTGAAAGTGTTGCAGATTTAGATCTTAACATCCAAACAGAGTACGAGGATGGTGATGATGCCCCTACCAAGAACACAGAGAAGAGGAACATGCTGGATCATATTCTCAACATTGAAGAATTGGCCCAAGGTGTTGAAGCTTCACCCAAAGCCCTTGGTGACCAATACAAAAGTGTTGAAACGTCAGAAACTGTTGTAATTGAACCTAACAGATCCATGAAGTCAGATGTACCACAAATCAATCCTGCTGGTGTGACGAATCAAGGAGTTGAGACTAGCAAAAGAAAATTCAAATACTCCTCATCACACTCATTGAAATATATCATCTCTGACCCTACATCTAGTGTTCAAACTCATTCTAAACTTAAAGATCTTTGTGCTTTTCATGCATTTGTCTCTCTTGTAGAACCAAAGAAGGTAGATGAGGACCTTCAAGAGCCAGACTGGATCATTGCTATGCAAAGTGAGCTTAACGAATTTGAAAGGAACAAAGTTTGGACCTTGAAGCCTAGGCCAAAGCATCAATCAGTCATTGGCACACGTTGGGTATTTCGGAACAAGCTAGATGAGAATGGTAAGATCGTGAGGAACAAAGCAAGGCTTGTTGCTCAAGGATACAATCAAGAGGAAGGTATTGACTATGAGGAGACATTTGCTCCCGTAGCCAGGCTTGAAGCCATTCGCATATTATTAGCATTTGCATCTTTTATGAGCATAAAGTTATATGAAATGGATGTCAAGTGTGCTTTTCTTAATGGTTTCTTAGAGGAAGAAGTCTATGTGGCTCAACCTCCAGGTTTTGAAAGTTCGGAATTTCCTAATCATGTTTACAAACTAGACAAAGCGCTATATGGTTTGAAACAAGCCCCAAGAGCTTGGTATGAGCGCTTGTCAAAATATCTTTTAGAAAATGATTTTAAAAGGGGGTTGATCGACAAGACTCTTTTTATCAAGACCAAAGGAAATGACATTTTGGTTATTCAAATATATGTTAATGATATATTGTTTGGTGCTACTAACACGTCTTTGTGCAAGGAATTTTCTGACATTATGTGCAGTGAATTTGAAATGAGCTTGATGGGCGAACTCAACTTCTTTTTGGGATTACAAGTTCATCAATCTAAGAAAGGGATCTTTGTCAACCAAAGCAAGTACACTAAGGATCTCTTGAAGAAGTTCAAGATGGATCAATCCAAAGCAGCCAAGACACCCATGAGCTCAACCTTATCTCTAGATCAAGACAAGACTGGAAAGAGTGTCAATCAAAAGGAGTATCGAGGGATGATTGGATTTATTATATCTTACTGCTAGTAGACCTGACATCATGTTTAATGTTTGCATATGTGCTAGGTTTCAAGCAGACCCTAAAGAATCTCACCTCGTAGTTGTGAAGAGGATCTTTCGATATCTCAATGGCACTAAGGAGCTTGGCTTATGGTACCCAAAGCAAAAAGATTTTACATTAATTGGATATTCTGGTGCAAATTTTGCAGGCTATAAGGTGGATAGAAAGAGCACGTCGGGATGTTGCCAATTCTTAGGAGCATCCTTGATCAGTTGGCATTCAAAGAAACAAAACTCATTTGCTCTATCCACTGCTGAAGCCGAATACATAGCAGCTGGAGCATGTTGCTCCCAAATCCTTTGGATAGCTCAACAAATGAGAGATCTTGGCATCAACCTCAAAGGTATTCCCATTAAGTGTGACAATACAAGGACCAAACATATTGATGTGAGGCATCATTTCATTAGAGACCATGTCGAAAAAGGTGATGTGTCAATATCCTTTATTTCAACTGATTATCAATGGGCTGACATCATTACTAAGCCTTTGGCAAAGGACATGTTCACCTTCATTAGACGTGAGATCGAAATGCTTAACAGGGATGCACTTTCGTAAGGGGAGTTTTCCCTTTACGAAAGATAAATTCTACTCAGTGTCAAGACCTTTGAGATTTATGTCAAAGATTGTGAGTTGAATGGTAGAGCACATATAACGGATCATATGGAGACAATAATATATGTTTGGCAAAAAAAAAGCCATGAGTGGAGAATGCGCCGGACGCGGACGCACCCCTCTTTTTCTATTCTCGGGCGAAAACACTTCCTTCCCAAATCACCCTAGTAGCAACCCTAATCGGCATAGTCTGCCACCCCTAAATCCTTCTTTGAAGCAAACTTCCTCCCAAATCCATGATGCTATCAGAAAGAATGATGATTATCTCTTCCCTAAGGAACCGATTGTGTGGAAAGATGAAGGTCGATGCCTTGTTCATCTGGTTCCCTTGGCCAAAAAGCAAAGCGAGTCGGAAGAGCAGTTGGGAGTGAAGCTGTATGGCCTAGGGTCCTCTAATCGATCCTTTGCCGTGTTCGGGTGGTACTATAGGGCTAGGGGAGATAGGGTTTGGAGTAGTCGTCCGCCTCCTTGGCTTCACATCTCGCTATGTGGTGTACGGCTTCCCTTGCGGCCCATGTTTCTCTGTAAACTCCGTACAATCGATGATGTGAGCGATCGGGAGTACCTCCGCTGCAAGTGTCCGATGGGGATGTATGGGTCTCGAAAGGTCAGCGTTTCTGACCGCTTTCTCTCTCTCCCTCAAGTCTATATAGAACAAATCGGGTGTATGGGATCTCCTCACACCCTTGCTTACCCTCTATTCTCCCAATTTCTAATTTTGTATCTCTGTTCTAACCTTTGTGTTGTTTCTTCTGTCTCCATGGCTACGCCTATCTCGGACAAAGGAAAAAAGCCCATGGATGCCGATTCCTTCGGTATTCCACCAACAAATACCCGAAAGGGCCAACAAACCTGATCTTTGGTTCTGATTCAGAAGGAACTCCGGTGCATCCTGAATTGGTACCAAAAATTTCACAAAAATCCCTGGAAAAACAGCTGAGGAAGGCAAAGATAGATGTTCAGATGCTGCGAGAAATCCAGTCAGATGTTCAGGCGAACATCTCGACTCTCAATAACACATCTATGTTTGCTACGGTGATTGGGAAGCCAATTGAAGCGAAGGAGATAAGAAGGAAAATAAAGATTAATTGGAAGTTCCTGACATCAGGCTTCCAGTTATTTCCTGTTGCCAACCAGCTGGTTTGAGCTCCGGTTTGATCTCAAGGATGATAGAGACAAGGTGTAGGAGGGGAGGCCCTTTCATGTGCTTGGATAGCTCTTTCTCTTCAGGCCATGTTGGTAGGACTTCAATCCCTTCACTGAGTCGGTGGCCAAGCTTGACATGTGAATCCGTTTTCCTGGCTTACCTATTAAGTATGTGAGCGATTCCCTGCTTAAAGCAATCGTTGAAAGGAACAAGCTGGGTGAGGTGATAAGAGTTGTTGCCTTCAACCCCAATGGTGCCAGATTTCGATACCCAAGGGTGTACATCTGTGCTGATGTATCAAAGATTCCTAGCAAGAGGGTTCTAGTACCCAATGAAGTTGGGGAGCTGGAGTCTTACCCTGTGTGGTTCGAAGACTTCCCTAAGGGATGTGGGAGTTGTGGGAATCCTGAGCACTCCTTTGAGCTTTGCCCTGGCAGACGTGTATGCAGCTATGGTAAAAAAGGACTCATGGGTCCTGGTCCTGAGGATTCTCCAATGGCTGATAACCCTAAGGAGCAATCCAATGATGGAGGTGTATGGGTTAATGTGGCAAGGAAACCGAGATCTCTCCCCCCTATTTCCTTTGGACATTCAAAGGAGGAGTTGTGGAAAAGCTTTGGCAAAAATGTAGAGCTGTTGTTAGACTCTTCCTCGGAGGATTCTTCCAACGCAACTGGTGAGGTCTCAACCACATCAGTCATGGAATCTGTAATTATGGAGCCGCTTCCTCCAGTCCCGGAGATAGAGGAATACGTTGTGGTTGATGAGGTCCAAGAATTTGAAGAAGAAGCCTCTGATGTCGAGTACCCAAATGATGCAAATCCTCTTGCAATTGAGGCTGATTTCCAAGATCCCGAATACTACGAAGCCGACGATGATGAAATGCTTGATGTAGATGGTGACTATGATGGTGAGATCAATAATAGTGGCATTCATGCAGACTTCACACAGGCTAATTTCGATCGCATGTTGGGTAATATTCCTGCTTCTGCTGAATTTTTATTATCCAACCTTTATAACCCTTATTGTCATCCATCTGCTGCCTTCAATCCCCTTGTTGCTCCCTCTGCCTCTCCTTCGGCATTGAGGTTGGAGCAGCAGGGGATTGAGGGGGCGGTCAAGTCAGAGTCGAGCAAGCGTAAACATGGGATCGAGGAAGGTGAGACTGCCTGCTCTAAGCTGATGGGTGGAGGCAGTAAAAGGGGCAGCAAAAATGATGAGTAAACTTTCATGGAGACAACTGCTCGGTATCCTCAGGAGGTGGGATACTGAGAGATCTGTTTGGTTGGTCACCTCCTCATCTGTGCAATTTGTGAAGTTCTTCAGCGATCACCATATGCTGCATAGTGGTAGCGCAACTCTGAATGGAATAAAACTTTTTGGTAGTTATGTAAATAGTAATTGGAATCTTTGGCATGTTTCTATCTTCGGTTGTAAGTTGGTTAAGTCTAAGAACTTGTGGTTATTGTGTCTTGAAGACAGTAATGTATTTTATTTCCAGCAAATTTCTGTCATTAGTTTTTTGAATCTAAAAGTGCACTGCATGATGCGCTGCAATGGGAAGACAATGGGAGCAAAGGTCTGTAGGAGGTACGTTTCTCTTGAGTATATGTATAAGAGAAAGAGTAAGCAGGGCAACAGATATGTGAGGAGGAGGATAACAGTAGCCCCAAATCAGAATCCTACGAAGCAAAGTGTCCTACTAGATAGCTGGCTTTTGCCAACCAGTGCACCAAGTCCCTTACAAAAATCTTATCACCCGAATCTATATGAGAAGAATAGGCTTATTATCATTAGCTCAAGAAAGACTCACTTAACCATGGCGGATAAAGTATTCATGCTTAATTATAGTTTCCAATCTGCAAGGATACGAACTATGACTAGCACTCGAGGAATAAGCATATCTTTGCGTAGTTACCAGCCTAAAGCTTCCAAGGAAATACGAGGAAGAACAAACCTAACCCGAGCATTTGCTGGTAGGGTAATAAATGGTACTACTATGACATCCACATCTAGGACGCATGGATGGCGAAAAATAGTTAGGGAAAGGATTATACGGGGTCGATCATGAAGATCGGATCATGGAATGTGCGAGGGTTTGGCCGTCCCAATTTTTGGGCCGAAATTAATATGTTCTGTAATATCTATAATATCAAACTCATGGCAATAATGGAAACAAAATCTGAAAGTATACCTGAAGAGAAAATCTGGAAGCAGGTAGGTTTTGATTTTGCTTGCTGGGCCCCAGCCCGAGGAAAATCTGGGGGGATAGGAGTATTATGGAAGGCGTATCAAATGACACAAGAAGCTCTGTCCGTAGTGACAACACGGGAAAGATACATATGCTTGGATTATGATAATTTTGAAGTTAATATTAATATTCTTGGTCTATGCCCCTGCACAAGAAAGGGAGAAACCCCAGTTCTGGGAAGAGTTAAGTGGTATGATAGAGGAGTCACCTTGGCCGTGTATAGTAATGGGGGATCTTAACGAGATCGCAGAAAGCAGCAACAAACAAGGAGGAGTAGAATCGTCTATATCTAGATATCGTCGACTATCCGATTTCAAGGAACGAGGAGAATTTTATGACATTCATTTCATTGGTAACAGATTTACATGGCGAAAAAAGAAATCCGGCGAAGACAACATTCTAGAGAGACTAGATAGGGCCCTAGTTCAAAATGGAATTATCGAAAAATGTCCATCCATTCGGACAACGCATTACGCATTCTCTACGTCTGATCATTGCCCAATCTCTATAGACTTGTAGATAGGTTCGCAGCCGAGGCCTGCTGCTTTTAAATTTGAAAACATGTGGCTATAACGTAAGGATTTGAGGAATATAGTTAAAGAAGCATGGCGAGCAAGTTGTGGTGGCTCGGGCATGTTTCAACTAACCTTTAAGACAAAAATACTTAAAGCAAAAATCAAGGAGTGGAATTTAAAAATGTTTGGGAATATATTCAAGCAACTAAAGGAGGTGGATGAGCAGCTGATCATAGTCCAAGAATCGCTGAGTGAACATGAGGATAACATTACGGTAAAAAAACAAATTCGGCTACTAAAAAGGAAAAAGGCCCTAATTAACTTCCATAAAACCTACTGCCAACAACGAGCCAAAACGAAACACATTAAGCTAGCGGATACGAATTCATCTTATTTCCATAAAATTGCATCAGGAAGGAGAAATCGGAAAATTATTAGATCAATTAAATCCGTGGAAGGAACTCATATATTAGGAGAAGATAATATTAAGGCAGAAATACAAAAGGATTTTGAAAAACGATTTCGAAAAGACAGGGAAGATCGGACAAGGTGGATTGAAGTTCTGGACCTCATATATCCTAGCATCTTTGAGAACGAAAACACTGAACTTGTAAAGCATGAATCGAACAATGAGGTTAAAAATGCGGTTTCTAGTCTCGGGAGGAACAAATCGCCAGGACTAGACGGATTTACAGCAGAATTCTATAAACAATACAGGGACATAGTGGGTCCCTCGGTAACACGTGCTGTAAAGAATTTCTTTATCTCGGGGAAAATGCTTCGGCAAATCAACCACACCTTCATCACACTTCTACCAAAAACCAATAACCCAACCTTGACTAACCACAATAGACCGATTAGCCTATGCTCCACTATATACAAAGTTATTTCTAAAATACTAACAGAACGACTGAAGAAAGTAATGGGCAAACTAATCAACCCTCTTCAGGGTGCGTTTGTCGCTGACAGGGCGATCCAGGATAACATACTTATTGCACATGAAATTTTTCATTCCTTCAAAACGCGTAGAGGAGTGGAGGGTTGGATGGCTATCAAATTGGATATGGAAAAAGCGTATGATAGGGTAAACTGGGACTTCTCATGGGAAATAATGAAGAGATTTGGTTTCCACCCGACCTTTATAAACTGGATGAAAGAGTGCATTTCTACTGCATCTTTCTCTGTTAATTCGCCGACTCAGGTATTTCAGCCAACTAGGGGAGTCAGGCAGGGGGATCCTATTTCCCCCTACTTGTTTATACTTGGGGCAGAACTATTAGGACGGAGATTACAGCAAGAGTCGATGAAACATGCGAGCAAGGTGGGTTTTAAATTTCGCAGTGGAGGACCGAATGTGCCCTTTCTGGCGTTTCCGGATGACATAATCATTTTCTCCAAAGCCTCTGTAGAAGCTAGCCAGAAAGTGAAGGAGATTATTGACGAGTACTGCCAGCTGTCAGGTCAAAACGTCAACTACCACAAATCTTATTTCCAAACTACAAAGGGTGTACCAGGTAGTAGAATACAACTATTACAGAATTCTCTTATAGCTCCCCACACAAGGGTCATGGAAAAGTATCTTGGATGCCCAATTATCAGTGGAAAAGTAAATAAACAAACCTTTGAGGATATAATTCTCAAAACAAAAAACCAACTAAATAAATGGAAAGCAGATTCCATCTCGCAATAAGGACGGTCTATATTAATTAATGTGAATCTATCAGCGAAACCGCTGTTTGCAATGCAGAGTTTCATGCTACCTGCCTCGATTCACAAAAACCTCGATCAGATCAATCGCTCTTTCTTTTGGAATAAGGATCTTCAACATAAGCCGCTAATAAGCTGGGACATAATATGTAAACCGAAATGTAAAGGGGGACTAGGGATCAGAAAGTCGGAAACGATGAACGAAGCACTACAAATGAAATTACTGTGGAAAACACTAGCGGAGCCGGATAATATGTGGGTACAAATTATAAAGCACAAGTACCTACAGCATTCGGACATTCTTACTTATGAAAAGGTTAAAAACGCTTCTTGGCAGTGGAGAAACGCAGCAGCTTTAATACCAAAATTTAAATCGAGCCTTGTATGGACGATTGGGGATGGGAAAACAATCAGATTTTGGACGGACGGATGGATTAATAAATCTGCATAAAGCAATAGCTGGGGGAGTGTACCCACTCAAGATAAAAGTACAACAGTAAGTGAATTTATCTCTAATGGACAATGGAATAAAAATAAACTGCTAAGCAATCTAGACATTAATACATCCCAAATAATTATGGACACCCCATTACCTTCGAAATCTATGCCGGACAGGCTTTACTGGTGGCCAGATAAGCACGGATGGTTTACAACGTCAAGTGCTATCAAATTAATAATAAATGTGGACGCATTTACAAATGACCCTAATTGGTGGATATGGAAGGTGGACACTATGCCAAAAATAAAAAAAAAAATTGTGGAAAATTGCTCAAAATGGTCTATCAACCAAAGACAGACTAAGCAGGAGAGGAACCCTAGTTCCGACACAATGTGTACTATGTGAAAAATATGTAGAGGATGAACAACACCTCTTGTTAGAATGTCCCTTTGCCAAAAAGAATTGCTTAACGGAAACAAAAATAGGAAATGCTGTTAGCCAGGGAACCAATTCCAGATGGAATGGGAGAAGTATAATGACTTTAGTTGGAATCCACATGAATAAGGAAGAGAAAAAGGAGATAGCGATCAAATGGTGGACATTATGGTACTACAGAAACCAGGTGGCATTCCAGGGGAAGACTAAACCAGCTCAGAGGGAAATACAACAGTTTATACAGAATACTAAAGAACAATGGAAACGTGCAAGTATGGGCGAAGGGTATCCAGTCCAACCTAATTCAAACCAACAAAAAACACAGAAAAGGGCAATTAGCAGGAAAAATGTAAAATGGCGAAAACCAGAGAAGGGGGTCCTCAAGATGAAATTTGATGGAGCCACTGATGGATCGGGGCAGTCCACAGCTGGGTACATGATTAGGAACCATGAAGGAATGGTACTGAAGTTAGGAGCAAGTAGATTAGGCAGAATGTCCCCTCTTCAAGCAGAAACGATGGCTCTTCGATTAGGGCTTAATGCGATTAGACAAATTAAATGCTCATAGATTGTGATTGAAGGAGACTCCAAAACGATTATTGACAACCTCAAATATAATAGCCCCTGTCCGTGGGAGATTGAACTTATTATGGGAGACATCAAACGGCAGATTACTGAGGTCCAAAATGTGGTTTTCTCGCATGTGCCCCGTGAGGGTAACAAGACGGCTGACAAGGTTGCACACCTTGGCCGCCTTGTTAATGGGGTGGCCTTGGCAGCTAATTCTGATCTTATAGATCTCATCCGTCGGGATGCTATCGGTTAGGTTTTATCCAACCGAATTATTACCTATTCAAAAAAAAACATATAACGGATCATATATTTGGTTAATATCTTATTAGATATTTGATCAAATATAATTTTTATGATTTTTAACCTTCTTTATACAGTACGCATTTTATTTTCCAAAAAATTCCTATATCCGAGTTCACTTATTTATGGAAAATATATTTTCGGATATACTCCTTCTTGAAATTGAAGTGTGACAAGATGGTTTGAAATTTGAATTGTTTTTGGAAATCAAATATTTTCAAAATGGTAGTGTGATGATTACTATCCTTGGAACCCTAAACCCGTCCCATCAACTTACCCCTCTCACCCTTTTTAAACCACACACTTTACCTTAACTATTCCTCACCTCTCCAGAATTACCTAAACCCTCTCTTAAACTCCTTCTTCAACCTTTTTCTGAAAGCTTAGCCGAATCTCATCCATGGCACCCAAATCCAAGAAGACCTCCACCCCCAAACGCCTTGGCGCTACCCCCTAAGGACGCCATGCCATTGTTACTTCCCCTCAACCCGATCCTACTCCTCGAGCCATTTTCCCAGCTACTGTCCCGAGCACCGTCCCTGAGAGCACCATTGCTGAGATCAAGCGGTCTCTGAAGCGCCCGGCAAAGAAATCTCTCAGTGCCAAGAAAAAAGGGAAAAGGAAAATCATTGCTGAGGAAGAGGAGGAAGAGGAAGATCTTGATGAGATTCTAGAGCGAGATGCTGCAAGGGAGGTCGAGGAAGAGGCCCAGAGAAAGAAAAAGGCCGAGGAAGATGTTGAGCAAGAAAGGAAAATAGTCGAGGAAGAGGCTGAAAAAGCTAGAAAAGTGGTCGAGGAACAGACCCTAAGAGCTGCAGAGAAGGAGGTTCCCACTGAAGAGGAACCAGAGGAAGAGGAAGAGGAGGACGACGAAACTGCAGACGACGACGAGGATGCTGCGGGCGACGATGCTGAAGGGTCCGTTGAGGACTCGGGGTCTGAGGATGAAGAGGAACATGAGCCAGAACCTGTTCCTTCTCCATCCCCTCCTCCTCCTCCCCCGTCTCCAAAGAAGTGCAAAGCCCCTGCAGCAAAGCCTCCATCTCCCAAGCGCACAAGAAAAGGCACTCTCAGAAGCCTTGACGCGCCTGTCAAGAGGACTGCTCCCACAAAGGCTCGCAGAAAGAACGCCGATCCGCCTGCACTTATCCAGGTAAACCAATCATTGCCCTCCTCCTGGTTTGAGAATGCTGAGATGGCTGGAAAGTGGGTAGATGAGTTTAGAACTCCTAAGATATGTTGTTCTGATTTCATTGATCTGGAGTTTTTGGAAGCTTTGAACCTACCTTGCATCTCTCTCCTCAAACAAACCTCTGTCTGGACCCTTCTAAACCTTGAATCTGTTTACTATCCCCAACTCACCCGTCTATTTTACATAAACCTAAAAGCCAAACACAATGCTGATGGTTGGTCTTTGGAATCAGTCGTCAAGGGAGTTAGAATCACCTTCAACTCCATTGACTTTGTTGATCTTCTTGGCCTTCCTAGACCTTGTCCACCCTCTCCTGAAACACACACAAAAGAACAGTGCATTGTTCTTGCCCGATCCAAATACCTGCTCCCCGAAGCATCCAACAACACCACAAAACAGCTTACCCACTCGTCCCTTACTCTCGAGGAAAAAATCATCTTCAAAATCATTGTGAGATGCCTCTTACCCCGAATCAACTCTGGCTCCCTCCTAATTGATAACGCTATGGTCCTTTTAGACCAAATTTTGAATGGCCATGATCTTGATCTGGCCAATACCATCCTAGGATAGTAGGATCCATGGCTCACACCCGCAAAGCCATAAAAGGAACTCCCCTCCCCTTTGCCAACCCTTTGACCTATATCTTCAAAACTTCTGAAATTGATTTCAAAAATGAAGAACAACAGCATCATATGGGCAAATTCGACTCCAAGAGCTTTGAGAAGATTGGCATCACTCGGTCCCCCCAAGGGACTTGAAGTCTTGCCTCTCCTTCAAAAACTCTTCCCACTGCCTCTGTCATTGATGAGCGCATGAACAGCCTGGAGTTGGGCTTGGAGGAAGTTCGCTTGTATATCAAGGAGTTGCATAGAAAGTTTTCGATGGAGATGAGCGGGGTGTTTAAGCTGTTGCATGAGCTAAGGCTGCTGTTCACGGATGGTGCTCCTGATGATGAATCTTAAACCCTACGCTACCCTACCCTAACCCTTAATCTGAACACTACTAGTTTTGGATATTGCTTTAAAACTTTTGGTTACTGTTTTATCCTCCTCCCTTTGTTGAAAGACAAAAAGGGGGAGATGATCTGCTGATGGTTTAGACTTTAAAACTTACAACAGCTGTGAACCAAGGGTCTTGGAAGACCTTGCTTTGTTTTACCTTGTTGGATGTTTTTCGATGACTGTTAAAAAAAATTATGATCCAACATTTGTCTAACCCATACAGGTACTTAGTCCAATTTTTCTTATGATATATCTTCTTGACTAAGTTGTAGGGATGCACAGGTTTTGTCTTTCATCAAGGGGGAGATTGATAACTCCACTCCCTTGATGAAAATCGGAAATAGTTTCAAAGGCTTTGACACACAGCCTGTGTCAAAGGTCTTGAAGCTACAGTTGTGTTGATGAAACACAAAGCCTGTATTATGTGTATATTATGTCCGAATATTATTATATGTTATTGTATTTTATTTCCAGATATTATTGTATGATTTATACACTAACATATGTTGCAAGTTTTCAAATATTATCTTCTTCCTTAAGTTTGAAATCGAGAAGATTCAAATTGGAGATCATGGCGTCCGAGTTTCCACAAATAGAAGATCATGGAGATTTCTTCCCAAGCCATAATCGATTCTAGCCGTTGAAGAAGATCTCTAGGCGCCGAGTTGATCTGTATAAGAAGGAGATGAAGAAAAGAAGACATACACATTCGTTGAACACAAGCTCTCATTCGCACTCAAGTCTTCAAGTCAATTTGTCTTCTTCGTGTGCTCTCTACTAGTTCTTAAGAGTCATATATTTTGTTTCAAAGCATTTGAGAGTTACACAGTGAGCTTATAGGATATATTTCGAGTGAGTGTTATACTCGAGAGTTTGTAACTCGGGAAGTGGACTGATAAGGCACGTTTCCAATAGGCATTATAGGTTAGTTTAGGTGCATTTCATTATTATATAATCATGTTTTAGTGTTAATTAGATTAGCATTCATTTTGTGGAAAATTTCGGAATCTACGCTATTTCGATGGTTTTATGTAGATTCGTAGATCCGAGGCAAAGAACACGAGGAACGGAGCTAAGTAAGGCTAAGGCGAGACTTGGGAGAGCTTAAGGAAGAAGTCCCGAAGAGCATGGAACAACCCAAGGAGCAACGGAGAACGAAATCGAGGTCTAAGAGCGAAAACGAGGGCGAGTCGCGAAAGCTTTCCGCCCGGCGAGCTAAACTTGTAACGCACTTTCCGGAGGCCTCGGATGTCCGATCGACTCATATGAGCATGCGTTGGAAAGCTCTTTCGAAGATCTACGTGATGGTGTTCTGTTGGATTTTCGCTGCCAGCGAATGCCTTTCCGCTGCAGCGAATCAAGTCAGCAACAACATGTGCGAGAAGGTGGCCGGCCTGAGCATGAGTCGCTGCCAGCGAATGGCATCTCGCTGCCAGCGACTGGAGTCAGCGGAAGCATGTCCAGGAGCATCATGACTCGCTGCCAGCGAAAGGAAACTCGCTGCCAGCGAATGGAGTCGCTGCTAGCGAACGACCGGATTCGCTGCAGTGGATGTAAGCTCTCGCGGCAGCGAATGGAGACTCTCGCGGCAGCGGAAGGGTGGACTCGCGGAAGCGGAACCGAAGAAGCTGAAAATTTTCTAAGGCATGGACATTCGCTGCCAGCGAGTGTGGTAGCGAGTGTGGTAGCGAAAATCCAACAGGAGCTTGATTGACGCCATTCGCTGCCAGCGGAATTTGACACTGAATTAAATTTGGAAAGTCTATCTTCTATCTAGTTTGTTTAGGAAGTTTCTATCTAGTTTATCTATCTTTTACCTTATTTATGGAAGACATTAGACTTATAAATAGGATGTTCTAGGCTTAAGTTTTTAAAGAATTAATTCCAAGTAGAGAAATCACCATTGAAGAGAAGAAAGTTTAGGTAAGCCATGTTTGGCTAATTTTGTAGTTTCCGCCTACACTTTCGAGACTTGGTTGGTGGTTTGTGAGTTTCTAATTCAAGTTATTTTTCCTCTTTAATTCTTTCAACTTCTTTGTGTGATATTGATTATGTTATTGATGTTATCTTGATTAGCTACCTTGATAATATTGATTTCATGCTGGGATTTAATACTTTCGTATTTGTGTTATTTCCGTAGTAGCACGCATAAGATTGTGGATTCCGTGTTTGAAGCATGATTATGTAGGGAGTTGACATATATCTTAAACATTGATTTACCGTGTTTAATTGGTGTTATTTATATGCTCAAGTTCTTGGGACTATTTGCTATCTCTTTGTTAAATCTTGACCGTGTTAAGGTTGCATTGAGGTGTAAGGGATTAATTGGACTCGTAGGACTTTTAATCTATATAAACCAAGACGGGAGGAATTTGTAGGAAAAGATAATAACTTGAAAAGGATTCGATGATCAATAAAACCAACCAAAGTCGAGAACTTGTAGGTGGAAACGCTTTTCTTCTATCCTTTATTTGCTTTTGTCAATATTATTTTCTTTTATTTTCATTCATAAAAATCGTTTCTTTTATATTGATAAATACACAATATTTAGAAGTACTTGATTCTCTAGGGTTCGACCCCTTACTTGCATACTATACTAGTTTGTTTGTTTGGGATTTATTTTTGGCGAGGTAAATCAACGATTTTCCCTCCGTCATGGACACTGGGCGATTGATTCACTAAGTATAAGAGGATTGTACTAGATAGCTGAGAGAGGTGGGGCTCTTCTAGATTGGTCTAGGACTCCAAG
This sequence comes from Persicaria tinctoria, assembly GCA_037127255.1. Taxonomy (NCBI): domain Eukaryota; kingdom Viridiplantae; phylum Streptophyta; class Magnoliopsida; order Caryophyllales; family Polygonaceae; genus Persicaria; species Persicaria tinctoria. The sequence continues at coordinate 46,945,551 of JBANSL010000006.1, read as the reverse complement.
GGAACGTGAGTTAACTAGATTGCAATTGTATAGGAGAGAGGCTTCTCGGTGAGCTATTAGGATCCTAAGTCTTGTGAATCAATAAAAGCCTGTTGAATCCTAGGGTTGTGGAAGAACCCTAGGCGGGGACGTATGCCAAGTTCGTGTCAAACCTCGTAAACAATTCATTGTGTTCTTTACTTATTGTTTTGCCATATTTCCGCACATGTTTCCAATTGTATAACTCTGTTGTGATTCAGGTTTGCCAGAAGAAAGAATTATGTCTAATCTCAAAGGGTTTTGCAAGAGCTTCAAAAGTCTTGAGATTATCTGCGAAAAAACGTCATACTCTATTCAACCCCCCTTCTAGAATATGTTTATATTACTTTGTTATACATTATCGAACATTCACTGCTCACATTCAGCTAAGGCAAAATGCAGGAAAGAAGAAGATTATGGTGAAACCATATAATCTTCATAGTTTGACATATTTTCAAGGAAGCTAATGATGTTGCAGATCGGATCGCTTATCTGGCCTAGCATTCATGTCGACAATGGACTTTTAAAAGATGTAGAACTTCATATTCTCATTCAAAAAAATACTTTAGAACGGTGTTCGAACCAATATAGTGATGATGCCACCCTAATGTTTTCATTGCTTCCAAAAAATAAAAAAAAAATTCCTTTATTTGAAAGATGACAGAAAAGTAGCTGAATTTACAGAACGTGTTGCGTGTACTGCTACAATGATCACTTTAGATGCAATGAACGCCTACAAAATAAATAAATTCGATCAGACGGAATATTTGTGGCCGGCGGCGTAGGATGGGGATGGCCTCCTAATTACCTCTAAAAACCTTCACAGGGTTTTCTTATTTTTAAAATATAAAGGATTTGTTGCTGCAATGCTCTGGTTTGCGGTGGCGTGGAGTGAGTGGGCAACAACAGATTCTAGTGCAACTGTGTATCCATTTCTTTATACTGTATCAAATAATTGTTTTTGTTTTAAACTAAATTCACTTATTTCGTACGGAGTATAATGTATTGCATTATAATACAAAAAAAATATTGTATTATTTTTTAAAGTTATTTAATTTAATACATGTCCGTCCATCCAAGCATTGGCTTAAAAAAACCACCCTTGAACAAAATCTACATGTATTTCATTCTGCAAAAATAAGTAAATATAATTGCTTTATCGTAGTGAATCCACATGTACTCCTGGGCATAGGATAAGAAGTCTAATTAGAAATGATTTTCCTTAGTTTAATTATTTTAGCCATTTTTTAAATTAGGATTTTTAAGATCGATACTTTATTTGGTAAGAAATCTTTCCTAATTAGATTTCTTATCCTATACGTAAGGGTATAAGATAGAAAGACCGTTAATTATATACATAGTGGTAATCGAACATTTTATTCATTTTCTACATATATATAAAGGCATGTTGTGATTCCTTTTAAAGAAAACCAAACTTAAGATTGGTTTTCTATAATTTCCCAGTTTATAAGTGATTTTGTGAGATTTCATATGTGATTTCTCCCCCTATTTATAACACGCGTTTGCTAAATACATCACTATTTTTTAGTGGATACGGGCCGGTAAACTCCGAAACTTGTTATGAAGCTTACGCCGCAAGTTAGAGGTATCAAATTGTGTAGGAACAAAAAAAATAAAAAAAAATATAGGGACTCCGCAAGCCTATTAAAAGAAAATGAAAAATCTCTGCATTCCGCATTGTTTTATGTGTGAGAATGGAATAAGTTCACCTTTGGAAACATTTTTCGTCAATTGAAAGAGGTGGAGAACGAATTGCTTAAAATACAGTCAGCAGGATTAGTAAATAACATACAAAGAACCAACAGTAAGGAAAACTGCCTCATTAGAAAAAAGAAAAAACTACTTCTTTTTCAGAAAACCTTTTGGAATCAAAGAGCTAAAACGAAGCATCTGAAGTTGTCAGACTCTAACACTTCGTATTTTCATCGTGTTGCCTCTGGTAGAAGACATAGGAAACAGATTCGCAACATAACAACTGCAGAAGGCACGTTAATAGTAGGAGAGGAAAATGTTAGAAATGAAATTAAAAATGATTTCGAAAAAAGATTCAAAAAGGAATCAATCGATGATAGACTTCTAAATGAAATGCTTAACCTAATCCATCCTTCCATCACAAATGAGGAAAATGAGTTCCTCATTCGACATCCGTCGAATAATGAAATCAAAATTGCAGTGTTTAGTTTGGGTAAAAATAAATCTCCAGGTCCGGATGGGATAACAGCCGAATTCTATAAGAAATATTGGGACATTGTTGGTGTATCGATTATTAGAGCTGTTAAAGGTTTTTTTCATTCCGGAAAAATTCTTAAACAAATAAACCACACGTTTATTTCACTACTACCGAAGCGAGACAACCCTTCTACCACAAGTCACTACCGTCCAATCAGCTTATGTTCAACATTATATAAAATCATATCAAAAATTTTGACAGAAAGAATCAAGACAATCATCGGTAAACTAATCCACCCTTTACAGGGTGCGTTTGTTTCAGACAAGGCCATTCAAGATAATGTTCTAATAGCTCACGAAATCTTCCACTCTTTTAGGTCCCGTTCGAGCCGTGAGGGATGGTTGGCGATAAAATTAGATATGGAGAAAGCATACGACAGAGTTGATTGGAATTTTACAAAGAAGATCTTAGAAAAATTTGGTTTTCACCATACTTTCATCACTTGGGTGATGGAAGCGTAACGACTGTTTCCTTCTCAGTGTTAGTAAACAATGGTCCTACCGATATGTTCCTCCCCTCTCGTGGTCTCCGCCAGGGAGATCCTTTATCCCCTTTGTTGTTTATCCTGGGTGCAGAAATCCTCGCACGGAAACTCTCGACGGAAACTAATTTGGATAACAGCCCTATTTGTTTTTCCTTCGGCAGGAATGGCCCTCGGGTTCCTTTCCTATCTTTTGCTGATGACATCATCATTTTCACAAGGGGCAGTGTTGATGCTGGGAAAAGGATTAAGACCATAACTGATTCATATTGTAGAGTCTCGGGACAAAAAGTCAATTATCATAAATCATGTTTCCAAGCTACAAAAGGCATTTCGAACTCTAGGATTTCAGAGCTTAGCAGTTGCTTGAATATCACCAACGAGAACTCATTGGAAAAATATCTCGGCTGCCCGATTATTAATGGCAGAGTGAACAAACATACTTTTGAAGACATAATCTGTAAATCTAAAGAACAACAAAGCAAATGGCGCGCCGATGCCTTATCTCAACAAGGACGCGCAATCCTAATCAATACAAATTTATCTGCCAAACCACTGTATACAATGCAAAACTTTCTTTTACCCGCTTCAATACATAAAGAGTTGGACCAGATTAATAGGACTTTCTTCTGGAATAAAAATCTCCAACATCGTCCGCTTATTAGCTGGGATAGGATTTTCAGACCAAAGAAGTGTGGGGGATTAGGGCTTAGGAAGTCCAAAGAGATGAATGAAGCCCTTCAAATGAAATTATTATGGAAAATTCTGGCTGAACCAGACAATGTCTGGGTTAAACTAATTCAACACAAGTATTTACCCTCTGCTAACATTCTTGAATACAAGAAACGAGGTGACTCCTCCTGGCAATGGGCTAAGCTGACAACTCTCATCGATAAATTCAAATCGGGGCTTATCTGGTCAGTTGGAAATGGGAAATCTATCAAATTCTGGATGGATAATTGGATCACAACCTCATCTCTGCAGTCTAGGGAAGGTTGCCCCTAAATCGGGAACATGGAGGAAACCGTTAGTGAATACATTATGGGAGGTAAATGGTGGATGGAAAAACTTAACAGTAGGCTACCTGCTGGCATAGTCAAAGATATCGTTGACATTCCTCTTCCTGTATCTTCCTTTGAGGATAGGCTATATTGGTGGCCGGATAGAGAGGGCTGGTTCACCACTTCGAGTGCATACAAACTCGTTACATCTCAATCCGCTCTCAACTTAGACAATAACGCATGGATATGGAATTTGGATATTCCACCTAAGATCATAAATTTCCTATGGAAGGTTTGTCAGGGAGGACTTCCAACTGCCTCTAGGCTGGACTGTCGTGGGACCTCTGTTCCTTCTACTTGTAGCCTGTGCAATTGTGCGACCGAAGATGATGTTCATCTCTTGTTAGAATGCAAGTATGTGCGTTCTTTATTTAGTCTTCCTTCTCACATAAACTTAACAATATCGAGCATGATAACTCATTCTCGAGATATTAGACCTATCATGTCGTTTATTGGGAACAATCTTGCTTCTGCGGCAAAAGTGGGACTTGCCTTTACTTGGTGGTCTGCTTGGTACAGTCGAAACCAACTCGTGTTCAAGCAGGTTCCTTTCCCGCTTAGAGGTACTTTATTACATATTATTAAGATTCACAAGGAGAATTGGAGGAAAACATCTCAAATGGAGTGCAGTCTAGATGAGAATTTCCTCTTACTCACACAACGCCCCAACCAATCAAAGAAGAAAAAAAAGCATGATAGAGTTACATGGCGGAAACCCCCGAGGGGAACTCTCAAGCTCAATTTTGATGGATCCACAATCACAAACAATGATAGCTCGGCTGGGGTCATAATCAGGGACTGGAACGGACGTCCAATACAAATATGCTACCAGAAGCTTGGTAAACAAAGTCCCTTAAAAGCGGAGGCTCTTGCTTTAAAACTAGGAATCCAACACGCAACTCGACTCCATATCGACAAAATTCATATTGAAGGTGACTCTAGTATAATTATAAACCAACTCAACCAAAACTCTAAATGTCCTTGGGAAATTGAGCTGATCATGTCAGATATTAAACTCCTTCTATCGACTTTGAAAGAAATCTCCTTCTTTCATGTTCCCCGTTTAGGCAATAGAGTGGTTGATAAGGTTGCACACCTTTGCCACTCTGCCTGGGGTGTCGATATTCATAACGATTTAGGTCTTTTAGACCTCATCCGAAAGGATGCTGTCGGGTAGAGCTCGCTACCCCGAATTCTTTCCTAAAAAAAAATGTGTGAGAATTGTAGTCTACAACTATGGGCGAACTATTTTTTTTATGTGTTGTGGAAATCCCGTATCAAACTTTTTCTTTCTTGAATTTTGAGGGCATTTGACAACAGTTCCGCAATAGGTTGCGTAACCCACTCTGTAACAGGTTGCGAAAATTACCGGTGTATCAAGTACAAATTGACGGTGTATTTATCAGTCCCCTTAAAATAGAGAAAATTTGTGTCGAATGCACAAATTTTCGCTTTAATTTGAGAAGTGTCCTAGTTTTTGTAAAAATTGGTGGAATGTCCATCCCCTAAATTAAAATTAAAATATGAAATAAAAATAAATAAGAAATTTGAAGCCAGAATCCCGAATTTGCGAATTTCATCCCTCTCGATTCATCCTCCTCCTCGCTCCTCCATCAATGGGGACGTCACTGATGGTCTCCCTCTCTCTCTTTGCCGGCGGCGGGGATTAAAGGCGGAGGTAGGGCGAGGGAGCGACAGAGGTTGATTCAGATCTCAGAGGCCGAAGAACTTCCCATGGTAACCCTCATCGATCTGATCCTCTCCATCTCCTCCGTCACCGCCTCCCTCACCACCACCTCCACCACTGCTCTGGTTCTTCGTCATCTGTCGATGCTGCCCGGAAATCAGTGATTTCAGAACGCCCACGGCTCCGTTTCTTCCAGTGTCACACGGCTGCCCGGAATGGATCTGTCAATTTCGCTGCAGTTCGACTCAGTTTCCGCATTTGAGGCTCTTGGATGTAGCGGATTGAAGAAGCTCGATGCTGCCCAAAAATCAGTGATTTCATAACGCCATTGACGAAGCTCGATCGAAGATTCACAGGGAAGGTGATGGATTTTGTAGTTGGTACATGTCATTCAAAACGCCATTAACATCTGCTATCTTGATTGATTTAGGGCGAATTCAAATCGAATTAGGTCTCATTTGTGCAGAATATATCGCTAAATCATCTCAATTGAATTTCAGTTGAACATCAGTTTAGATAATTTCATGTTGAATTCTTTGTTTCCCAGCAAAAGCAGTAGCAGACGGCAAAAATTGAAATCTGACAGCAGCGTGCTTGTGTTTCTGCTATAAATTGAAATATGGAAGTAGTGTGCTTGTGTTTCCCTGCAAAAGCAGTAGCAGATGCCCTGATGTGCTTGTGTTTCTGCTATAAATTTGACACTGCAACAGTATCAACGTTTTAAAGAGTTTGACAGGACTATACAAATGTTGATTCAACAGATTTTACTACTTTCGAGTTTCAATTTTCTTCTCTTTATTATTACAACCTCAAATTTGCAAATCTTAACAAATTGAAATCTGACAGCAGTGTCAGCAACTTCCACTGAAGTCTGAAGAATGAGAAGAAGCTGATGATACTATTTGTTCTATGAATCCATGAAATATGTCAGCACTTTTAATGCTCCTTCTTTCTATTGTTATTTAGGATTCTCATCTCATATCTGGTTTGTTATGCTCCTTCTTGGTATTTCTTGTTATTCAGAATCCATGAAATATGTCGGCACTTTTAATGAAATATGTCAGCACTTTTAATGCTCCTTCTTTTGATACTGGATGTTCTATGAATCCATGAAATATGTCAATTGTACAATATTTCTTGGTATTTTCTGCAGTAGTACCTACTACCTACAATGTTCTAATTATTTGATGATGACATCTAATAATTAGAATATTTGATGCTGACTTCTAATAATTAGAATATTTGATGCTGACATCTAAGAATTAGAACATTGCATCTGTTCGATTCCCTGCAATTTGGCATCTGTTCGATTCCGAATATGAACTATTTCAAGTACTAAACATCTAGCTATTGTAGTTGTGAAGCTTAATCTTTCTTCGGAAATTTCACGAGGTACCCCCGAGGTATCGCGAAATTCACGCGGTGACCAATTCTTTTACCTCTTTCATGTGGTACCCCTTAGGTTTGGGATTCTTTCACCTCGTGCCCCTCCCTCTTATTTTTAACAGCCTCCGTTAACTTTTAATTAAAAAAAACAATATTGTTTAACCTGTATGTAGAAACGCGAGTTGCCCAGCGAAGAGGAGAAACCCGACAGGCGAGCGAACAGCTGCTGCAGGGGCTCAGGGGCGGACTCCGACTGGTGTCTCTGACGTCGCTGGTGGCGGCGGATTCCGGCGTCGATGGTGGTGGCTACTGCAGAATCAGACCTCGGCAAACAGCTGCTTGAGATGGAAGTGGATTAGAGGAGTACATGCTCAGTTCAGTGGGTGTATCGACACGCAAAGTGTACCATCAAAGATGCAACCTGCATTCCGGTCTGTTGAGCTTGAATTTCATAAGTCGTCATTGCAAAATATCCTCCAGTAAGTTGTTGGGAATTAATCAGAAAAATGGATTATAAAACAATTGATGAATTGGCCTCAGAGAAGATCTTGGTGTAATTTTGATATTAGATGGACTGTTTAAAAATCCAATAAAAAATAGCTAAGTTCTTTCATCACTAGCCAATAGATCATGAACTAGATCCAATCAAGAGTAGCAAATATTAAATGCTTACATCACCGGCCATTGACTTGAATCAGGAAGTTGACAAATACAATTCAATCGGAGAAACATTTTGCAAAACAATATGGAATGAGAATTGAGCACGGCGGATCAGAAGTAGCTGACTAGCAATCAAAATTTCCAGAATACTAGAAAATCAGTGGGAATCCGTCAGATTTCTTTCATCATCCGAAATCGTGTATCAACATTCATACACGATTAGGCAAATTAAGCAATGAACTTGCAGAAGAAAGCCAACAAGCTATTTTGCGAGTTTGGATAAAAGGGAAGGCAAAGACACAAACTTGGACAAATTTTGGGAGTTTGAGAAGGGTGTGCGTGCGTATGAGAAACTGATGAAGGACGAATTGATGAAGCGGAGACGGTGAGCGCTGAATATATAATAGAGGGGGTTAAGGACGAGGAGCAAATAACAAAACCCAACGCCGGCGAGGTCACCCCCTCCAGCAGCTGTTCGCCGAGGTATGAATGTGCAACAGCCACCACCACCGACGCCGGAGTCCGCCACCACCACCGGCGCATGAGACGCCCTCCGCCTTCGTTGTGCCGCCCTTCCTCGAGTTGTTCGCCCTGGGCGCTGCTCGCGTTTCCTCCCCTGTGCAACGTTGTGTTCTTTATTTCTCCCGATTGTTTCAACTTTCAATGGAAGGAATTTTTTTTTTTAAAAGTAACGGAGGACTGTTAAATTTTAGAGAAAAGGGCACGAGGTCAAAGAATCTCAAACCCCAGGGGTACCACGTGAAAGAGGTAAAAGAATTGGTCACCGCGTGAATTTCGCAATACCTCAGGGGTACCTCGTGAAATTTCCGATCTTTCTTTCTGATGCTTAATCTCTCTTTTTTTTTCTGATTTTACTGGTGTTGCAAACATCTAGCTGACATCTTCTGGAAATGTGGACATCTTCTTGAAATGCTGACATCTTCTCAAATGCTGACATCTCCAATATAAGATTATTTTTGTGTAATTAAGTAGACCATGTCAGCAAGCTTAATTCGAAACTAGAGATGATTGCCTAGTATGCGGTCTCGGTAGAAGTGATATCAAGCATCCGGTGTCGGATTTGAGTTTTTATGTTTTTTTCAACAATATCAACAATTTTTGTTATTTTATTTTTATCGGTTAACAGCTAGGGTTTGTTTCCACTTTTGCTATTTAATAACATGTTTGTATATTTACACTGAAGTGCCTTGTGATTTTAATTGTGTGTTGACATGTTTCTTTTTTATTTCTAATTGTGTGCTGACATGATCTCTTTTTGTGCAATTCAAATTGATGTATATGTTTTTTTAAGAATGTATAAGTTCTCTTATTGTGCAATTCAAGTAGATTTATAGGTTTTTTTTATTTCTAATTGTGTGCTGACATGATCTCTTGTGCAAATATAAATGCTCAATTCCAATGTGTAATTAACTTGGTTTGGCATTTGTATAAAATTCATTTAGTACTTTAAAGTGTGCTTTCTTTATTTTTCCTTGTCATTTTTCATAATATTCTTGATTGATAAGTCATCTTTTTGAGATTTACACTTGCATAGCTCTTTACTAGGCTTACTGCTGGAGGAATATGATTTGTCATATTATTTGCTTCAAATTGAGAGGTACAAACAATGTTGCTGACATCTGGTGTCAGCAGTAACAATTTGCACAACAGATTGTTATTTGTGCATATCATAAAGTTATATTTGCATAACAGTAACTTATATTTGCACAACATAAACTTCTTATTTTTCAACCTCTTTTTTTTAATTCAGATTGCTTGTTTTTTAATTGGATTTGCGACTCCAGGTTGAGTTGCGACTCTCACCCATGTTCTCATCCATTGTCTCTCCTTTTTTTATCTATTTATTTGGTCGAAGACTCAAAATCGATTTACTAATTCTTGTTTATGCCAATTTTAATCTTAATGTCAAACTTCTTGATTGTCTTTTTGAACCGCATGTTCCTCTTTTTTTTTTGTAAGACTTATTGCTGGAGGAATATGATTTTTCACATTATTTGCTTAAATTTGCTCATGTATTATAAGGTTTAAGAGATTCTACTGTTTCAAGTATTAAACATCCAGCTATTGTAGTTGTGAAGCTTAATCTCTCTTTTTTTCAATGCCTTTACTGTTGTTGCAAACATCTAGGAGTAGTTTCTGGAAATGTTGGCATCTTCTGAAAAATGCTGACATCTTCTGGAAATGCAAAATGTGTGTCCTGAAACTTAGTTTGTAAATGCTAGCATCTTTTGGAAACTTTAGAAATTCATTAAATGTTGACATTGAGCTTAAATGTTGACATTTAAGCTTAAATGTTGACATTTTATCTTAAATGTTGACATTTGCTTAAATTTGCTCATGTATTATAAGGTTTAAGAGATTCTACTGTTTCAAGTATTAAACTTTATCTTTTATTAAATGTTGACATTTAGCCGATGATGTACAAAAGCTTTATCTTTTACCATTTCTTTTATTAGAGGATTGTAGAAGTTTGAGCTTATCATCTCATGTAATATGACATCAATTTTGAGAATGACCTTATTTGTAAACTTTATCTTTTATTAAATGTTGACATTTAGCTTAAATGTTGACATTTAGTCGTTGATGTGCAGAAGTTTTATCTTTTACCATTTCTTTTATTAGAGGATTGTAGAAGTTTGAGCTTATCATCTCATGTAATATGATATCAATTTTGAGAATGATCTTATTTGTAAACTTTATCTTTTATTAAATGTTGACATTTAGCTTAAATGTTGACATTTAGCCGTTGATGTGCAAAAGTTTTATCTTTTACCATTTCTTTTATTAGAGGATTGTAGAAGTTTGAGCTTATCGATCATCTCATGTAATATATGATATCAATTTTGAGAATGATCTTATTTGTAAACTTTATCTTTTATCTATTTATTTGGTCGAAGACTCAAAATCGATTTACTAATTCTTGTTTATGGCAATTTTAATCCTGATGTCAAACTTCTTGATTGTCTTTTTGAACCACAGGTTCCTCTTTTTTTTGTTTTTTTTTTTGTTTGAGAACATAGCAAGGATTTATGATCTGCTTTGCTAGTTATGCTATATTTATCCCATTCTCCATGAAGTATGAATTCCCTTGCTAGTTATGCTATGTTTTATATTGATTTGACATTTTTAGTTCACATGTTATTGATCTTGCTAAAAGCTACTGATATACTGTAGAATTTGTTTCAGCTTGCATAACATAATATTATATTTGCATAACATCAGGTTATATTTGCAAAACAAAAAGTGCTGACATGTATTTTTTTTTAAATCGAAAAAAAAAATCTGAATGTTATGTTATAATATCATTAAAAACCTTTTAGCTCAATGGTAGAGCGGTGTGCTTATGCGCAAATACGTGGGTTCGAATCCCGCATAGGCTAAAGTTTATAATAATTCTAGTAACTTACAAAATTTTCTATTAAATGTTCAATAATAAGATATATTAGTGCAATTTTAAAATATAAATGCATTACAAAATGTTCAATAATAAGATATATTAATGCAATTTTAAAATACAAATGCATGTGCATATTCTTTACATAAGGTTGTTTAAGCTTGCATAACATAATATTATATTTGCATAACTTTGGGTTATATTTGCATAACATCGGGTTATATTTGCATAACAGAAAGTGCTGACATATAATGTTTTTAAAAAAAAAATCGAAAAAAAAAAATCTAAATGTCATGTTATAATATAATTAAAAGCCTTTCAGCTCAATGGTAGAGCGATGTGCTTATGCGCAAATACGTGGGTTCGAATCCCGCATAGGCTAAAGTTTATAATAATTCTAGTAATTTACAAAATTTTCGAATAAATGTTCAATAATAAGATATATTAGTGCAATTTTAAAATATAAATGCATTCCAAAATCTTCAATAATAAGATATATTAGCGTCGGCAGCATGACGCCGACATCTCCGATGTCAGCGTTAGCAGCGTCGGTATCTCTGATGTTGACATCAGCAACATCAACGTTAGTGTCAGTATCTCCGATGTCGACGTCAGCAACGTCAACATCTTGGATGTCGGCATCAGCAACATCAACGTCAGCGTTGACACGAAAAAAAAGCATCTTCGGCGTCGGCGTCAGCAACGTCCACAGCATCGAAGTCGGCGTCAGCAGCGTCAACATCTCCGATGTTGATGTCAGCACCATCAACATCAATGTCAGCATCTTCGATGTCAGCGTCTGCAACGTCAGCAGTGTCAGCATCTTCAATGTTGACGTCAACAACATCAACGTCAGTGTTAGAATCTCCGATATCAGCGTCAGAATCTCCGATGTCGGCATCAGCAATATCAACGTCAGTGTCAGCATCTTCGATGTCTGCGTCAGCAATGTCGGCATCTTGGATGTCGGCGTCAGCAACCTCAGCGTTAGTGCTAACACGAAAAAAAAAGTGTTGACAATAAAAAAAGCATCTTCGACGTCGGCGTCAACAGCGTCCGCAGCGTCGATGTCAGCGTCAACCGACATCTCCGATGTTGACGTCAGCAACATCAGTGTCAGCATCTCCGATGTCAATATTAGCAGTGTCAGCATCTTCGATGCTGATGTCAGCAACGTTAGCATCAATGTCAGCATCTTTGATGTCGGCATCAGCAATGTAAACGTCAGTGCTACTGACACGGAAAAAAGCATCTTCGACGTCAATGTTAGCATCTCCGATGGCGGCGTCAGTGCTAGCATCTCGGATGTTGGCGTCAGAAATGTCAGCATCAGTGCTAACACGAAAAAAAGAAGCATTGACACGAAATAAAAGCATCCCTAACGTCGGCGTCAACAGCGTCCGCAACATCGATGTCGGCGCCAGCCGATATCACCGATGTCAGCGTAAGCATCTCCGATGTTGACGTCGACAACGTAAGTGTCAGCATCTCTAATGTCGGTATTAGCAATGCCAACGTCGGTGCTTCTAACACGGAAAAAAAACATCTTCAACGTCGGCGTCAGCCAACATTAGCGTCAACATCTCCGATGTCGGCGTCAGCCGACATGAGCCTCAGCCCACATGAGCGTCAGCATCTCCGATGTCGGCGTCAGCCGACATCAGCGTGAGCGCTGACACGAAATTTTTTATTGGTGTTCACAATGTTAATGGTGACAGTGTTAGCAGTGTCAACAATGTCAGCGTCAACGGTGTCAGTGTAAAGACCCGGATTTTTTAAATAATAAATAAAATAAAAATTCGGATATTTCAAGAAAAACTCGTCCTTAATTTCCTAGATCGAAATTGAAATCCTTAAAACGAGTTCCGACATTATTTAATTGGAAATTTAAATTACGTTATACTATGCTTTTATGTACCGAAAATTGAGAATAATATTTGGAGTCTTATATTAAATTCGGATTTGGAAAATTAAGAAACGGGTCGGGATAAAGTCGAGTGAGCGAGTTTCAGATTTGTATTCCGGGAATTTGAAATTTGGAGTTTTGGGACCACTTGTTATTTTGTCCCCTTACCCCCTTCACATGTCCAATTTTAACAATTCCCCCTCCCTCTTCTGTCGACAACAGCTGCAACCTCTTCCCTTCATTCCCATTGTGGCAAAGTGACAAGGAGAACCCTTACCTTGCTCAGACAGCACCCACGCCAAGCTGTGCACAACCCTCCTCCTTTCCCCCATCTTCACTTGCTTTGACCCACTGGACGCTGCATCTCCCTCATTTGGTTTTCTCTGCAGAAGACCAGAAAACCCACTCAAAATCGCCACCGCCGAGATCCCCGTTCCGATTTGAGACCACCCTTCACCGATGGAAGCCAAGCACCACACCGCCCTCTCCTCCCTTCGTTTGTCACTGAGCAGCAGCCACCCAACGTCTCTTCCTCCTCTTGTCACTCCCCGCCGCCGTGACCAACACCAGGAGCCCTTGTCTCCACGAAGAATCAGCGGAGCTTCCCTGTTCGAGGACAGACCACCCAATTTCATCCCGTCGAGCACTAGCAGAAGCCCCTCGGAGCCTCCAACGCCGCCATCAGCCCCTAGCGCGCCCCTGTTTCGTCTCAAGGTCGATTTTTGTTTCTTTTATTCGATTTCGGTTCAAGTTCCACCAAAAATCGGTTTTTGATTATCCCTTGTCCCTTCCTATACTCAAGCGAAGCTCCTTCCCCGCTGGCCACCGTCGGATTCGCCCTCGGAGCGCGTCGGAGACGGAGAACAACGCCTCGGTAAATTCTCTTCTCTTTCCTCCTCCTTATGTGCGCTTTACTCCCTTCATGTGGGTTGTGGTCGGAATCGGTTTCCGATCTGTCTGGGTCGGGTTTGTGTCGGAAAGGAGACCTCCGACGGGTCCTTTTCTTCTCCTCCTCCGTTTTTCCTTTCTGGCGATTGAAACGAGAAGCTCTGTTCTGGGCATTTGGGAGAGACGGGTGGTTCTGGGCCTATTTCCTGGGCTTGTCCGGGTCTCTCCTTCGGATCCGGGTTGGGGGAGCAGCTGAGTGAGTGAGTGGGTTGGGCCGAATCGTTCATTTCTTCCGGGGTTGGGCCTTTTATTTTGGGCTGCTAGTGATCTACATGTTGTTGTTATGTCTTATTTGCTATATTATATGGTGGGTTTATAGTATAACGTGTTATTTATTAAATTATTATCATTTTATTATTCTGTGGGGGAAAATATTCTCTGGAAATTATTATTATATTATAAAATTATTTAAAAGTGATATTGTTGGGAATATGTATTTATTTAAAATACTTTATAAAAATGGGGTATATAAAGATAGATTTATTTTAATATTTATTTTAGATAAACATTGTTGCTAAATTATTTAGAAAATGTTTTAAGTCGTCCGGAAATAATTCTTTAAGGATTTGATGTGTTTAAACCAAAATGCCGGAATTAATTCTATAATATGATTTTGAGGTATTGGTTTTAAGATTTAAATATTTAATGTTGAGATTCTTTGTCTTGGTCTGATGATGTTGGTTTTGAGAAGGAAATGAGAAGAATGATTTTGGTTAATGTTGATCATATCGGAAAGGTTTTGGAAAATGGTTTTACTATCAATTGGTTTGAAGATGTGGAGAACTTGGGTATCGTGTGTATGAATGATGAACCGATAGCTTATGGAAATGGCTTGATGATAGGTGTGTATTGCTTTTGGATTACTTTGGACTTGCATTGGGCTCTTGCTTGTGTTATCTTGCTGTTCTGCATCTTCAGGTAAGTCTCTTCGGAGCTTACTCAGATTGAATAGAGCTATTCCCTGCCTTATGTGCATGATATACTAGGTGCTTGCATTCATAATCAGCATACCATGTAGTACCATGCTAGGTTGCATTGATCGTTGAGCATTCTATTTCTTTGTGCGTATGTAAACAGAACGGCCGTTATCTGTGATAGTCCTAGAGTCTTTGCTAGGGTCATAGGGTAGCCCAGCCTCATCGGGCACCCTGAGTCAATCGAGTACTTCCTTATATTATGATATGCCTGCGGGCTTTATTGTGGAGCGGGTTAGGCATGCGTGCCGCCCTATTATGAATGAATGCATTCACGAGCTGGCCAGTCTCCGCCTGTCGGAAGGGGTGGAGGTAGGAGAGGGATATGCCACTTGGCATTGTCTTGGGCCCTTTACAGTATTTCTGCACATTACTATGAACTAGGAGCATGCTAGTGTGTTTGAATTTCGTACTGCATTAGAGCATCTTTATTAGGTATAGCGTATATGTGTGCTTATGGTTGGGATGCAGAGTTAAGTGGGCATCGATCTGATCCCGCTCCAAATCAATTTTTTTAGGAATTATTTATGTTCATCCTATCGGTGCTGTTTGCTTATTGCGCGGGTCATTTTGTCGGCGGAGAGTGAGCGCTGGAGTTATAGACTTCATCAGACTCTGATTATATTGTTTTGGATTTATACTTTTGACTCCGTTTTGACCCGGCTCCGCCGTGGCACTTGTATTTGTACTTTACTTCCGCTTTACTTCCGTTTGAAATGGTTTCCGCGACATAGTCTTAGGACAGGTTAAGGGTACCCAACGGCCCTTCGAGGTTTTAGGGATTGAAATCCCTCTTTCTACAAATCTTAAAATGAGTTTGAAACCTTGACCCGTACCTGGATTGCAAGATCCGAACAAGGGGTTTTATCCCTTGAAACGTAACCCGGAAATCATAATTCTGGGCCGTTACAAAGATGGTATCAGAGCTGAGGTTGTGCAATTCGGGTACAAAAGGGCCGAGTGTATGTTTTGGAAAACCGCCCATGAATTTCAAAGGATTTGGAAGCGTTTTAAAGGGGCAAAATGAACTTAATATGCCTAACCGAAATTGGACTAAGTAATGAACTTGACTTGTAATAAAAGAGGAAAACCGACTAAACGGGGACACGAGTGGGTAGTAAAGGCGTTAGACCATCCCTATTGGATGTAGTTGGAAATGGGTAGGCGAAATATTAGCTTGTCCTTTACAGATGGGTTGGGATAATCAAATGAGATCATTATGAGTGTTATTGATCGATTCTATGCTGAATGCTTTATATGCTAAAGTCTGATTGGTAGTCCTAACAATGAGTTGTGTATTGACTGATCTGTGCAAACGGGATAGTGGGAGTACCCTTGTTTTTGTGTGGTCGAATCCAGCTTGTGTGGAACAACCCCTTCCATTATGTTAACCCCTTGACTGTTCTATCGAGTCTTCCTCCCATATGTCAGTGTCTTCCACGGGGAATCGGGTCGGTAAACACATTGTGTCGGAATCATGTGTGTATATGAAGGTTGTCTGAGTGAGTGTTGGGAGTTCTTGATGTCACTTTGAGTCAGAAGTAAGGTGTTTCTGGGGCTGTCTTTCCTTATTCTTATGATGATCAACCTTTATTTTTTTACCACAAAGAGTCGTACCAAACTCCCACGGGGAAGAGGGGTGATGAGTCGGTTGGAAAAGTCAATGGTTGCCCTTAGGGATCTCTGTCCGGTTGTAATTATGACTCTCTCTGAATTGCATGATATAGTCTTGTAATCTTTGGCATGTACCATGTGAATGACCATTGGTAAAAAGCTACTCATGTTGTTGCATCTATGATTGGTTACATTGTTTGGGTCTTGTGTTATGTCTTGGCTTCTACCATGATTATATGTTGTCATAGCATGTTTACCTGGCCTATTGATCGTAGGATTGAATGAAAGTGTGAGTTGCATGAAATGAATCTGCACGATTTTACTCTACTAGGTTCATGATAGCATGATCGTAAATTTTGATACCCTGATGAAGTAAGTTCCTTATTTGATACGTGCTACAACTTGATGTCAACATGCCTTATATGATACGTAATCTTTAGTACATGTTATTGTCATGATCCTTAAGGTAAATTCGTGATTGTATAACATTATGTATCCATGCTAGTCACATTGTTTAGGTCTCGTGTTGCATCTCGCTTTTTGTCATGATTATGTTTGGGTTCGCGTGTCTGATTGACCCGTTGTAATAATCGTATTACTGATTGGTTAGAACCATGAATGATATGATATGAGTCTATATGAATGTTGCTTTCCCTAAATTAGGTCCATGATAGTGTGGTAAGCTCCTCTTTGTACGAATGCCCCGTAAGATGATCTCCTCGGCATCTTAGTTAGTGTTGCCCTTGGCCTTGCTTGATTAAATTAGTAGTTCCATCTGTGACAATGTTATCGAGGTAATATCTTGGTATATGCGTGTCTCATTTAGTATTATTAAACTGGAACACATGCCCCTGTATTCTACTTATATTGCCATGTTACGTAGGCTTATATTATGCACTGCTACATCCCTCCCACGCTTTTGTATCGCTGGACTATGTTGATGTGGTCTCGTTTGTATCGTTGTGTTAGTCAATCAAGCGCATGTATGTATCAAATGTTGTGTTGAGCCATTAGTGTCATGTAGGACCCTTGATTGTAACTTGTGCGAATTTACATCTTGCCTACATTACTATTGATTTTCTCTGAGCTAGGCCCCTGATAGTGTGATCCTTCTCTCTTCCTATCATCTTAGATTGTTTTACTCACCCTGATTTTTTATTAGATTAATGTTGAGTTCGATGATTGACTTGCTCTCCGTAATTGGGTAAACCTAGCATGCTTACATGTTATCGCTCGGTAGTGTTACCCTACTGTTCTATGACATCCTCTCGTGCTTGCATAGATGTATGACTTGGCACCACGCATGGTCACACACCACGCTATATTATGATTCCGCATACGCATGACGCCTGAATGTTAGAATGAATCTAATCGAGTTATCTTGATTGTGTGCATGTTCGATAGGTGCCAGTAGTGTCATGTAGGGCTTATGATTCCCAATATGACTCGCCAAATGATCACGTGTTGTACTTGTTCTATGATGTGATGATTATTGTATCGTGAATGTGCTCTATGATGGTTCGTTCTTAGTATGATTATAATGTATCGCCCATGGTGTATTTCTTGTTACTTTTGACGATGTCTCATGTTTCGTAAATATTATGCTGAACTCCTCTTGATGACTCTTGACTATGCTTGTATCACATCATGTATCACTAGTACCATGTAGGACCCATGCTTTCTAAATGTATGTCGACATATGATTATGTACCATGCTTGACCTATTATACGATCATTGTGTCAGATAAGATAGTTACTATGTTGCTCTTACATGTCCTTTCATGATGCATACACTACGCTCGTGCATTGTCCATATATGTGATAATTGTGATGCCTATTTAATCATGCATATCTTGCTTAAGTTGCTAGGCCTATCCGCTTTCATGGGATGATAGACTACTATCTTGCCTCGCATGCATCCGTGTAGCACGTGAATGTGCCTTTTTGGAATGAATATGCACGTCGTTCTCTTTGAGATAGGTACATGTTAGTGTGGATTAATATGATTGGTATGCCCATGATGAATTTGTGTCTGATTGTCACAATTGCAACCTAATAGGCTTTCATAAGGGCGTCGTTGCTATTCTCGGGTCGGAGTTTTGTCTCTAGTTGTCGTCTTAGTATTAGTCCGTGGTTGGTTCCGAGAGGAACTTTGGGTTGTCTTCTCTTGTCATTCCCCTATCTCCGCTAACTTGGACCCTATGCAATACATTCGACGAGCGACCGCATGGAAGAGGGAACGAAAAGCTAGATAGCGATAGCGCAGTGCAGCAGAAGCGTGGGCCCATAACCCACGGGCCTCAGGATCAGCGATTTCGGAAAGACAAACACGTTTCGAGAATGGCGGTTACTAATTACGATATGACTTGCAAGCGAGAGCGTTCTCTGTTCGAATTGCTAACCCTTTTGAATTTATTGACGATGATATTGCGCTGCTCTAACGATGGGATTTACGTGTTGATGTGCTAACTTGATGATGATTGTTGCCTGATTGCCTGTGTCTATGATGATATGATTTGATGACTTATAGATCTCATATACCATTATGTCTTGACTTGTTGCTACGCTGAGTTGCTAAGCATGATTTGAATTCCTTTGCCTGTAAAATGTGAACTACATATGCTAAGAGACCTGAGTTATATCTGATAAGGTTATAGTGCAACACGTTAGCTTGACTTCAGTTTGTTCATATATGATGTTTGCAATGATTATTGAGCATGATGATAAATTGAGACTTGTTGAACCCATGATGTTATGTTTATAAATGCTAGTTGACATGATGTAGACCTTGTGTTTGATGATTTTAATTATTGCTTCTTCCTTACACCTATGGGTGAGGTCGTTGGTAGCGTGGTAGAAGAGTGGTGAAAGAGCTTGAGTGGTTAGGACGATCGGGGATGTTATGAGATAAGTCGCAAGAGAGAGATGTTGGTTTAGGTAAGACTGAGTGAGCTTTAGGTATTTTGCAAGGCATGATGCTGGTGATATCTTGGGAAGTGTGGGAAGTGTAAGAAATGACCTTAAGAGAATTGAGGATATAGTATGGGGGGTGCTCGGGTGTGGAGTTAGAGATAGGAGTTGGATTCTTAGAGATGGATGGCGTGTATGAGAGTTTGGTGGAATGAGGGCGAGATTTGAGCATCAGGATGAATTGAGATTTCTTTGGGAAATTTTGTTTAAGATTAGGTTGGCGGGTCTAGAAGATGATTAGTCTTGGCTTGAGAGTGGAGATGGGCAAGTGGGGATCGTATCTTATTTTGACTGGTATGACGTGAGAATTTTCTTGATTATGTGATTATTTATATTCGCTGGCATGATGTTAGATAGCAACTATGACGAATCTGATACAGAATGATATTACATGTTGTTATGCAATATTGAAATCTAGTTGGTAGTGACAAATGTTATCATGATATATTGTTGCTCTGCTATGTTGTTTTAGGAGCATGTTAGGATGTGTTGTGATATGATATACGAGATAATGATGTGTTATTATGTGAAAGTGTAATGTTATATTATGGGGTGATAGAGCATCATGTTATGTTATATGATCGTTAAGCATGACTGTGGATATGTTAAATGATGAATATGACTTTGAGGATGAATATGAGTTGTATATATGAGATAATGATACCCGATTTCCAAATGATCGTTATATGGCATTGCGATGAATTAAGATGATGTTTGGTGAATATGCTTACATTTGATGACTGATATATTGTTTGACCTCCTCTTTCGCGGAATCTTAATAACATGACTTGTTGTGTTGATGTGTTGACAATGAGTTTGATTCGTTGACTTTATGATGAGGATGTACCTATTATGACCTTGGTGTGATATCGATATGTGTGTTATGATTTTGGCATAGATGGCATATTATGACCCTTAGTATGATGTGAAGACGTTGATGTGAACTTGTGGCATTGTGCTAGCATATGTTTGAGACTTGTCATATGATGTACTGATTGGAGATTGGTTGGTTATTTGGTTATGCACTTCTTATGGCTTGTGAAGCTTGCTTGAATTGAAACCGATAGATTGATTTGATTATGGAAACTAGGAAGAGAATATGGGATTAGCCCTTAGAGGTGGATGACTCCACCTCCCCGCTTCTGAATTTGATTGTTTGGTATGCGAGAAATTGATCTGGTGGTTGGAAGATTTTGACGAAATCTTGATTCGAAAGGATTTGACTTGTTTTAGTGTAAGGTTGCTTGATTAGACGTTGAATTTGAAGATTTTGAACGATTTTGAAAAAGGACCAACTTGGGTTGTAAGAGAATGAACGATACCGAGGATTTCAACGATTTTGAGGTTAATCTTTATTTTCAATTGCGGAATCCCTTTTAGAGAATTTTCAAACACGGGCAGCTCTATGATACTTCACGAAGTGGATACAAGCATTCTATGAGGGCGCTTGTAGGGTACTTGCTAAGACCTAGTGATGACATTGTAGAACTTTTAGAGTTGTGATACTTCCGAAAAGTCGAAGCGAGTATGTGATAGGGGCGCTTATCGCGTACTTGTCAAGGCCAATTGGAGATGTCACGACCGTGACTAGAATGTTGTAAGAATCCCGGAAGACGCAACCGAGACGATTATAAGATCCTTGGACACGGTCTTCGGACTCATCAATTTCAAACTTCATCCCCTACTTTATTTTGGTTTTAGTCTCGGGGACGAGACTTGTTTTTAGAGGTGGATGATGTAAAGGCCCGGATTTTTTAAATAATAAATAAAATAAAAATTTGGATATTTCAAGAAAAACTCGTCCTTAATTTCCTAGATCGAAATTGAAATCCTTAAAACGAGTTCCGGCATTATTTAATTGGAAATTTAAATTACGTTATACTATGCTTTTATGTACCGAAAATTGAGAATAATATTTGGAGTCTTATATTAAATTCGGATTTGGAAAATTAAGAAACGGGTCGGGATAAAGTCGAGTGAGCGGGTTTCAGATTTGTATTCCGGGAATTTGAAATTTGGAGTTTTGGGACCACTTGTTATTTTGTCCCCTTACCCCCTTCACATGTCCAATTTTAACAATTCCCCCTCCCTCTTCTGTCGACAACAGCTGCAACCTCTTCCCTTCATTCCCATTGTGGCAAAGTGACAAGGAGAACCCTTACCTTGCTCAGACAACACCCACGCCAAGCTGTGCACAGCCCTCCTCCTTTCCCCCATCTTCACTTGCTTTGACCCACTGGACGCTGCATCTCCCTCATTTGGTTTTCTCTGCAGAAGACCAGAAAACCCACTCAAAATCGCCACCGCCGAGATCCCCGTTCCGATTTGAGACCACCCTTCACCGATGGAAGCCAAGCACCACACCGCCCTCTCCTCCCTTCGTTTGTCACTGAGCAGCAGCCACCCAACGTCTCTTCCTCCTCTTGTCACTCCCCGCCGCCGTGACCAACACCAGGAGCCCTTGTCTCCACGAAGAATCAGCGGAGCTTCCCTGTTCGAGGACAGACCACCCAATTTCATCCCGTCGAGCACTAGCAGAAGCCCCTCGGAGCCTCCAACGCCGCCATCAGCCCCTAGCGCGCCCCTGTTTCGTCTCAAGGTCGATTTTCGTTTCTTTTATTCGATTTCGGTTCAAGTTCCACCAAAAATCGGTTTTTGATTATCCCTTGTCCCTTCCTATACTCAAGCGAAGCTCCTTCCCCGCTGGCCACCGTCGGATTCGCCCTCGGAGCGCGTCGGAGCCGGAGAACAACGCCTCGGTAAATTCTCTTCTCCTTCCTCCTCCTTATGTGCGCTTTACTCCCTTCATGTGGGTTGTGGTCGGAATCGGTTTCCGATCTGTCTGGGTCGGGTTTGTGTCGGAAAGGAGACCGTCGGCGGGTCCTTTTCTTCTCCTCCTCCGTTTTTCCTTTCTGGCGATTGAAACGAGAAGCTCTGTTCTGGGCATTTGGGAGAGACGGGTGGTTCTGGGCCTATTTCCTGGGCTTGTCCGGGTCTCTCCTTCGGATCCGGGTTGGGGGAGCAGCTGAGTGAGTGAGTGAGTGGGTTGGGCCGAATCCTTCATTTCTTCCGGGGTTGGGCCTTTTATTTTGGGCTGCTAGTGATCTACATGTTGTTGTTATGTCTTATTTGCTATATTATATGGTGGGTTTATAGTATACCGTGTTATTTATTAAATTATTATCATTTTATTATTCTGTGGGGGAAAATATTCTCTGGAAATTATTATTATATTATAAAATTATTTAAAAGTGATATTGTTGGGAATATGTATTTATTTAAAATACTTTATAAAAATGGGGTATATAAAGATAGATTTATTTTAATATTTATTTTAGATAAACATTGTTGCTAAATTATTTAGAAAATGTTTTAAGTCGTCCGGAAATAATTCTTTAAGGATTTGATGTGTTTAAACCAAAATGCCGGAATTAATTCTATAATATGATTTTGAGGTATTGGTTTTAAGATTTAAATATTTAATGTTGGGATTCTTTGTCTTGGTCTGATGATGTTGGTTTTGAGAAGGAAATGAGAAGAATGATTTTGGTTAATGTTGATCATATCGGAAAGGTTTTGGAAAATGGTTTTAGTATCAATTGGTTTGAAGATGTGGAGAACTTGGGTATCGTGTGTATGAATGATGAACCGATAGCTTATGGAAATGGCTTGATGATAGGTGTGTATTGCTTTTGGATTACTTTGGACTTGCATTGGGCTCTTGCTTGTGTTATCTTGCTGTTCTGCATCTTCAGGTAAGTCTCTTCGGAGCTTACTCAGATTGAATAGAGCTATTCCCTGCCTTATGTGCATGATATACTAGGTGCTTGCATTCATAATCAGCATGCCATGTAGTACCATGCTAGGTTGCATTGATCGTTGAGCATTCTATTTCTTTGTGCGTATGTAAACAGAACGGCCGTTATCTGTGATAGTCCTAGAGTCTTTGCTAGGGTCATAGGGTAGCCCAGCCTCATCGGGCACCCTGAGTCAATCGAGTACTTCCTTATATTATGATATGCCTGCGGGCTTTATTGTGGAGCGGGTTAGGCATGCGTGCCGCCCTATTTTGAATGAATGCATTCACGAGCTGGCCAGTCTCCGCCTGTCGGAAGGGGTGGAGGTAGGAGAGGGATATGCCACTTGGCATTGTCTTGGGCCCTTTACAGTATTTCTGCACATTACTATGAACTAGGAGCATGCTAGTGTGTTTGAATTTCGTACTGCATTAGAGCATCTTTATTAGGTATAGCGTATATGTGTGCTTATGGTTGGGATGCAGAGTTAAGTGGGCATCGATCTGATCCCACTCCAAATCAATTTTTTTAGGAATTATTTATGTTCATCCTATCGGTGCTGTTTGCTTATTGCGCGGGTCATTTTGTCGGCGGAGAGTGAGCGCTGGAGTTATAGACTTCATCAGACTCTGATTATATTGTTTTGGATTTATACTTTTGACCCGGCTCCGCCGTGGCACTTGTATCTGTACTTTACTTCCGCTTTACTTCCGTTTGAAATGGTTTCCGCGACATAGTCTTAGGACAGGTTAAGGGTACCCAACGGCCCTTCGAGGTTTTAGGGTTTGAAATCCCTCTTTCTACAAATCTTAAAATGAGTTTGAAACATTGACCCGTACCTGGATTGCAAGATCCGAACAAGGGGTTTTATCCCTTGAAATGTAACCCGGAAATCATAATTCTGGGCCGTTACAGTCAGCAATATCGACGTTGACATTAATGCAATTTTAAAAGCCTCTTATGTCAATCAATGGTAGAGTGATGTGCTTATGTGCAAATAATATATATTAATGCAATTTTAAAATAAAAATGCATGTGCATATTCTTTCCATAAGGTTCTTTAAGCTTGCATAACATAACATTATATTTGCATAACATAATATTATATCTGCATAACATCGGGTTATATTTGCATAACAGAAAGTGCTGACATGTAACAAATTTTTTTTAAAAAAACAATGGAGACGCGATGGGGGCCTAGGGGGTAGGGGGGATGGACACTCCACCAATTTTTATAAATTTTTGGACACTTATCTAATTAGAGCAATTTTTTTAGACATTTTACATATTGCCCCTTATCTGATTTCTTAGTTCCCTCCATATGCCAAATTTAGTAGGCTAAAAACTAATAAATATTAATGTAAATTTTTACTAACTTTACATCTCATATTTATCATTCGATCAAATGTCATTTCGCATCTGATTTTTTTAGTTCTCTAAAGTTCTTTTGGAACCACCGACTACATTTGAATATGTTAACTTAACCAATTCCAAAGTGAATCAGAAGTTACATATTATTATAGAAATTTTTATAGTGAAAATTTTAGCTACATAATTTTGGAACGAGCAGTGAAAAATATATGCATGAAGACGATCAAAATGGTGACTTCAGAACAAGGAATGGTTATGAAGAAAGTGATGTGAATTTGCCAAAATATTAAATGCGATTATGGATCAATACTTGGCACTTTCATTTTATACTTGTTTTTATCTTCGGTAGCTGTTCATGCAACTCAATACTTATTTTTTATGTATAATTTTAATGAATATATAATCCTTACATTTATAAAAGCAAGAAGATTCGAATGAACAGTGATTTCACCATGGTTTTTTTTTATTGTTTTTGTTCAAAATTCCCATTTTACCCTTGTTAATTGTGTTTTTTTTTTTTGTCGTGGAGGTTCCGAGGTTATCGACTAATCCTCCATGGGACGAGCACTAGCCTGCAAAGCACTCGAGCCGGATAAGCCAAGCGGCAAGCGGCAGGACAGGCTAACCCATGCCAAAGTAAGCCAAGGCATGAGTACCCACTATAGCACAAATTGCTCCTAGTGGGATTTGAACCCTTGGGCTCATGGTAGTAAGGCACAAGGAAGCACCTCACTCTTACCACTAGGACAAGAGGTCATTGGTTTGTTAATTGTGTTTATTAAGCGATCTTCAATACATATGCAAAGTATGTTTTGGTAATTTCAGTCTTATTTTATCAAATGTCTTTTTTACCCTCAAAAGTTTGAATTTAAAAATATTAATTTTTTTTCTTTCCATGTCCTTTTATGCCTTTTCAAAAATATAACTTTGTTAATATTTTTTTCAGAACCACTTATCCAAATTATATCTTTAGAAAATACCTTAATTTATATTTTTCATTACACTACCCAATTTATAACTTATAATTTTTTTTAAACACCATCCATATTTACAATTTATTCACTTTGACGGTATTTGTTAAACTACCCATATTATAACTTTTATGAAAATTTTAAAACTATCCTATATATATTTTTTAACAATTTTTTATTTTGAAAATGTGTTACACATTTTTATTTTTCAAATGAATAGTAATTTCCACTTGTAATTGTTAATTATGTTTTTGGGTGGAAATACCTATTTTTCCCTTATAAATTATATTCTCATCTTATATTAACTATGTTCATTTAAGCAATTTCTGTCTTCTTTTTTTTAATAAAATGTCTTTTTAACCTTAAAAGTTTGAATTTAAAAATAATTTTTTTTATTTCAATGCTCTTTTATGTCTTTTCAAAATTATAAATTGACATATTTCATCAATTTCACTCCTTTTATAATTTTTTCTTAACATACCTAAATTACAACTTGAAAATTTTCTCAAAACAAACATACTTTGTGTTTTTAATTTAACGACCCAAGTTGTAACTTTAAGGTTCTCTCCAATCAAACCAACTTTATATTTTTAATTAGATGATGATGATGATCATAATATCATTTTTGAATGTGTAATGATCAAGATCTTCAAACTCTATAATTTTGGATTTCGATCTTTTTCGTTTTGATTAATAGTCTTTAAAAGACTACCCTTCTTCTTTTTCTTTTTTTTAATTGAAAGATATAATTCTTATTACCTTAATGAAAATATAAAAATATTATCCTTACACTTTCTTTTATGGATACAATTATTATTTTTATTACTATAGACATTTATATGGAAAACAATTCAATAACAACTATTTGCACATATGAATATTACACATAGTTTCCAGTTTCCACTTGTAATTTTTAATTTTTTTTTTGGGATGAAAATAATTATTTTTCCCTCATAAATTATATTCTCATCTTATATTAACTATGCCTTTTAAGTAATTTTCATTTGTTTTTATATAATGTACCCTTAAAAGTTTGAATTAAATTTTTTTTTTTATTTCAATGTCCTTTTATGCCTTTTCAAAATTATAAACCATCATATTTCATCAATTTCACCCAACTTTATGTTTTTTATTAAAATACCTTTTATGACTTTTTATTAAAGTACATTTTGAAAGACCAACGCTACTTTATGTTTTTATTTAATGTATAGATCCAAGTTACAATTACAAGATTTTATCAAATCAACAATACTTTGTGTTTTTAATTTAACTACCCAAGTTGTAACTTTAAGGTTTTCCCAAATCCAACCAACTTTATATTTTTCATTTTGATTAATAAATTTCTTTAAAAGATTGCCCTTCTTTATTTTTTTTAATTGAAAGACATCATTCTGATTACCTTAATGCGAATTTAAAAAGATTAAAAGTTTCTTATAATAATACAATTATTATTTTTATCACTATATAAATTTATACGAAAAACAACTAAATTACAACGATTTGTACATATGAATATTTACACAGATATAAAAGGTACACGTACAATCCAAATGTAAATAGATAGCACGCATATGCGCGCGGCGCTCAAATATAGTAATAAAAAAAATGAATATCATTTTCTAAAAATATTATTTATACAATGATAATTCATAAATGTCAAATATTATAGTCATGTCAAAGGACATATGAATAACTTTACTATGCTATAACGTTTATTTTAATTAAAAATTATAATTACATAATTTATATAAAAATAAATGCATTGTTTATAGATTTATATAAATATTAAACAATTAAAAATACATAATAAAAAATCATATTAACATTTGACCTTCCAAAATAATAAGGTAAATTTAGATTTTCATTTACAAATAAGCCAAAAAATTGTCCAATTTTGTTTTGACCTATGATGAGAGCAAAAATAGGACATAATTTTTTTTTTAAATCTATGATGGGAGATGCTCTATTAAAACCCCTAAATTTCTTAATACAAACAGGTTTAAACTCAGCCTTCTCTGGAACCTCTAGTTTCTCCAACCTTTATTAAAAAAAAACACAAAGTGTGTCAATAAAAAAAATCACATCCATTGGTAGGCAAACCCCCATAATGACAGAAACACTTACTTTGCGTGAGAGTCTTAAAAACACTCAAGAATTAGGGATAAAAAAAATAGAAATTGAAGGGGACTCGCAAACCATTATTCAACATTTACAATTATAAGGTAACTGTCCTTAGGAAATAAAACTATTAATGGGAAACATAAAAATGATAACCTAATCATTCGAGGAAACAAAATTTTTGTTTGTGCCCTGTGAAGGAAATAGAGTTGTTTATAAGCTTGCACATACCTTAGTGGCTTTGTACACGAGTGCTCGACTACAACCAACAAAGATCTTCTTTATAATCACATCCATATTTGGACGGTCCGGGTTAGGAATTATGGATTAGCCCTTGGAATTTATGGGCCGGCCCACAAATAGGTGGTGGGCTTGTTGGCCATTTCTGAAGTTGTTTATCTACAACTGTAGTGAGTCGGTAATCCTATAGTTTGGGGTGTTCGTGTCTACTAGGGTAGGTTAGCCACAACTTCATGATCAACAAAAATCAAACCTTTCATGTAACAAAGCTCGTGTGGTATACTCAGTGTCGGTCCTATCATTTTATAGGCCCAGGGCGAAGTAAAATCTAAAGGGCTCGATAAACATTACTCCGTAGAAATTAAAAAATGTGTATAACTTCATAAAAATTTCATATTATTTTTATATTTGAATTATTTTTCAAATTTAAGAAAATAAAAGTAGGTCAATGAATAAAAAATAATATACAATAAAAAAATTCAAAAATATAATTTTAGTAAAAACTAGTTATTTTTTATTGGTATCCAATATAATATGTTCACAAGTACGTAAGTTGTTGTGTAGAGGAATATTAAAACATTGTTTAACAATACTAAATATAGTTTTTGTTCTAAGACATTACATATGTGACCTCCTATGACATCACCTATATGAACTAAAACAATTTTTTTTAAAAAAAAGGGATTTTTTAAAAACAAAAATAAAAGGGTAAATTAGATACATCGAGTATATATATAAAGAAATAAAAACAATACAGTTTTCTCAAATAAAATAGAAAGTGTTATATATGTAAATAATATTGCTTTATTCGTCACATAAAAAGGTGTCTAATATTGTGTTGAAATGGAAAAGTACAAAGAACCGTGTCTAAATTAAATGGATATATACTCCTCTATAAAAACATAAAAAATGCAAATAGAGAGATTTGAACTCTACACGTTTAAGAATCAAATCCAAATTTTATTAAATTTTAAACTTACCATTATGCTAAAATCGTATTAATATATATATATATATATATATATATATATATATATATATATATATATATATATATATATATATATATATATATTTAATGGACCTCTACCGAAAATGGGCCCTGGGCGGTCGCCACCCTACCCATGCCCTTGGGCCGGCACTAGGTATACTTTCCTAGAATATTTGTGTCTAATCCTTTTGGAACTAGAAAAGTTTAGCCAGTTAATCTTGGATCTGACGTGACATCGTTTTTAACCTCAAACTTTTTTTAAAAAATAATATAATTAGGGTAAATTACATTGTTAGTCCTCAACCTTGCATACCTTTTCCACTTTAGTCCTTAACCTTTTGTTGTTTCTGGTTAAGTCTCTAACCGAACAAGAAATCACACCATTAGTCCTTCCATCCATCATGACGTTAAACTCCTTCAATTAATTGAGTAATTTGGTATGGCAAATAGACCTTTTTTTAAAAATGTAAAAAATTGTTAAATTTCATGAGTCTTTCAAGTTTGGTTTTTATTTTAAATGTTTTTGGAAAATATGTTTTAAAACCCACCTGGTGCTTATTAAAGGAACAAATAAAATCAAATACAATAGATTGAAAAATAAAAATTGGTTACATAAACAAAAAAAAAGTTTAATACTCTAAGTAAAACATGTCATGTCATGTACTATTTATACACGTCTTTTTAAAATGAGAAAAAACTACTATAAAATATCAATTTTTACATTTGGTTTTTTAGATTTACTCATACAGACTGGTATCAACTACAGCAGTAGCATTTTTTTACACAATATAAGATTTTGAAAGACATCAGATCCTGCTGACACACCTCCCAATGACGACCTGTCGAACGGTGCAAGACTGCAAGTGATCAACTCATTTGCATTTTTCTTGTTTAAGTGATAAAGTAAATAATCTAAATAGTTCATTCATGTCATTCATTCATACAGAATAGTATTAACCACACCACAGTAGTATCATTTTTGTTGTTTTGTGCAAGTAATCAACTCATTTGTAATTTTCTTGTTTAATTAAGTGATAAAATAATTACACCTTCCAATTCACGCACAATTTTTAGGTGTTAGAATTTATATAGAATATTAGATTTTTAAATATTTACTACTATCAAGAATGATTTTATAAAAACAAATGTAAAAAATTGTTTTATATTGTTTTTTTTTTCTCATTCTAAAAAACGTGTATGAATAGTCAACGACGTATTTTAATTAACGTAAGGAGTATTAAACTTTTTTTTTTGTTTATGTAACCAATTTTTGTTTTTCAATCTATTGTATTTGATTTTATTTGTTCATTTAATAAGTACCGGGTGGGTTTTAAAACATGTTTTCCAAAAACATTTAAAATAAAAACCAAATTTGAAAGACTCATAAAATTTAACCATTTTTTACCTTTAAAAGAAAAAAGGGTGATTTTGGTAGCTGATCCATTTTGAATGTTCAATTAGGTAGCTAGCCTCCAAGTTAATTTAATTAGTTTGGGTAGAACTCACTCAAAAAGTGGTCAATGGTCCACTAGTTGACCATTGACTGGTCAACGTTGACCGTTGTACGTTGACCAACCCATTTGGATTTTTTTTATGATGCCATATTTTACCGTTTTGATGTCAAAATTTTATTATATTTTATTTTTACTTTGATGCCACTTTTCTAATGAAATGATTGGATGACGCATTTTTAATGCCACTTTTTTTAAACCTTGATGACATTTTTTGTTTACTGTAATGTCACGTTGACCATTGATGCCATTTTTTTTACTAGTACCGACTGATGCCATTTTTCTAATGTCAATTTTTTGATGATTTTTTTTTTTACCGTGATGCCATATTTTTTATGATATTTCACTACAAAAAAAAAACATATTAGCCACGTACGGTAGCAACGGCATGAATTTTCCGTGGCTATTTAATTGGGTTTCGCCACCGGAGCTGGCATTGTCGTGGCTAAAAATATAACTTTCACCCAAAATTAAAAGAAAAACGGAAAGTGAAAAACATTAAAACACGCCCCTTTCCCAAACCCTATCTCAGATTCTCAGATGCGTTCTTCGACCTCCGCCGCTGTTAAGCGTCCTGAACTCCATATCTGGTGATGCTCAACCCGCGTCTTCTACGGTTCGACCTCTACTTCTGGTAAGTCGCCTCCTCTCTTTCCTCTTCTCCCAATCTCAGATCTCCACCCACTGTCAGCCATAGCGCGCCACCAACAACCTCTCAACCTCGTCTTCTCCAGGAACCCTATTCTCCATCGCAGGGGAGCCCCGCCGGCAACGATGGCCTTCCCGCTGACGGCAGCACTAGGGACGGCCAGTTTCCTATCTACAACCCTTGCTCCTACGCCAACAAGCCCTAGAGGTCTTAGATTCGACCCGCGTGAACTCCATTCACCTCATCCTTCTCATCCTCGTCGCTTGCGCTTTCACCCTCGATCTGGTTCTTCTGATCCAATCTAGGTCTGTTTCTCAACTACTCCATTTCCCTTCTGATTTCGGTTTCTTCGTTGGTAATCTCGTTTTTGTATCAACTGTCAATCTATATGCTATTGATGTTTACTTATGGTAGCTTAATTAATCTGCACATTCAGGTTTGAGCACTAGTGCTTTTGATTTAAGTTACTCAATCCTCTAGGAAAATACTCCCTCCGTTCCAAAATACATGGGCTTTTGATTTTCGACACGTTTTTTAAGAAGCGGAAAACTCTATAAAATATTATTTTTTTAATTATATTTTTTATATAATATGATACTTATTAGTAATAAGTATCATATTATATAAAAAATGAAATGAAATTAATAATATTTTATAAAGTTTTCCGCTCCTTAAAAAACGTGTCACAAAGCAAAAACCCATGTATTTTGGAACGGAGGTAGTAGATGTTTTATTTCTTTCAATCCTCTAGGAAATATATACATGTGATTGAGTATATCTGCTCATCTTGTTGGAAGGAAACACCTCTTTCTTCCATTTCTGGAATCTGGTTTCTGATGTATTATAAATAATTTATAGCCTTGAATTGAATCTTGTTTTCATCTGCTGGGATTTTGTAAAAGTATTTTTTCATGACAGAATCATACAAAAAATTAAACTTATTTAATGCACAGATAGATGAGAATTGAGAATGTGCAGAGTGAGATTATCAGTCATAGATCTTTGAGGCATCCTAACACTGCCAGATTCAAATAGGTAAGTGCTTACTTTTATTCCTCAAATTTTAACTCAAATTGAAAATGTGAGAAAGGATAATGAAATACTGAGTATGCGTTGAGCTCACCGTGTATATATACTAGGTAATACTTACGCCTACTCATTTGGCTACTGCCTCGTTTCTCCTTCACCGCTCCCAGTTCTTTGATGAATCCTATCCGCTATTCAAAGAATAGTTAAATGTAAGTCGTCTTTTCTTTTATTTTATTTTTTCCTCTACTGTTTACGGCTACTGTTTTGATAGGTAAAGTAAAATATATATACTAGAATGTAACACATTATTGCTCTTTCTTTGTACTGTTCTATCATGGTATTTGACCATTTTCTTTGTAGCTCATGTACTCGGTTGGGTTTACGTAGTAATGGTACTTTGTAAATTAGTCATTTTGATCTGGCATATCAAATATAGAAATACTTGACTTTTGGATTATTCTTTCTATTATCCTAGAAGACTGATTTCTAATCTCAATATTATTTGATTGTTTTGAAAATAATATTGAGATTAGAAATGATTTTGTGAGTATGAGTATGAGACTTAGGAGACATGTAATCTATGCTGGGACTTAGGAGACATAATTTTGGGAGTATGAGTATCATCTTGGCCTCACTGTGTAAAAAGTAGTTATTTTTTTTTAACAAAAATTACAAGCAGGGTGTATTTTGAATTTTAGCAAAGTTGTAGTTGTAATTGACACAATATCATTTATGCTTTGCAACTTATTCGTATTTCTTGGCAAGATACTAGTTGATACTTTTGAGTCACATGTGGATCGGCTATAAAAGACGCGTTTTTTATACTTATATTATTGATTATTTCCATTCCAATGTTACTGATTTTGTCACTGAGCCTGCCCAGTTTCTAAATCAAATAGAGGCACAAAAGAGGAATGTTCAAATGGCATAAATGGGAGTTGTACCACCCTGCCCATATCTTGTTTCCGCCTGAAAAGGTATTCCTCTCTTAATTTGCATTGACTTTGATTTTTCCCATAATTCATGCTTTAATTCATTCTTTTATTCGAAACCTACTCAAAACGAATGTAATGCTTTTCCCATAATTCATGCTTTAATTCACACATTGCTTTATGAAATAGGTTGATTGTTGCCTTTATATTCTTTGTTGCCTTTATGGAGCAGCATATCTACACATTGGATTCTTTTTTTTCCCCTCAATTGTATCCTTTGTCATCAAAGAATTTTTTAGATTCATGCCATCCTTGTGTCTCTTTCTTACTTGGTTATTCCTGAACATATTTTACTTCTCCAGATCCCTTTATCATCATTATCTTTACAACAATCAACCCTTCTTATCATTGTGTTCGGGGTTTATTTTTATTTTCCTCATATATTTGATCTTTTTTTTTTGTAAAAGATCTCACTGTGTTCAGGCTGGGCAACTACGTGCATCTGAGCGGTTGACTGTTGTAGCTAGAAAGTTGCTTCAAGAGAGTGATAGCTCTTCTTCTTCAAGCGGTGCTGCTGCAGTAGTGTGGGTAATCGCGACATCAGTGAAGAGCTTTATAAAGTGGAGCCTCAACATAATTAATGTGAATGAGGAGGCCATGACCGAGGAGAAAAGATCAAGGAAGCTCCAAGGAAAGTGAAGTTTATTCTTCTAGATACAATTTGTTTCTTTTTATTTTGTGGACTGTAATTAGTTTCTCTTATGCTTGTGTAAAATTACAGGATGCACTATCATCTATTTCCCGGCATCGAGAAAACATTACTGCACAAATAAGGCGATACATGACAGGGAGAATCTTGATGGTGGTACAATTTTATTCAGTTGAAAAGATCTCTACTTCTTAGTCTCTTACATTGGTTCTTCAATAAACCCATATTTTACGCCTTCAACAATTCCTTCTGTCTTTTAATAAACTGCCAACAATTTTTTCCCATCCAGCAAGCTTCTTCTTAAGAATCCTCGAAATGGATGCTCGGAGTTTGGGTGAGGGACCTTGCATAAAAAATGTTTTCTTCTTATACAATGCAACCCTTAGAGGTACAATTAAAACCCTTTAGTATCACTTTCGGCTGCATTGTCATGTTCGCATTTCAGTTTTTGATTGCTTGATTCAATGCAATCTTAGGTGAAAACCAACCAAAATAAAAATCATAGCAAGATTAAAGAGTGACCTCCTTCCTACTCTATTTGTAACGGCCCAGAATTATGATTTCCGGGTTACGTTTCAAGGGATAAAATCCCTTGATCGGATCTTGCAATCCAGGTACGGGTTGAGTTTTAAAACAAAATATTTGTACTAAAAGAAGGGATTTCGAACCCTTAAAGATCGCGGATCCATTGGGGACCAAATACCTGCCTTAGTCTAATCGTGAAATCGAGCGAAAGCAAAATAAAGTTGAGTTTAAATACAATCCGAAAAGGAGTATGAAAGAGAGGAAGTATGGTGGTCTCTCAACCTCTCGATCTAACGCCAAAAGTCTGAACCCGCCAAGCATCCACATAAGCAACGATAACGGCTAGCGATTACCTGAATCTAAAAAAAATGAGGGGGATCTGGGTCAATCATCAGGTCACTCATGCGCGTATGTAAACACACTCTGAGAGGCATATAATAAGCATCATATTCTTAAGATGAAATGCGTAATGCCATGCGTAAATTAAATCACATATATATACTGACAGTTTAATATAATGCAGAAAGCGATAAATGGATCCACACAGAATGCCAAGTGGCATGTCCCTCTCTTACCTCCACCCCCTTCCGATAGGGCGGAGACTGGCCAGCTCGTAAATGCATTCCATAATAATCGGGCAGCACGCATGCCCAACCCGCTCCATAAGAATTAATAAAGCCCGCAGGCAGCTTTCGCAATCATGCTCATAATATAAGTAAAAGAAGTTCCATGACTCGATTGACTCAGGACGAGACCCGATGAGACTGGGTCGTCCTATGACCCTAACAAAGACTCTAGTTACTTCACAGATAACGACCGTTCTCTTGCAAGGACATACAACAATCATATGATTTTCATTTTAGCTCCTAAGCATGATTCTAAGTCGTATGGTGCATGGACACTAGCCTACTATATAACACCCAGTGCATAGAGCGCCCATCATGAGTAAGTTCAAAGAACTTACCTGGAGTAGCAGATCAGCAAGACGAAAAGCAGCAAGATATAAGCAAGCAAGTTACAGATCACCTAGCAATTATTAATAAATATGCATAAGTAAACTGCACAAAACGGGATCCATTTACCACTACATAACATGCTCATCAATCCCTTAATCATAGCATCATCAGCATCCTTTATCTCAAATTATCTCAACATCTTATTCCATTGTCATTTCCATAACTGGCTCAATCATACTTCAATCCATATAATCTCACTAGCTAGTCCGGTTGTTAGTCAAAACAATTACTTCAAAATTATACTTAGCCATTTCTAATTCATAAAATATTTAATCTTTAAAACTACTTCCAAAAATTCGATTAAATAACCCCAGCATACTTTACTTTAATTAAAATCATCATTCTAAGGACTTAAATAACTTTCAAAACTTAATAATTAATCCAATTTATATACTTTCAAATCGACCCTCTTTAAATATCGACACATAAATCGATTTCTAAATAATCAATGATCGGAAATTGGTTAGACAGTTAATTAATAAATTAAATAAATAAATAAATGAATAATTCCGAACCAACCCTTTTAAGTCAAACCGAACCGAACCCCCTAAATCTCAACCGGTACGGAACAAAATTTGAAAGAAACGAAAGTGGTCCCATACGGAGCTGAATGGGCAGGGGCCCCGCCTGGCTCATCTTCCTCCTTGTGAAATCATGCTCCCGCCTGCTCCCTTGCCATGGAGATCGACGGTGCTGGGCCTGCGCCTCTCAGCTCCGCCTCGACCTTGCTCACTCGGACCCTCCTCTCCGACCACGCTCACACCCCCTGCTCCCACACGTCCGCTCTCTCGCCTGTTCACATCCGTCGATAGCAGTCCCCCGTACACGCCCACTAAGTCGCGCCCGACCTCGCCGCTCTCGAGCTCGCCCCCCCGCTATCCACTCTCAGCTCACACACTCCCTTCCCGACCCCGAAGAACGAAAAGAATGAAACGGGCTAACGGAAGTAAGGGAATGAAGGTCACCGAGATGTTCGCGGAGGTCGGAGCTTCGATCGGAGTTCTGGGCGTCGTTGGAGGCTCTCGATGGTTCCACGGACCTGCGTCGGATGTGCGTGAGTGTGATGGTAGGGCTCGAGAGTGGTTTGGATCGGAAACGAAGGGGAACGAGTTACCAAAAGGTTGTTTCGTGATTGAGAAGAGCGGTGGACTTCCGGTGGCTCGACGGTGACGTTGAGTGCTCCGGGGCTGCCGCTGTTGGCCTTCGATGAAAGAGGGGAAGACGATGGTGATGATGACGGTGATGGCGCAACGATGCGTGGTGTGTGGCGTTGATGAAGCGAGGAGGAAGAGGTTGTGGTGGATGCCTGATGGTGACGAAGGTGCAACAATGGGTGAAGGATGATGGTGTACGGTGGTTGTGGTGAGATGAGGAGCAGAGAGAGCAGACGGGTTGAGACTTGAGAGATATGGGATGTGAAAGAATGACAGGGAGGGAGATGGGTTTATAGATAGGGGATGGGCGGGTGTACAACTAGGAGTAGGGGAAAGAGTTCCGGGGTGTTGCAGGGGGTTAGGTGTAGGGTGGCTTGATGGGAGGTAATAAGTGGAATTGTCCAATCCTAATTACCCAATAATAAATCATGAACCTTGCTTTAATACCTTGCTTTCTAATATTAACCCGACGCGATTATATTAAATATCCAAACCCGAGATAAATAACAAGTTCCGAAAATATTTTCAAGTTCGAATAACAAATTTATACCGGGAGTGGTATTGAGAAATAAAATAATTTGATTTATTGAATACGCAAATTTTCAAAAAAATTTGGAGTCTTAGAACTTAAATGAATTTTGATTTAGGATAAAATCTATCATTTAGATAAATAATATTTAGAAAATCTCGGTCCTTACATCATCCACCTCTAAAAACAAGTCTCGTCCCCGAGACTAAAATCATTTTAAAGCAAGGGGATGAAGTTTTAAATTGGTGAGTCCAAGGATCATACCATTGATCCCGTAAGTACCTCGTAGGTGCCCCTATAAGATCCTCACAACATCTTCGTCGTGATGATAATATCCCTAAGCGGTCGTAGCAAGAATGTAATATGGGCCCCTATCATATCCTTTCCCCGACTTCTCAGTTATATTATAACTCAAAAAGCATCATAACGTCCACTAGGTCTTAGCAAGCAATCCATAAGTTCCCTTATAAATGCTTGTATCCACTTCGTGAGGCGTGATAATGTAAATCCAGTCCCGAAAGATTCAAAAGAGTTTTGCAAATGGAAAGATTGACCTCGAAATCGTTGAAATTCTTGATAGGAATTATTCTTTTTTAAAAATCCAAGTTAGTCCTTTTTAAAACCATTCAAAATCTTCAAATCCGACGTTAGTCAAGCAATTTCAGATCACGAGAGCTGGAATCATCCACCTCTAAAGGCTAATCCCATATTCTCTTCTTAGATTCTCAGTCATTCAACCATCATTATCAACTCAATAGGAATCATAAGCCAACAAACACATCAACTCGATCATATACATATAGCCATCATCTTATCAACCACCTCTCACGTGGTAAGTCTCAAAACATCAACATGATAGTCTCACAAGGCAACATCTCAACCACACAAACATTCTAAAACACAACATAAGTCATACTAGTATCTCAAAACATGTAAAAAGGGCGACAAGGTCTCAACATGCATCACATCAAGCACACCAGCACACATGCCATGGATTTTGTGCCATGGAGTTAGTACGTCACTATCGCATATCAGCACCGCAATCATAGTAGGATCAGTCACAACAAGGGATTTCATTTAACGCATAAATTCACGTCGTCGTCCTATCCAAATTCTATCCAGCATGGTCTTATCAGATTTATCATGCCGAACAATTGTATTTTAAAGGTAGTCATATCGAAATTTTCATCATAGGGTCAACGAACCAAACCCATTGTCAACACATCAATACAACAAAGTCATGCTATTAAACTTCAGTAAAAGGAAAGATCAAGCAGTATATCAATCGTCAAAACGTCAACATGCTCTCCAGACATCATCTCAACTCATCACAATATCGAATGACGATCATTTAGTAACCAGGCACCATTGAGTCATGTTCATCATTTGACGTATCAATAATCATGTTTAACTATATAATACATCATCATGCTTTCATATAATAACACATCATTATCTCATATATCATGTCGCAACACATCCTAACATGCTTCTGCAAAAACATAACAGGTTAGCAAATCATCAATATATCATGATAGCACTTGTCACTTTCACTAGATTTCAATATTGCATATCAACATGAAGTATTGTTCCATACCAAGTTCCTCATGGTCGCTATCTAACATCATGCCAGTACATATTTACAATTCATGTAAGCAAGAAAATTCCCAAATTATCATCAGTACGTCAACAAGTCTCAATTTGCTATTATGCTCAAAATTATTGCAAAACATCATATATGAACATAATCAATTCAAGCTAGCAAGTTTCATCATAACCTTATCAGATAACAATTTAGGTTCCTCAGCATTCGCAGTTAATATTTTTATAGGCACAAGAGTTCAGATCATGCTTAGCAATATAGGGTAGCAAAACATCGAAACATCATGGTGCATGAAATTTATAAGACATCGAATCATATCATCATAGACAATGGATGATCATGCAAGATTCATTACCAGGTCAGCACATCAACACACAAATTCCATCGCCATATCAATGCAATACCATCATCAATTAATTCAGAGTGGATTAAGAGTTCGAACGGAGGACACTCCCGCTTGCAAGTCATATCGTACTCAGTAATCGTCATCCTCAAAATGTGCTTGTCCTAGTGAAATGATTGATCCTGAGGCCCGTGGGTTATGGGCCCACACCTTCGCGGCGTTGCTCTATCGCTATCGGACTTCCCATTTCCTCTTTCATGCCGTTGCTCGTCCAACATGTCACGTAGGAGTTCAAGTTAGCGAAGATAAGGGAGGGGCAAGAGCGGACAACCCAATGTTTCTTTCGGAACAAACACAGACCAACCCTAAAGATGGCAACTAGAGACGAAACTCCGACCTGAGAATAGCAACGATGCCCTTATAAAAGTCCATTAAGTTATAATCGCGACAAGCAAACACGAATTCATCACGGAGCATGTCAATCACAGTAATCCACGCTAACATGTACTTATATCAGGGGAGCAACATTCGTATTCATTTCCAACGACACGATCGATTCCTATCCCGATGCATGCGAGACAAGATAGTAGTCTATTATTCCATGAAAGCAGATATCCCTAGCAACTTAAGCAAGTTATGCGGAATCAAGAATGATCATGCAGGATTCGAGGTCATGTGGGATTTAACGACGATGACGAGTATGGTGTATATGAACGAATGCACAAGCATGGTGTACGCATCAATAGGTGAGGTCAAATATGGCATGGCGAGGTGTAATATAAAAACCAGATTAAGCGTCATACGAGATCATATAGGAGCAACCTAGTAACTATCTCATCCGAACACACTGGTCATATAATAGGTCAAGCATGGTACGTAATCATACGACGAGATACATTTAGAACGCACATGTCCTACATGATACTAGCGACACATAATGTGATACAAGCATAGTCAAGAGTCATTAAAAGGGGTTCAACAGGATGTTCACGAAACATGATGCATCATCAAAAGTAACAAGAAGGACATCTTGGGCAATAGATTATAATCATGCTAGGAACAAATCATCATAGGACACATATAAGGGTACAATAGTTATCACATCATAGAACAGGTAAAAGATGTAATCATTTAGCGAGTCAAATTGGAAATCATAAGCCCTACAGGATACTACTAGCACATATCGAATCATGACCACAATCAAGGTAACTCGACTAAATTCATTCTAACATTCATGCGTCATGCATGTGCGAAATGATATAACGTGGTGTGTGATCATGCGATGTACCAAGTCATACATCTATGCCAGCACTAGAGGAATTCATAAGGTAATAGAGGAAACACTACCGAGTGGTAACATGTAAGCATGCTAGGATAAACCATCATTGAAGGCAATTGATCATTGAATTCAACATCAATCTAATTTGCACGAGGAAGATATTTCAAGGTGATAGAAAGAGGAAAGGATCACACTATGAGAGACCTAGCTCGAGAGGGAATCAGCAATAATGCAAGCAAGGTATAAATTCGCACAAGTCATAACCAATGGTCCTACATGATACTAAAGGCTCAACATGACATTCGATACATACATGCGCTTGAATGACCAACACATCGATGTGCAAGAAATCATATTAACATAGCTCGTCGATATAGAAGCATGGAAGGAATATATCAATGCATAATGCAAGCCTACGCAATAGGCAATATGACTAGCATACAAGGTATGTATTCCAACTCAACAACCATTTGAATAAGGTATGCATTTACCAAGACATCACTTCAAATAGCATTATCACAATTGAACTACTAATTTAGTCAACAAACCATGGGTAACATCGACTAATCATGCAGGGGAAATCAACTTACGACATTCATACAAGGGAAGTGTAGCACACTATCATGGGCCTAATCTAGGGGAAGGCAACAACTATATACATACACTTATCATGCAATTCATGCTTCGAATCAGTCGTTAGTACAACCAATACAATAGGTCAATTAGACATGCGAAGGCGACATATATATGAGGACAGGAAGTAAGGTGCAACACGGGACCTAAGCAATGGGGCAAGCATGGGTACAGAATGTCATACAACCACGAATTTACATTAAGGATCATCATCTTAACATGTACTGGGAATTATGTATCATATAAGGCATGTTGGCATCAAGTTGTAACACATATTCATCAAGTATGGAACTCACTTTATCATGATACCAGAAGTGAACGATCACACTATCATGAACTTATTTACAGGGAGAACATTAATCATGCGGATTCCTAATATATGACATTTACATTCATGCAGTAGTATGACGATGCAACATACTGAGTAGGGCATGCTGGGATGATAGAGACGTAACATGTGTAACTTGGACTCACATAATGGCCATCATGAACATCAAAGCATGCATTCATCAAGACTCAATTATACCAAATATTCCCCATCCAACACAACTAATCACACAACATTATCAAGTGCAAAACAACCAACAGTCGTTAATCTGACGAATACAAAATAGATGGGCATGTTGTAGATTCTTGTCATAAAATGAGTAATAAGCATCAAGGCGTCATCAGCTAGTATGCTAAAGAGATCATTTACAGGCATTCACACGAAGAAGAGTTTGTCACACTATCATGGACCTAACCCAGGAGAAAACAATTATCATGTAGGTTCATATCATGTGGTTTATATGCTTCCAATCAATCATTAGTACAATTAATACGATAAGTCAAGTAAGCCTGCTATGACAACGTAATCACGATAGAGAGTGAGGCATAACACAATACTTGATCAATGTAACTAATCACAGATGTAATGACATGAGCAACATTTTACAAATGAACATTTGAAAGGTACATGCACTACAAAAAAAAATGAAATTGGCCACGCTAGCTAGCTTCGGCAAGAGTCTTAGCGTGGCAATTGACACCTTTTGCCACCGTTAGTAGCTTCGGCAAGGGTTACCGTAGCAAATTTTGCGACAACTAGATAATATTTGCTACTACAATGGGTTCCCGTAGCTAAGTGTATATTTTTTAGGTTAAAAAAAAAAGAAAAATCATTTCTTAAAAAGAGGAATAAGAGAAGCAGATCCTTCGCCCTAATTCCTTGTCGTCCGTCCGCTCAATCTCTCTCTCCTCTTCATCCTCACGCCTCTCATCTTCATCCTCTCGCCTCTCATCTTCATCCGAGTACTCTTTCTTCATGTCGCTCATCTTCCCCTCTAATTATCTCTTTCCTTCACTCTCTCTTCATCTCTAATTATCTCTGTCTTTAGTTCCTTGAGGGTTTCAGATCTCTCGACGCCAGATCTGAGATCTCGTGAGCTCTTGAGGCCGAATCGATCTGTCATCTACTACCTTCTGATGTCAACACCAGGAGCACGACGTCTCACCGACACAACCTTCAATATCTCTCAGATCTCGAGATCTCTTCTTTTGGACTCTCGCTTCCTCAACCTCGTTCGTCGCAGGGATTGAAAGGTATAGTTTCAATTTCTTCAAATTGGGTATTGGCCGATGATTATACTCTAGTTTGCCCTCTATCTGTCATTCGTTTGCTAGCTAGTCAAGCAGACCTTATATGTTCTTCTTGTCCGTCTTAGATGTGTATATGTGTCGGCCGATGATTCTAGTGTATATATGATATCCAATCTACTATTTTGAGGGTTTGAGTTCAAGAGTTACAGATCCTCTATAGGTTTTGAATGGCAATTCCAATCAACGATTTCTAGGGTTTGAATTCATAGCAACTATACTTTATTTTCGAGAAACCTGTCAAATATGGCTCTGACTGAAACCTTGTCATCATATATGGGTAACTTGACTGCAATAAACAACATGTAAGTTTTAGAAGATTTAGTTTTGTGTCCAAATGACTAAAAGTATGTTACTTTGTGGTGAACTTAATTTCTTGCTTTTACAGCAAGCTGGGAAAATTAACCCTGTTACACCACAAGTAGAGGCTTGGATTAAAACACCGGCTTTGTTGGGAATTTATCAGGAGATGTGAGATGGTGCTTCTAGCTACCTTCTCTGGTAAGGTCAATCTAAAAAAAACCCCAGTTATTGTTAGGGTATAAATGAACTCTCCGATGTGAGATTTTGCCTTAAGATTGCGATCTCTGGTTGTGCAAATGTTAGACTTATGGCTTATCTACCTTCAGTGGCAATTGCTGCCTCAATGTTGCATGTTATCAATAGAGTTGAGCCCTCCATCGAAGAGGAGTACCATTGCCAATTGTTCGGTATTCTTGGAGTTGACAAGGTGTGCAATTTCGACCCACATTCTCTCGTAAATCTTTGTTGTCTACCACATTGAGCTTTTTTTAATAGGTGATTTGATAAAGCACAGGTTTTGATAAGAATT
This sequence comes from Persicaria tinctoria, assembly GCA_037127255.1. Taxonomy (NCBI): domain Eukaryota; kingdom Viridiplantae; phylum Streptophyta; class Magnoliopsida; order Caryophyllales; family Polygonaceae; genus Persicaria; species Persicaria tinctoria. The sequence continues at coordinate 46,902,313 of JBANSL010000006.1, read as the reverse complement.
GCTCAAGAGTTTCGTTAGTTTCGTGTTCATATTATAGAAGTGATGGCTTAAATCCTTTTCTTCTTCTTTTTTCCATTTTAGAGCTGAATATAAGAATGTGATGAATTCTACTGTTTGTCGAGAAATATATTCTGGTCAATTTAGGCAAGTCAAAGGATTTTTTATTTTTAGGCATAATTGCAAAAATCCTATTTAATATGGGCAAAAGATATGCAGGTGATGGTTTTAGGAAACACCTTGATGTTTTTTGTGCATTTAGCCCTAATTCTTTCTTTCCTTTCATCCGATGATACATATTGGATGCAATTTTGATCTTGGAGTTGAACTATGTCAGCTGTCATGGCGAGAATCAAGATCGGTAGAGATGTTCAGATTAACTTAGAATTCAATGATGCTGATCAGATGGCAAAGGCACAACTCTTAAAGTTGCTGATCAGTTTATTGCATTAGCTTTAGAAATTTAATGGACCTAATAGGAAACTTAGGCTCAGACCCTTATCATCTTCTTACACTGTTATCAGGAAGTAGAACCTTCGGAATCAGCAAACACTGCCTCTAATGTCACGGAGGAGCTGAAATTGAAGTTAGAGCACAACTCGACAAGGTAAAGGAACCCACGTCATGATTTGTTGTCCAGTCATCTTTCAAGTTTTATGATGTGAATATGAACAGTCTCTGGAATTGCAGGGACTCACCCTCTACTAAGATCAATGGAGAAAACAAATCAACTGAGCATATCATTTTGCATCTGAGGTACTGAGATCTTGTTAAGTTGTCATATACTTGCTAGGAAATCATTCACTTGTCTACGCTGTCTAACCTTTGTGTGCCTACTAACTAAAATGTTTAGGCTTATGTAGAAGAAAAATCTTGCAAGATTGTTGAGGGAATTCCTGCAGAAAATGGAAGGTTGGTTTATTTTTCCACAGTTTTCTTATATTATGAAGTTATGTCGTGTCATATTATTTAAATTATATTCAAGATATTATATTATCATTATTCTTTAATAATGATATTATAAATGCTCCATTTTCTCCTCATGTGTCGATTATTCCAGAGGTTAATCAGGCTGCTGCTAAAGCAATGATGTTTCTTTCTGGCATTACCGATGGCAGTGGATATCTTGACTATGTCAGCATGCATGACATGCCTTTGAATTTTTGTAAGTGATTATTTTTCTTGGCTCTTTTTTTCTTTGGGTGTTTCGGTGTGCCACTACATTTCTGCAATTGTAACTTCTTTTTTTTGTGTTTCTGTTCTGCATTTTAACAGCAGCTCACCGTCCACCTTCATGTAACTTCTTTTTACATCATCCAGCAAGTACTCCATCTGACGACAACCAGAAAGATGGAGCTCAGTGACACACCTAAGGGTGACGACCCAACTTGAAAGTATCTCACCATCATACTTTTCAATTTTCAAATCTTTGACGCCTTACCTTTCCAGTTAGGAAGGTCTCCTTGATTATTGTTATCGTTATTCAGTTGGTTACTGCATAATGAAACTATTTCTGTCATGTTATGATGCTTGGTGGATTGGATGTTTGGATGTAATGTTTTGCTGTCATCAAATGTGGTTTTAATTTTGAATTTTATGGGTCCATATATAGTTTACTGATTCTGATGCGCTTCCTTTTCTGAAACTCTTTCTTCCTTTGCTACAGTTCAGTTCGTGTGTACAAGATTGTTTTTGATTGCTTCCTTTGCTAAAGTGTAGCTGCATCTGTCGCTGTTTCTCGATTTCTCATGAATCACAGAATCAGTTTGTTCTACTTGTTAATTAGTTCTCACTTGTTAACAGTTTGCAGAAAGATGCATATGATTGTAGCTTGTGTTGATACAGGCAAGGATCTTTGATCTATAAACTAATCTTATGGATTATCACAATAGCTTGAAATTCATTTTGGATGGCCAGGATTACCTATGCTTTTGTTTCTTGTTTTTCTGGTGGATTATCAATTACTTACTAGACTATAGAGAATGGAAAGTCCTTGTTACAGTTGAAATTACTAACTTTTATTATTCTGGTGGATTATCAAACTATGTGTTTAAAGAATTCTAATTGTTTGCTTCTGTTTATGTGTTGCAGGTGGAAATAGACAGACATGTCTTCTCTAGATGAATTGGATTAACAAGGGACGAGGCTAAAGTCAAGGTAGTATATGATAAGCTAGCTTAGCAGTTTGGTAAATTTCCTAACTGTTTTCATTATGCAGTTTATGAGATGACAGATGACATGGTAGTAGGAACACGAATATACCTGCACAAAAGACTAAGTCACATGGTAGTATAAGAAAGTTGTACTTAGTTTAAATAAGCTTCATATCCTTTTATTTTTCTGATAAGGCAGTGGAGTATGTGACCACGCTTTTGCTGATGTCTTTTGATTTATTGCCTTAATGGTAGATTTATAATCTATAATTTTGATGTGATTGAGGGTGAATTAATAATCACATGCTTCTTGAACATTTTATGATGAGCAACACGTGGGACCGGTGGAAGTGCAAATGACTTAGCCGTGAATAGTGTTGATTTGTGTTTGGGTCTGGAAATGAAAATGACTTATTATCTAGTAAAAATTGGGCCCTTAATATACTTTTGAGGAAAATGTTTCTTTCATGCTAACCAAGCAAACCTATGGCATCAGCAACTTTTGTAAGTTTGAATCTCAGTTTTTCCAGCAGTCTTGACAAGGTGTGACCCTAACTTGGATTTCAAAAAAAGGAGCCTTCTAGACTTATAGTTATTTTTCTGCATAACTTTTTTTTAAAAAATTTGAAACCAAATTTTTGCTTCATTTCCCTTGTAGGAATTGTATTGAATGTCTTTTCTTCTTCTTCCTAACATTTTTTAAATCATGCATCATTTTATTTAGGCCATTTCTCACTCTTTTCAAGGCTGAATATTGTATATGTATTGACTTTGACAGGTTGATCAGCTGATTGGGAAACACAATCTCTTCAAGTGTAGTATAATCTTAATCTAAACATGGTGCTTCTATAGAGCAGCCGATAGTGACTATTGTTAAGGCTGGTGGCTGATGCGAATCCCATTTATGGATCAGTAAGTTTTGTTGCTAACCTGAAGTTAGAAGTTTACACCTTTTTTTTTTGTCATAACCACTTCAAAAGCCTTTATTTTATTTTACTGATTGCCTTTTTTTTCATAGTACATAAATTATATTGATGGAACATGGAACCTCATTCAATCAGTTGGTGCTCTTCAATGTGAGTTCTGATATAAAGCAAGTCTTTTAAGTGATTTACTATGTATTTATTGTATCTGGAATTTGTTTGTGCTGAAGGTTTTTTCAGCACCTTGAGCAGTACATAAAATAACTACCTTTGAGAAAACAGTAGGATTCTAGGTTAGATAAAAAAGCATTTATGGCTATGTTGTTTCCAGTCTTCATGATGTGAATGATGTTCTGAATTCCAGTTATTATCCATCTTTCTTTCGCATGCATGGGTTCAGATCTCCAACACAGGGACAAACTCGTCAGCAAAAGAAGCACTGGTGGATGGAAGCCTTGCTGGAAGTCTTGCTCATGTGACACACAAGGTTGTGTAGTGGTCATCCCTATTCACATTGATGCATTCCTTCTAGAGCTCTCTTGGGGTTTTATAAGACCTCAAACCCAAGAGGAATTTCAGAAGGTACCTTGTAATCTTGCACCTTTGATGGTAAAAATCAATCCATAGAAGCATGGATATATATCAACCATCTTTTATCATAAAGTCATTTTAAAGTGATTGATTAGCCAAAAACTTGGTTTGTAGTTAATATCACTTGAATGTCAAACTTAGCAACTAGCTTCATGCAGCAAAGATATTTTGCCATATTTGATGTTGATCTTAGCAGATAAAAAAGGAAGTCATCTTGTAATTAGTTGTAGTTTTGGACATTTTATTGTATATGTAAATTTTATAATTATGTATATTTATTGTATATAAATTATAGTTTTTGACATTTTATTATATATGTAAATTTTGTATAATTAATGAAATTTTATTATATAGGTAAATTATGTGTATGATTTTATTTTTTTTTAAAAAAAATATTGGACTTTTTAGCCCGGGTCTGAAGAATCCGGGCTAAAAAGCAGGTTTTTTTTTAATTTTCTACCCACACTTAGCTACGGCAGCTTGCCGTGGCAAATGTGGCGTCTCTTTCTTCAGGGGTTGCTTACCGTAGCGTAGCCGTAGCTAAATTTTTTTGCTACGGCTATTTGCCGAAGTTACAAAATTTTGCCACCCCAAAATTCGCCACCCCCTTATTTGCCGTAGCTAAGCCGAAGCTAGATGCCTTTTGCCACCCTTTGAAGGCTTTTTGCCATGGCTTTTTGCCGAAGCGAATTTCATTTTTTTTTGTAGTGATGCAGGAGGTTACAAAATCATGTCATGCAGTTCAGAGGGAGTCACCATTACAACCGGACAGAGATCCCTAAGGGCAACCATTGACCTTTCCCAACTGACTCATCACCCCTATTTCTCGTGGGACCTTGGTACGTACGACTCTTTGTGGAAAGAAAACCTCAGTTGATCATCATAAGAATCAATGAAGACAACCCCGGAAACACCTTACTTTTGACTCAAAATGACATCAAGAACTACCTTCCAATACTCACTCAGACAACCTTCATATACATACACAAGTTTCTGACGCAATGTGTTTACCAACCCGATTCCCATGAAAGATACTAACATCCGGGAGAAAGACTCAATAAAACCGTCAAAGGGTTAACACACATAGTGGAAGGGGCTGTTTCACAAAAGCTGGGTTGACCACACAGAATTAAGGGTACTCCCACTATCTCGTTTGCACAAATCAGTCGATACACATTTAATTGTTAGGCATAACACTCAGACTTTAGCATATCAAGCACTCATCATAGAATTAGTCAATGACAATTATAATGACCTCCTTCGAGGGAGATCGTACTCAGTCTCAATATATAAACCACATCAAGCTATCTAATATCGCTCTTCAAGAAGCGACTAACCGGAGGGGCAAAAACCTCGCGATCCTACCTAACTCGCCACTCCAACCACCTTGGTGCAATCTCCTAGGAGTTTTCTGAACCCTCTATAAAGAGCAAGCTAATATTTTGCCTACCGTTCCCAACTACACCAACAGGGGTGGTCTAGCGCCTTTACTACCCACTCGTGTCCTCGTTTGGTCGATTTTCTTCATATATTACAAGTCGAGTTCATTACTTAGTCCAATTTGGATTAGGCATCTTAAGTTCATTTTGCCCCTTTAAATCCTTTTCAAAAAGTCCTTGAAACTTGTGGGCAATTTTCAAAACATACACTCGACCCTTGTGTACCCGAATTGCACAATCTGAGCTCTGATACCATCTTTGAAACGTAACCCGGAAATCATAATTCTAGGCCGTTACACTAATGAATGGTCGTATGTATTGGCCACTGCAGGTACTTTTTCATTTGAATCTTGTTATCTTCATAGTGTCTTGAATGTAAAAATGCATTGTGTCCACATCCATGCTTAAATTATGCTGGCAGCTTTGTGATGGCTCTGTTTTTTAACAAGTGTGTACCTTGTTTGTTGTTCTCTACTTAATGTGCTTCCATGGTAAGGAAAAAGAAAGGCATTATAGCAAGTTGATGTATTTTCTTGCTCAAAGAAGGAAACTGCAGCAGTGTAGGTGGTTGTTGTTAAACATTCTTAGTTGATGTTAGAATCTTTTGGCATAACATTTTTAGCAGATTAATTTAGCTTAAGTATGTGTTTTCATGGTTTGTCATGTTTTTCCCCTTATATAAGAAATCCGAGTTAAACTTTTGTTTTTTTCCTTTATTCTAAAATTCAAAATCTGTCTGACTATGTTGTGGTTATCTGAACCCTTTGCTTGATATTTTCTAGGCTGACATGGCATGTTATCATATTTGCTCTTTCTAGAAACTGGGTTAGGCTTTACGAGGTTATGTATTAATCCCGCTGGTCAATGATTTTGTGCATGCTAGTTGATTACCTTTGAGATTTTTATGCCCAGCTCCAACTACTTTCTAGTTGTAGAAATCATGACCTTAGGATTATACTTGCTTATGTCTGATGTTTTTTGGTTAATCTGATTGCCTTGAGTGATTGCTCTACTCTGTTCAGTAGCACTTATGACACTCTGTAGCTTCGCTATGTTCTCCAACAATTTGGTACTTTCTTGAGCAGATTTCTTGATGCACTAAGCTTTGTGTGTTGTTTGTTTTCTTTTATAGATTAAACTTGTTCATTATCACTAGATTTGATCGGTTATTGGCAGAATCTGAGTAGTAGATGTATTAGTGCAGGAAATCCTGAAAATGATGTTGCCTTTGAACGAATTCATGTGTGCTGTGATGGTTGTTTGCTTTAAATGCACCAACAATTTTCTTGTTTAAATAAATTATGCTCTAGTGTTATAGCTTGCTTTGGTTAAGTGTGTTCTTCAAAGTTATAGATTAGTGATGGTTTATTTGATTTTATTAAATATTTTGGGTAGTGTTCTTGAGTTTGAATCCTTTGGATGTCCAGTTTTAGTAAAAATCACCACTGGATTTCATAAAAGAGGAACTTGTGTATAAGTACTTATATACATTGGATTGGATGATACTTATCTATAAGTGTACTTAGATTATTGAAGTGGAATGGAACCAAATGTGTAATGAAAAATGTGAGTGCATGATATGATGTAGACAAAACAAGCCTTTAGGAGTACTGTAATGCGTCGGTGAATTACTAAATTGGTTATTGGGACACTTCCGAATCCCCCTACTCTCCTTGGTTTAGTAATTGGTTGTTTAAACTTTGAAGTATATTGGGCTAACTCTTGGTCTTGGTCTTATAATGCAGTTGGTGCTGAGGCTGATGACGACAAAACTAAGTTGTTGATTCACTGAGCTCATTGCATCAGGGAGGGAGAAGCTAGCTTCCGTTCCTGCTGGCAACGACCATGTTACAGTAGCTGCTTGGCGCTGATAGGGATGCCCCTGCAGGCTGCAACTGAGGTGAAGAATGAAGAGAAGGTTGAAGAGAAAGAAGAGTCCGACGATGTAAGATTTGCAGTTGCACTAATTTTCATTACTAATTTTCATGATTCTTAACTTTTAGTTAAGCTGGACTAATTCTTTTTTTTTTGGTGAGAAGCTAGACTAATTCTAATTTATATATTGTGTAGCTCTGCATATTTTGTTATTTATGTAAATTTGTATAATTTTGTTTATGTTAATTTGTGTAACTAATTAAATTTGTAGATTTTGTTTTCGAAAGAATGAAATTGGAGTTTTTTTAAGCCTGGCTAAGAAGAATATAATACACTCATAAATATCTGTGTATTATATTTTTTTTAGAATATGGGACTTTTTAGCCCGGGCCTGAGGAATCCGGGCTAAAAAATAGGGCTTTTTTTTCGGTCCATACATATTGTAGCCACGGTAGCTTGCCGTGGCTAGCTGCTAGCCACGGCTGTAGCCGTTGCTACTCTTTTTTGCCACCCCAGGTTTCCCCACGGCTTGTTTCCCGTGGCTACTAGCCTTTTGCCACAACAGATGGACTTTTAGCCACGGCAAACAGCCGTTGCGGATATCTTTTTTTTTTTGTAGTGTTTTTTCAAAGTAGTATTTTGATTATTTTGATGATATTTTTTCAAAGTAGTATTTTGATGACATTTTTTTCTTTAATGTGATACAACTTTTTTCAAAGTGGTGTTTTGATGTCATTTTTATAATGTAATTATTTGATGACACTTTTTTAATCAAATCGATTGATGCCACGTGTTTTTAATTTAATCAATTGTATATCGATTTATTTTCATCGATTATACTTTCATTCGCTGATGACACGTTTGTAATTACACTTCATTGATGCAATCACTTGTGGTGACATGTTCATTAAATTTTTATTCATGGATGACATTTGTTATTACGCTTCATTAATCACAATTGTTTATGGTGACAATTTATGACATAAGAGCTTAAAACGTGGAATCAAAATATGTTCACCTTATTGCACATATAAAAATACAAAGTCTTTGAAACTATTTGATTGTTTACATAAAAACACCTATTATAACATGTCATCAACTAAAAAAAATGCATCAATGTAAGTAATATAATATGGAATCAATAAAACCAATACAAGTTGACATCAATGTAACAATCCATGAATTACATAAAAAATATATATCAAACACTGTCTCATTTGTAATTAAGTAGCTAATATGCGATTGCCAATCAATACAAGGTGATTGATTAGTTCATGTTCTCATATCTTCCATGTGTCGCAGATGCCAGAAAAGATAGTTGGCGGTATCAACAAGTCAAAAGAACGAAGATGCTCGACTGCTCAAGCACAACCTGTCATTGATAATGGTAAACACTCTTTCGAGGCAAATATGAGTAGTGTGGGGTCTAGAAACCTGGCCAAGGTGAGCAGCAAGTGGAAATCTGCAATAAGCTTTACAAAAGGGAGAGACTTCTCTCGGTCCAGATGGCTATTTAGTGCCTTCATTGTCATCAAAACATTCATGTGATCTCTACAGGAAATGAGGTTGAGGGTGGACCCTGCAATTAATAATGGATGGAGAGTTAATAGAGATGCATTGCAAGCAACCCAAAGACTTGAAATTCCTGAGAAACCATAAATAGATAAAATTTCAGTTGTTACACCAAGGACAATCTTTACTATAAGAACTTGAAATTCCTTGATTCTATATAGAGTATAGTAGCTAAAGTAGGCCAATTCGGTGGGATACGGGGCTACATAATTTGAAGTCAACTCCATTGCATCAAATAAACTTTCAGATAATCAAAGGACCACATAATTTGAAGTCTATTTATTAACATTCATATATTGTGGAAAAGGAAACAAATGCAATTTTCATAAATATGAACAATAAACAACTCAAGCAAGGAGAAAGTGGGAAGAAAATGGACCCAATTCTAGAATTTGATCAAGTCTACAGTTGATAATGAAAAATGAAGGGTGGTGATGCAAAATTAATGATGAGCACTTCTTTCTTATTTCAAAGTTTGCATCAGAGGCAATATGAAAATGAGCCAATGACACTGATATAGAACTAACTGATGCAAGCTAAGACAGGAAAATGATGCTTATTCAATCTGTTCATTATAATTCCATATTGATTATTGAATTGATGCAACATCACTAACTGAATTGACACTGATATAGAACTAACTGATGCAAGATAGGACACAGGAAAATGAGCCGCATAGAATAATTACTAAACGAATGATGTAAAATGATATTGAATATGCAAATCTTTGTGGACACAAGCATAACAGGGCAGATCAAGCAGAGTATATAGATATAAGCTATGATACTCATTCAATCTGTTCATTATAATTCCATATTGATTATTGAATTGATGGAAAATCACTAACTTACTCAAATCATTTCAAATTCACAAAGTTTATCGTACAATCAAATTCATAAAGTAGGTAATATGCGATTGCCAATCAATCGGTTCGATTCATCTATCTCAGATTCTCAAACAGTCTCATTTGTAAGCTGAAATATTAGGACCTTATTGTCTTAAATATACTAAAATGTGGAAGTGCTGCAACAAATGGAACACGTTTGAAATCCAAGATTTGGAATGATGGCCAATTTCTTTGTTAAAATCAGAAGATTAATCGACAACACATAATCTAAGTAAACAACCCCTCATATCTTATTCAGCAAACAAGTAGCTCACATTCCAGTGTATTACCCCCATTGATTAACATTTTTCACTGTTTGCATCATGTCATCTTTGTTATCCATATAAATGACATAATGAGCATAAATAGATTGCAAAACAATACAAAATCTGATAGCTTGAGACTTGAGAGGGCTTCACATGGACAGATTGAAAAAAATGCACCTAAATTGAGATTGTTTTTTCCAGTCAATCATACACAACTCTATATTGCCTACTAGCTTCATCCCAAAATAGAAGTGTCATCAATTTTTATTATTAAGACAAACACAATGGAAATTCAAAAAACGCCATAATATCAATCAAACCAACAATATAGAGAATGAAAAACCCTTGAAATGAAGAAAGCTTACCAATTGGAAAAAGGTGTAGGTGAACACGGCCGTTCTAGAAGAGAACACGACCGTCGGCGACGCCGGTGTGGGGACCCTGGCGGAGCGAGTCAAAGGCGAGGTTCTCGGGGCCCTGCACCGGGTTCAAAACCCTAATTTCGGAGCTATAGAGCCGATTTTGGGGGTCTTCTGGGAAGAGGATCTGCAACCAAGGCCTTGTGTTGACCTTGTCGACGGAGACGGATCCCGAGAATTTGGGGAAACCTAATTCCGTGAAGGGGATCTGCAACGAAGCCATTGGACGCCAATTTTGGGGGTCTTCCGGGAAGAGGATCTGCCACCGCCGACGGGAAATGAAGGAGGAATGAATGAGAGAATCGTCGTGGTAGATGGAAAGAGGAGACAAAGGTACGCGCAGTCGGAGAAGCGCCATGGAAGGACAAAGAGAATCGTCGGAAAGGAGAGACTGGAGCGTGATAGATGGAGAAACGGGAAGGGGTCTAAACGCCTAATAGATATTTACTAGGTCGACGACGGCTAAAAAAATAATTAAAGAGGCTAATGACCTAATGAAATATGTGTAGGGGTCTAAATCACCACATTCCCTCAAGAAAAAACTAGTTGCCATATCACCAAATTACTCATTTAATTAACGGAGTTTAAGATCATAATGGATGGAAGGACTAATGGTGCGATTTCTTGATAGGTTAGGGACTTAACGGGAAACAATTAAAGGTTAAGGACTAAAATGCAAAAGGTATGAAAGGTTGAGGACTAGCAATGTAACTTACCCAATATAATTAATCATTTAAATTCACAAAACGAATACAACCTTTTATTCTATCCTTGAAAAAAAAAACATTGTGAAACCTATTTAATTTATTTTTGATATGTACTTTATAGTCGATTCTATGTCCAATGGACTAGTTTACCATGTGATTTTACCATGTGAAGTTTTACCTCCTTATAAAAGGGGGATGCCTTTCCATTTAGGAAAGTAAGAGATAGAAACAAGGTGTGAGAAAGAGAGAAAAGAGAGAGAATTGGAGAAATTTGTATGCAATCATTCAGCCAACTTTGAAGTGCCCCGATCGAAGACCAAACGATCTCCGATTGGGACGATTTTCTGGTATTGAAAACTCAAACGAAGCAACAATAGACAACTGAATCAACAATATATTCCAATATATATGTGCGAGAATGAATACAAAAATTAGGCCTCAACTGGAATGCTCAAGAAACGCAAAGTATGAACAAGAAAGGCAAAGAGAAACCAAAAGTCTATGTGTTTGAGGAGACAGCCAGTAGAGATCCAACTAGGGCATAAGCAAAACATCCAATGATGTTTTGCACCAACGATTTCCTATGAAAACGTCTTGGAATCTCAGTGTCTCAGGCTCTTTGGATTGATCGGGAGCTCTATCAAGAGGCTCTGTCAAGACATCTCACCCGGAGGCAAGGAAACCACAAATGGTTGCCAAGGAGACAAAGCAAGAGAGAGATCAAGAACCCTAGAAATCAATCTGAGAGAGAGAGCCGTAACCCTAGCAAATGAGACAACACAAAATATATAAGACATGAGGCAAAGGGCTAGCTGTTGCCTTCCAAGATTTGGCCTCACTTAGCCCAAATCTGGTTGCAACACAATAAAGCCCAAATCACCTAAGTCCAAACATTTAACCAAACCCAAAAACTTAAAGATTATAAAACAAGAGACTTATAATCTCTACAATTTGCCCTTCTAATTCTTAAGTTTACTAGTGTAAAACAGCCTTGCGTGCAATGTTCTTGAGTGTTATATCCTTCTCTATCACAGGCCTATTTGTTACAACAACTCCTTAGTGTGCCTTGAGATCCTTGATGTGCAAGAAATCCCTGTAAAAAACAAAATTTTCAATTGTCACAATTTTAGTTCCAAAACCAGCAGGATTTAATTTTCCATCAATTTTCTTAATCAAGAACACCCATTTATACACTTTATCTCTAATAAAGTGATATCTGACATCTATATGCTTGGTCCTCTCATGGTAGACATGATCCTTGCATAAATAGATGGCACTCTGACTGTCCATATGCAATACAGACACATAGTGTTTTCTTTCAATCTCTCTAAGTATACCTTGAAGCCTCAACAACTGCTATGTACTCAGCCTCAGGAGAGGACAAAGCCACATTAGCTTGCTGTTGAGTTTTCTAGGAAATGCAGTTTCCATGCCAGGTATACATATAAGAGGTTGTAGATTTTCTATTGTCTTTATTGCTAGCAAAATCAGAGTCAACATAACCAAGGAGATCAGGCTTAGAGGAATGCTTACCATAGACAAGACCATAATCAGAAGTACCTGAAACATATCTCAACAAATATTTCATTGCAAGCCAATGTTTTTCACAAGGATTAGACATGTATCTACTCAGGAAACTAATAGCAAAAGCTAGATCAGGTCTAGTACAAATCATGGCATACATAAAAAAACCAACAGCAGCATCATAAGGTATAGATTTCATGCGTAGCTCCTCTTCCTTAGAGAGTGGCATCTTAGTCTTTGTGAGATCAAGACGCCCTCCTAAAGGAATAGGAGAGGCTTTAGCATTCAAAACCTTAAACCTTTCAAGGACTTTCAGCAGATAGTCCTTTTGGGACAAAAATATCAAATGCTTAGCTCGATCCCTGAAAATTCTCATTCCAAGAATAACCTAAGCAGGGCCCAAGTCCTTCATGTCCAAGAATTTTCTGAGAGAGTACTTGACAGTTGATATTTTTGCCCTTGATTTGCAGATAATCAAAATATCATCCACATACATGGGAAAAATAGTATTGACATCTTTCAAGTAAAGACAAGGATCATATTTGCTAACAACAAAACCAATATTTTTCATGCTGCAATCAAATTTAAGATTTCACTGCCTAGGAGATTGTTTAAGACCATAAATAGACTTCTTAAGCAAACATACATGATCAGGTCTATTTTTGTCAATAAATCCCTTAGGTTGTTTCATATAAATGTTTTCATCCAATTCACCATGTAAGAAAGCAGTTTTAACATCCATTTGTTCTATCTCTAAATCATACACATCAGACATGGACAACAACAATCTCATGGTTTTGAATTTAACAACAGGAGCAAACACATCATTATAGTCAATACCTTCCCTTTGAGTGAAGCCCTTGGCAACTAACCTAGCTTTGAATCTAGGTTGATCACCAGGGCCAGCACCATCTTTGAGCTTATAGACCCACTTGCAATCAATGGTCCTTGCCTTTTCAGGCTTGGGAACAAGTTCCCAGGTCCTATTGATCTGCAGTGAATCCATTTCCTCTTTCATAGCAGCAATCCAAGACTTAGCATGAGAGCACTTAACAGCATGTTCATAAAGCTCAGGTGTATAAGCATAAAGCACTTCAGCAATCATAACACATAATTCAATCTCATTCACATATTTCTTATTAGGTTTCCTCACACGAGGAGACCTATCTCTAGTAAGCTGATAATGTGTTAAATCAGGAGGCTCATCAACATTAGTATCAATATCAACAGAAGAAGCATCGACAGAAGAAGCATCAGAAGCAGAGAACTCAAGAAACTCATCATTATCAGCTTGAGAAGAGGAGGAGGAGGATGAATGAGATGAGGAAGAATTTGAGTCAGAGTCACTTACTTCCCCACCTGAATGGTGGTGGTGCACATGTGAGTGCTCTTCAGTACTTGAGCTTGGATTACTTTGCCCTTGAGAGTTTGAAGCTCCAGTATGATTTGGTGGTGAGTGACCAATGTCAAACTCATCTCCAGAGTCGTTTTCATCCTCATTAGGCATGTAGAAGTGATTTCCAGCTTGTTCATGGGTACCTGCATTCTCAACAGAAGAAGTAAGCACATTTCTAAAGTGAAAATCATTCTCATTAAAGGTTACATTTCTACTGGTTATGACTTTGTAACCACGAGGTTGCATAACCAGTAGCTTATAACCTTTCACCCCCTCTGGATAACCTAACATAACACACTTAAGTGCCCTTGGATTCAGTTTGTCATCACTCACGTGGGAAAATGCAGTGCATCCAAAAGGCCTCAAGTGTGCTAGTTCAGGCTTCCTACCACACCACAGTTCCTGTGGGGTTTTAAAACCAATAGCAGTAGAGGGTGATCTATTTATCATGTATGAGGCAGTTGTGACTGCCTCACCCCAAAGGGAGTGTTTCATCCCAGCACTAATGAGCATACACCTTGCCTTTTAAAGCAAGGTTCTGTTCATCCTCTCAGCAGTGCCATTCTGCTAAGGGGTGCCTGGCACAGTGAGGTGCCTTTTGATCCCATTCTGCTGGCAAAAGGTATCAAACTCATGGTTACAAAACTTAAGGCCATTATCAGTTCTAAGACATTTAACCTTAAAATCACACTCACCTTCAACTTTAGATTTCAAGAGCTTAAAGAAATCAAAAGTATCACTCTTGGCCCTCAAGAGGTACACCCAAACCTTCCTGGAATAGTGGTCTATAAGTGACAGGAAGTACTTTCTGCCACCTATAGTGTCCACGTGGGCAGGTCCCAATAGGTCTGCGTGTACATACTCTAGTTGCCTAAGAGCTACATACTTAGATATCTTAAAGCCAATTCTGGATTTCTTACCAAACACACAACTTTCACATAAAGGCAAATCAGAAGGTTTATGATTCAATGAGCCATGCTTGAACAGATAATGAAGACCTCTATTTCCTATATGACCTAATCTAGCATGCCACAGTTTAGTATCACTCATATTCATGCAAGCATTGATCTCAGGAGATAAGTTATAAGCATGGAAGACAGGTTCACCAAGCACATAATAAAGGCCACCCTTTTTAACACTCTTCAACACAACTTTACCATTTTTAGACACAGATTTAATGCCATATGGAGTGTTAATGTCATAACCAAGATCATCAAACATGCTGACATACAACAAATTTCTCCTAAGACCAGGCACCCACCTAACCTTTTGGAGCACCCTAACCCTCCCATCATGCATCTTAAAAGAAACATTACCAATGCCCTTAATGGATAGCATGGAATGATCACCCAATTTAACAGTACCCTAATCAGACAAATGCAACTGATTAAAATGATGTTTATAAAGAGTAACATGCATTGTGCAACCAGAATCCAAAATCCAAGCATCAGAATCAGATATATCAGTAATAGCGCACATGAGAAGTTCATCAGGGTAAAAAGACTGAGACTCTAAGACAGCAGTGGTACCATTATTGTTTCTAGCATTTCCTTCATCCTTTTTCTTTTTAAAGCATTCAGAAATGTAATGACCAAGTCTACCACAATAATGACACTTAACATTGATCTTATCAATCGTAGGTTTAGTCTCATTAGCCTTAGTTTCTCCAGAGTTTGAGTTGGAACCAGAATTAGAAGTTGAAGAATCCTCTTTCTTCTTGTTCTTCTGATTCTTACTCTTACCCTTGGTGAAAAAAATATCATATTTGTTATCCTTATCACCCTTTCCCTTAAACACTTTCATAACCTCATTTTTCTGTATGATAGACTCAATAATCCTCTTTTTAGTTAATTCCTCTGTTCCAAATTGAATCACATCTTTAAAATTATCAAATTGAGATGGCAAAGAGTTCAACAAAATAACAACTTGATGTGTATCAACAATTTTATCATCACATCTTTCTAACTCTTGAGTCATACGAAGATACCTATCCAGATTATCATTCAGAGACACAGAGACATCCATTTTGAAATTAAAGATGCGACACAACAAACTTATCCTAGATGGGAGAGACTTAACTTGAAACAAATCAGTAAGACCCTTCCACAGAGTTTTAGAAGTGGTAAAACTTATCACTTGCCTAGCAACTTCATCAGATAAACGAATAATAATCTTAGAATGAGCAATTAGATCCATTTCAGCTTTAGCCACATCATCAAGAGTAGCAGGATAAGTTTCATCAACAGTATACCAACATTTTTCTTTAATAAGAACAACTTTCATTTTCAATTGCCACATAGCAAAATCAGAGGTCCCGTCAAAGGGATTAATTATAATAGAGGATTCAGTCATCACAGCAGATCACAACAGGCAGAATCACAAAGACAATAGCCGGCAAGGCAATAGAAAGCAAAAATAAGGGAAAAGCAACAACAAAAGATAAAGGATATGCAAAGGATCTAGTGAATGCCAAAGCTTTCACAGATCTGTAACAACAGTAACAAATTTTTTTTTTGTACCTGCAAAACAAAACAACTTAAGTTAGTAATGCAGGAAATAAACAAGAAAACGTACAACTAAAATGACTTAGGGTTTCCATTAGAGAAAGGGAACCCGAGCCACTCAAAACCCTAAACTTCATATCTAACTTAGATCCAAGTTTAGAAGCCTTAATCCTTTAGATCCAATACACTGGAAGTCTAAGATCCAAAAGGAATAGGCGGTGTCAATGAAGGTTTCCCAGAAATCGAAGAGACAGGCCTTGAGACATTAGATCTGAGACAGATCATAGCTCAAGGATCCTTATCCTTTGGATCTAGGATAGATTATCCCAGATCTAAGGAAAGCAAAACGTCAAGACTTTAGATCTGAGTTTGTCGACACATAAAGTAGTCGGAAACTCAAAACGTAGCTTGAAAAAACTCGACAAAGCTCTGATACCAGTTTGAAAACTCAAACGAAGCGACAATAGACCACTGAATCAATAATATATTCCAATATATATGTGCGAGAATGAATACAAAACTTAGGCCTCAACTGGAATGCTCAAGAAACGCAAAGTAAGAACAAGAAATGCAAAGAGAAACCAAAAGTGATGAACCCCGAAGGATCGATCGACCAAGCCTAGAACTTTCGAACACTCTTTTTGTGAGGTGATTTTTGGGGATTTATAGGAAATAAAAGACAAGGATATGAATTACTAGATCTTGGAGCATCTCACCACAAGATCTACAAAACTCACTCTCTCAAACGTCGGAATCTCACTTTCGAATGATTGAGTCTTTGTTTGGGAATCAATCACAAGCATCTCACCGGTAATGATTCAACAAACGGGTTTCTCTTTGGCATCTCACCTTAGAGGGTGTTGAAGGCATCCCACCAACAACAATTTAGAATCATCTCGATTCAAAGGAAACACACTTTGCATTAATCTCAAATCTTCTTTTTAAGTGAGCATACAAGCTCTTTATATAGGAAAAACAATACTAAATGAAAGGCGAAAGGCTAGCTAAAACACTTATTGAGCGGATAATATAAAAGGTCCCTCGAATTGATGGAAAAGGAGGCCGGAAACCAAGGGGCGGAAAGGCGAATAGTCGACAACCTTCAATACCATCAATACATATTAAAATATGCATCTTGATTGCACCAATTTATTCGGTTTCATTGAATGCGTTCCGTCTTCAATAAACGCACTTCTCACAAGCTGCCAGATTTCATGTTGTTGTAAAGAACAACATTTTCGGTCATCTTCAAGGCTGATTTGGAAACAGTGTTCTTCATGGAAGTTGTAGCCACTTAAAATAGCTTTCCAACAAGTTCTCATAGGTTTCAATCGGAATTTTATACAGCTCGGTGGATCCAAAATACCGATGTATCGCCAAGCAGTTTTCTTATTTGAGATTTCGTGTGACTTGGGCTCATATGGTAATAAGATCACATCAAAAAGTCTATGTGTTTGAGGAGACAGCCAGTAGAGATCCAACTAGGGCATAAGCAAAACATCCAATGATGTTTTGCACCAACGATTTCCTATGAAAACGTCTTGGAATCTCAGTGTCTCAAGCTCTTTGGATTGATCGGGAGCTCTATCAAGAGGCTCTGTCAAGACATCTCACCCGGAGGCAAGGAAACCACAAATGGTTGTCAAGGAGACAAAGCAAGAGGGAGAGCAAGAACCCTAGAAATCAATCTGAGAGAGAGAGTTGTAACCCTAGCAAATGAGACAACACAAAATATATAAGACATGAGGCAAAGGGCTAGCTGTTGACTTCCAAGATTTGGGCTCACTTGGCCCAAATCTGGTTGCAACACAATAAAGTCCAAATCACCTAAGTCCAAACATTTAAAAAACCCAAAAACTTAAGGATTATAAAACAAGAGACTTATAGTCTCTACAGATATGTTGTTCACCTCCAATCTCAGATCCTCTTTACTTGTGTTCTTTCTTGAGTTTTGTTGATTTTCACCAATTGGGTGATGAAATTTGGAGATTTGACCAAGCTTGTTGATGTTTGATGATGTCGTATGCCTCTAGCTTTGTGTAGGGAAGATTGTATCCACTTGTTATTATTGATAGTAGAAGTTTCTGGCTCCCGTGGTTTTTCCCCGTTTTGGGGTTTCCACGTAAATCTGGTTTTCTTTGTGCTTGATTATTTTATCTTCTGTTTGTGTCTGATTGTTGGTTTGGGTTGCTTGTGTTTGAGTCTCTGGTTTACGGTTCTTATTCATCCCGATTCTTGTGTGTTAAAAGGGGTTTGTGTGACGTCCCCTTTCCTCCCACTACAACAATATCGATACAAGCTCGCCCAAGTATAGAAAGCTGAAAAATCAACATCCGATTGAAAACGGAAAGAGAACAAACAAGGAAAGACACAAAGAAAAAGCCAGGAAGATGACATATATAATTCATAAAGAGTGCAGAATGTATATATAAACATCTCTCAACTAATAAATCGATCTTTATTATGTTGTTTTTCATTTCGCATAGCATACAGAATGTTCATATATATATAAGCTAGCAGTCGTTGTTTATCGTCGTTTGAAGGGGGATTGACGGGACTCGAACAGCCGGACATTCCTCCCATTGCTTGCCTGCAATGGCCTTGCATTTTCCTCCGCGTGCTGCCATTCGATCATAAATGTTACTGACTACTTATATAATTATCAAGTAGTGCATATATCTATGAAAATTGAAAAATGAGTTATTAATTAATGTGACATTGTTTTCAACTTAACTTACATCATGAACACCTTCTCGGAGCAATTCTATTTGTTCGTGGGACACTGTACCTATCTGCAAAGTAATTAAGTAAATCAGTTTCAATTTGCAATTATTTAAACATCAACTTAATTAAAAGAGTAAATATATATAAAACCCAAATTAATAAAGATATATGGAGGATTTAAGTAGAAAGGGGATTGCCTTGGTGTCAACGGTCCAAAGAACACCTTCAGTGCAGGGAGGTGTTGTGAGGGAGCCAAAGTACCTGTAGTACAATCTTCCTCTACCCTCCATCATCTCTGCTGGATTTACTTCCCCTATTTCTATCTCTTCCGAACTGTTCGTAACCCGACTTATATGCCCCATCATCTGCACAAGTGAAAGTGATGTATATCTAAAATCATTAATTTTGTATTACGATCCATTTTGCATATATAATCTTGCTTAATTACCTTATTCAGAAAGCGGTCAGGCTCTCCGAGCTTATAGAGAAGTCCAATCACAGCAATTTTGTTCTCGGCGTTGGGGTCTTCGTTCTTATGAACCAAATGCAGCTCCATATCATACCTGCAGATTCGGGTTCCAATTGCTTCGGATTAGTTACTGACAGAGTTACTGCATTATTTAAGTGGAGAAGGAGATGGAGACGTCGGAGTACCTTTGGCCGCGGAGAGTGTGCTCCGAAGGAGAATGCCAATGGCACTGCGTCAGGACATACTCTGTGCAGTTGATTCTTACTTTGCTCACGCCTTCATCCCATTTTACCTTCCCCCAAGTTATCACCACATTACTCAATTATACATTCAGCATTTTTATTTTTAAGTTTTAACAAATCAATGAATTACTAATCTAAACCTCATTTGGCATATTGTTTGATTATTGTTTAGTATTGAGATGTGAAATGATCATTTTTTTACATCCAAATGTTAGGCCTATGGGAGTCCATCTCAGCTCAGAGTGAGACTTTTTTTTTTTTTTTGCTGGCCTGCTTCTTTGTACAATATAAAAGGCATCATTACCTTTTTTTGTATGTACAAGGGAGAAGCAATTGAGAGATTAAGTAGATAGAGCAGAGATAAAGGGATTGAGAGAGAGAAAAGAGAGGAGGGAGAAAAGAGAGGAAATATAGGATATTTGAGCGGGTGTTTTGTCTCTTGATCTGATGATTCGCCTTCAAGCTTTATCAAGTAAACAATGGGTGTTTGTTGATAGGTATTCTTCTATCCCTGGAAATCTAATCTGATTACAAGTGTTTAGCTAGTTTTTATAGAGAAATCTTTTCTAGATCCACGTTTGTATTGAGATTGGTGTTTGAGATCTCCATGTTTGTTTTTCTCAGCGTGAGACTGGATTGTTAAACACTTACTGATTTATTGATTAGTGGATTGGTTGCTCTGTCAGGCGGAAGGTAGGTTTTTTTATCCTTTTCCACGTAAATCTTGTCTTGATATTTGCGCGCAATTTTATCTATGATCTGGTTGCTTGGTTATTTGGTTTCCAGATTAGATATTATTGGTTGGTTGGTTGATTGTAGTTTGGTCTTCTTAGTACCCGAATTCACTTCCAAGTGTGGCTAATTAAAAGTGGTTCATAACCCAACAACTGGTATCAGAGCATTTGGTTAATCTCTTATTGTGTTGTTTTTGGGTAATAGGAGTAGAGATGACGACAGAGACTAAAGAGATCTATTCATGGATAAGAAAAGGTTTCTGACTCATGATGAAGGAATTTGCGGGTACAGTGATAAAGTTAACAACTTCGAATTTTTCTATTTGGGAGATAAAGATGGAGAATGTTTTGTATTGCAAATACATGTTTAATCTAATTGAGTTAGGATCAAGAAAGCCAACTGAGACATCCGATAATGATTGGGAGAAACTGCACAGGAAGACGGTTGGAACCATCAGAATGTGGGTGGATAATAATGTTTATCACCACATAACCAACGAGACAGATGCACACGTATGGTGGAAAAAATTGGAGCATATATATGAAAGAAAATCAACTCAAAGTAAAACTTTTGTGATAAGAAAGCCGATGAATCTCAAGTACACAGATGGAAAGCCTATTGTAGAGCATCTGAGTGAGTTTCGGGAATCAGTGAATCAGTTGAGCACCATGAAGTTAGTCCTTGATGATGAGTTTCAAGCATTGTTTCTCTTAAGCTCTTTGCATTGTAGTTGATAAACACTAGTGGTGTCGATCAACAACTCTACTGTGAGTAGAGTCGTGTGCTTATCTACAATGAAGGATAGCAGGTCTAGAGGGAGATTTCATACTAGGGAGAATTTTGCTTGCTATCAATGTGGCAAAAAAAGACCACATAAAAAGAAATTGCAATGTGTGAAAGAAGAAAAAGAAGGAATAGAAAAATCAGAAGGGTACAACGCTAGTTCTGCAGGACAGTAATGATGAGTAAGTTGTTCTCACATGCTTGAAGGATCATGATGGTGAAACTGATTCTTATGTAGAGTGGATTGTTGATGGAGTTGCATCCTTCCATGCTACATCAAGGAGAAAAGTGTTTACATCGTACCTAGCGGGACACTTTGACAAAGCAAAGATGGGGAATGAAAGCGTGTCTGATATTGTTGGTATGGGAGATGTTTGTGTGATTACAAACACAAGTTGAAGGATGACATTGATAGATATGCGACACATACCAAATCTGCAAAAGAATTTGATCTATCTTTAAGTCCTGGATAAGAAGGGCTATGATAAATTCTTTGGAAGTAGGAAGTCAAAACTTAGCAAATGGTCAATGGTGATCGCTAAGGGTGATTTGAGTGGTACATTGTACAAGACTCAAATGGACGAGATCAGAGAAGTTGTGATAGAGATTCATGGTGATGCTTCGCTTGATTAAGTGTATAGGCATACAAGATACTTGAGTGGGAAGGGGCTGCAGAATCAGAAGAGGAAGGCTCTCGTTTCTTTTGTTGCTAAAGAGACCTTCAACACTTGTGATTTTTCTGGATTGCAGACAAGATTAGTGGAACTTCTGAAACGTCATAAGAGGATAGAACAAGTTTGGAGTTCACCAGATGCTATGACTGGTTGTAGATCTAAGCACGATGAGCCAACACGGATAGAAAAAACTACTAGAGGGTCAGAGAGAGGAGGTCGTGCATTCATCGGGAATTCTACCTCGGAGTACGAGAGATCTATGGATCGAGGAGGGAGAGGTAGAGGGTGATGGTGACAACTGACGAGCATTAGTTTTGCCTCTCGGTAGTGAGACGGGATTAGGATGCGGGTGATGCCAAGACGAGTAGAGGCATCTTCCCCTTGAGTTGGAGGGGGAGATTGTTGGGCTTAAGGCCCATGGGTGAGGCTTTTTTGCTGGCTTCTTTGTACACTATAAAGGCGTCAATAGACAGCCGTAGAGACCAAGGGAATGAGAGAGAAAGAAAAGAGAGAGAAGGGAGAAATGAGAGGAAAGATAGAAGATTTGAGTGGGTCTTTTGTCTCTTGATCTAGTGAGAGCTTTTAATTTTCACCTAAATCTCGTGTTGATATTTGTGCTTTTATGCGTGTTTGTGGTTGCTTGTTTGCTTGATTTCTGAATTGAATATTATTGATTTGTTGGCTGATTGTTGTTGGTCTTCTTATTATCGAAATTCGTTTTCAAGAATTGCTAAAATAGTTGGTACCCCAACACAAGACATGATGAAATGCAACACTACATCCAAGACATCAACCCCCCCCCCCCCACCAAATGTTGAACATCATTACACTATTTTCGAGATAGATATATTGGTAGTGATATGGGATTCGTATGAACGGAGTCAATAAACTGACTAAAATTATAAAAAAGTAAAATTTATAAATTGTTGGTAAAAGTTGTTAAAAATTTAAACAACAAGATAACATTCGTACCTATGAGACTAAAAGTTGTTAAAAATTTAAACAACGAGATAACATTCGTACATATGAGCCAAAAAAATGTTTTAATTATGAAAAATAAATAAACAGTGTGTTGATTTTTGTAGTTAAAAATTTAAACACTAAAAAAGCTACTTCCATTAACTTATTTTTTAACTCAAATTTTTAACCACAATCAGCTTAATTTGGGGTTTTATAAAACCTGACACCCAATTCTACTTTTTTTTAAGCTCTTTTATTTCTTTCCGTCAATTTAATCCGGACAATGCAAAAATCGATCATGCATATAGCTAGTGAAAGTAGAGATCGATCTCAATTGTTGTGAAACATATATACCTCGATGTCATGGCCTCGGTTCTTCATGGTGGCATGAGAAGGATAATAGGCAAACTCAACCTTCTGAGTCGGGGGGACGACTTCGACTCTTGGGTTGATCAAGTCTATTGGGGATTGAAGCTTTCCGTTGTTGCAAGCCTCCCATTCTTGATGGAGATAGCCCCATCTCTCCG
Organism: Persicaria tinctoria; assembly: GCA_037127255.1. Taxonomy (NCBI): domain Eukaryota; kingdom Viridiplantae; phylum Streptophyta; class Magnoliopsida; order Caryophyllales; family Polygonaceae; genus Persicaria; species Persicaria tinctoria. The sequence continues at coordinate 46,878,947 of JBANSL010000006.1, read as the reverse complement.
GCCCCCTCTCGCTCCCTCTTATGTAATCGAAATCCGACTCGTCTTCAACCTCTTGCCCCTTGATTGAGCTTGTCAGCAATGCTGCAACCACCGCAAACACCGCGATTCCAATCCTCATCTTCATTATTTTGATTCCTCTCTCTTTCAATTCAGTTTCTTTTTTCAGAGATGAGATCGAGGGAGGTGCAATGCTGGAGTTTAGAGGGCCGCTTCTATTTATTGACTTACATGCTTGACCGTTTCAACTTTCAATTTGAACATGTCTTGATTCTTGAAATGACGTATATTTCGAGTTTATTGCACCAATTTGTTTGAAAAAGGAAGCATTTCTATAATCTGAATTCTATATTGTTTATATATTTAGAAGAGTGAAAAAACCGTGCTCATAATCTAGATGGCTGATACTGATAGCGATCGTCCTGTGAGTTGAGGTCAGTTTTTCATATGTTTTATTGTAGACGGAAAAAAATATAAAATATCAATGACCTCTTATTCTAGCGGGAAGGGTGATGTATCCCATAGGTGAGGTTACGATCGCTGATCGCACTTTACAAAAGTGATACTGAGCCTCATCGAAAAATCCCGCAAGGGATTTCTGGGGTATGGAGCCGCGAAGCGATGGGCTCGTCACTTTAAAAAGTTTACCCTACCAATGTTTTCAGGTCCTCGGTTCGAACTCCGAAATGATCGCTCTTTATTTACCAATTTAAGGAAAAAAAATATAAAATTTATAGTACGTCGACACTCGAATTATTTCCTAAAAAAATAAATACACACTACTAAAAAAACAGGAAATAGCTACGGATTTTTAGACACGAATTATAGGCGACCCTGAATTCGTGGCAGTTAGCGGTGACATTGGCCACGACTGATCCTGACCGTGGCTATGTTCGTGGCTGACACTGAACCTGGGATGCCAAGTCCGGAAATTCGTGGCTAATAGCAACGAACATTTTGTCCGTGGCTGATTTCGTGGCTCGGTGGGTTGGTGGCACTGGAAAATAGCCACGACATTAGCTACGAGTTGTTTATTTGTGGCTGTATTCGACGCTGATATAGCCACAACACAATATCCGTAGCTAACGCCATGGCTATTCAGTATCGGAAATTCAGCAACATGTGGTGAGTGGGCTTGGATCACTAATCGAAATTTATGGGCTTGGATCATTAATGGGCGCGTTATGGGTCAATAGCCCATCAGAATAACGCAATGGCTGAATTCGTGGCACAACTTCTCCCAAATGTAATGGGCGCGTTATGGGTCAATAGCCCATCAGAATTGAAAAGGCCCAATTAGCTTATTGGCCCAAAGAATGAAATGGTAATTTAGCGACGATTCTATCCGTGGCTAAATCCGTTGCTATTACGGATGAGGCCAACATTAAAGCGCTTGTACTTTAGCTGCCATATTGGTTGGGTGCATTAATTGGGACCGGCCCACTTGGTTGTCTTCTAGCTTCCACTGTCGACATTGGGCATTTGCATAGTGAGGAAGACCATTCAACATCAGGCCTCTGTACGTCCTTGGAGTTGAAGGTAAGTTTTTTTTTTTTTTTTTTTTTAAATAGGTCACGAGTAATTAGCTAGGTAGTTTTGTTGACTTTACATATGTATTACATTTTATATTATTCCTTATTAATTTAAATATATACAGTTTAGATTATATATATAATGGGTATATAGATTTATTTGGGATTACAAGAGTTTGAAATGGTTTGGGTTTTGGAAGAATTTAAAAATGGTTTGGGTTTTGGGATTACATTAATTTGTATGCTCAATTAATACAATTTTATTCAATTTGTTGTAAGTTTACACTTGTAATTAATTATTTGGAAATTTATTAATGTGTGTTTAAATAGAAATGTAAATGTTCAATATATTATTATATTATATATAATTAGTAATGTACGTGCTTTATTATATCTACCGTACAGTTTGATCGAATTTGATAAAATGGAGGATCGTACATGGATGTATGATATGTACTTGGAGGATCGTAGAGGATTAAAGCCTGAATATTACGAAGGGGTGGATACGTTTATAAATTTTGCTTGTGCTCAAACTTATTATGTCGATGAACGTAAGATAAAATGTCCATGTCGGAGATGTAAGAATTGTTATTTCGAGAAAATAGATGATGTGAAGAGGCATTTATACCACCGTGGTTTTATGTATGGTTATTATCGTTGGACGGCACATGGCGAACCTATTGCACATCCAAACCATGAGCAAATGGTTTGGGGCAACCAGATGTATGATCAGTTAACTGCGGAGCAAAGGATGGTGTTTGACATTGCAGGGCCGAACTTTGTTCCTCCTTCATGGTTTAGTGCTTGTAATGTCGATGGTAATGATGAATTCCAACCAGCTGAAGTGAATGAGGTAGATGAAATGAGGGAAGATCCAGTAGCGACCGAGGAGGCTGATTTGTTGTCCACGCGGTTTGCAGACGTGCTAAGAGCCGCTGATGAACCGGTGTTTCCAGCATGTACTACACATACACAGTTGTCCTTTGTGAGCCGACTTATGAGCTTGAAGTGCGATTATAATGTTCCCCAAAGCCTATTTAATGGTTTCGTGCAGTTGTATGATGAAGTGTTACCTTCTGACCACAAGATTCCCACCAGCTTCTATGAAACTGAGAAGATAGTTCGAAATTTGGGGTGACCGGTGGAAAGAATACACATGTGTCCCAACGGTTGTATGTTGTATTGGAAGAATGATGCCAATGAAGAATCATGTAAGTTTTGTGGTGAAGCAAGATATGTTGTGGGTGCAGGCAAGCGTCGTGCACGGAAGGTTTTATTCTACTTGCCTCTTATTCCGAGGCTACAGAGATTATATGCTTCTGAGGTGACAGCCAACCATATGACTTGGCATGCAGAACACGTAGCAGAGGAGGGGATGATGTGTCATCCTTCAGATGGAGATGCATGGAGGAGGTTAGACATGACGCATCCTGATTTTGCTTCCGAGCCTCGTAATATTCGTTTGGGGTTATGCACAGATGGTTTTGCTACATTTAACAAATCTGGTCAGAATTATTCCTGTTGGCCGGTGATTGTCACTCCTTACAATCTTCCACCTCATTTGTGCATGAGGGCCGAGCACATGTTTATGTCGTTGATAGTGCCAGGTCCTCGAAACCCAAAGAAGTTACTAGATATTTGCCTCCAACCTCTTGTTGATGAGTTGATGCAGTTGTGGGAAGTTGGAGTTGCTACCTATGATGCCTCGAGGAGAGAAAACTTTATTATGCGTGCGACTCTACTCTGGACTGTCAGCGATTTCCCTGCATATGCTATGTTGTCCGGATGGAGCACTGCAGGTCAATTGGCTTGTCCGATTTGCATGGAATCGGGATCTGATGCATTTCGCCTCCAAAACGGTCGGAAAGCTTGTTGGTTCGATTGCCATCGAAAATTTTTAGAGAGTGATCATCCCTTCCGTAGAAACAAGAAAGACTTCTATAGAGGGCATGTGGAAACAGGATCACCACCTCCATTGTTATCGGGGGAGCAGATATGGGAGCGGGTTCGTGATTTGCCAACGGTCATGGAGGATCCTTCCTACAAGTCCGATGAGTACGGGATTTCTCATAAGTGGACAAAACAAAGCATTTTCTGGAGACTTCCATATTGGAAGGACCTTCTAATCCGACACAATCTCGATGTTATGCACATTGAGAAAAATGTCTTTGATAATGTGGTCAACACTGTGATGGATGTCCCTGGAAAGACGAAGGATAACTTGAATGCCCGGAAGGACATTCGCATATATTGCCACCGACCTGAGCTGGAGGTAGATGATGATTACACGGGTGCAAAACCTAAAGCAATATATACCTTGTCACGTGATGCGAAGAAAAAGGTGGGTCAATGGTTGAGGACTGTCAAATTTCCCGATGGCTATGCTTCCAACATAGGCAGATGTGTACAGAGTGATGACTGCAGTCTTAGTGGGATGAAGAGTCATGATTGTCACGTGTTTATGGAGCGACTCTTGCCGATTGCTTTCAAAGAGTTGTTGCATCCAAGCGTGTGGGGTCCTTTAACCGAGTTGAGTATCTTCTTCCAAACAATTTGTTCGTCGTCATTGTCAGTTTCTGTCATGGAGCAGCTGATATCCGTGATTGTTCTATTGGTATGCAAGTTGGAGCGTATCTTCCCTCCATCATTTTTTGACTCTATGGAGCATCTCATTGTCCATCTTCCATATGAGGCCCGTGTGGGAAGTCCGGTTCATTATCGATGGATGTATCCGTTCGAGAGATTTTTATTTAAGCTGAAAAAGAAGATCGTTCAAAAGAGTAATGTAGAAGGGTCGATCGTGATGGCGTACTTACGGGAAGAAATAGCTAATTTCTCCATGCACTACTTCCCTTCGCATGTTCCTTCCAGCTTGAGGAGACCCGCCAGAAATGATGTCCACGAGGGGGAATTTTGTGCCTTATCTATTTTCAATTACCCTGGCAAGGGTAAGGGGAAGGAGAAAGTAAGGTGGTTGACTGAAGAGGAAGAGTGGATGGCCGCACACACATACGTGTTGCTCAACTGTCCGGAAGTACAACCGTACCTTGAGTAAGGAAACCGAGTACATACAATTTATAGTTCTTATTGTCATGAATATATTTACTTACCATTTTTTTGCTTTTCTTATATATGTGTAGGATATTTGAGAGTGTCATGGGGGGTAATGTGGGAGATGACCTCATTGAAAAGGAATTTGCGAACTGGTATAAGCAATATGTAAGTGTACCTGACGAGAATTATTATACATCTTTTTATATATAACATATATATTTATTTATGCACATGCTTGCTACAGGCCTTAGACAAAGGAAGCGGATTGGGACCAACTGATATATTGTGGAGTTTGGCATGGGGTCCTAATGTGAAAGCAAGATGTTGGCCAAGATACTTTACCAATGGCTATAAGTTCCACACTCTACAACATGGTGAAGGGAAATCTACAATGAACAGTGGGGTTTGTGTTCGAGGGTCCAACTATTCGACTACTGAATCAGATTTTTTTGGTCTCCTCGAAGAAATCATCGAGCTCGACTACCCAACGTCACTTGATCACCCATTGACAGTTACCCTCTTCAAGTGTCGATGGTTTGATCCAACGATACGAGGAACACAAGTTCATCCCATCTACCAGTTTGTTGAAGTTAATCACAAGAAAATCTATAGACGGTATGAGCCTTTTGTGCTCGCGCAACAAGCTCTGCAGGTTTATTATGTTCAATATCCAGGAGCCTCCCGTGATAGGATGGATTGGTGGCATGTGTGCAAGACAAGGGCTCGAAACAGGATAGAACAAAGGTGGGCATCCATGGGCCAAGCTGACACAGAGGCTTATCAGTCTGATGAAGTCATCACCCCAGAATTATCCATCGACATAGGAGTAGGAGAATGACCGACAACCTTGCGAGATCCTTCATGTGTGTTTGAAGTATGCGATGACACCAGCTACACGATGGACTCCGAGGGGGGTCAACATGATCAATTTGTCGTACCAACTGATGATGGGGGAATTGATGAATTAAATGATGAAGAGGAGGATGAGTTTGAGGAGACAACAAGCTGCGAAGAAGGCTCGGACTGACCATTTTAGTGCACTGCAAGGTCTGTCATATGCACTGCTGAACTGGTTTAATAATTTCACCAAAAAATCTGTCTTAGCACAAATAATGTTACAAAAAAAATCTGTGTGTGGATTGTTATATGCTTAACACTCTCATATGCACATACACTCTCATATGCACATACACGTTTTCTAATCTGTTTTCTAATTGAGCATTTACTAATTTGCTTTGGACACTTTCTTACAGGATTTTAGAGCGCATATATGCACTGACAGTTACCAATCAGGAGCAATATCAAGTATGGTGCGCTGCTGCATTACGTAGGTTATGAACTAATGTCATTTTGTTCTACATGTACAATTGGCCTATGAGGGAATCGAACCCCCATCTTTGTGCGATGCACAACGCTCTTCCATTGAGCTAACAGGCATTCCAATGGAAATTTCACATTATGCAATCGCAAATCAGTTTCTAATTGAGGTAGATTTCGGACTGACTGAAATTGGTTTATATATTATTGCATCAGTTTGAATTCCCAATTGGTAGATTCATAAACTCATGAAATGTATGAAGGCAGATAGTTCAAAAACTCTTCATATCTATGAATTCCCAATTTTCAGATTCATAAACTCATGAAATCTTTGAAGGCAGACTAATAAACTCATGAAACCCTCAACTGAAAACCCATTCACGAATTCTCAATTTCAATACCCCAATTTCAGTAACTCAACTGAGAACGATCAGATACAAATCCATACAACATAACAATCAGCTTAATTAGCTAGTGTTTGATCAACATTTACCTGTTTCCCCCTCTACCATGAAGATCAACAATGATCTTCTCCTCTTGTGGAGTGATTTGGCCTCTTTTGAGATCCGGCCTCAAGTAATTCACCCACCTCAATCTAAAAGTCTTCCCATTCCTCCTCAGTCCTGCATCCATGGACAATTCCAACACCATAAGTTCTAACACTAAACATAAGGTCTATTAGAGATTAACAAACTCATGATTTTGTCAAATAAACACAACTTTACATGAAATTAACAAAACACTGTATGAGACTTTCATATGCTAGAATTGAGACTGGGCTTGCTAAGCCAACCTGTGAGGCGAGAAACGGAGTTCCATCTGCCTTCGCCGTGCTGCTTGACATAGTCGACGAGCAACTGGTCCTCATCGGTTGTCCACGGCCCCGACGCTCCAGCAGCCATAGCCATGAGCTTGTCGTCCTCCTCCGGAGACCATAGCCCTCTCTTCACCTTCTCATGATTTCAACTAGAATGGCGTCCCATTCTCCGATTCAGAACGAACCCTAGATGCTGATTTGGGCCTTTTTCGATTTGGGCTTGTACCCGACCCGAGCCCAGCCCAGCACCCGGCTTTTGTAGAGGGAAATCCAATTTTTTAGAGGGAAACCCAAAATTTGTAGAGGGAAATCGAAAAGTCAAAAATCAAACCCGGATTTTTTTTTCACTTTCCATTTCAATTTGACAAACCCTCTCTTCTCTTTCCTCTCGCGTCTGAAACCACAAACCCTCTCTTCTCTTTCCTCTCGCGTCTGAAACCCTAACCACAAACCACAAACCACAAACTCAATAATGCGGGGAGGGGGACTGAGGAGATCTTCACGCACATCTGGAAGCACGAGACCACCATTGGCTCCGACCACAGGAAGAACTAAGACGCAACCGGAATCCACTCAACCGACTGCCCAATCTCCATCGCCGACCGCTCTACCCCTCACTGCGCCATCTCCACCGGTCAACTCTCCTACAAGGGCTTCGCCCCGGAGACAACCTCTAACGGGAAGGACAAATGCTCAACCGGCTGCCCAATCTCCACCGGTGACCGCTCCACCGGCTGCCCAATCTCCACCGGTAACCGCTCCACCCCCCACTGCGCCATCTCCACCAGCCAACTCTCCGACGAGGGCAGCACCCCGGAGCACAGCTACCACCAGGGCGTCACCCCGGAGAAAACAAACCACTGTGCCTCCTCCACCGGCGAGAGCTCCCACCACTGTGCTCCCTCCCCCGGTGAGAACTCCTACCAGACCCCGCTCAAGATTTGGACCCTCTCGCGTCCCCCCTTCTGCTGTCACTGAACCCTCCTTGCCGGTTAGCCCCCGACCTTCTACGTCCTCCCAACCCACCACCTCTCAACCTGGGCCATCGCCATCCTCAAGAGGTATTGCGCTGTCATCCCCTGGTAATGTATCGAACAATGAGGGGGAGTCATCTTCAAGGTCTGCAGATCCCGCAGTTTCTCAAAACCCAGAGGAAGAGGCTGTCATAGCAACTGACGAATCTAGTAGGTGGAACAGAAAAGTGCAGATTCAACTGGTGAATGGAACGTAAGGCCTTTCCCTTTCAATTTTCCTTCTCTGATTTGCTGCACATTGAATACTGTGTTTCATGTTATGGCTTAGAGTGCATTTTAAGAATGCTTATGTGGTTATTGAAGCTTATAAATTATTTTCATGGCTTAAGAATGATTCTGTGGTGATGGCTTAAGAACGCTTATGTGGTTATTGAAGCTTAAGAATGCTTCTGGAACCACTTTCAAGATTGAAAATTAAAAATGAAGTCATGGCTTAAGAATGCTTCTGTGGTGATGGCTTAAAAATGCTTTTGTGGTAATTATGTACATATTGAATGTTGTGTTTCATTTTATCGCTTAGAATGCTTTTGTGGTAATTGGAGCTTAACTTATACATTATGTACATGTCATCTATAATGACAGCTCTGTGACAAATGTATTGCTGAATTATTTACATGGCTTAGTAATGTTGTTATATCTATCTGATGTTTCATCCCATATCAGTTTTGTTGCATCTATAATGACTTCATAAGTTTGTTACATCTATAATCAGTTAATAATTTTGTGACAAATATATCTGCTGCTGAATTATTTACATTGCTTAATAATTTTGTTACATCTATAATGACAACTCTGTTTCATTACATGGCATTCTATAAATTCTTAACTCACCATTGTCTTCATTCTGTGTGATGAGCAAGTCACCACAACTAATACCCTTTCTTCTTTTTTGGGGTATTGAATGATGGTCAGATTTGATGCAACCAACCCTGCATTTGCAGTCCTCACCCAGGTTATTCATTCTCATTTCGATGGCCCGTATATACGGTGGAGTGATGTTCCTGATCAAACAGTTGAGTTATGGTGGGAGATGTTCAAGGTATGACACAATTCAATCAAATGCTTACATATGTTACTTTATATTAAATGACTTGAATATATAACTTCTATTTGTTTGTTGAATGTACCTAGAGTCGATGTACATGGGACGAAAATGAATACCCAGAATCAGTGGTTCGCAAAGCTTTCCAAACAAGGGGAGGAGACCACCTAAGAAACGTATTTGGGAAGGCTCGCACGGGAAGAACAAAGAAGAAGCCTACATGGGTGAAGCAGGTTATATGGGCCAAGATGTGGGAGATATGGAAGAAGGAGGATAAGTTTCTACACCAATCTGAAGTGAACAAGCAAAACCGAGCTATCGCAACAGAGAAAGGCACCCCAATTTTCAGCGGTGGATCAGTTTCAACTACCGTCATCAAGAAGCGACTGGTAATTTCCTCTTGTTGTTTTCCAATTTTCCATAATCTCAATCAATTGCTTTTAACTTACTATCTATATACAGTTTAATTCTTGCTTTTAACTTACTAAATGATTGAATTATGCATACTGTATTATGCATACTAAATGATTGAATGATTGAATTGTGCATACTGGTAATTTCCTCTTGTTGTATTATGCATACTAAATGATTGAATTTAATTCTTGCTTTTAACTTACTATCTATATACAGTTTATATATGTATTATGCATACTAAATGATTGAATTTAATTCTTGCTTTTAACTTACTATCTATATACAGTTTATATATGTATTATGCATACTAAATGATTGAATTTAATTCTTGCTTTTAACTTACTATCTATATACAGTTTATATATGTATTATGTATACTAAATGATTGAATTTAATTCTTATAGAGGGATGAGCTTGGAACGGAGCCAACACCAAAACAAACCTTTGAAAGGTGTCATAGAAAAAAGGATGGTTCTTGGGCCAGCGCTCAGTGCCAAGAAGCTGTGGTAAGTACTTACTAACTCCAGTGAACCTTCATTTAATTTTTCCTGTTTTCAAGTGATGTGCATGGTTTAGATGATTTGTACTACCCATCACTTGGAATTGTTGTTATATGTTGTTTGGAATTGTTGTTATCTGTTATTGGTGTTGATGTCTTTCATACGTAAAATCTGGTCTGGTTATGAAGTACGGTTGTTCATGTGTTCATGTGTGTTACTTGGAATAATGGTTGTTCATGTGTTGTCTATGAGTTTACAATCTGGTCTTGTTATGAAGTAGTTCAACTATAAGATAATAAGTTCCAACACCAACAGTTTGATATCATATATTATTTCCATATTTTCATTTTGGTGTTACAAGTTATGACCAACAGTTTGATATCATATATGATTTGCAGATTTTCATATTTTCATTTTGGTGTGTTACAAGTTGTGGTTGCTTTTTCATCTTCTTTTCAGTATTTTGTCATATTCTTTTCAGTGTTTTGTTTGCTTGTTACAAGTTATGTTTGCTTGTCATGTTTTTCATGTTACAAGTTATGATTTGCAGATTTTCATGTTTTGTTTGCTTGTTACAATTTTTATTTTGGAATGTCGAACGCTGGTTGCATATCGTCTTCATTTTATTCATGTGTATGATGATTCTTCTGGTCCTGTATTTTTTCATATATGTTCTTGCTCAGCCTTAATATTGCATTCTCCTGTCTATGAACTTGTAGGACAAGTATGACCAATTGCTTGAAGAAGAAATCTTAGATGATGATGCAATCTCTGAGAATGCATCCCATTCTGTTGACACAAACTCTGTGTGGCTCAAGGCTGTTGGTGGTTCGAAGAAAGGCAGGGTATTGGGCATGGGATCGGAGTCTCAACCTATAATACAAGCTGCTCAGCATACGTCCAGTGTTGCTGAAGTTCCTGCTGCTGGTGGCAATTTAAAGGAGTATGTGAGGACTGAACTCTCCACCTTCAAGGAAGACTTGAGGAAAGAAATGGTGGAGTTGGGGGATCATGTGCAGACCCAAGTGGCCACAAACCTCAGGGAGGAAATCTCCTCAATTGGCGATAGAGTGCAAGAACAAGTAAGCACAAGTGTCCGGAACGATATGGCTGCTATTAGGGAGCAACTGATGGGTGAGACTAAGAAGTCCAATGAAGAGTGGCAGGAGAAGCTTCTCAGCACCATGATGCAGTTCTACAAGGGCAAACGCCCGGCAAAGTAAGTTGGTATTTTTCTGTTTCTGAATGGTTGTTGGACTTGCCCTATGTTGGTTAAAACTGGCGGATGTACTTTTGGTTTGTCGAACATGCGGATGTACTTGGTTTGTCGAACTGGCGGATGTATTTTGGATTGTTGAACATTGATGACTAGGGTTGTGTATGTATTTAGGATGAACATTATGTGCATGATGTGTGTTGTATTTGGACGCATTAGATATTACGTTATATATTCTCTATCGTATAAATAGTGCATCCAAATAATAGCAACAACGTAAGCCACAAATTTAACCACAACCAAGGCCACGACCATAGCAACGACTCAGCCACGGAAAAAGCCACGAATTTAGCCTCAAAGTTACCAACAACGTAAGCATTGGCATTAGCCACGACCATAGCAACGAACCAGCCACGGAACCAGCAGCACCCCTGACATATTCCTCGCAACGAACCCCACCACAAACTTAGCCACGACTTCTGCAATGACCATATCCGATGCTATTGTCGTCGCTACAGCCACGACTTATACAATTCGGGTCCCAGCCACGGAATTAGCCACGATTACATAGTTCGAAGCTAAAATCCGTGGCCATCTCAAGCTCAAATTTAGTCACGAGGCATATGGCTACGGATGGCCCGCCCGTTGCTGAGTCCGTGGCTAAAGCGTTTAGCCACGACCATTCGTGGCCAAAGCCGTTGCTATTTTCCGTTGCTAAATCCTGTTTTTTTAGTAGTGACACTAACAATTCTTGATTAGTAATTGTGCTACGTGCTATTCACACCACAAATTCAATTTTTTTTTTCTTTTTTATATAAATGTGTGCGTATTAAGAGACATAAATTTTTAAGGCGCAAGAATGCGACTTATGCAATGCGGGCATATAGCTTTTAAAATATCTTCAATCGGAGAAAAACATATGTGACTCAAAGTCACAATTCTGTCCCTTATGAGTTATACGGAGTATATAGTTTCACGCATGCGGAGACGCGCATACTTACAAAAAAATGATTCTATGGTACAAATAAAATCACCCATCATTATTTATAATATGTAAAATTAGTACCCATGTTATATTAACATGAAATCAATGAACAAATTAAATCGAGTACGTACCAATGACCATTTACTCTTGTAGTGAGGTAGAGGTGACTCTTACAAGATGTCAATGGTTCAAATCTGACTCATTACATGAGTTATTTGCATGTTAGGGCTCGTATTCATGGGATTAGTCGACAGCCTCGAAATCCTCCACGTTACAAAAATTGAACAAATCGTGTGAAAATATGAACAAAATAGCAAGCTCGGATGAGCTCTGGTGGTTACAGAGAAACAGAAACGAGAGAGTTTGTTGTGGGAATTTTCTATTTCATTCATTCAAATGTTCCATGTACACTATGATCTCTATTTGTATCACTTACTTCTAGCTAACTATGGTTACCCAATTTACTTCCTTCTAACCAAGGTTGTAACAACCTCCTTCACCCGGTTATTATAAAACCATGTACACATACAACCATCCTCCATACCCCCCCCCTCAAGGTGGACGCGTATGATGAAATATGAAACCAAGCTTGCACGCTAACACGAAATGTTGTTGAGCCCCTAAGGGCTTGGTGAACAAATCTGCTAATTGCAGATGAGAAGGCACAAACACCGTAGAGATCCACCCTTCCTGTACCAGATCTCTAATGAAATGGCAATCCATCCTAAGGTGTTTCGTGTGCTCAGGATAAACCGGGTTAGCAGCTAATTGAAAAGCTGATTTGTTATCCCCAGAAAGATGAATTGGATGAGAGTAATCAACCTGAAGATCACCTAAAACACCACCAATCCAAACAATTTCACTCCCAGCATGAGACATGCTTCTGTACTCGCTCTTTGCAGACGACCGAGACACCATTTTCTGTTTCTTTGTCTTTCAGGACACCAAACAATCACCTAAGAAGACGCAATAACCTGTCAAAGACCGAATGGTATCTCTACATGAACCCCAATCAGCATCTGAATAAGCACGAATGTTGAGACTGCTATTACTTGGGTAGAATAAGGAGCAATTTACTATCCCTTTGAGGTATCTCAGTAGGAAGAATGTTGCCCGAAGATGTGGTGCTCGTGGAGATGCCATGAACTGTGTAAGTTGCTGCACAGTGTAGGCAATGTCGGGACATGTTAGGGTGAGGTAAAGGAGCTTCCCAACCAATCGTTGATAACACTCAGGGTCCGGCAACACATCACCTTCATGAACACTTAGATATAAATTGCGCTACATTTGGAACTTGGCCAGCTTACAGTTGAGCATAGCAGCATTAGAAAGCAGATCAATTACATACTTTCGTTGGTTGAGCAAAATGTCAGTCGGGGAACGAGAAATTTCCATGCCTAGAAAATACCGAGCAAACCCCTAATCTTTGATTGTGAATGCCTGATGAAGAAACCTTTTCAAGCGTCCAATTACATCTTCATCATTCCCAGTGATGAGCATGTCATCGACGTAAACCAATGCAACAATGAAACTGGATCCAGAAGCAAACACAAATAATGAGTAATCATGACGAGATTGTGTGAAGCCAAATTGAGCAAGATGCTTTGTCAATTCAACATTCCATTGTCGACTAGCCTGTTTAAGGCCATATATGGATCGATTTAGCTTATAAACCTCCCTGGCTCTGGCCTTACCATAACCTGGAGGTGGCAACATGTACCTCCTCATCAAGATAACCATGGAGGAAAGAGTTATTTACATCAAGTTGATGTAAATTCCACTTCTTAACCGAAGCAATTGCCAGTAAAATCCTAACTGTTGCTAGCTTAGCAACTGGGGAAAAAGTTTCCTTATAATCCCTGTCCTTTACTTGGTTGAATCCTTTTGCCACCAAGCGAGCCTTGTACCTTTCGACCTCCCCATTGGCCCTGAATTTGATCTTGAACACCCACTTACAGCCGATTGCTTGCTTTCCTAAAGGTAGCTTGGTAATGGACCGAGTACTGTTGCTTTCAAGAGCATGAATTTCCTTATTCATAGCATCCTTCCACTCTTCAATTTTGCTCTCTTGGACATAAGAAGAGGGCTCTGTGATGTTCAGGACATTGAACAACGAATGAACATAATCTTGTGAGTAGTCAAGAAAATCTGTTGGGCGAATGACAGAGAAAACAGGAGAGCTAGATTCAGCCTCATGTCCCTGACCTCGAGATGGCAAATTAGAGCAAACATAGTCCTGTAACTTAGCTGCTCTTATAACTTTTCTACTGGGACGCTGAACCACAACCACATCAGAAGAAGGAGTAGAAGAGGGTGTCTCAATTGACTGTGCATCAGAACCCGAATCAGGTACTATACCAAGAGAAGGAGAAGGAGATATCTCAACATCTGGTCTAGCAGGAGAATGAACAACCTGTCCTATTTTCTATGTAAGAATATGAAAGGAAGGATGGGAGCCTGACTGGGAATTATGAGTTATGGAATGATCAACATGATCATCCCCAAACATAACTCTAGGAAGCTACACTTGAGTGTCAGAAACCAGATTAGTGTCAACTTTATTTCCTTTGAAAGGGAAAACATTCTCTCGAAAAACCACATCCCTACCAACAAATACTTTATGAGTTTCCAAATCATAAAGTTTGTAAGCCTTTTTCCCTGATGGATAGCCCAGCAAAACACACCTTCTCCCTGCAGCATCCATCTTTGATCTATGAATGCTGGGTATGTGAGCAAAACACAGACACCCTACAACCTTTAAGAACGAGTAATCTGGTAGCTTGTTGAATAGCACCTCATGAGGGGTTTTCCAGTTCAAAATGAAGGAAGGAATAAGATTGATAATGTGAGTGGCACTAAGTACACACTCACCCCAGAACCTCAAGGGCAACCTTGCACTGAGTCGAATAGCTCGAGCAGTCTCAATTATGTGTCTATGTTTCCGCTCAACCCTCTCATTCTGGTCATGGACATAAGGCACTGATCTTTGGTGAACAATGCCTTTAGAATCCAAAAAGGACTCAAGAGTTGTATTGACAAACTCTGACCCATTGTCTGTCCTTAAGCATTTGACACTTGTGTCAAATTGATTCTCAACTTGAGCTATGAATCTGGTAATCACAGTTCCTACTTGACCTTTATCTCGAAACAAAAAGGTCCAAGTAGCTCGTGAGTGATCATCCACCACAGTTAAGAAATACCTTGCTCCACACAAGGAATGGACTCTATATGGTCCCCATACATCCATGTGTAACAAATCAAAACACTTAGCAGCAAGAGATCTACTTCTATCAAAAGGAAGCTTATGCATCTTGACCAAATGACAAATATCACAATCAAACATATTAATGTCTTGGACTTTGGCCCAATCAAACATCTTCATTTTAGACACACAGGCATGACCTAATCGACCATGGTTCAAAACAAATGAGTTGGTTGTACTAGACAAAGCTGCAAAACCACTCACAGATTTATTTGTTCCATCATTATTGACTCTTCTGATGCCAGAGTTTCATCCAGGGATGCAACCAAACCCTGCAAACTTGTAAATGCCTCCATCTCTATTTCCAGCAGCAACCACTTCATCAGTTGAAAGGACCTGCATCCAACATTTTTGTTTGGAAAACACAAACATACAGTCTTCATCATCCAACATCTTGGAGACAGATAACAAATTGTACTTGAAGTTAGGCATGAACAACACATCCTTGAGAAGCACTCTCTTGCTCAATTTTATGCTGCCTGAATGCCTGATTGTGTGATCCCATCAGGAAACCCAATCACAATGGGCCTAGCAAGAAGATGCAAATCCACAAACATCTCCCTGCTGCAGGCTATGTGATTCGAAGCTCCAGAATCAACAATCCAAGTTACAGGTGATTGTTGTGTTTGAGAGTAAGAAACTATACCTGGAAAGTTTATGTAACCATCATGACCAGCTACATTTGATAGATCTGTAGGTGCCTTTCCTTTGAAAGCACGAATGACCTCAGCAACAACAGCACTCACTGGCTTCTGATCTGTGTAGGTGACACTCCCAGTTGATGCAGCTCCTTTGACTGAATCTAGTGGTGTGTCTTCAGCCATCACATCTTGAACGTGTGCCACAATTTTGTCATCTTGAGGCCTTTTGCAACCTGTATACAATTCTGGAAATCCTACTAATTTAAAGCAGGAGTCCTTCCCATGCCCACGCTCTTTACAATAATTGCAAAAGAGCTCCATCTTTGCCTTCTTGTAGTCCTTTTTCATTTCTTCCTTAGATTTCCAAGTGCTAGAACCAGAACCTCCATTACCAGAGGTATTGCTAGTTGTATATCCCGAACCTAAAGCACCTTGAGTACCTTTGCTAAAGGATTTGGAGCCTCCAGATCCTCCAGCTCCATTGGAGGTAAAGGATCTAGCAGCTAGCACCTCATGACCTTGTGGAATTCCTCCAGTGATGCCTTTCTGGAGTTCGATTTGCGTTACCATGTGGAACGCACGGTTAACAGACGGGATAGGATCCATGGCTAGGATGTTTCTCCGAATTCCTTCATAAGATTATGACAATCCCATAAGGAATTGCATCAACTTGTTGATTGCCTCCCTATCCAGCAGTTGCTTCAGAATTGCACATGAACAAGCTTTCAAGCCTCCACACTTGCAGATCGGCATGGATTCCAATTCAAGGAGCTCATCCCATGCCTTCTTCCTCTTGCTGTAGTACTCAGCAACACTAGAATTTCCTTGTCTAATTTCACTGATCTCCTTCTTAAGTTGATATATCATAGGAGGATTGGATTCAACGAATCTCTCCTGAATCTCTTCCCATAGCTCTCTAGCCGAGTGAACAAACATAAAATTTGATCTCGGCTAGATCTGGTTTCATTGAATTGATGATCCAGCTAGTAACCATATAATCGCACCTCAGCCAGCGATCATAATCCACATCGATCTCGCTTGGTCTATCATACCTTCCATTAATGAAACCGAATTCCATCTTCGCACCTAATGCCATGCACAACACGGCTCCATCTGTGAAAGCTCCGGCCGTTGAGAAGAGCCGACTCCAACACCATCCCTGGATGGTCAGAGTTGAATAGGAAGAGCAGATCTTCTTGATTCGCTCCCAAATTCCTGCTTCCTTGTCCAATCGAAGAATTAACTTCCTGGTACGCGCTCGCTATTGCTAACATCTGGAATTCCATCGTCATTGCCAACAACGTTGTCTCCTTCGCCAATGTCCATGACTCTGAATCAACCTACCGTGACGACAATCGAACGAAGCCTAGAAGGCTCTCATACCATATGAACAAAACACCAAGCTCGGATGAGCTCTGGTGGTTACAGAGAAACAGAAACGAGAGAGTTTGTTGTGGGAATTTTCTATTTCATTCATTCAAATGTTCCATGTACACTATGATCTCTATTTGTATCACTTACTTCTAGCTAACTATGGTTACCCAATTTACTTCCTTCTAACCAAGGTTGTAACAACCTCCTTCACCCGGTTATTATAAAACCATGTACACATACAACCATCCTCCATACCCCCCCCCTCAAGGTGGACGCGTATGATGAAATATGAAACCAAGCTTGCACGCTAACACGAAATGTTGTTGAGCCCCTAAGGGCTTGGTGAACAAATCTGCTAATTGCAGATGAGAAGGCACAAACACCGTAGAGATCCACCCTTCCTGTACCAGATCTCTAATGAAATGGCAATCCATCCTAAGGTGTTTCGTGTGCTCAGGATAAACCGGGTTAGCAGCTAATTGAAAAGCTGATTTGTTATCCCCAGAAAGATGAATTGGATGAGAGTAATCAACCTGAAGATCACCTAAAACACCACCAATCCAAACAATTTCACTCCCAGCATGAGACATGCTTCTGTACTCGCTCTTTGCAGACGACCGAGACACCATTTTCTGTTTCTTCGTCTTCCATGACACCAAACAATCACCTAAGAAGACGCAATAACCTGTCAAAGACCGAAGGGTATCTCTACATGAACCCCAACCAGCATCTAATAAGCACGAATGTTGAGACTACTATTACTTGGGTAGAATAAGAAGCAATTTACTGTCCCTTTGAGGTATCTCAGTAGGAACAATGCTGCCCGAAGATGTGGTGCTCGTGGAGATGCCATGAACTGTGTAAGTTGCTGCACAATGTAGGCAATGTCGGGACATGTCAGGGTGAGGTAAAGGAGCTTCCCAACCAATCATCGATAACACTCAGGGTCCGGCAACACATCACCTTCATGAACACTTAGATATAAATTCCGTTGCATTGGGAACTTGGCCGACTTACAGTTGAGCATAACAGCATTGGAAAGCATATCAATTACATACTTTCGTTGGTTCAGCCCACCGTGTGCGCTCGTGCACTCTTAGTCCAACACATAAGCACTGTGAGGTTCCATCCTAAGCTTGATTTGTTCAAACTTTTGATGTGAGATAATTTTTGTAATTTCACATCTCAACATCCCTCTTTAGCCTAGATGGTTGTTTCTGTAAAAAAAAAAAATATAACAATCTAAAAATGATTGAGCTACTCCTTTATTAACAATTGGTTTTATGATAGAACCCACCGGTTTGGTGTGTTCGACTTGATTAGCACTAAGAATATTTTGTTAGAAATTTTTTTTTATCAATAAATAAACATTAAAAAAAATTAACATCAAATTTATTGATGTGAAAATAGTTTTGTGTAGTAGCTGAAACCTACCGCCCATGAAGATACTGAATATCATAAATCGATGGCTATGCCTGAATTATAGACTTAATAGTATTAAATATTAGGATTATTTGCATAACTATACCAATTTTTTACCACTTTGGCAAAAATAGCAGGGGGGGGTAAATATTGCATGGGGGGGGGGGATAACACTTGCTACTTTTGCAAATAAATCATTCAACTCACCACCGGTTCCCAGTAAAAAAAAATTAAAAAATAAAAAATTTAATCCACCAAGAGATGGGGATGATGACATGCCAAGGGGAGTGATGTAATGTGTGCATTAAATGCACATACCTTTTCCTTTTTGACGCCAAAAAAAGGGAGGGAGCAATGATTAAGGAAGCTTTTCAATTCCCTTCTCTCTTCAGCCAAAGTAAAGGAAAGCTTAAGAAGCTCAAGGTGGGAAATTAAGAGGGTCTCCATTGAAGGTGATCAGGAGGCAAAAGTGGGGCCAATTACCAGTTACATGCCGGACATCCAAGAAAACGGGACAACAACTGAGTTCAACGTGCCAGAGGAAAAGTAACATGTGGCAATACCATACATTGGTAATTAACAAAAATGGGTAAGCTATCTTGTGGGTTTCTTTATGGACATAACTACTTCCCTTTTGTTCATATCCCCATTGAAATTGCTAAAACCATTTTATGCTTTTACGAGTGCAGGGGAGAAAGAGCTCGTATTTTTTACGATTGTGGTCGACCAGTGTACGACCAGTACGACCAGTCCGACTGGGATGCGTTCAAGTTTCTCAACTCAACCATAGGAGAACGAGTGTGTCCCTCTCCGTTGTACGTGTAATTGAAAGAACTTGCCATTTCATTAGAGATCTAGTACAGGAAGGGTAGGCCTCTAGTCTATGGTGATAGACTTGTCTCCGAAAACCAACCCATACGGAGGTGCAATCCCTTCTGCGTACCTGGGCATCAACGAGCCGAAGCACATGGATAGTACAAAGTTTGGCATACAAAATTCCATGTTTGGCACAGAAAACCGAGATGCCGGAACAGAATTTCCAACCTCTGTCATGGATAATTCAGCGCCTGAAACCCGCACAACCACAATAACGCATCAACCAAAGGGGTCAAGCAAAGTGCAGCACAAAGACGATGGGAAATCGGTCATATGTCTCAGTAGTGATGACGAGGACATTTTAGAATAGAACGGTGAACCGTCCCATGAAACTTCCTTCCAGTTGGGGGGCTCCTTCGAAGAGGTTCATGACATTACCCATGTAGTGAACCTAGGAACACATACCTAGGTCCGGTGGGATTCAAACAAGCAATTCAAGTATGCTTTCATCAGCCTCGGGGTCTGGAGGAGGGCAGTCCCCCACCTTCGCAAGGTACGTCCCAATCACTACTAATTTTACAATGTGCGAGTTCAAAGGTTTTGTAAGCCAAACACATTGACATTCGTCCATGTCCCTTCAAATGTGTGTCAACCGTATCCTTTGCTCATGTCGTAGGTGTTCTGTCTGAACGAGAGCTTTCTGAAGGGAAAGTACAAGGAGACGATGCTAACGGAAACAACCCAAGACGCGGACCATAAGAAATCGGAGGTGGCCCAGATTCGGACAATTGGAGGAGGTCGGAGGAAGAAGGAGGAGAGAGGTGAGGGTTCGGATTCCAGACTTCTCCAGCGGCAGCACATATTCGGGCAATTGGAGGAGGAAGAAGGAGAGAGGTGCGGGTTCAGATTTCGGCTCTCGCCGGAGGAATCGGAGTCGGGAGTGAGTGTCGCTCTTGCCGGAGGAATCGGAGTCGGGAGTGGGAGCTCAAATTGAAGTCGGTAGTTGTTGAATCGAAGACGGAGCCGGCACAGATTCAGACCGGAAAATTGGAGGAGGAATGAGGAGAGAGGTGGGTTTGGATTTCGGCCAGAACCGACCTTATCCTTACCTTCTATCCCCCTTCACTAACCGACTATTTTTTTCCATTTATTCAACCCTTTTGCTATTTTTGAAATATTTTCAAGGGGGAGGTTAGTTTTGCAAATCTCACCCGATTTTGGTATATTAGATGCCATTCTCTCTAAATATGTAAATTGATAAAGGATAGCATAACAGGTAGTGATTAGTAAGTAATGAATTTCACTTTCTCCTCCCGTATTATTATATACTAGTGTAGATCTCGTCCCGTGTACGGAGCATGTGTTAATCTAAATATAAATAAATTTTTCCTCCAAAAAATAATATAAATGTAAATAAATCTAGTTCGACAGGTTATATATAATCTAAATATCTTTCAATTAGTTTCTCTCAAAATATAAATAAAATTCACATTTATAAGGTATTACGTAAAAAAAAAATTTCTAATCTATTGTAAATTAAATCTCATGTAATTTAATAATTAGATATTTGATTTTTAAAAATATTTTAATATTCTCCTACGCTGAGTGACCCACCAGAACCAGAACTAAATATATGTAGTATATATTTATTACATTAGTTTACTAAAATATCTATGTATGGATGGATTGTGGCTACATATATGGCTATATAATATTTTAATTATTTATTTTGGCCTCAAAAAATAATATAAATAGATATAAAATAACAATTATTAAATGATTGATTTTGATATAAATAATTCTTCCCACAAAAAATTAAGAAAAAATTTGCGAAATGGGCACAATAATTGGACATATTTGCGGAATAGACGTGGGTTTGGACAAATTTGCGAAATAGACGCAATATAAACCCTAATTCAATGTTAGATTTCTCTCTCTAACCTCCCTCTCTCTCGCCGTCTCCATCGCGCTCTCTCTCTCCGTCTCCATCGCTCTCTCTCACTCTCTCGCCATCTCCATCCCGCCGTCCACCTACCGCCGCTCCCCTCGTCGCCAGCCATGGCACCTTATTCCTAGTCGTATTCGCTGATGAGGAGCAACACTTCGCAGAGTGGCGATCCAGGCCCGAGCTCCTCGCTCCATCATCGTCTCCGTCTGCTCCATCAACCTCCTGATTGTGCGAAGCCGGTCGAGGACAAGATCATGGACATCCCTAATTAGTTGCTGCTGCTGCCTTGTGTCTCGAATTGTAAGTCTGATTGCTTTTCCCTTAGTTAGAACCATTTTATGTGGCCTGCAATCGCCTTCTCGTCTGTCAATCTCGGTCTGTTGATCTCGATTTGCTTGCTTTGTGTTGGCTTGCAGCAATTTTGTTGATCTCGATTTGCTTGCTCTGTGTGTGTTCTGTTGATCTCGATTTGCTTGCTCTGTCAATTGATTGTTTAGGTTTCTCCTTCTCTTGAGCTCTGATTGTTCAGGTTACATGTGGAGCTCTCTTGAGCTTAGTTCTCCTTCTCTTGAGCTATGCTTGTTGCTACAATTTAATTTGCTTGTTGCTTGCTATGCTATGCTTATTGCTGCAATTTAATTTTCTCCATCGGAATTTTTATCCATTGCTGATTCTGCACTGCTTCCTCCGTTACTCCCATCCTATACCAAACAATCTAGTTATGCGACCATGGCCATAAGGTTTAACCGACAATTCTGGAGCATGGCTTATAATTGGACTGTGCTTTTTTTTATTTTATTTGCTTTTGTCCATCTTTATGCTACTGAAGTAATTGCAAGATACTGATTTGCTGTAACAGTAGCATCTAGGTACTCGAAGACTGAAATTAGTACTCTTCAAGGCACATTTGTTACAACAGTAGCATCGGTAGCTTTACTTAATACTTGTCTCATTGGGAATCAGCTATCCATTAGATATATTTGGTGCAATTGGGTTGCAATGGGTCTCTGCTGGTGCAATAGACATATTCAGTGCAATTGTGTTGATTTTAGACAAGGGCTTGGCAGGCTTTGTGGTTTGTTGCTTATCCAAGAATGGAATATAACTTGTTCTGATGTTTTATTTGCTTCAGGTTGTTTGTCTAATTGTGTTTTTTTATGGTACGCTTTAGTGACTTCATTTTTGAATTGGTTTGTATTTTGGTGAGCATTTGCTTGGTAAGGCTGTTTGCATAAGTGAAGATTTGTTTCATTTGCTTGGACCATTTTTGGGGCTGTCAGCATTCATGGTAATCTAGGACCTTGCATTGCATTAGAGCTATGCAGAAGTTATTTCAACAGACTAACCTGAGATGTCTTACAAAATCTGTAAAAATGAGTTTTTTTTTTTTATACAACAGAATGAGTTCTTGTGATTGCCCTGTAACCCTGTTACTTGTTAGATTGTGTGGGTAAAATAAACCCTAAATGATCAGTAAAATGGTAAACTAGCTTTTTCATCTAGATCAAAGTATCTCTCAATGTTTTGGCTGCTAGTGTATTGCCATATGCAAAGAGTCGCATCAGAAGCCAAGTCTAGCTTATCATACAATCTAGGAAGCATCAAGAGATCACTGAACGAGAACAACACAGGTTATTTATCACTACTCTTTTCTTATTCTTTTATTCAAAAACAACCATCATTGCATAAGATTTTTCTAGTTTCATATGCTGGGAGACGAAACCAAATTTGCTCGTTCAGCTTGTAGCTCTAAGTCTTAATAGCACTTGAACCTTGGGCTATTTAGAGACAGTACTAGCAATAGCAGGGAATCATAAAAAGTTTAGGCAGTAGCTGGTGCTTGTATTCAAGTTCAGCTTCTTGGGTGAACTGTGGCGATGGAGCATTTTCTTTTGAAACCTATTCCCTTTAAATTTTAATTCCTGATATTTTGAGGAACTGTATATCTAATTTTATCACTCACTTCACTAGCTGTCAGCCTTGCAATGGGAGGCACAATGAGATGTACACTGGCAACTCTTTCCTTTTGGTTCTGATTTATGCCATCTTCTAAGGGTTCTTGTAATTTGATACCGATTTGTTGTTGTTGTTTGATATAGGTCTACTTTTGAAAAAGAAATGGCAAGCATCCCTACCACTCATTCAGTTGTGCAACTTCTAAGACCGAGTTGTGCAACTTCTAAAGGTATTCTTATCGAACACTTTCAAATGTTTTATTTCTTATCAGATTTCATTTAACTTGCTTATTTGTACAGGTCGCACCCAAACCAATCCTTACACTGCTCGATCTCTCAATTCCTCTTCCTCTGATCTCAGAGCTGATGCACTTGAAAATGAGTTCATGCTCATGAATATGCATCTTTGGAAGGTTTGCTGACTCTCTAACCCCCTCCCTCCTTGTATTAATGAACGAATGTATAACTTCTTTCCCCATTCTTTCTTTTATTTTGGTAGCAACTGTATCTGATATTGATATGCCACTGATTTCTGGCAAGATGTGCAAGCATTTGTGTTTCGTTCTATTGAGAATAAAGAAGTGATGATGAAGCTAATATCCACTTGAGTCTCCTAATTGTATTTGGCCTTGTCTCTCATTCTGTTTGGAATAATTACTAAAATGCAAATTATGTGTCTTAATTCATTGAAGACAAAAGAGAATGAGTGGGCTGCTTCTGATAAGAATTGCACAACTCTAGCTTAGAGTTGCACAACTCTAGCTTAGAGTTGCACAACTGGAGCTTAGAGTTGCACAATCTTTAGACCATGAATTAAGCTAGTGCTGAATTTTTGTTCTCATGCCTTGGCCATTGTATTTGAGTTTTAGGTGAATCAAGTCCCTCGTTAGCATTCCATCTTAAGTTGCAGCTGACTGAAAATTTTATTTCCACTGTCCTAGGATGTCATGGTCCTCGACTCATCTGTATTATTTGGAATGGCTGATATTCATGATCAGCACAGAGACATGCGGCTTGATGTTGATAACATGTCGTATGAGGTACTATACTTCCATCACAAAGAAAGATTGGTTTGAAATTCCATCCATATAGCCTGTTGTTAATCATTAACTGGAATCCACCTTTTCAGGAGCTGCTGGCACTAGAAGACCGCATTGGGAGTGTCTGCATTGTTTTGACTGAAGAAACCGTTGCAGCTCGTATGAAGCAAAGGAAGTACTTTGCTGTTGCAAGAAGCGATCAAACACAGGTTGAACCATGCTGTATCTGTCAGGTAGGAATCAGTACTACACAATTCTTTTCTCACATGAGACGATCAAATGAATGCAACGTATCTGATTCATCGTGGATTTTGGTTTTTCGCTTTTCCCATCTCAGGAACAATACAGCAATGGAGAGGACTTGGGAACGTTAGATTGCGGGCACGATTTCCACACAGAGTGCATTAAACAGTGGCTGGGGCAGAAGAATCTGTGCCCAATTTGTAAGACAACTGGTCTAGCTACATGAAAACAAGGAAGAAGAATATTTTAGGCTTTTTTAAAAAAAAAATATTATTACATTACTTTTTGCCAATTTAGAGAACAAAGGAAAAGGAAGGAACAGATAAAACACTGGATTTCTGGTCTTTGGCCAAAGTATGTGTTATTTTCATTTGACAGAAACAGTCCAAGAATCTGGATGGATAAATATTTTTACTTTGCATTCATTCTCATATTCTATATTCATCTGCCTTTTGATAGTTGCATCTTGCACTATGCTGAATTGCACCGCGGGTGGGAACTGGGATTTGGTAGGTCTTTGATTGATGCAGATGTTGTTAGTCTATATAGCCTTTGGAAGGCACTGTTGTTTGGTAGCGATTGATAAAAACCCTAGAAATTAGTGTTTTAGAGAAAAACTAGTTTGGTAGTGTAGCATTTAGTTGAAAGGTTGTAGTAGTTTTGAACATTAGCTATTGATTGACAAGTTGGCAACTTGACATTCCTAAAAGATGAGTAATTTCTGAAATATTAATTTATTTAATTATCAGTAACTTTTTGATATATAAATTTCTGTTTTATTATAACTTTTTTTTTAATGTATGGATGTTATAACATGAACATAAAAAAACATTAGAGTATACTACATTTATTGTAGTTGGGTTTTGGAAAATCTGAAAAAGAAAAAAAAAACTTTAAAAAAGTGCTGACGTGAAATTTTTTTTTTAAAAAAAAGTGCTAACACAAATAGAATAAAAAGTGCACAAATTAGAATAAAAAGCGCACGAATAATATTATAAAGTATAAAAAAATTGTTATCAATGTAAAAAAAATAAAAATAAAAAACTAGATTTGGATCATATTTGTGAAATTGTTATCCATGCTTGATGGAACTGTTCGACATCATCTGATCGGCTTATGATTCATTTGTCGTGTGCTTCTTCGATTCTTTGTGAAATTGTTATCCATGCTTGTGCAACTCTAAAAAAAGTGCTGACATGGGAAAAAAGTGCTGACACGGAAAAAAGTGCAACTCTAAACTCTACTTGGATCATATTTGCACAATTTATGGTTATATTTGCACAAAGTACTCTTATATTTGCACAACTTACTCTTATTTTTGCTCAACAATAGGTTATTTTTTGCAAAACAATCAAGATTTCTGAAATTGTTCTCAACATGATTTTATGTTCTCTCAATATTATTTTAAGAATTGCACGACTATGTTGTAGGAGTTGCACGACTATGTTGTAAGAGTTGCATGACTATGTTAACAGAGTTGCACGACCATGTTTTAAGAGTTGCATGACTCTGTTTTAATAGTTGCACGACTCTGTTGTAATAGTTGCACGCCTCTGTTTTAATAGTTGCACGACTCTGTTGTAAGAGTTGCACGACTCTGTTTTAAGAGTTGCACGACTCTGTTTTAAGAGTTGCACGACTCTGTTTTAAGAGTTGCACGACTCGGGTTTAATAGCTGTACGACTCTTGTTTTAAGAGTTGCACGACTCTATTGTAAGAATTACACGACTCTGTTGTCAGAGTTGCACGACAATCTAGACTCGTGAATTTATTCTCAACATGATCTTATTTTATCTCAATATAATTTCATACTTTCTCAATAAACTGTAAGCGATTCAGAATAAATTGAAGCAAGTCTAGTTTTATTTTTTATTTTTTTATTTTTTTTAACATTTTGTCGTGCAAATATAACCGTAAATTGTGCAAATATAATCGTATGTTGTGCAAATATAACATTTTTTGTGCAAAAATAAAAATAAAAATATAGATTATGAATCACATAATAAATTATAGATAGTTTTTTTAATTTCTCGTATTTGTAGGGTGATTTTTGTAATTTCATCAAAATTCTTTCTTCTTCCTCCAATTTCTGCGAAGAACGACCAGGTGCGCGCGCCACCGCCGGCGGCTCGCCCCGCCCTCGCTCGATCCGGCCTCCTTCGCTCCGGTGAGGCTCGCTCCGACGATCGCTCACCTCCGGCTCCGGTGCCAGATCCAGCGTTCAGTGGCCATTCAATCTTGTGAACTAATCGAGACCTTCCAGATCCAGCGTTCAGGCCTCCGCTCCGCCTCCGGCTCGCTCGACCTCGCTCGGCCGTTGCTCGACCTCGCTCCGGCGTTCTCGCACTCCGGCGCTCTCGATCTCCATCAATTCGACATATATGGCGAATCTGAATCTCGCTCGCTCGGGTTCCAGGCCGGATCTGAATTTCGCATCGTCGCTCAGCCTCGCTCGGCGTCGCTCGGCCTCGCCGCCTCTGGCCGCTCTGGCCTTCGGCGCTCGGCCTTCGCTCTCCGGCACTCGCCGCTGCGCCTCGACGGATCTCGAATCTCGGATCTCGGATCTCGATCGGACCTTCGGATCTCGGATCTCGGACCTCGCCACTGCACCTCGACGGATCTCGAATCTCGGATCTAGGAGATCTCGGATCGAGGAGAGGAGAGATCCCGCGCGAACTCCGGTTTGTCCACCTCCGGCGTCAGAGACGGAAGAGAGCGAGATAGGAGAGACGTCCGGGGAGCGGGGAGAGAGGAGAGAGAATTAGGAGGGGAGAGAGAGAAAATTGTTTATATTGCGTCTATTTACCTAATTTGTCCCAAAACGCGGCTATTTCGCAAATTAGGTCCAATTTGGTGGCTATTTTGCAAAACGCCCCAAAAATTAATCTAAATATAAATAAAATAGCACCTATATAATATTACATATTTATCTATTACTAATATTTTTGGTAAGTATGACTATGAAAATTAGTTTTATTAGTATTTTTATTATTACTACTACTACTATGTTTAATTATATTGATATAGTTTTTTCCTTATATAATATTTACTCTTTTATAAGATATTTCATCTATCCAATTATATGTGTTAATGGTAAAGTAAAATAATTATTTTTATTAGATTTCCTTTTTGAAGGGAGAAAGCTTTGCGAGATGCATCACGTGCCGTCACGTATGCAGATGCACTCACACGCTGCTACGTAGGCACCAATGCGTCGATTTTAGTATATATATATATATATATATATATATATATATATATATATATATATATATATATATATATATATATATATATATAAAGTAGATAGATAGATAGATAGATTGGACCCAGTCTACCTATGAAAAAAATAGTAATATTCATATATGTAAATGAGGATTTAATAAAAGTTTAGTAACCAAAAAAAAAACGATTTTTCTACGCCTCCCTAAATTATGAAAGATTCCCTTAAAAAATAAGCAACCCCATAAATCTAATTAACAAAAACTAAAAATAATTAAAATTTAAAAAATATTTCTAAATTAGTATTATTATCCCGGACATAACATAGAAAAATGGTAATAATAATTCAAACGATCCACCTCCTTTCCTTATTGGGACTTTTTTCTTGTAAAAATGGGAAATGTGGAAAACAAGCCTCATTGGTTGGGTATTTTAATTTTCTCCCCTGGAAACCTTCCGGTGATTGACGGAGTCTATTTTGTTGTCTTTCTCGATCTTACAACGATTAATTCTTTGAACGCCATCGGTTAGGTACGTGTAGTGGTTTACTAGCTTTTTTTTTTTTTTTTTGGAAGCAAGATAAGAATTCAGTTCCCTAGACAAGCTTAGGGTAACCGAGAGACCGGACAAGCCGGTGGATGGACTAACCATCATGTACAACTGAAAACAAAAAAAACAACAGAAGCAAATGACTGAAGCAAATAGCATAAGCAAATCACAGAAATAAATTACAAATAAAACGTACAAGCTATCCTCCATTGAGAAAACACAAGCCAAAGAGAGAAACACGATCGGTCAAAGAGACACGCACACAGAGAGCTCTGGGAATACCAGCGGACACCTCAGATTGTGGACTCAAAACAAGCCATCAGATGTCAACGCACATTCACGGCGTGATCGAACATGACAAACCAAACACCGCTCAAAGAAACCTGCAACACAACAAGAACAGCACTGCACAACAACCCGCAAAACCGACTCAAAGCCAAACCATTGACCAATAAAACCCCAAACCCATCCCAAACCCTCTAGGACGATAGCAAAATCGTGAGCGACTACTAAGTAGTCAAAATAGAGGCGGATGAAATGGACCAAAAGAGTAAATTGAACAACAATAGAAAGGCATCGAGTCAGAAGAAAGGGTTGAGATTGGGAAGCCAAAACAAGGTAAGAGAGCTAGGTTGTTCCAATCGCCCAAGGAAGAGACACACCCTGAAAGGTGAACCGCCGACAAGGGAAATCAGAGGCTCGAAACGGCTGCCGTGGGGGACTGACGACCGAGTAGGAAACCATCGGAGGTGAGCAAAGATGGCGGTGGATGCACCCCAAGCTCGGTGAGAGAGAGAGAGATACCAGGTAGTGGCCGGCGAAGCCGCGGAAGACGGCCTCGAGGCCACGGCGGTAGGCGCCTGAACAAGCGTTAATACAACGCAGGCAAGGAGAGAGAAGGCGGCGGAGCCTCGTATAGGGCGGTAGGCGCCTGAACCTCGGAGACAGAGAGGCGTCGGGATGAAGGTGGTGGAAAGGTTGTCGAACAACCTGAGGCTAGCCGGTGCAGGTGGGAGGCGGAGGAGGTTGGTCCGGTGGGAGGCTGCGTAGGAGGTGGCCAAGGCGGCGGGCACCCGAGTCGGAGTCGCCATTAGAGACGAATTGGAGGACGGCGAGCAGCGGTAACGCCGTAACGGCGGCCGCGAAAGTGCTGATGACGAACAGGGCAGGCTGGGGAGGAGTTGGACGAGACGAAGGAGGTCGGGAAAGGGCTGTTGGGCTCGACTCTGATGGCCGAAGGGGGCTGGTGCCCAGGTGGTGGCGGCGGGCAAAACGCTTGAGAGCGTTTGACCATTAGGTCATTTTATCCTTGCTTAGTGGTTTACTAGCTAGTACCTGCCGTGCCGTACAAAAGCATTTTATTATAAAATATTTATTATAAAAGTATTTTACTCCCTCCGTTCGCGAAAACTTGTCGTTTTAGAGGGTTAATTTTGTTCAACAAAACATGTCATTTTAGGTATTTTGATCCCTACTTTACAAAAATGCCCTTGTAATGATTAATAGCTTGTTAGTTGTAGTTTTCGATAAAGTAAAAAAGTAGTGTAATAAATGAGGGTATAATAGTATATTTGTTTATTTCCTTAAAACTTGTGAAAGAAGCTAGAATGACAAGTTTTGGTGGACGGAGGGAGTATTAGTTATCGATAAACACATCAAATGACGACAAAATAGACTCCGTCAAATGACGCGTCGGATTGGACGTTGCAGCAACGTTGGATTCGACGTTGTATTTGTTGGTGAAAATTGCCTAAGGCCGGGAAGGAGATCTGACGTTGCAACAACGTCGATACGAACGTTTTAGCAACGTTGGATCCGACGTTGCAACCTAGATCCCAAACGGGCTCCATCGGGCATAGCAACGTTCATTTGGACGTTGCTACAACGTCACAAGTAACGTTGTTGCTAAGTTCAAAATCCCTAGAGGCAAACTAAGGGCAGGCTTGAAAACGTTTATTTTGACGTTGTAACAACGTCAGATTCAGCATTGGCACAACGTCAGATTTGACGTTGTGACCACTTCCAGGTTTCCCAATCAACCACCCCTATAAAAGGGAATGAGGACCTTGAATAACTCACCACAACAATTCCACATTCTCATTCCTTCCACATTTTCATTCCTTCCACATTTTCAATCCTTACATGGAGCCGGTTACATCTGAAATAGTATGCTCCACGGACAGCATTGATTTTGTAATCGAAAGGGTTCGGTATCTAATGCCCCCGGGGGAGTCCAAATGTGCTTGCAGCAGTCCAGAATATAGAGGCATGCATCCATGCGCGCTGTTTCGGGCCGTTTGTGAAAGAGAGAATCACATTTCTACACCCTTGCGGCTCGGGTGTCGGGAGTGCAATGATTTTCATCCGGGCATTCGTGGATCCTACGAGTGGAAGGTTGGAGATATTCTGCTTTAACATATACGATCATTCTTCACCGATGTAAACAGAGGTGACCACGCTGACGTGGCTCAAACGGCAGGGATACTTGTGAGGGAAGCAAATATGGAGGTTGGAAGCTTTCCATTCAACGAGTTAAAGATTAAAATCATTACGAAGACGAACTATGAATAGCCTAGTTGATATGAAGAAAAAAATATGTTGTTATCGATGTTGTATTTGTTAGTTGTGGTAATGCCTCGATGTATGTAATTTGTTAGTTTTAGTAATGCCTCGATGTGTAATCCGATCGTTATCTATGAAGTGAAGCGTTTGCATGTGATTTTTTGTTGTTGTGATCGGGTAGAAACCATCGAAAATAATAACGCAAACAACACGAAATACACAAATATAGTATACCGACAAAATACGAAATGTATGTCATAAACAAAGGGACTATAATGTATCTACTGCAGAGATCGAATGTAGCCCATGAAATGCTCATACATCCGGTCTAGCTGGGGATGCCCGACCAATGCCTGAATGGCCTGGGTCATCTCGTCGACTCGGGCCTGGCGTGCAACAGTCTCAGCATCAACCTCATCCCCATCCCCATCTGGTCCAATGTCGTCGTCTGGGTGGGCGCAACCGGAGGAGCACCAGGTAGTACCACTGTCGTGGGCATCACATGAGCTCGACTCTGCGACTGGAACCAAGCGAGGTATTCAGCTGAGACGCCTCCCTGACAGCTCTCGATCGTCCTCCGGTGAACGGTGACAGGGTAGAATCTCTCATCGTCCTGATCTGCCCAACGGTGGTGCTGCATGCCGAACGTCACGATGTAACGCCTCTGTAGGAAAAACGGGCGCTGCACGAATGACGGAGGGATGACAACCAATGGTTACTCCTGCACGCGGCCAAACTGTTGGAGCACCCTGTCTGGCATGTACGGCTCAAAGATGCCACCGAATCTGAGGGTGCCTCGATAGGTGGAGGGGCGAAACTGCCCAGCGAAATCCAGGTCTCTGCCGAAAGGCATCCACTCGACCTATGTTCAGAAAATGATATAAGGGAAACAATCTTACTCGACATAGGTAGTTAAAATCAAAGAAAGTGAGAAACAGGTTACCTGATCGATGGTCATGCGCGCAAGCTGTGCTCGAAGCATCTTCTCATTCTTGCGCCTCGCCTTGTCATTCCCCCTCTTCTCGGCCTTCGACGGGTTGAATCGTGCCATGTATCGGGGATCATCAGCAAGTGCATCTTTTTCCGAGCGAAGAGGACCCGCAAAACAAGGGAAGTACGACCAGATCCATGCCTGAAAATTATAAACCATTAGAGCACTTATTAAATGTAACTCGCAAGCAGAGGAACGTATTTACAGTATTAAAGAAACATGTTACCTGCAACAGTGCAGCACACCCACGTAGGCCCCTCGCATCGCCTCTCGTGGTCTCCCCTAATCCCCGGTAAAGGAAGGCAAACACTCCTTCTCCCCAAGATAGTCTCCAGGAGTGCGACAAATCCCAAACTAGCCCGAACAACGAGAAGTGTACGCGGCTCTGGGACTTGTCGATGAAGAGCGTCGCACCCAGCAGCGTAGCCAAGAAAGAAACGGTCGGGCCACTCTACGCTTTCTGGCACTACACCATCTGGGGTACGGTCGGGCCACTGATCCCGACGGTAGCCGCACCTCTCCTCCCACCAAGCCGTCAACTCCGGGGTGGCCCAACCGCAAGCCGTCCTATGCTTCATCAGCAGGGCCAGGGTCCAACCAAATAACTTCTGCAGTAGAGGCTCCCGCTGTAGTGGAAGATAGTCCGAGAGAGGCTCGCAAGGCAGTCCCTCGATCGGCAGCCCCATCAGATAGGCGACGTCGTGGAGGGTGATGGTCATCTCGCCCCATAGAAAGTGGAAAGAGTTCGTCTCCGGCTGCCAGTGCTCAATGAACACAGTCAACAACTGGGCATCCACTCCGTCCCAGTTCAAATCAAGCAACCCCAGTAGACGAAACTGAGTTGCCGCCTGCACCCATGTCCCAGGACCCTCGTACATGTAGTACCAGAACAAACGGAGGTGTGAAGCCCGATGATGAACCTTCAGCAATTTATGCCGATAGGTCGGGTCCGTCCATAGCCGGTGAGCCCTTTGGTTCCCAAACGAGACCAAAAGATCTCCTGGAGGCAAGTCGCCATCAGGGAGCTCATCGTCCCCATGACCGTTCTCTCCCTCCCCCCCCCCCCCCGCCCCCCCGCTCCTGCTCGCCCCCCTCCTCCTTGTGAGCCTCCATCCCATCCCCGGGCGCCGCACCCTGTGGCGCCTGGGGCGGCGCCTCACCATCCACCTGACGGGCCTCCTCGTCCTCATTAGCCACCTGATGGTCCTCCTCATCCTCCTCGTCTCTCTCGTCATCGAGGTTCTCCTGCTCGAACTGAAGATCCTCCACTATATCCGCATGCTCCTCATGTGTGTCATCCGCCCCCACAGCAGGTGTGAGGCAGTCAGCTGCTGCTGTGATGACCGCAACCCAAGAAGCGTCTCCATGAGCATGTCCGGATGTACTGGCAACAGCCCTAGGATCTGACATCGTCTGCGCTGAAGGAGCTACTACCAACAACTCATGTGTTTAGGGCACCACAGTACTCAAGCCGAAGAACGTACTGTCAGTGTCTGTATCGTCCTCCGGCCTCCGCTGTGTCGGGGCTGTATCAGGCTGAACCGTCGTATCTCTCACGGTCAAAGTCTCCTGCTCCGCAAGAGCCATGAGATCTGACACCGTCTGCGAAGACAAGTCAGTGATGATGAGCTCCTCCGAATCGGCGCTCTCTACGGCATGTGAAGGCGCATTGCGGTCTCGCCCGAGAACGATGCGAACGGTCCCGTCATTCCGTCTCATCCGAGAATCCTATTAAATTTTTGAACTACTATGTAAATATATTTTTTCATTTAAGTTGAATTTCATATTCACCCTTTTATTCAAATGTGTTATTTCATTCAAGAATTTAATTTTCGATCCGCTTACAGTAGTTCACTGTAAACAATTTCATTTGTAATAATTTGTTTCTATAATTTCTTTTTGTATGTTTCGCCAATTCGTTTCTATGATTTCTTTTTGAACATGTTATTTTGTAACAATTTCTTCTAATACATATTATTTTGTAACAATATTTTTTCTATAATTTTGCTTTAGACATTAAAGTAGTTATTTTGTAACAATTTGTTTTAAATATATTGTGCATTCAAATTAAATAAGGTTAAGTTATCCGATTCATATGATAAAGTTATTCATCATGAAATTCAACAATTAAACAACAAAATAAAATGAAAAATTAAATTAAGTCAAACTAACCGATGGCGTACTCGTCAGGGGAGATACCTCCTGCGTCCGCCTCTTCCGACCAGCACCGGCTCTCCCACCACCGTCACCACCCCCATCACCGGCGGTCCTCCCGGCTCCACTACCACCACGACCACGACCACCACCACCAGCAGCCCTGGCGCGAGATCCATCCACCCCTCGGCTACCAGCAGCCCCTAAGCCGCCATCGCCGTCACGCCCCTC
The DNA here is from genome assembly GCA_037127255.1 of Persicaria tinctoria. NCBI lineage: Eukaryota > Viridiplantae > Streptophyta > Magnoliopsida > Caryophyllales > Polygonaceae > Persicaria > Persicaria tinctoria. The sequence goes on along the minus strand of JBANSL010000006.1, from coordinate 46,844,629 downwards.
ACCTCGGCCCCGACCTCCTGGTCCTATGCCCCCTCGGCCACCAGCAGCACCTGAGCCTCCATCACCGCCGCGCCCCACACCTCGGCCACGGCCTCCTGGCCCTATACCCCCTTGGCCACCAGCAGTCCCTAAGCCGCCATCATCGCCGCCTAATTTGAGATGACCTCGCCCAGCACCTCCTCGGCCGCCTCCACCCACGGACACCATCTCCTCTCCCGCACCTCGCCCAGATCTACCCTCGTCGGCGCATCCTTGGCCTCGTCCCCGGGATCTCACCATCGATCTCGCCTGGATCGGTCGCTCTCTCGCACCCTCGAAGGAATCGGTCGCTTTCTCGCTCTCTCGGAGGAATCGCTCTCTCTCCCGAATCGCTCGCGTGTGGAGGAAGAAGCACAACGTCGGTTTCGATGTTGTGCTTTATATATTAAGAAGCACAACGTCGAATCCGACGTTGTGCTTAGCTGGACAACGTCCAATCGGACGTTGTGGGGTTGAACCCCTTCAACTTACAACGTCCATTTTGACGTTGTAATTCAAATTACAACGTCAAAATGGATGTTGTAGTTATCTTTTTTTTTTTGTGAATTGAACTTGGCATATTTAATAAATAAATAAAATACATTATTTTCACATTTTAGATCATTGAAATTAACTTGGCATATTTAATAAATAAATAAAATATATTATTTGCACATTTTAGTTCGTTGAAATTGAACATTTCTTCCATATTTAATAAATAAATAAAATACATTCCGTCGTATTAATGTAGATACAGTAACATAAACTACATAAATAAAACGATAATACATATTTAATTATGAAAATTATAATACATATTGTACATACGCCGGTCTCCGGGAATCTCTATCTCCCAAAAACCCTTCCGGCATAGTCAAATATGAAAATGATAATACATATATTACATACCCCGATATCCGGTCATCCCCCCCTTTGAAAATACATATATTACATACATTACATACGATGAGTCTACAACTACGTGGTGCTAACGGTACTGGATGTACAACTACCAACATACTCATCTTGACTGGTAGAGATGTCGATTTGTACGTCGATGAACGCGTATGATCGCAACCTATCGTTTCCCGGACCCACCACCCTCTCAATTACGTACGTTGTAACTTCACGGATACAATCCTAACATACATCGGCGTAGAACATGTCCAGCATTTCTGTAATGATTATACCCATGTCGGATAGGTAGGCCTCTCAGTTGTTTCTATAAATCTCCCGGTGTTGGCAGTTGCGCTCGCTGGCATTGGGTAGATAACGGTATTTCGTCCCCCTAATCTGATAGCTAATCCCCTCGGACGTTTCTGCGTCTTTTGTAAAGTAAGTGGGAAGTCTATTATTGGGGGCCGACATTAGGTAGTAATAGTGTGGAAGGGTTTGTGGTGGATGGATTGTGGATGTGGGTGTGGGTGGCTTTTATATGCACTTTAGCATACAACGTTTAATCTAACGTTGCATAAGGTTTTGCAATGTTGGTAGAAACGTTGCATAGGGGAACCCTATGAGTGGGGTTTAGCAACGTTGGATTAAACGTTGCATAGGGTTAGAAACGTTTGATTAAACGTTGTATGGGGTTAGCAACGTTGTATTTAACGTTGCATAGCGCTGCCCTATTCCAACCCTACGCGTAGGGTATATGCTAGGGTTGGAAGGGTTGATAGCAACGCTGGATTCAACGTTGCTAGGGTATAGCAATGTATTTTCTGACGTTGTAGGTTGACATTATTATTTTGTCGATGTCGAGTTAATTAAACTGATATCCAGTGATTTTGAAAGTGAATATGAACATATAGAGTTAATATTTCGATCTTCTTAAGCGAATATGAAAATGATTCACATGTTAATGTTTCGATCTTCTTAGTATTGTATTGAAGCGAATATGAAAATGATTCAAATGTTAATGTTTCGATCTTCGTAGTAAGTTCCATTCAAGCGAATATAAAAATGATTTATAGATTAATGTTTAGATCTTCTTAGTATTCTATTCAAGCGAATATGAAAATGATTCAAATGTTAATGTTTCGATCTTCTTAGTAGCTTCTATTTAAGCGAATATGAAAACGATTCATATGTTAATGTTTCGAATTTTAATATCAAGGATAGTACATAGAGTTCACATCGAATGCGCATTACCAAATATATAACTTATATTATAAATATAAAGTTGCCCCAAATCGAACGTAGAATACACAAAATCAATTGGATCAGTTGCTCCCAACAGACTCAGCAGGTATCGCTGGTTGAATCTCAATCAGCGCTTGCTGGAACGCGTAAGTCTCCTTAGTTTGTTGGGCGGGCCGCGCTACTAAGTCAACAGTGTACTCGGCAATGCTGTGAATACGCGTCCGACTCATATCGTTGTAAAGACTTTTGATGTTATCCTTTGTATGGGCCAACACGCGAGTATAGTATGACTCAGGGTCTCGGTCGGACTCCATACAATGGAAATACACCTCCCATGACATCTCAGACCGACGATGACACTGCACAAAAAATAAACAGCATGGAAATAAAATGCGATATTTCCTGTGCTTACAGTTGCAAATGTGACGTTCAGCCGGCACACTGTGCCTCGTCACTCTAATAGTGTAATGGGTGCCATCCGAGAACTCAACTGTCTTCACGAAACTGTACGGAGTTGAAGGCATGGTAGAGGGCTTTTTGGGTATTTGGTGTGATAAAGTGGAGGGGGGGCAATGAGGCCTTATAGGGTGGCCCCAATTACAACGTCTGAACGGACGTTGTAATTGGGAACGTTCCCTAATTACAACGTCCATTCCAACGTTGTAATTGGGGGATGTTCCCAATTACAACGTACATTCAGACGTTGTAATTGGAGAATGCTCCCAATTACCACATCTGAATGGACGTTGTAATTGGGGAATGCTCCCAATTACAACGTCTGATGTGACGTTGTTATGACTGACACATAGAACGCGTAATTGACGTCATGTATGGTCCCCCTCTTATGCCCTTATATACCTCCACCATCATACCAAATAAATGCATCCCTTTACCTCACAATTCAAGACAATAGTTAATATTTCATTCGTAGATTTGAAAATGTCGTCCCACATGTAAAATCCTATGGCTGTATTATCTGTCTCTATGTATTTTTCCATTATTTAACCTGAAGTAAATATATACCATTTAAGTAATATCAAGTGCATGTACATTGTTATGCCTTTATCTAGTTTCGAGACTTTACATGTACGTTTACCGACACCCGTACTTGGAAATCCCGGAACGAAATGGTCGACCATTTCAAGCAAATCGGCTTGAAGAACAACATGGTCTTAGTAATCAAGCGATCGTGGTCGACCGCTTCAAACCGATCGGGTGGCGTGTTGTTAGCGTGCGAGCAATATGGGGTGTTTCGCAGAAGGGGGAAGCAGATTCGCAGCACACAGAGGAAACTAAGCAACTGCCCGTTATCCTTACTCGGTCATGAGGGGGGCGAATATGTGGACGATGACCGTGAACAATGGAACACACAACTATGGGCTCCCTCAACGATTGAAGGGTCATGCTTATGCGGGAAGAATGACACTAGGGGAGAAGAAAATGTGCAAGTGGATGAAAGACATAGGAACTCCGCCGAAGGCCATCTCGTATGGGCTACGACAAGCAGATGCGAATAGCGTCACCTCGGCGCAATCACTGGAGAACACCCTCAACAAGCTCGCCATTGAAGAGAGAGCTAATCGAACGATGACCCAAGATACCCTTCATCGTCTCCGAGAAAGGGGCTACTACTACGAATTCAGGAGGAGCCCAGACAATGACAATGTATTGACTGATCTTTTTCTCGCACACCCGGATGGGATTCGTCTCTTGAACAAATACCCTTACGTCGTCGTCATGGATAGTACGTACAAGACCAACGCGTAAGTACTATATCCTATATCTTCGTACATTTCTTCCATATATAGTGATATGCTAATGTGTGTACGTTGTTGCACCGCATCCACATGTACAACGTCGCGCTGTGCGAGATAGTTGGCTTAACGCCAACGGGAAACAACTTTTGCATTGCATATGCCTTTATGGCTCACGAGGACACGGACATGTACACTTGGGTGCTCAACAACCTACGTGTTATTTTTCAGGGTAAGGTGCCCGATTCGATCATGACAGATCGGGAGCTGGGCCTTTTGGCTGCACTTAGGGCCGTCTTCCCCGATGTGCAACATCTACTATGCTGATTACATGTAACTCGCAATTGCGAAGACACCGCTTTGAAGATTACAAAAAATCTGGAACTTTCAACTCTATTCAAGAATAAGGTGTGGGGTTTATTCTCGTCTTCGACAGAGGAGTCGTTCGAGAGGCGACGTAGATATCTTTACGCCCAATGGCAGCCCTTTCTCGGGGAAATGGGGTATCTGGAAACAGTGTGGCTCATCCACCGGACGAGCCTTGTCAGATGTCACACCGACCACGTCCTGCACTTTGGAACGAGGACAACCAATAGGTACGCATATCATTTTCGTCGTTACCCTTGTCACTCCTTTACTACATTTCGATAGTTGTTCACCTCAAGCACATGATGCATCGTGTAGGGTTGAAGGCCAACATAAAGTGTTGAAGGAAGCATTACATTCGTCCAATGGTGATTTCTGTGTCGTGGTGGATGCCATTCATCGGGTGAATGAATGTCAGGTGCACGAGATCCAGACTGCATTGGAGATAGATCGTTTCAAGTGGCCAACTAATGCACACAAAGTCCCCTTATTCGATCAGATTAAGCACGTGGTTTCAAAGAAGTGTTTCGAACTTCTCTACGGTCATTAGAGGAAAGTTCTCGACAAAACAGTAGCTTCAGAGTGCGTCGACCGTTATTGGAGAATATGCTATGGGATACCTTGTGTGCACGATGTTCAACGTTTTGTTGATGAAGGAGTTCAAATAACACCTGACAACATCCACCCATTTTGGATGGTTCTGACGTGGGATGAATCAGACAATGAGATCTTACCCTATGCCAGGTCGGCTTCGTACACTGCATCTAATGAAGCTTGTGACCCTGATCTACACCCACCAGAGCGGGGTAGCATACGGTCAAAGGGCAAACCTAGAGGGAGGAGGAACCCGTGCAGAACGAATCCCTTGCGATCTGAGCAAAATCGGGCGAATTTTAAAAGGAAGAACCCAGATCAGGTCGCCGCGGTAGGGACCGACAGTCTCGACATCCGTCTGACGCACAGTATTGGGGATTTAGCTGGGGAGACAACAATGTGGACCCTTTCATGTTCAGGCACATTACGGCAGCTCTCAACACCGTGGGAGATGGTCACTGCGGATATCGAGCTTTGGCGCAGCTGATGTTACGGCCAAGGGAGGCACGGTTCGCAGATATGAAAGGGTTATTGTGCAACCATCTGGAGCATAACGATCACCTTTACGCTGGTTGTTACATGGGAGGGTATTCGGTCCGAGAGTTTGTCGACCTGCAGAGTTACTCCGGCAGAGTGGGAGGTGACTGGAGATACTGGATAGAGTTGCCGATCATGGGTCTTGTGTTCGCAATTGTCTACCAGGTGCCCCTTGTCGTCTTATCTTGGCACATGCCCTTCATATGTCTCCCTATGTACACCGAACAACCAAATGGCGCACCTCACGAGGCCATACTGGGCATGACATGCATCGGGAACCAAGATCATTTCACAGCGGTGAGTATGATCTCGCTCCAACCATAAATTAACTATCATTAGTTACCCCACTTAACATTATACTATATTTTTGCCCTTTTTGCAGATATGGTTACATCCCAACGCCCATTTACCTCCTCCAACGCATGAATGGACGGCATACCATCACCCGAGCGTCAATGGATGGGATACTCCCTTCCAAGACCAATTTGATAGATTTAGAGCATTACGGATTCAGGAAGGTCGCCCTCTACACCATGTTTAGGAGTCATGAAAGTTGGAATTATCCGTGTCGTATTTGTTTGTTTTCTTGTCTATGAAGTTCAGAGTTGAAAGTTGAATGTTTGTTGTTATGAAGACGTAGAAACAATATAAAAAAGCAATCATTCAACCAAAACAAACATCAGTTGGCCCCATATCTAAAATTACAAACGGGTTTTAATGTTACATTTCAACAAGGGTTGTTGTATTAAACGGAACAACTACCGACCGACTCTTCAGGAATGTTTGGGTATATACTAATCTGCACCTACTGGAACGCATATGTCGTCATCAGATCTTGGGCAGGGCGCACTACTGTATCAACTGCATATTGTGCTACTCTGCGACAGCGCGACGGAGACATGTCGTCGTACAAAACGATCAAGATATCCGTTATCTGCTCAATCATCCGTGTATAGTACGATGCAGGGTCGTCGTCACACTCCTGACACCCGAATTGCAACTGTGTTGACATCTCCAGCATGCGAGAAACCTGCACCGAAAGTAGATTGCAACGAAAATAATGTGTATAGTTCATATGCTTGCAGATACAAGCATCCTCGTTAGGTGGACGAGGGTGTCTCCCCACTTCAACAATGAAACGGGTTTCATCATTGAACTTGGCATATTTGATAAAGGAATTTGGGCTTGATGCCATTACGTGTGTTTTGTGTATGCCAATAACGCAAATGTTGATGTATTTATAGATGGCCTAATTAGCAACGTCCAATTAAACGTTGTTATGGGAGTTCACATAACACAACGTTTAATGTGACGTTGTAACAACGTCCAATTATACGTTGCTGCAACGTTTTAACAACGTCAAATTTGGCGTTGTAGTAAGGAAGCCTCACAGAAAACGAGAAAGGATTTCCCACTATAAATTACGCCATGCGAGGGTCGAAATTACAACATCTCGTTTGACGGAAGAAGAGATGGCGGTCGGTAACACACCAAGACCTTTCTTCTCGGTCACAGGGAGCGGCCCTGGGATTTTTTCTGGTGGGTAGAAGATGTCTCGCTCACACAATACTGGTAACCCCCCTTCGGTCTCACATCCAATTTACAACGGTCCCAACTCACTAAGTAGATCTTGACATCTGCAGCCTCTGCCATCCAACTTCGAGGAAGAATATGGGCTGGGGGCGTCAAAAGAATAACGTTGACTAATTGGCCAGGGAGGAGAGGCACCAGCATCCGGGTAGAGCGCAACAGCTCCGGGGCACTCTGGCTCGCACAAGGATGGAATACGTTCGCGAGATCGCGTGGTGTGCGGGTAGGCGCGGGTTTGATGTTTAGCTACTTAGGCAACGCTCGCTTTCGGGTCGTCGTAGTGCCTCCGGAGAATGTTTCACCATCAGTCATCAGAGGAAGAGAACAACAATGATTTCCTCTGAGGTGGGACATGGCGGCGACCCGGAAAAACTTCTTAACTAAGTTATTTTTGTTGTAATCTTCTATCATTAATATGAGGACTGAGGCAGTCTCAATGTTTTCATGTAACGTGTTTTTCCCTGAAATAACCACAAATCATAATTGAAAACCCTCCGCAAGGGGCAAAACGCCCCAACAAAATAAAAGATGCAGACATCGCACTAAGTTTTCGCCAACATACTACCCAACAAAAACAAAGATAATAGAACTTCAAAGTTGATCCAAGTGTTGCTGTTAAAAACGTCAGACACTACTAGAAACAAAGCCCTTTCCAATGTAAGTGTTCCAACCATTATATTTATTGGAAAATATTCCAACGCTAAAAATATTGAGTTTCCAACTATTATAGTTGTTGGAAATAATTTTACATAATTTTTCAACACTAAAAATTATTGGAAAGAAATTCCAACAATTGAATATATTGGAAACTTATTCTAATATTTTCAACCGGTTAAAAGTTGATTGGAATCCATTTTTTAAAAAATAAGAAAAATAAAAAAAATTAGATTGAGAAAATCTTTACAGTTGTTGTACTGTTTTGATAAAGTGATTTTAATAATAATAATAATTTATTTATTCCTTAAAAATCAAGAAATAATTATCTTGCGGTTGAGAAATAATCTGATTAGAGAAAAAAAAAGACAGGTGAGAGAAAATTGAATTTGAACAAAGGGAGAGAGATTGTATCTCAGAAATCTAGAACGTGGCTTTATGAGCAGTTGATTACCAACTGATGTGTTTTACAGTTTCATCTTCATATTCTTAAAATCCATGTTTATCTCTCTATTTCTATCTTCCTTTCTCCCTCTCTGGTTATGTCATCAGAAATCCATCTTTACTCCAAAATCTTTAAGCTATTTACAACGTCTGTGGGGTGAAGTACAAATCTGTTAAGCTTATGCTCGAGTATATGCCGGCATCAAGCTCATAGTGTATGCAGATGACAAATTCATGCTTGAACACAAGGTGTTGGATGTAAGACGGTAGGAGGCCGGAAGCCTTAGATATATAGCAAGTGCAAAGTCACCATCAGCACACCGCCTAGTTTGCAAGAATTTATTTACAATGGGACGATTTTGGAGTTTCTAAACCCGGATGAATATTTGATTCATCGATGGATAGTGTCTGACATTCACTCTTCTTGTGTTCTATCTTCGGATATGAGCGATATGATCAACCATTGTGTTTGCTGATTAGTTTGGTTTCTTTTTTTCAATGATCTTACACGAATTGGTGGATCTAGAAATGTCATATTTTCTTAGCCTACCCTGAGTATATTGTACAGTTTTCTTATTCCTTTGATTCATTCCTTTGAGATATTTTGTAATCATTAGAACATCGAAATTTTGTAATATATGAGTCGATTTTCATATGCCGGATAAATGAAGTTTATATTTATAATTTTCTACATTATTTATTTATTTACCTATATGTATTCATTATTTATTATATAATTATAGGTATGGTAAAAAATTGAATAACCGTCGTAAGTTAAATATTTTTTTTTTAACAATAACCGTGAATTCCAAATGTTTCAATAGTTGGAATTTCCAACACTATATTTGTTGGAATCTCCTAATGCATCTACCGGTGCAACAGGTTAGATAATATTTTTAATTTAAATGATTTATGTGTTCCAATGGTCTTATTTGTTGGTGATTTCCAACTCATAGACAACGTTGGAAATTCCAACAAAAGTTACAAAACTAATGGTCGGAATGAATTCCAACGCCCCTTTTTCCAACCTAGTGTCTCTTTTTAATTTAAATGATTTATGTGTTCCAATGGTCTTATTTGTTGGTGATTTCCAACCCATAGACAACGTTGGAAATTCCAACAAAAGTTACAAAACTAATGGTCGGAATGAATTCCAACGCCCCTTTTTCCAACCTAGTGTCTCTTGTTGGAAATTCCAATAATTCGTAAAAATATGTTGGACTTTCCATCCTAAATCACCGTTGATAATTCTTGTGTTTCTTGTAGTGAGACTTAACGTTGTATTCATATTGCAATGTTGTATTGAACGTTACTGTCTGTCCTGACGAGGCCCACTTTAGCAACGTCGGATTAGACGTTGTTAAAGTGTCTGACCAGCCCAACTTCCTTCAATTCACAACGTTGGGTATGACAAATGACAACGTCGAAATGAACGTTGCTGCAACGTGAAATCTAACGTTTCTACAACGTCACATTTGACGTTTCATTAACAGCGCTAATCGTGGATTTGCGGTGTATATAAGGTGACCCTTCGTTTTCTCTCTTCTCTATTATCTTATACTAGAGTATGCCCCGTCCCCTGCACGGAAATATGTTAACACAATATTATAAAATTACATTTATTATCCATAAAAAAAAAATCATATTATAAATATGAAAATAAATAAATAAATAAATATGAATTACATTATGATAATTAAACTAATAATTGAAAATATAAGATTAAAATTATTCTAGATCTAAATAACTCATTCTCTTGAAAAATAATATAGATATAAATAAAATAACTATGAAATAATAAATTTTGATAAAAATAATTCTTTCCACCAAAAATAATTGATAACACCTATCAAATATTTACTATATGTATCTATTAATATTTTTGGTAATTATGATCACTGTTCTAAAAAAAACCTTCAACGCCCGCCTAGACTCCCGCCTAAACCCCTTACCTCACCCCTATAAAAATAAATTTAGTATAAATAGTATAAACTATATAGCATGCCGAACCGAACAATTCAAAAACTGAAATCTTTCCTTCAAAGCCTAGGCACATACGCACGAAAAACAAAAGTATTCAATGAAAGAGTCGATGGTTGATCTAATAGTCATATATATTATTTTTATAGCAACTCCAAAGTTGCTAATTAGGAAAATCTGTATATCTATATTTGGATGGGAAGAAGCCGAGTTCGTTCGTCGATTAATGGATGGTATAAACTCATATACTTGCAGATATTATATATCTTGAATGAAATCTCTCTATCATATGGAAAGAGTGGAAAGAGTAGTAGAGTTGGTAGATTTTTTATTTTTATTTTGATAAGGTAAGAATTTGAGAACCAGACAACAGGCTGTCTGATAGCTCAAGAGGCCGACGAATCGACAGACGGGCAAACTGTCAACATACATCAAACTAAATAACACAAATCAACCAAAATGAAAGAAACCCCCCAAATAACCCATAAAACCCATCGCCGAGCGGAGGAGCAGCGAAAGATCTAAGGCGAGCCACGAATGGCGAGGACACGGGAGAGCGCAACGACTCACACGGCGCCTCGACGCCGAGAAGGCGGAGAACAACAACCCTCTTTCGGAAAGGGCGAACCTGCGGTAGTGCGTATCACCGACGTTGCCCCCACCTAGATGAGGGATCTTCGAAGACCACGAACACAACCACGATCCCTTCGATCATACAAGACGCCCGATGCTGCAACCCAACTCAGAACTAAACGTACCCACGCCAAAAGCAACAAACCGACGCCAACAGAGGGGACTAATACGGGCCAAACCAAGGAGGAAATCTATCATCGCACGAAGATTTGTATGTTAACCCGAACCAAACTAAAAAGTCCGAGTAGAAAATATTATAAATATTATAAATTATTCTCTAATCCCTTTCGGGATTTTTGATAACCCTTTCGGGATGTTGGTGAACCCTTTCGGGTGGTTGTAGTTGTTTCACAAATAAAAACAAGTATACGACACAACTCCCTTTTTTTTTGGAATTTGTTTTTTTTGAGTTCCAAACTTGGGGTGCAAGGATGAACCAGAGCCTTGCACGCCAAGGACGATCCCAAACTTGCAATCCAACAGCTGCAGCAATGGGAACAACTGGGAACCGGCGGCGAATAGAGGCCAGAATTGAACACCGGCAAAGGTGGACGGCACCCAGCACCACACCGCACCTAACCAACAGACCTCCCCGTCAAAGATCGACGGCGGCGAAGCCCGAAACGGACACCATAATCGACGAGGGAAGACAAGACCGGAGGCCGCTAGAAAAGCACGCCAGAGATCAACGCGGCACGGAGCCAAGATCTAGAAGCAACAGGTGTTACCAGAATGGGAGGCGATAGCCATCGACGCCGAACGGAGGACCCATCAGAAACCAGACCAAATTGAATACAAATTTGCACAAATCTTGAACGGAGAGAGACGAGATCTGAAGGACGGAGACTGGGATTCAAAATAGAAGAGCCAATTACACAAAGCTCCATCTTTAATCAACCAAAAATGGAAACGGGGGTGAGAATAAGGAAACGGTCAAAAGGGAAGACCAATCAAACCCAAAAAACCCCAAATCCCAAACGAAATTCGTACTGATAGATAGATGAACAAGGAGGAAACAACTCCAATTTCCTCAATTTTCATTAAAAAGAGGGGATTGCAAGGGTGGATAGACAACCTGGTTCCCAATTTTTGATTTGGGGTTTCTAGAGAAAGGGGTTCTCCCCTCTCTCCCGATGAATTGGGCTTAGGCATTTGTCCTTTAGCAGAGTTGGTAGATTAGATTGGATGGAGAAAGTTGTTAATTATTTTTATTTAATATATTGAATATATCAATGTGCTTTGGGATGGAAATTGGGTGAATATAATATAATTTGCATATGGTAATTGGGTGACATATATATATATATATATATATATATATATATGGTATATGTATATATATACGATAATTATTATTATTATTATTATCATCATCATCATCATCTAATCATTTTTATATAATTATTTTAATTAGATTTCCTTTTTGACGGGAGAAAACTTTGCGAGACGCACTCACACGCCGCCACGTAGGCAGATTCACTCACAGGCCGCCACACAAGCACCAATGCATCGATTTTAGTATATGTAAATATAGATAGACTCTTATTACACGTTATCGGCACGAGTTTGCTTAAAGTAGAGATAAATCATTTCCTGAAGTGAATGTATTGACGTTATATATTCTTGGACATCTTTGCAAGAGGAAAAAAAGCTCTCTTTTGAGAGCTGAGAAAAATCCCCATTAAGGCGTCGGAGAACACCTCCACCACCAAACATTTTGCCGGAAAACCGCCCTCTTCGAAGGCCTGAAAACCACCCTCTTCGGAGGATTGAAAACCACCTTTTCGGAGGCCTGCACAAAAGGTTTTGCTAGGAGTGAATCCCATGGTTGGGTGTTTATCCTTGGTTGTAAATCTTTCCTTCCATGCTCTTCTGAAGATCTCTTGCCTTTGTTTCATGGGGGTTGTCAAAATCAGAAGAGATTCTATCCGGCTAACCTTTGTCAAGGCCCGACTTCGTCCCGTCGGCTCCACCCCCGCCTTGCCAATCCATCACCTCCCCGGGCTGATGTCTGGCGGTTGTCCTCCACCTTCTTCTTCTTCGGTGGCTGGCGAATATAGTGGTTGTAGATCCAAGAAAAAACCGTCCTTCTCCCTGCTATTCCTTCGCCCGCCCTTCTTCCGGCGCCGATGGTTTCGCATCCCTAACCCTGATTGGAGTCCTCCGTGCTTCTATCAGCCCAACCCCAGGGTGGATTGGAGTTCATGTCCTCTTTTCTCTCTCTATCGACTCTCAATTGGGTCCGTCGGCCCTTGTCTGGCGATTGCCCTCGCCCTCTGTTTGGCGATTTTGCTCCCGGTGTACACCCCGCCCCCTTGTGCTCGTCCCCAAATTGGCGGTTTCCTTTTGGCCGCCTCCTCCCTCCACGGCTCCGTTGTAGCCTGTGCACCGACCACCATCCTTTGGTGGGCCTTGTGTTGCTCAGTTGATTCCGGATTTCCCGGATCGCCTCTGCACATCTTGACCTGCAAGGCTCAATTTTGGCCTTGCACGCCAAGGCTAAAGATTTAAAAAAAAAAACCGGTTTTAATATATATATATATATATATATATATATATATATATATATATATATATATATATATATATATATATATATATATATTTATACAGAAAAATTAATTAATCCCGAAAGGGTATTTTTGAAATTCTTCTCGAAAGAGTTTGAACCAAACCCCACTCGAAAGAGTTTGAACTAAATCCCGAAAGGGCTAGAATAAATCTCGTAAGAGCTTGTTTAAATCTTTTGGCATCTTTGCACGAGCGGTGTGGGGTTCTACTTTCGGCGGTTTTAGGAGTTCTTCTGCTTGGTTGGGGGCGTGAAGTATGGAGTCGGGACTGGCTGGGATCGAGGTGGTGCGTTATGGGCTACTCCGTATCCGGGATGTTGTTTCCTTGGAGTTTCGTCTGCACTTCCCACAAGAGATAGAGTCATGTTGTTTCGCTGGCCCGCGGTGCTGCTTTTAGTGGTGCTTGGCTTCGTTCTTCGCCGTCATTCGCAACCGCTAGGACTAGTTCGTCTTATACCATTTCTTGTAGTAGAGTTTTTTCTGCTTGTTTCTTAGCGCCATTTTTCTGTTCTTACGTACTGTATGTTTTGGCGGTTTCCACCTGTCGATTCGTCGGCCTCTCGAGAATCGAGAATCAGGCTTGCCTGATCTCGAATTTTTACTTAATAAAAAAAGTTATATATTCTTGAGGAACCGAATTAAATGTTATTTGAATCTCTTAAGTGGTTCTTGACATGGTCACGGATCGGGCGGGTCGGGGTCCAAGGGTTGAAGAGTTGGATCGGGTTGAGGGTCAGGGCTAGGGTCAGGGAAAAGATAACCCGTGACCCGGCGGATCGACCCGCCGGGTCACACGAGTTGGCCTTTCAAAATGTAGCCGTTTTGTGTGGGCCCCACTTGAACGATTATTTTTATAAAAAACAAAAAGTAGCCGTTGCTAGGGTTGAACATAGGGTCGAGCCTATGAATAGACATCCCCTCCTCTCCAATTCATTTTCCTTAAACATCCCATCAATCAAATTGCATTTCATTCTCGTCAATCGTCGTAATGGCCGACCGTAGCGGATCCTTGAGCTCCTCGTTGTTCAATCATTTCAAAAAGATCGTCCAATCCCCGGAGAAGATCGAAGCGGAGTGTCATTATTATGGTCATCTATACAAGATAATGAACAACTTGGGTTATGGAAATTTGAATAATCATCTAACGAAGAAGCATCCCGAAAAAGTCAACGAAGCATCGGGATCGTCGGGTAATTAGTAATTTAGTATTGTGTTGTGTGAAGTTTATGATGTTATGAAAATATGAACTTATGAAGTACTAAATAAAGTAGGAACTAGATCACAAGTTAGTGTTTTATGTTGTAATGGCAAGCATGAAGCGCCGAGCGCGATCTCGACCGAGGCAACGAATCGGGTACGGGTTTGTAATCGTTGTTCGGTTTGTAATAAAGTTGTATTTTATGTGTGTATTAATTGGTTTTTTAACTAATCCTTATCCAACATTTAAACTAATAAACCTAAATAAATATTTTTGACCAATAAATAAATAAATAAACTCACAATTTACATAACAAAATAACAATTTTTTAATAAAAAAAATAAGAAAACAACTTAATACAAATTTACCTTGTTATTTAATGTTAATTTGTTAAGTAAAAAAAATTAATACACGGCCTCTCAACGATCAGATTTGTAGGAAGAAAAAAAAAGGGAGCCAATGGTTTGATTTTCGAATTCCCAACGGCCGACCTACCGGGTCGACCATTGGACCCGGCAGGGTCGGCCGTTAGACCCAGTGCCTAAACCCTCCTAAATCTCCATATAAATACTATTGTTTCCCACCCATTTTCATCACACCATCTCATCATCTCTTCTGATCTCATCTCACACTCTCTAATCGCTCTCTAATCACTCGAGAATCGAGGAAGTCGGAAGTTGGTGGTTCACGAGTCAAGAATTCCGAGAATTCGGCTCTTCGCATCACCAAATCCTACATCTTTCATCTCCTTCTGAATTTCTTCATTATTCCGTCTTTTATCTTAATTATATATTCATATTATTTTTAACAAATATCTAATCCACTTTTATTGAAAATGTTTTCCCGAGGTCGAAGAAGTGTTAGCGGATCCCCGTCCTCAAGCAAGGGGAGCGGATCGGGATCGAGTGGATTTACATGTTTAGATTTGTAGTGATATTTGGACCGACCACTGGGAACACCACTCATATATGGGTGTCACTTGTCATTGGGTGTATGAACGATTCATTTTAAACAAACGAGTTTTGGGTTTTTGAGTTTTTGACGAGGCCCACACACCCGTAACATAGCTTCAGTCCTTTTAAGAGTTTTAGAAGAGTATAGATTGACTCAAAGAGTTTTTTCAATCAGTTTTGACAACGCATCCGCCAACACCGCCTTTATCCCAGATTTAACCCAATATTGACAACTCGGGATAGGGGGGATTTTTCCATATTTGTTGTGCATCTCATATTTTAAACTTATGTCTTCAAGATGGTTTAACTTATTTACAATCGATTATCAAACCTATTCGATATGTCTTACGGGCACTTTGGCAAAGCAAACAGCTTCGCTATGTACCAATGGCACCAGTTTTGCCGATCTAACAACATTTGCCAAAAGAACTTCCTCCTAGATGTTAGCACTCGGTGGAACTCAACATACAAAATGATTTATGATTCTTACCAATATAGAGAACTTCTTTCCACTTTTGCCACCCAAAACATCAAAGGTTCAAACGTTTTTGGGGATGTGTGGCTGGTTGCTTGAGATGTAATTGAGGTTTTCAAGGTTTTCCATTATGCAACCCAAACTTTTAGTCATGCTTACATTCCTACATCTTGTGTTTTCTTTTTTGTCGCTATAAACATTGCCATAGCCCTTCAAGACGAGCTTCAAGTGGAATGCATATCCGACGTTGTTTTCACCATGCGAGAGAAATGGTTGTCTTATTACAAAGTTATTCCTGATATTTTCCTCGTAGCTTGTTGTTTCGACCCTAGATACAAATTAACTGGGCTTCGAAAGTTTTTAGGAAACTATTTTCCTACGCTCGATGTCCAAGATGATCCCGATTGCAATGTTTCAATTATAGTTGCTAGAGTTAGGGGAATACTTGAAGCATTATATACTCATTTTTCTACGAGCGCCTAACATTCCTCCTCTTGCGCCTTCCAGCTCGAGCGGCTCCTCCCGCACTAGTATTACCGCTCGAACTAAGGCTCTTGCCATAGATATTTTTGGCACACAGAGGTCGATGTTCTCGTCGAATCCGCACTCGGAGCTAGACGAATATTTGTCTACTAACTTTGAATTTCGCAGTGATAAAGATGAAGATTTCGATATTTTAGAATGGTAGGGCCGAGTAGAAAGACATCGATTTCCAACCTTGCAGGTGATCGCCCAACAAATACTTGGAGCCCCTTATTCCACCGTCACAGTGGAACAATTATTCAGCTGAGGTGGACAAATTCTAACCGAGAAGAGATCAAGATTGCTCCCCGGGAACCTTGAAATACAAGTATGCCTCGCCGATTGGAAGAAGGCAGAGGTGAGAATTCAGAGGAACCTCATGTCCACCGAAATAGAGCCTGATGATGGAATGGGCTCGGAATCGGTCAGGAGCTCCATGGATGGTGGAGTCTTCGATGGCCAACGCCAATCCGACACCGACGAATAGGCAAATAGGTAAGCGGGGTTCAGACAACAGGTAAAAGAACTACGTGGGCTTTGATTCCTCTCTCCAGGGTGGGTACATAGGCAGGAAAACCGATTCAAGCCCTTCTTCCCTCCTTTTTTCCCTCGAACTCAAACATCAATAAACACGAAACGGCATTACACAAACCCACAATAAATAAATTTTAAATCAACAAATTTAGCTTTTTGTTTACATTACTGCGTAATATTCCTAGCTAATTAGCCTTTTGAGCTGTATAAAAATTATTGTATAAATACCATTATAGCTTAAAATTTTGTGATTTATTTCTCTATATTTTGAAAAATATAGAGAAATAAAGCTCGTCACTAATTAATTTATTTTTAGCAAATTAAAGCCTCGTCAGCGAGTATACAATCTTCTCATGTGCATCGATGTCAATAAATTTTTGTGTTGGCATTGCAATTTTTGTTGACTTTTAGTGTTATATGGAACTTGTGCACAAAGAGGGTTGTGGCTTCTCCTGTTTGTCCCCGCTTCGCTTCTGGTGACGAGACGATCTGGCACGCACTGTTTTCTTGTCCTTTTGGGTATTGCCTGGTCAGGCTCTTCTTCTGCTGGACTTGTATCCTCATTGCTTGACCACCCACCTATTCAGGTTTTTGGGCAATGTCTACAACTCTTTGGGCGAGGTGGGGGCATGCGACTTATTAACTACTACGTGGGTAGGTTGGACACTGCACAACCAAGGCTATGTTCTCAGAGGATGGCTGTAATTCGGAGGTCCTAAGGAACATGTTCAGGAGGTTTGTCTCTAATTACTGACACTCCATCAACACAATCCCACACGACACCCCATCTACACCTATCCCCTCCTTTTGGACCCCCCCACCCACCCCCCAAGGCGGTCGGGCGCCCTCAAACTCAACACAGATGCAGCTCTTCTTAATGGATCAATTTGTCTTGGTGTAGTTCTTCGTGACCCCTTAGGTACCATTCTTATGGTTTATTCGAAGTGCTACCCAAGATCCATTTATGTGGCTTTGGCAGAGGTGTTAGCACTCTTTTTTAGGGTTCAACCGATGTTATGGATTGACTATGATCACGTACAGGTGGAATCGGATGACTTTAACCTCCTACATTACGTGTCTGTAAGGCACCATGCGCACTCCCTCTTACATTGGCCTCATGTGTGAGGATATACTTGCTTAATTGCAGGGCACGTTGATATTGTTTTTTTAGATCCGTTGATATTGTTGGATATGTGCACTTGTAGTGTAACAAGATGATAATTAAGAGGGGAAAATGAGAATTCTACTTTGTTATATGTTATGGAAATCGCTTTGAAAACACGAATCAAATAACGAAGAACCAACATCCACCTCTAAAAGTCTCGTCCCCAAGACTAAAATCATTCTAAAATAGGGGATGGAGTTTGAAATTGGTGAGTCCAAGGATCATGCTATTGATCCCGTAAGCACCTCATAAATGCCCCTATGAGATCCTCACAATACTGTTGCCATGATCATAATATCCCTAATATGTCGTAGTAAAAATGTAATATGGGCCCCTTCCACATCCTTAGGACTTAGGAGGGTTGATACTGCCAAACTAACAGGAATATGGGGATTTGTGCTGCTTTATGTTTGAATCCAAACAGGGTGAGGGTCGCATATAGTGTAAGGGATAGACATGTTTGTAAGGGGTGTCATTCTAATTAAACCAAATTCGGAATAACTCAAATATCAATTGCATTACATTGCATTAGAATAAGAAATAAATCGGGCCAAGGATCTTGAACACCAACCATTGTGGAGAATTAGAGGTGAAGCGCTTTCATCCTATTGGTAACAAATAATAATTCAGTTCTTTATTTCAATTGCATTACTATATTTCTCTCAATATTGATTTATTTGTTTTAGTTGGCAATAGAATACAATCCAAGTAGGATCTCTCTGTGAGTTCGACCCCTTACTTGCTCGCTATACTAGTTTGCTAGTTAGGGTTATAAATATTTTATTTGACAGAACCAATGACGGTTTCACGCCCGTTAGAGACAAGAAGCAATGCCTGCTAAAAATGCACATGAATCTTGTGGTTTAGAGGAGGCTTTACCCAATAAAGTGATCAACTAGTTGAGAATGATGTTGGAGAAGAAGTATCTGAGGTAGAAGAATCAATGGACACAACTTCAGAGTGATTCCCCTTGGATTGCATAGAACAAGGGTATCCATGAAGCTTCCAGCATCTATCAATCATGTGATTCGTCTAGTTTCAGTGCTCACAGAAAAAAATGTTCTTCTTCTTGTCTGTCGAATTACCACGAGACTGAGAAAATCTGAAGATGATTAATAAGATTTACTGGTAGAGCTAGCAGCAAGAGCGGTAAAATCTTGATTAATCTTTGAATCAGGAACATGTAAAGCATGTTGCTCTTACTCCTGAATAAGCATTTGATAAACCTCATCCAAAGACAGTGGGAGATAGACCATCAAAATGTTTCCTCGAATTGCAAAATAAGAGTCATTTAGCCTCATAAAAAACTGAACAACTTGCTAATCTTGAAGAACAAATGTAAGAATAGTATAGGAACAACAAGTGCAGACTTTGTCTTCAAGCATCATATAATATTCATCCAAGAGCTTCTTGCGTTCGTAAAGAAAGCAGTAATAGAGTTATTGCCTTGTGCAAGAGGGTTGAGATCGCATTGTCCCTACTACAAACGAGTTCAATTTGAGCGATCAAAATGAGAAGCAAGTTCTTTCCAAACCAGCGCAGTACGTAGATCTGCAAAAAAAAAAAAAAAAAAAAAAAGATTGACTCTGCAATATCTTTGCTAACCAAATGCAACAACCAAGAAAGCGCCATGTTGTTGCATCACTCCCATTGAGCGAAAAGAATCGAATCCACCGGAAAAGGTTGACAAGTTCCGGTGACAAATCCCAATTTATTCTTCGTCAACAGAGAAACCTCCACTGAATGCCGCCAATGGTTATAATTCCAATCATCAAGGAGACTCGTAGATAGTATATAACTTGGATGATCGGAATTATTGAGAAACATCTCACTTAGCGGATTGATTGGTGATGGCGGAGGAAATCATGGATCAGAAGATGAAGCGAACGCCATGGCCACCAATAACAGAGAACGAACCAAGGGCGAGAAAAGAAACCACAAAATCGAAATGTGCAGAAGAAAATTTAGAGAAAACGAAGCAGCAAAAAGAGAAATTGGACCAAAAGGCAAACTGATACCATGTTAGAAGTGGTGATCTATAAATTAAAAAAGAAGACGAAGATGATGAACATAGATAGAAATGAATTGAGATTCATTTCTTGATTATTTCAGTAAGTCGAAAGCTGAAAACTTAACAATCGTGTTTACCTCATATTTATAGTATAGTGGAGGAGCTCTCATGTAATCAATTGTAACAACTTTCTAAACTAACTGGAATGTTTTATCCCAAAACACAGGCCTGGTGTTTAGGCGGTGCATATGGTCTTATTGTACAGGGCCCGGAATTTTTAGGGGCCCATATTTTTTTAGGCCTTTGTATATATGTTGCTTTACATAATATATGTAAATAAAAAGAAAAAAAGCCAAGCCCTCGCCTTCTCCTTCTTGGGCAACGCAGTAACGCGTCATCCCTCACCAGTCATTACATCAGTCGACCTTCTCCCTATTTTCGATCAACCTAAGCCTAACATCCTAAAATCCAGCGGTTCCATGTCAGAACGGTTCAATTTCTCCATCCCTCTCCCATCTTCCTCTTTAATCAAACTCCTACACGCCCCCCCCCCTCCAATCCTATCTTCACCCCTCTTCTGAATTCGCAATCTACTGGCAAAATAAAAATAAAAAAAAGTTTGGGCTCTTGTAAGTTATCCAACGCCCAACGGTGAGTTCTCCTGGTTCTTCTATTTCCAATCTTCTCTCTTGTTGTATGTATTTCATTGAATTAGGGATTAATTGAAAAATTCTAGTAAAATTGAATTGATTGAAAATTAGGGTTAAATTGATATTGTAATTAGAGGGCTTTTTATATTTTTGAGTAATTCAAGCATGTTGATCGATTTGTGCAAGAAAGTGAGGAAACCATGTTTGTACAGGAAATTAAGAATGCAAGTGCAAGGTTATCTAGGTTGTTTTGTTCCTCTTTGATTTTCTTTTAAATTTATTTTTTACTTTCTTAGTTATGTCTTATAAACATGAGTCCGGATGTCAAAAACGGAATAAGAGGAAAAAAATTGAGGAGTTAATTAAATCTCAAAGAGGAGCTCTTGACAAATTTGTTATAAAAGAACCACAAATATCTCTTGAAAATCAAAGTGTGGATGCTAATGTGGATGTTAATGCGAATGTTGATGCCAATGTTGATACTGATGTGGAAGTTAATGCTAATGTGAATATTATTGTTGATGCCAATGATGATGCTATAATGTGAATATTATTGTTGATGCTAATGTTCATGCCAATGTGGATGTTGATGTTGATGTTAATGTTGATAGCTTTAGAATTGATGTATTTGATCCAAGAAATTGGAATGGACTAAATTCTACAATGATTGATGTTTTAGTTGCAAAGGGTCCTAAAAGAGATATGTCTATTCAAAAAGGTCCTAAAAATAAGCTTTCTAGACGATTTTCAAGCACATTTTATACTAGAATCTTATCAAATGGTGAAACATATGATAGAGATTGGCTTGTCTACTCTAAAGAAATCGATAAAGTGTTTTGTTTTTGTTGTAAAATATTCAAAAATAGTTGTTTAAGAAGTCAATTAGCTAATGATGGTTTTGGAGATTGGTCGCATCTTAGCCTTAGAGTTAAAGAGAATGAAACAAGCATGGAACATGTTAAGAATATGGTCACTTGGTATGACTTGCGAATAAGATTGGAAAATAATCAAATTATTGATAAAGTAGCTCAATAACAACTAGAGAAAGAAAAGAACCATTGGAAACAAGTGTTGATAAGAGTTATTGAAATTGTGAAGTTTCTTGGAAAGAACAATTTTGCATTTCGTGGTAGCTAGTTATGAAAAGTTGTATCAAAATATATATAGCAATGGGAACTTCTTAGGTTTGATTGAAATGTTGGCAAAGTTTGATCCAATTATTCAAGAACATGTTCAATGTGTCATGAGTGATGAGATTCATATTCATTATCTAAGTCATACAATACAAAATGAGTTAATACTTTTGCTTGCTTCAACGATTAAAAATGAAATTAATAAGAAAGTGAAACAGGCAAAGTATGTCTTGGTCATTCTTGATTGTACTCCCGATCCAAGTCATCAAGAGCAAATGTCTTTGATTTTAAGATATGTCGATGTCACTTCAAATTCTATTGGCATTGAGGAATCATTTCTAGGTTTTTTGGATGTTAATGATACAACGGGACAAGGCTTGTTTGATGTTTTACACAATGAATTGAAGTCTCTTGATCTTGATATATATAGATAATGTTCGAGGGCAAGGATATGATAATGGATCAAATATGAAAGGAAAGCATCAAGGAGTGCCAAAAAAAAAATAGATGTAAATTCTAGAGCATTTTATGCCGTTTGTGCTTCTCATAGTCTTAATTTGACATTATGTAATATGGCTAACACTTGTGTCAAGGCTAGAGATTTTTTTGGAGTGATACAACGTATTTATACAATTTTCGCTAATTCTACAAAAAGATGGCAAATTTTCAAAGATAATGTGAAAGGATTGATTGTTAAATCATTATCATCTACTCGTTGGGAGAGTCGTGTTGATAGTGTTAAGGCTATAAGATTTCAAAATTTTGAAGTAAGAGAAGCTTTACTTCAATTAGCGGAGATAGATAATGATTCAAAGATAAGAAGTGAAGCTAAATCTTTAGCGTATAATGAGCTTGGTGATTTTGAATTTTTAGTGGCAATAGTCATTTGGTATGAAATTCTATATGCAATTAATTTGGTTAGCAAGCATTTACATCTAAAGGACATGCTTATTGATGTTGCCATTGAAAAAAATAAAGGGATTAATTTCTTTTTTTTTTTGGGGGATGTAGAGAAAGTGGATTTGTAAGTGCCTTGGAAACATCTAAAGAAATAGCAAAGGAAATGAATATCAAACCCGTGTTTCCTCAAAGACGCGAAATTCAAAGAAAAGGACATTTTGATGAGAATCCAAGTGATATATCTTTGAATGCTTCACAATCCGGAGAGGAGTCTTTTAAAGTTTATTATTTCTTATACATTGTTGATCAAACAATTGGTTCATTAACTAGGAGGTTTGAACAATATAAAGAATATGAAAATGTTTTTGGTTTCTTGTTCACTTCCGATAAGTTGTGTTCATTGGATGATATATGTTTAAAGTCTTCATGTACTCATTTGGAAGTTGCACTCAAGAGAGATGGGCAATCTGATATTGATGAAAACGAGTTATATGTGGAGTTGAAGTTACTTCAACATCTTTTGCCTAATGAAAAAATGGGACCTTTTGATATTTTAAAGCATTTGAAAAGGAATATTTGCTTCCCAAATGCTTTTATTGCTTATAGGAATTTGTTGACTATCCTCATGACCGTTGCATCTGCGGAGAGGAGCTTTTCGAAGTTGAAGTTGTTGAAGATCTACTTGCGTTCCACAATGACACAAGAATGACTTAATGGATTGGAATTGATATCAATTGAGCATAATCTTTTGGAAAAATGTTGATCATAAAGAGCTTATCGAAGATTTTGTTTCAAAAAATGCGAAAAGGATGACACTTTTCAAGTGAAATGATGGTAGTTTTATACTTAAATGTACTTTTTTGTAAGAATTAATATTATTGTAAAAAAAATTATAATTTTTTGATATTTTATTATTAATATTTTTCATTAATAGGGGGCTAAAATAGATAATTGCACAGGGCCCCCGAGATGGTCGGGACTAACCTGTCAAAACATACCGCGAAAAAAACTAAAGGCAAAAGACCATGCAAATAATGTCGAAGAACATATATACTAGATTGCCTATAAGGACTCATCTTTCATATTTGAGTCATATTTCATTGAATAAAACTTTGGTCGACGAGACTACACTTGCACCTACCACCTATGATACCCTGAAACTCCATTTCATAACGGTTTCACGTTTCTGGATATGAAGAAACTCCGAAACTCCCGGAAAAGGCCTCTGAAACATTTTTGAGAGGTCATAAACATTGACCGTTTTGTTGACCACAAAAGTCAGAAACGTTGACTGTTTTCTCTTGGTCAAAAACGTTTCAGCCATGCCAGGTGGTGTTTTCAGTAATTTTATAACTGAAAATAATTAAAAGAAAACCTAAATCATGTTTCCCCTTCTTCTCATTTGAAACTCACGTTTCTCACTAGCTAGACATGCCTCTTCCTTCTCTATTTCCGGTCTTCCCTTCTCTCCTCCCTTCCGTTGACCCTCTCTCTCTACTCGGTGTGCTCTCCTAGTAAACTCTCACTTTCTCAGTGCTCTCTCCCTCTCGACTCTTACTATGTCATCCTCAAATGCTAGTAGTGGTCCTAATGGAAGTCATAGTGTTGAATAAAGTCAACCAACCAACTCTATAGCTGATGGAGTCGAAGAGGAATAAGAACATTTAAAATGTTTGGCATATCTGTATTGATTTCTGTTAAAGAGTAAGAACATTGTTTATCATGTTATTGAACATTTCAAATTGTAGCTTTAATGTTGCATTCTGTGTGTATGACTTGGTGATATATTTATTGCTCTTATTTAGACCTTTAAATGAACATATAATTCATGTTACATTTCCTACAAAATTTGGATTGTTGTTTTCCCATTTCTATTTCCGTTTCCCTTCCTATTTCCATTTATGTCTCCGTATAACATAGCCTACCACTTTGTAGAGCTACTAGACTACATCTCTTGGGTCTAGCCTAGCAATAACTTTTTCTCAATTGCGTACACAAATGAAATATATATGTTGTTGACTTTTCACGTATGTTTGTTTAGAATGGTATAAATTATCTAAATTATTTTTTAAAAAAAGAATTTCATACTTGTTAAAAAAATTTAAAAATTAACCTTTTATATAGTTTTCAGCTCTAATAAACACATGTTTTGTCAAGAGAAAAACATGACATGGCTAAATTTTGACAGCTCTAATTTGTGATTTGCGATTTGCCATTTGTGATTTGGTTTGCATCATGATTTACTCATTGGACCAAAAAAAAAAAAAAGAGTTCCATGATAATATAGCAAATGAGAGAATACATAATGAAATTGGGGCGGATTTGTTAATAGATGCAATCAGTGGGCCTTTATTTCTGTGTATAAAAATCCAATATCATTAGTAACCACTAACCATAACACATTACAAGATGTGAAGATGCATTTGTTCATAGAACCCAAACTGCAACTTTGTTTCAGGAATCAGGAGTGGAGTTTGAAGTGTGATTTACGGGCCTTGAAAAGTCTGATCTTCCTCCCATTTGTTGCCTGCACTGGCCTTGCATTTTTCTCTGCGTGCTGCATTCATAACCCCGCATACCAATCGTCATGATTTCGACATCGAAACCAGTCTTATTTATGTACAAATTGAGGTATTGATTCATCCAAATCGACATTTTTTTAAACTTACATCATGAACAACTTCTCGAAGCAGTTCCAATTGTTTCCGCGAAACTGTCCCTATCTGCAACAATTTACACAAATCCAAACTCATATATCTTATTTAATTAGATGAAATGTGTTGTTACCTTACTAAAATCATCAAACAAGATATAAAGTGGACTAGCTTGCCTTAGTGTCGACGGTCCAAAGAACACCTTCGGTGCAGGGAGGTGTTGTGAGAGAACCCAAATACCTGTAGTAATTCTTTCCTCTACCCTCCATCATCTCTGCTGGATTTATCACCCCTACTTCTATCTCTTCCGAACTGTTCGAAATTCGACTTATATGCCCCATCATCTGCACACACACACACATATATGATCATTGGCAACCGAAATCATGCATTTCATATTGCATATAGCATTATTGAATTGGTGTCAAATATATATGACACATAAATTACTTCACCTTGTTGAGAAACTTATCAGGCTTGCCAAGCTTGTAGAGAAGTCCAATGACAGCAATTTGGTTGTGGGAATTGGGGTCTGGGTTTTGGTGAACCAAATGCAGCTCCATATCATACCTTCTGCGGCGGATGGTGTGCTCCGAAGGGCTGTGCCAATGGCACTGCCGGAGCACATACTCCGTGCAGTTGATTCGGATTTTGCTCGTTTCATCACCCCATTTCATCTTCGATCATCAAGTAAATCTCATCAAATAATTACAAATTTATTATCAATAAAAAGAACAAGTGCTGGCTAGCTAGCTCCGTACGTCATGTACTAAAAATGTAGTGCTTCTTAATTTCTATCAAGTTGTTGTTGCCGGCCACGTTAATGAGTACGTATACATTGACATTAGGGAGGGCTCGCTCCTAATTAGCTAGTTATTAGCTGGTGGTGTTCACGTAAACACGACATTTTTTTTCTTACCAAACACACGTTTTTTTTTTCTTCGCAAGAGATCCACCTACCGCCTACGCACTCACATCGATCTTTAGAAATTCAAACCATTTTAAACTTAAAGGAGTTAAAAATTATATAATATATTAACTTTTTTATTATTATTTTTTTATAATTTAATACTTATTAGTTATTACCAACAAATATTAAGTTATAAATCTTTTTTCAAAAAAATTAATATTTTATATAGTTTCTATCTTCTTAAAACACTGGTTAGAAAGTCAATTTATACATTTTTCTAAGGGCAAATTGCAGAAAATAACACGAACTTTATGGGTGGTTGCACTCAGTGGCACAAACTTAAAGAAATACAAAAATAATCACCAACTTTGGGGTTTAGTTGCGGTCAGTGACACATACCCCATATCTCACTAATGTGGACTAGTGGGGGTGCTTACATGAAATTTTTTTAATTAAAAAGACATATATGGAGATATGGATTAGTGAGAATGTTTACAAATGTAACATTTGCAAATTAAAATAACTAAATTTTAATTTGCAAATGTTATATTTAATTGTCACAATTATATTTGATTTGGAATTACATGAAATAAAAAATAAAATTGGAACCTAGCTAGTTTCATAATTTGGGCACATCTTTTATGTCTTATAATTTTTTTTTAAAAAATCCATATAAGCATTCCCACTAATTAATCGGAGCAAATCCCCTGCCCCATTTTTTCGCCCCAAACACCATATCCCACATAATTATTTTACCTTCAAATTAAAATTAAATTTTTAAAAAAAAATATATTTAGCTTCTACATACTTATTATAACATATTTGAAAAAAAAATCTTAAAAAATCAACCTAGAAAAATTATAATAATTCAAAAGAGATATAAAGATTTTTTAAAGTTATAAAAATATGTGATTTTACTATAGATTTTAAAAAAATATATAATTCAATTTTTTAAGATTTTTTTTTTCAAATATGTTATAATAAATAGGTAGAAGTTAAATATATTTTTTAAATTTTTTAAATTTTAATTTGAAGGTAAAATAATTATGTGGGATGGGGTGTTGGGGCATGAAAATGGAGCAGAGGATTTGCTCCCCTAATTCATATCTCGCCATATGCCTTTTTAATTAAAAACGTTTAATGTGAGCACCCACATTAGCAAGATATGGGTTATTTTAGCAAGATATGGGGTATGTGCCACTGACCGCAACTAAACCCCAAAGTTGGTGATTATTTTTGTATTTCTTTAAGTTTGTGCCACTGAGTGCAACCACCCCTAAAGTTCGTGCTATTTTCTGCAATTTGCCCTTTTTCTAATTAATAGATGTTATTTTTACCCTTTTCTTTTAATGTTATTATAATGAGAGAGAAAAAGTATGTTATTCTAAAGTATTTAATTGGAGAATCATTCCCCGTCTCTCGTCGTATGCGATCCCCTCTCTTGTTCCCTTTTCACAAATTGTCTTTTATTAAAATAAAAATAAAAGAATACTAGAAAGGAAAAGGAAAAGGATAGTTGAGTAGGGGACAAAAACAAGGGCCAAAGGAGTTCGATCCAATACTAGGAATAGATATGGCCATCTTAACTCTATCTAATTAACCAAACGCCCTTAATTAATTGCAATCTGAACAATGAATCAGGAAAAATAAAAAAAGCAGCGGGGATGAGTACCTCAATGTCATGGCCTCGGTTCTTGAGGGTGGCATGAGCTGGAGAGTACAAAAATTGAACCTTGTGAGTTGATGAAACCAGTTGGACTCTTGGATTGATCAAGTCTATTGGGGATTGGAGCTTCCCTGTTTTGCAAGCTGCCCATTCTGGGTGGATATCTCCCCATCTCTCCGGCCCCCTCTCGCTCCCTCTTATGTAGTCGAATTCTGACTCGTCTTCAACCTCCTGCCCCTTGATTGACCCTGTCAGCAATGCCATCATTGCTACCACAACAAACACCACCCTCCTGATTTCAACCTTCATCCCCATCTTCATTTAATTTCAACTCCTCTCTCGATCGCTCTGTGTGCGTTTTTGGAGAGGAACAAGGCTCGCCAGGAGCTTTGGGTTCTATTTATTGGTTCACGTGTTTGACCGTTTCAAACTGCAATTTTTTATTATGTGGGCCCGAAATTCTTAATAAACTGACTAAAATTATAAACATGGTAAAATTTATAAATTATTGGTAAAAATAGTTAAAAATTTATGAAAAAATATAAATTTCGTATGGGGTGAAAAACAGTTTATTTGTAAAAAAGTGTAGTTTATTTTGTTATTATTAGGGGTATTATGGTACTTGCAAATCAAATAAACCACATAAACACCAAAAAAGCTCTCTCAAGTAATTTTTTTTAACTCATAATTTTAACCATTTTTATGATTTTTTGGTGTCCATACACTTTTTAACTAGTTACAAAAATAAACAACTCATTCTACTTATTTTTTTAACTGTTTTTAGGTGCATCCATACATACCCATCTAGATGGGTGATTTTTGTATTATATACGTAGATTATTTTATTAACTGTCCGGATAAATACACCATAAATCTGCACGTTGGAATTGACGTGCATGTTTGTGGTAGACTAATTAATTAAAAAAGTGTGTTAATTAATTAAAAAAAGTCTTGCACGTTGAAATTAACGTGCATTTAAAATAGGTGATTTGTGGTGTATCTAACAATACCATTTATTAATGCTACGCATAAAGTTCAACTTACGTAAGTAAAGAATGCAACTAATTCCAAAATCTACTTATAAAGCTAGGATCTTAAATACAACTCACTGATCAGGTCTATATACATATACTGAAATCGATATATAACGTCCTATGTAGCGTGTGAAAAATTATATACGTCACAATTTATCTCTATACGTATTTTAGTTAATTGGCAATAATTTAAAATTCAACGTGCGTAAAGAATACAACTAATTCCAAAATCTATTAGGAGAATTAGTAGTAAATACCTCACTTTGGTATTTCAGTTGCAAAAATACCCACTTTTTTAAAACAATCTGCCAATCTATTACTCTCCCTTTCATGATACATGAACTTTTAGATAATAATTTTTGTTTCAAAATAGATGAACTGTTATGTTTTCTAGGTAGGAGATTGTAATAATTTGTACTCCCTCTGTTAATTAAAACTTGCCGTTTACTATTCATGCACGCTTTTTTAGAACGATAAAAACTATATAAAATATTAAGTTTTTGTTACATTTGTTTTTATAAACTCATACCTAATAGTACTAAGTATGATATTATTTAAAAAAATTATTAAAAAAGTCAATATTTTATATAGTTTTTAACACCTAAAAATGCGTGCGTGAATAGTAAAACGTCAAGTTTTAATTAACGGAGGGAGTATTGATTTGTGTTGTTGACTTTTTAAAAGATTATGATTGGTTCAAATATGTAAGTGAGTATTAAAAAATGATAAAATTTATGGGAAAAAAGTTAGTGGAATGGTGATTTTTTTTAATTTAAAAGTGTTTTATTAAAAATTATGCAAGTGTAAAAGACCATACATTATGAAACGGAGGGAGTATAAGGTTGGCTATTAAACGCAACCTCAAATTAAGACAAATTATTAGTGCAACTTACCCCAAAAATATACACACTATTATTTGTTTTATTGCTATTTAATCGGGGAAATGGTAGAAAACCACCCCTTAAATATGACTCTTTGCAGAGAAAACCACCCCTTAAAATTGAAATTGCAAAAAACCACCCCTTAACCCCGTTTTGTCTATAAATCACCACCCACAACCTTTTTTTTCCGTTAGCTTGCCGTTAAAAACAGTGAAAAGTCTTTTTTACCCCTCTCTTTTAATGTTATTTTAATGAGAGAAAAATATATGAATTGAAACAAATTAATAAAATCTATTCATCCATCCCATTTAATGAGATAAAACGGTATGTTATTCTTTTAAAATAACATTAAAAGGGATGGATAAATAGATTTTATTAATTTATTTCAATTCATACATTTTTCTCTCATTAAAATAACATTAAAACGAAGGGGTAAAAATGATTTTCACCATTTTAACGGCACACTAACAGAAAAAAAGGTTGTGGGTGGCGATTTACAAACAAAATGGGTTTAGTGGTGGTTTTCTGCAATTTCAATTTTAAGAGGTGGTTTTCTGCAAAGAGCCATATTTAAGGGGTGGTTTTCTACCATTTTCCCTATTAAATTTTAACTACTTTATTTTACATTTGCTTTACAATTAAGGGGTCGTTTGGTATCGATATCAGTATATCAGATATTAGCCCTTGATATCTAATATCGGTGTTTGGTACGGGAAGCATATCGATATCAAGTGATATACTTGATATCAGGTATAACTAGAGAAGGCCCAAAGTGATATACCGATTATTTGGGCGGTATTAGGTGATATCTCATTCTCTCTTCTCTCCGTCCGTTCTCTCTCTCTCTCTCTCTCTCTCTCTCTCTCTCTCTCTCTCTTCTGTGCTCGCTTGCTCACTCTCTTTGGGCTCTCAGAGTCTCAGATACGCTCTCTTCTCCCCTTCTTCTTTCTCTTCTCTCCTTCTTCTGTCCTCTTTCTTTGGCCCTTGTTGGAATCTACGGGCAATCCCTATTTGGGAAATCAAGGGTTAGTGTTGTGAGATTTGTTGATTAGGGTTTGTGCATTCTTTGGGGGCGATTTTTGGCTTGTACAATCTGAAATCGATTTGTAGATATATGTTTGGTGTTCTTGGCCTGAAATCTGAAATCGATATGCATCCTTGTACAATCGAAATTTGTGTGGCTTTAACCTTATAGTCAAAATCTGTAGAGCCATTTGAATAGTCAAAAGCTGTACAATCTGAAATGTGTAGTGTCTGTTTGATTTTTCTAGTTGAAATCAGATTTGATATCTAGCCTACTAAACAAGGATATTAAGATATTAGTTGATATCGATATCGATATCTGATATCTAGATATCAATACCAAACGACCCCTAAGAAAATTTACTATTATGAGAGGCATATATATATATATATATATATATATATATATATATGCAATGTAACGGAGAAAAAACCCTAATCTCTCTAGAATTCTAAAGAGAGGAAAGAGCCCAAAAACTCCAAATGAAACAATCTCCCCTGGGAGAGTTTAACTCCTCCCTCTATGGGGGCCTTTAAAATCAACAGGCCTTCTGACTTGTTCAAGAGAAACTAAAGACCTAATTGACCTCTAACACCACTCTCTCCGAGAACTCTCTCTTAGAAAAGTAAAATAAAACCCTCCATTATTGAGCAACTACGAGCCTCCACGACTGCTCAGCCTACTCTTAACCTTCCTTTCTCATCTTCCTCTCCACTTCTAAATTTCTCTCCTTGAACACTGTCAAACTCAACACTACAAAATTTCCAATATGGGTTAGGCAATTAACTCCTTACCTTCGTTCTCAACGGATGATTAGTTTTGTTGATGGCACCAATCCTTACCTATGTCCTGCTGATGACAACACTTCATCCATTGATGAGCGGTGTTAGGAGGAAAATCAAGTATGAAATATAGATCTCAAATTCGACTCCCTGTTCTCCGCAAACTAATTACAAGACTTCCTCCCGCTGTAGTAGAAGGTAGTCAGGATCGATCCACGAGGAAGCGTGTTAGCGCCAGCCTTTTCAGTTCCAAACCTTAGAGAAACAGTAAAACACAAAAGAAAGCAGAAACATAACAAAAAGCAAAAACTTGGTCGATATTGACCTAATGCACTCAATATCGACCAACAAAATCGACCTCAGTAACTCAATATCGACTAGAACAGAAACTTAAAACTCGAAATTTGTGAAATAAATCAATAACATAAAGACTTCCAAGATCAGGGTTTCAACACCACAACGATAACCATGTAAAATAACACCTAAAGGCATAAAAGATCATGCTTTTCATCAAATAACTTCCGTTATTAACAAATAGGAATATAGAGGCTTTCGCATAAACCCTAATTGTTACTAACCCTTTATCACATAATTAATCCAACTTGTATTAAGATCACTTTCGCTTCAATAGCACAAACAAGGATCACCTTCAACTTTCGCAAAAGAATCATGCTCATAGGGATAGAAGATGAATTGCATCCAAAGATTGTACCTTTACCGCATCACCTCACATGGCTACCGCCGGGCTCACCCCGATCCTAGAAGTTGGGTGACTACTCGCTCTTCATCATCAAGAAAGACATCAATAATAAAAGGAAACTAAATTGCATTAAATAAAATAAAAGAATGCTTACAACCAATCGAATCCAAATCGTCTCTCAACTCTCTTGCTCCGCTCGCCACAAGCTCTCTCTCTCTATGTAACTAATTGTATCTAGAATTGAATAAATAAAATCCAGTCCCTAAGGCTTTATTTATAGGCTTCCTTCCCTAGCTATTCTAAGAAAGAAATATCTATCTATATCTAAATCTTCTATCTAATAACATAAAGATTAAATTTGGAAATAAAATAATTATATCTAAAAGGAAACAAAGCTAATGTGGATAGATCTTTCTTCTCTTGATAGAATTTTATGTGGATTGATAGAATATCTCGAATCTTGGCTTGCAAGTAACCACAATGCTCGGATTTCTCCTCGATCTCGACTCGGACTTTCTGGAATGTTCCTCGACGTCGAGTAGAATTTCTCTCTCGGGGTTGTACTCGAGCTCGGCTAGGTTCTGGGCTCGTCGACTTTACTCGACTTCGACCAAGTTTGGCCGACATCGACCAAGATTGTGTTGCTTGAGTGCTCTGCTCGACTTCGTGTAACTTTCTGGCTCCTGGTGTACTCGATCTCGACCAAGTTTTGTCGACGTCGAGTACAACCGGTTCGCTCTCAGCATTCTACTCTGTTCTTGAAACGCACTTTTCCGAGTCCTCGTTCGTCGGATTGACGCATATGAGCATGCGTAGGAAAGCTCTTTTCGAGGGCTACAACTATCATGAAGACATCAAAGCTTGATTCAGAATGATGAATGGTGAAAAATGGTGTTTTTTCCAGCTACACCATCCTTAGCTTCTTCATGACTTTCGTGTAAGCTCCAAAGTGCGTCCGATTTCTGCGAAATATAACAAAAACTTGTGTAGACCTCCATATATTGCAAATAAACATATACTACACATATTCTGTATTATTTTAACCCAAATGTATGAAATGCATACAGAAATCGATATAAAAGTAAGTATAAAACATGGCAAATTATGCTCACAACAAACACCCCATACTTAAGCTTGCTTGTCCTCAAGCAATACTTTTAATGGTCATACAGGGGAAGAAAACAAACTCTCAACATCTTAGATTCATTGTCATATGTCCCTGCAATCAATTATCATCCTCGAAAAGGTACTAATGTCACAAATTCATGCATGTGCAATAAAAAGCAACATCTACTCACAAAAGGAGGGTTATGCAAAACAATTCATAAGTGACAAAGCATTAATAATCCAGAGGACTTTAATTTAAGCTCATGAAGGAGTAGATTGGTAAGAGGCTAAGGGTGAGCAATTTTTGGCCATGTGGTGCTAATGATCCGGGGAAATAGAGTATTTTCCAAACTTTCATACCACATTCCTTCTTCCTTTGATTTCTCACCTTTCGCTCATTCGCTCAATGCTTTTTTCAATATTATGCTTTTACCTCTCTAACCTCATCATTGCCTTCTCGCGAGTCGCAAACATGGGTGTCATGAATGGCCCTGGATACTTAGTGCTTTGGACTCCTCACCTGTGTGTCCCATCTTGCCGAACTATTATCTCAACGAGTAGGGTCGATCTACCTTTATCTTCTGAGGTGATCGGATTTTCTTTCACTCATTAAATTTTCCATATTTTTTTTTCAATTTCCTGCCAAACTCCAATAATGATAAATAACAACACAACAACCATATAATAATCTCCATAATGTAGCTTTTATTCTCAACATAATCCCCGAATAGAAAATAAGGTAAAGAATCGGCAATATTTAGATCATGTGGAGCATAATATGAAATTAGGCACAATATGGCTTTTGTGATGCATAAGCATAGGTAAGGCAAAGGATTGTAACAATATGAGCATTATATGGAAATATAAAGTCCTCCATCATTTTATCATGCAACATGTCAAAAGCAACATCAAATTTTACCTCCTTTCATGGTTTTCATAAAATAATGCACTTCATTGTGACTTCCCTTTACTAAGCAATTTCATGTTATATCTCTAATGAATCCAATTTTGTATCGTCGAGTTCAATATTAAACTTCTATGACATTAATCAAAAAATTTCAATGGGTTTTTTTTTTTAAACTTTAGAAAACATGCATGTAAGCACATGAATCAATAATGAATTCCAAAATAGCCATGTGTAAGCAATTCAAGAGATAAACTTTAAACATGCACGCAAAATGTCAAATATGGTCAAATATGCACAAAGTAAGCCTTTCCCCCACCCCATACTTAAACATTATAGTGTCCTCACTGTATAAAAAATAAGGGTAAAGAAAGAAACTCACTAGACAGATGTGCAGGATGTCAGAAGTCGAGTGCCTTGCTGTAGGCCCTGGTCGATTTCGAGTGGGTATGGTCGATATCAACCTACTATACTCGAAATCGAGTGCTGCTTCTTTTCCTTTTTTCCTTATTCCTGAAAAAATTAGAAGAGATATACCCACAATAGAAAAACTAAAAAATAAAGTCCAAAACCAAAACCAAAAGCAACAATGTCCAAAATCCAAAAAAGTAATTGTCTATTTACAAGCTCTAGATTTTTATAGTCGCTAGACCGACTTCTCCATTAAGCTCAAGGTGGCATTTGCAGGGCCCATGTGGCTTGGGCTTCAAACAGGACTCCATTCTTGTACATCAGTTGTATTCCTCCGGAATGGATCTTGTTCACCGTGAAAGGCCCAATCTTTTTCTTGCTGAATTTGTTGGGAAACCAATGATCATTTGATTTGGAAACATAGACTTTGTCACCTACATCATATTCTTTCGGGTCATCATTGGAAACTCTGCATAATCACACATACCAAGGCAAACCTCTCTCATATATAGATAAATCATTAATTGAAATAGGAGAAGAGATGTCAGTATCTTGGCTTACCTTCGTAGATTCGGATTTCGGGACCTCGGGGTTTGGTCGACATCGAGTAAGGTTACTCGACGTCGAGGAATTTGGCTCGTCTAGTGGACCACTGGTCGAGGAAGTAGGGTTTTGGTTGATGTCAACCAAGTTACTCGACGTCGAGTTGTGCTCGGCTTCGGGTGGATTGCTCGACACTGCTGCTGTCGGTAGAGGGCTTTGAGTCTGGTCGACGTCGACCAAGTTACTCGACGTCGAGTAACTCTAGTCGACTTCGACCCCATACTTGAATCTTGTCAAGGCATCCGAAAAGAAGTTAGTCGACGGTGGCTTACCTTGGTCGTTGTCGAGCAGATTCTCTGTGTCGTCATTCAGGATGCCCATGATCTCCTCCACATGGGCTTCCATATCCCTCTTTTCCAGCTCCTCGAGCATCATATTTCTTACCTTAGGCTCCCCACAAGTAATGTATCCGGCTGATATGGACTTTACCTCTTCAATGGGACTTGTATGCCTTTTGGTTTTATTAAAGGAATACTCAATTACCTCATCGCTGATGTTGAAAGTGAGCACTCCCTTCCTTACGCTTATGTGGGCATCCACCGTCACCAAGAAGAGCCTCCTTAGAATAATTGGACAAGCAGGGTCCTCCGCCATATCAATAACTAAGAAATCAGCAGGGACGAAGAACTTACCTACTTGTACTGGCACATTGTCCACCATGCATGTTGGGATGACCACCGTGTTGTTTGCCATGTGTAGTTTTGCATCCACAGGCTCTAAGGCACCTATCTTAATCTTAGACCAGATTGATAAAGGCATTATACTCACACTGGCTCCCAAGTCATATAAAGCATTAAATTTGTATTGACCAAATCCAATGGTTATATCAAACTTACCCGGATCTGGCCTTTTCTCAAGAACGTCCATTTGGCTGCACTCCTCTGCGATCTCAGCCATTGATCGCTTTTTGCTTAGGATCTCCTTAAGGAACTTGACATAGGATGGCATCTCATTAAGGGCTTCTGTGAAGGTTATGGTGACGTTGAGCCTTTGAAGCATCTTAATGAAACGCTAGAACTTCTTATTTGTTGGATCCGTTGGAGATTTTGTTGGGAAAGGCAGCTTTTTCTTTGGCGGAGGTGCTGATGTCGAGTGGGGATGGTCGAAATCAACTGGCGTCTGGTCGATATCGACTTGTGTTTGGTCGATATCGAGTGGATTGGCTGGCTTCGGGATCTGGGGAGGATTTGGGTCGATTTCGACCAGTGGAGGGTCGATATCGGCTGGAGGTTGGTCGATATCGACTGGTCTCCAGTGCCCTCTTCCTCCGTCGTTTGCATCTATCGCCCACTCCTTAGGTTCATAGCAGCCACATGTCCAGTAGATTTACCCTTAGTGTTAGGTTCAGAGGTTTCAGGGAGCGTACCTGATTGTTTGGGGACGGATTTTGTCGGCTTGCCAATCTGTGTGTCAATCGATTTCCTCCAGATATCGATTTCCCCAAGCCTAGAGTTGACACCATGCATCTGAGTGTAGATGGAATTAATAGACTGCTTGATGCTTGAATGATTCCTCCGCATCTCCTCAAGAATGGTCTGCATGTCATCTTTCTTTCCTTCTTTGTCATGGTGACCAGGGGCTCTGTAGGGAGGGGGATTCTGATGTTGAGGCTAGCGATAGTAGCTCCAGTTCTGATTCTGATGTGGCCATGAGTAGTGTCCCCTCGCATACCTTACCTCATCGTGGGTCTCTCCTTGCTGTACTTGATCGACGTGTGGGCACGCAGTAGTGTTGTGCCTCACAGACCCACATTCCAAGCAAGGTTTATCTTTAGACAGAAACTTAACCTACTTGGTGAGACGGCATACCAGATCGTTATGGAACTGGTCCCTGACGTCTGGATCAACTTCTTTGGGTGGCACATACAACGACATAGATGGGGCAGACCTTTCATACCTTTTGCCAGAAGTGGCCGCAGAAGTCCCATATGTGTTTTCGTAGTTGGCCAGTGTCTCAAATACCTCCCAAAATCGGCGCGGAGTGTATCCGAGATACCCATATGTTGTGTAGTTGTTGATCCGGTCCTTTGTAGTTGCATCCATGCAGTTGAAGATAATCTCCTGGATGACGTAGGGCGGTTGTCCATGCGTAGGACAGGATTTCAGAAGCCTCTTGTAGCGCTCCCAAACTTGTGCTAATGGTTCCCCTGGCTTTTGTCTCAAAGTCGTGATCTGTTGTCTGAGAGCAGCTGTCTTTGCAGGAGGAAAGAACTTGTTGAGGAACAGTTCCTGTAGTTCATTCCAAGTGAGAATTGATCGCGCAGGCAATCCTTCCAGCCACTGCTGTGTTATTCCTGCAAGGGACCAACGAAAAGCCTTTATTTTTAAATATTCCAAATTAGCACCATCAGCTATAGCTTCACATAAGTCTATAAAAATGGTGACATGCTCTAAAGGACATTCATTGATTCTTCCCCTAAATTAACTCCTTCTAATTTCAATAATAAAAGAATGACGGATTTCAAAATTAATAGCGGGAAGAACGATCGCTGATTCTGGAACTTCCAGAGTATGATGCAGATATTCCTTTGTGTTGGCTGGGACATGCCCAATCCGCTCCTCAAGTTCCCTTCTCGCGTTGACCTCGCGATCTACCCTTGCTTCCCACCGTTGTTGATTTTGTGCATATTCCGCCTCTCGCCAGGCGTGTTCTGCTTCTCTAGTGGTGAATGCCTCAATCTGTTAACGGATTTTCTCAAGCTCCTGTGCAGGTGTAAGCGGGACCGCCTTCTCATTGTTGATTTGCGACATCCTCCTGAACCTTTGTCGAAGGTGGAAGTATCGCTCTGGTTCTAGAAGCGGATCGACAGGCGTGCGATCAGTTCTTCGCATGCACCTGAAAAACAAAAACAAAAAGAAACAAGTAAAAAGAAACTAAAAGGAAAAAACAAACATAAAGAAAAGAAAAAAGAACTAAAAATGGCGCGATTGATGGCTTCCCCGGCAACGGCGCCAAATTTGTTAGGAGGAAAATCAAGTATGAAATATAAATCTCAAATTCGACTCCCTGTTCTCCGCAAACTAATTACAAGACTTTCTCCCGCTGTAGTAGAAGGTAGTCAGGATCGATTCATGATGAAGCGTGTCAAAGCCTGGCTTTTCAGTTCCAAACCTTAGAGAAACAGCAAAACACAGAAGAAAGCAGAAACAGAACAAAAAGCAGAAACTTGGTCGATATTGACCTAATGCACTCAATATTGACCAACAAAATCGACCTCAGTAACTCAATATCGACTAGAACAGAAACTTAAAACTCGAAATTTGTGAAATAAATCAATAAAATAAAGACTTCCAAGATCAGAGTTTCAACACCACAACGATAACCATGTAAAATAACACATAAAGGCATAAAAGATCTAGCTTTTAATCAAATAACTTTCGTTATTAACAAATAGGAATATAGAGGCTTTCGCATAAACCCTAATTGTTACTAGCCCTTTTTCACATAATTAATCCAAGTTGTATTAAGATCACTTTCGCTTCAATAACACAAACAAGGATCACCTTCAACTTTCGCAAAAGACTCATGCTCATAGGGATAGAAGATGAATTGCATCCAAAGATTGTACCTTTACCACATCACCTCACATGGCTATTGTCGGGCTCACCCCGACCCTAGAAGTTGGGTGACTACTCTCTCTTCATCATCAAGAATGAAATCAATAATAAAAGGAAACTAAATTGCATTAAAGAAAATAAAAGAAAGCTTACAACCAATCGAAGCCAAATCGTATCTCAACTCTCTTGCTCCACTCGCCACAAGCTCTCTCTCTCTCTATGTAACTAATTGTATCTAGAATTGAATGAATAAAATCCAACCCCTAAGGCTTTATTTATAGGCTTCCTTCCCTAGCTATTCTAGGAAATAAATATCTATCTATATCTAAATCTTCTATCTAATAACATAAAGATTAAATTTGGAAATAAAATAATTATATCTAAAAGGAAACAAAGCTATGTGGATAGATCTTCCTTCTCTTGATAGAACTTGATGTGGATTGATAGAACATCTCGAATCTTGGATTACAAGTAACCACAATGCTCGAATT
Source organism: Persicaria tinctoria (assembly GCA_037127255.1). NCBI lineage: Eukaryota > Viridiplantae > Streptophyta > Magnoliopsida > Caryophyllales > Polygonaceae > Persicaria > Persicaria tinctoria. Next base: position 46,805,085 of record JBANSL010000006.1, on the reverse strand, counting down.
TCTCCTCGATCTCGACTCGAACTTTCTGGAATGTTCCTCGACGTCGAGTAGAATTTCTCTCCCGGGGTTGTACTCGAGCTCGACTAGGATCTGGGCTCATCGACTTTACTCGACTTCGACCAAGTTTAGTCGACATCGACCAAGACTGTGTTGCTCGAGTGCTCTGCTCGACTTTGTGTAACTTTCTGGCTCCTGGTGTACTCGATCTCGACCAAGTTTGGTTGACGTCGAGTAGAACTGGTTAGCTCTCAGCATTCTGCTCTGTTCTTGAACACTTTCTCGAGTCCTCGTTCGTCGGATTGATGCATATGAGCATGCGTTGGAAAGCTCTTTTCGAGGGCTACAACTCTCATGAAGACATTAAAGCTTCATTCAAAATGATGAATGGTGAAAAATGGCGTTTTCTCCATCTACATCATCCTTAGCTTCTTCATGACTTTTCTTTAAGCTCCAAAGTGCGTCCGATTTCTGCGAAATATAACAAAAACTAGTGTAGACCTCCATATATTGCAAATAAACATATACTACACATATTTTGTATTATTTTAACCCAAATGCATGAAATGCATACAGAAATCGATATAAAAGTAAGTATAAAACATGGCAAATTAGGATCACAACAAGTGGTAAGCAATGGACCAGCTCACGGTAGCCATTCTCACTACATCACTCACAGAGCAGGTAATGGTTCAGATTCTCGATTACACCTCATCCCAACAAATATGGGATCGCCTTCATCATCTGTACTGTCGTCGAACACTCAGATTATTCAAACTCGAGTTACTCTTGCAAGTCTCTGCAAATGCGATGAGTCTGTCCCCGATTACTTTAATAAACCGAAGACCTTGGTGCAGCAAGTTCATGCAGTAGGACAACAACTCAGTGACAATGAATTTGTAACCTTTCTGCTTGGAGGACTCGGGAATGATTTCGATGCCATGGTTACAACCTTGTCGATTCAGCACATAATTCCCACCCCTGAACAGACCCGAAGTTATCTCCTTCTTTAGGAGAGCCTCTTATCCAGGAACACCTGCAATCTTCTTCAAATTGTAAAACACTCGGGTCTCGCTGAACAACACCTCCTCTCATGATCTTTCTCGCTGAACAACAGCTCCTAACACTAGACCCATCTGTCAAATTTATGACAAAAGAAGGCATTCAACGATTCGTTGTTGGAGTGGGTTTAACCAAGCAATACATGCTCCACCATGCCAAGAGGAGGCTACGATCTGATATTACATACTTGTGATCTCAATCATGATCAACCACCATCATTGAGTAGCCAAGAACACATACCTGATTACAGTAGAGAGATAACGAGAGAAAGAGGGAGAGTTAGATGGAGAACTTCTCCTGTAAGAATGTGTGTATTGATCACTTATTCAATATGTACATCAAGGCATATTTATAGTGGAGAATTGGTTAAACCACTAGCTAACATATTTACTTACTTCTCCACTTATTAGACCTAAAGATCTAACTAATCACAACAACTAAACTATACTCTACAAAGGCCCCCCCCCCCCCCCCCCCACTCAAGGTGGGCGTGAAGGGTGAAACACCAAGCCCATCTTGCAAGCCAGAACTAGATGTTGGTGTGCACCCAAAGGCTTTGTCAAGAGATCAACAATTTGAAGCTGGGAGGGGACATGAACAGTCGACAGAAACCCCTCTTAAACAAGATCTCTAACAAAATGAAAATCAATACGAAGATGTTTAGTCCTTTCGTGGAATACCAGGTTGGCTGCCAAATGTTGAGCCACTTTATTGTCACAAAAAAGAGGAATAGGAAGAGAGATAGGGACACGAAGATCTTCAAGAAACCCAGCTAACCATACAAGCTCACTCCCTGTCATGGACATGCTGCGATACTCAGCCTCGACAGACGATTTAGAGACCGTCTTCTGCTTTTTTGTTTTCTAGGAAACCAAGGAATCCCCAAGGAAAATGCAATACCCTGTGAGAAATTTGGCAGAGTAGGGGCAACTACCCCAATGCGCATCAGAATAAGCATGAACCATGAGTGTCGAGGTACTTGGATAGAACAAGGAGCAATTGACTGTCCCTTTAAGATAATGCAACAGATACCTCACTACATCCATATGAGGAACATGAGAAAAAGCTAAAAACTGGGACAATTGTTGGACAATGTAAGAAATGTCCGACCGTGTCATTTTAAGAAACAACAATCGTCCTACAATGCGTCTATAAGATTCAGGATCTGAAATTTCACTCCCTGAATCAACACTTAAATGCAAATTCATTTTCATAGGAAAGGAATTCGGTTTGTAGTTGACAAACCCAACATCCTGAAGAACATTGGTGCGGGACGAACGTCCGTGGCACTTTCGCCCTTCCCCAAGTTAGTAATAATATCCAAACTTAAACACAAACCAATAGATTAGGCAAATCAATCACTTGATAGACTAAATAACTACTAGTATAGCGATGAAGTCCGGTGTCGAACCCACGGGGAGAAGTGATTTCCTATTCAATAACTCTAAGCAAAGACTCTTATAGCAAAGCAATGATTCGTAACACTACTAAAAAAACAGGAAATAGCTACGAATTTTTAGCCACGAATGTCAGCCGACGTTGTTTTCGTTGCCAATAGCAATGACATTGGCCACGACTGTTCTTGACCGTGGCTATTTTTGTGACTGGTGTTCACCCAAGAATGCCACATCATCAAATTCGTTGCTAATAGCAACGAACACAATGTCCGTGGCGGATTTCGTGGCTGAAGAAGTGGATGCTAGTGATAATTGGCAACAACATCAACCTCGTGGCTAAATCCGTGGCTATTCAGCATCAGAAATCCAACGATTGAATGGTCACGAGGTGAGTGGGCTTGGATTGGTTAATGTTGGCGGGTTGGAAATGGGGTGAGTGGGCTTGAATTGTAGCGGAATTCGTGCCCAACAAAGAAGAACAAATGTTATGGGCTCGGCACGGATCAATAGCCCATTAGAAATGATCGGTCCAATTACCTTATTAGCCCGTAGAATGAAATGTGTATTTAGCAACGACTCGATCCGTTGCTAAATCCGTTGCTATTACGGTTGAGCTCAAATGTGCTTTAATTTATTATGGGCCCAACTATGACTATACTTTCCCAGATTGGCCCATTGACGGGCCCAAATATGACTATGAATTTTTTATATATAAATTATAAGTGTTGAAAAAAACATATATTAACTTATTAATAAATTCTTATGAAAATATTATAATGGTATGTTTTGAGGAAAACTCATATAAGTAGCTAATAAAACCTTATACTAACTAATAAATTCTAATTATAATACTATAAGGTTATGGTTTGAGGAAAACTCATATAATTAACTAATAAATGTTGAATAAAAGCTTGTATTAACTAGTAAATTCTTATTAAAATACAATAAGAGTATGTTTTGAGGAAAACTCATATAAGTGACTAATAAATGTTGAATAAAAGCTTATCTTCACTAGTAAATACTTATTAGAATAATATAAGAGTATGTTTTGAGGAAAACTCATATAAGTGACTAATAAATGTTGAATAAAAGCTTATCTTCACTAGTAAATACTTATTAGAATAATCTATATCTTCTATAATAATACATGAAAAGTTGTGTTTAGGCACCATTTATTGCTCATTTACCTCCATGTTTTAACCAACTCAATTTACTCATTTCCATCCCATTTTATAACAAATTAGATGCTTTAGCTCAATGGTTAAGATGTAGGTATTATTGCATGAGGTCTCAAGTTCAAATCTCAATTTCAACTTTTTTTATTTGTATTTTTTAAGAGGCTTCTAACTTGAATTATATGGCAAATTATTATATGACAATTAATGGCGTCAATTATATGGCTAATTTGATAATTTGTTACACCATATCCATAATATCTTTAATTTGTTATTATTTATATTCAACTAATTAAAAAATTATTTTTACCTTAATTATTTTAATTAAAATTTTGTTTATATTCCCTTAATTTCATTCTTTGCTTTGTGATATTTTCTAACTAATTTTTATGAACTAAATAATTACATACAATTTTTTAAACTGATTATTATAGTATGATCATTTCTTTTTAATCACACTTTTCATGTTGTAACGATCATGCATTAATACTCATACTAATTTGAATAATCAAAATTAAACCCTCTATTTTCAATGCTTGGCTTTTGGTATTTCGTAACATACACAATTAATATTTCAAGTAATTAATTAATTTAAATGACATTATTCCTTCGGACCGTTACAACATTGTTACACCGGGTCAGGGGGCCTTTCTTCCTCCTCTCGTCACCGCGTGAAACGAAGGAAGGGAAAGAAGAACCGAGCCCTCGTCGGAGCTCCGTCCTTGGTCCGACCACCCCCAATCTGATCGATTACAGATTCCGACCAAGACCCACACACAGAGGGAGGAGCGAGAACACGAGAGAAGGAGGCGGAAAGGGGATTTACCGATCGACGAGAAGACTCCGGCGATGCTCCGAGAGGCGTCCGACTGCGATTGACGGGGAAGGGGCGTCGAGGGAGTCCTAGGAGAAGCAAGGGATGAGAAAAAAAACAGACTTTGACGAGATTAGGACCGGAATCGAATAAGAAAACAAAGTCGACCTTCGAGAGCTACGGTGAGCGCGAGAGGGCTGGTGGCGGCGTTGGCGGCTCTGGGAGAAGCTGCTGCTGCTTCTAGCGGCTCTGGGATCCTACTGGCGTCTCAAGGCGCTCGAAACAGGGGGGAGGGAGAGCCCGGGCTGCTGGTTGCTCGTCAAGGAGAAAGGAAGGAGGAACGAAGGGAGGGTGCTGCTGCGACTGCTCCTCGGGGAAGAAGAACATAGCTGCTAGTTGCTCTCGGCGTTGCTGGTGGTTAAGCAAGGAGGGCTGCCGGTTGTTGTGGTGTGGGGCTTCGACAATACAGGGGAAAATGGGGAGCCTTGGGTTGGAATCTCACAAGGGATAAGGCAAGGAAGAAAAAGAAAGGAAATGAAGCGTGGCTGCAGACAGTGGGAAGAAAAAGAGTGCCTTTTGTCACCTTGCCAAGTTGGGGTAGCAATAGCTAAGAGAGGAGGAGAGGAAGGTGAGGATAGAATTTGCCTAAAGGGGTGAAGATGAGTTGGAATTGGTCATACATGGGGACCAAGTCTAAAGATTTGATAAGAATTGGTGAAAGAGACGGTAATTGCGGTCCTGAAGGTAAAGTTTAAATACCCGGAATTACATCTCGAAACTTGCTTGCTCGACTTAAACCCGACTCAAAAGATATAAAGCTTACAACTTCAATTTGAAATCGAAATCTCGGAACCGAAATAAATTAATAAACTTTTAATAAGAAATTTTTCCCAACCTCGAAACATAAAAGCGGAATAAAATCCCTCCGAAAATCCAATTTAGAATTATGCCGGAATTTACTTCGAATGATTTTGAATAAAATAAATTGCTCGAGGACAGATATTTTCGAAACTTTCCGAATCTTAAAAGTCAAAATGATTATAATCACTGTTTTAATAATTTTAATATTATAAAATTTCCCGGTCTTTACAAGTAATACATTTTTATAATAATACTATAAGGTTATGTTTTGAGTAAAACTCACATAAGTAATTAATAAAACCTTATACTAAGTAATAAATTCTTATTATAATACTATAAGGTTATGTTTTGAGGAAAACTCATATAAGTAACTAATAAAACCTTATACTAAGTAATAAATTCTTATTATAATACTATAAGGTTATGTTTTGAGGAAAACTCATATAATTAACTAATAAAACCTTATACTAAGTAATAAATTCTTATTATAATGGTATAAGGTTATGTTTTGAGGAAAACTCATATAAGTAACTAATAAAACCTTATACTAAGTAATAAATTTTTATAATAATACTATAAGGTTATGTTTTGAGGAAAACTCACATAAGTAACTAATAAAACCTTATACTAAGTAATAAATTCTTATTATAATACTATAAGGTTATGTTTTGCGGAAAACTCATATAAGTAACTAATAAAACCTTATACTAAGTAATAAATTCTTATATTAAGTATGTTTTGAAGAAAATACTATATGAGTATGTTTTGAAGAAAACTCATATAAATCACTAATTAGGGTTGAATAAAATCTTACATTAAGTAATAAATTCTTATTAGAATACTAAAAGAGCATGTTTTGACGAAAACTCATACAATTAACGAGTAAATGTTTAATAAAACCTTATATTAACTAATAAATTCTTATTAAAATACGTAAAGAGTATGTTTTGAGGAAAACTCATATAAGTAATGAATAAATGTTTAATAAAACCTTATATTAACTACTAAATTCTTATTAAAACACTATAAGAGTATGTTTTGAGGAAAACTCATATAAGTAACTAACAAATGTTTAATAAAACCTTATATTAACTAATAAATTCTCATCAGAATACTATAAGGGTATGTTTAGAGGAAAAATCATATCAGTAACGAATAAATATTTATTAAAACCTTATATTAACTAATAAATTCTTATTAGAATATTATAAGAGTGTGTTTTGAGGAAAAGTCATATAAGTAACTAATAAATGTTTAATAAAACCTTATATTGAGTTATTAATTCTTATTAGAATATTATGGGAGTATGTTTTTAGGAAAAGTCATATAAGTAATGAATAAATTTTTAATAAAACCTTATATTAAGCAATAAATTCTTATTAAAATATTATAAGAATATGTTTTCAGGAAAATTGATATAAGCGACTAATAAAAGTTTAATGAAGTCTTATATAACTAATAAATTTTTATTAGCATTTTATAAATGTATGTTTTGAAAAAATGATATCTTTGACTTTTATCAATATTTTATAATATTAATGTTTTATATTTTACTAGTAAGTTTCAAAATAGAAAAATCCAATATATGTTGGAATTTTTTTTATCGATGTTTTAGGTGATGAATAGAAAATATTTTAAGCTGTAAAATGAAATTTTGAGCGGTAACATTCCCGCACTTTAGAATTTTAGGCGGTGGAATGAAAATTTTGGAGGAGCGGTATATAATTGAACTTTTCACGCTCTAACCCTAATGACGCCTCTCCCTCTTCACCGCCTCTCCCTCTTCGCAGATCTGTTTGCCTCTCCCTCTTCACAGATTCAATTCGCTTTTTCCAGGATCCATGTCGCCTCTCCCGTTTCAATTACATACTCTATAGATCTGTAATCTCTCTCCCCCCAAAGATTTCAGATCTCTTGGCTCTAAGCCACTCTTGTCCTCGTCTTCGCCCTCCTGTCTTCCTCCCACAGAAAATGGCGCCGACGGTGAAACACAGCCGCTGGGAGGGAGCACCGCCTTCAATGGATGAAGAAGATGGCGGAGAAACGCAGCCGCTGGGACGGTGCTCGCCTGAAAATGGCGCTGCCTTCAACAGCCGCTGGGAAAGAGCACCGCCTTCAACAGATCCTTAGGAAGGAAGCGCCGCCTTCATTTGTCCTTCTCCGAGAGTATTTCCACCGGCCATGGTGACCTCTGAAGCCAAGGTACCCCCTGCTTTATTACCTTCATTGCTCTCTCTCTACAGAAACACCTATTTCTCCTTTTTTTCTCTATTTCTTTATCTCAAGCTCTTGGAAGTTGAAGATGAGGCTGACTGTGTATGAGTCAGTTGCCATTTCGCTTTGCTTATCTTCTGTTTGTTTGGATTGGTATAATGGAAGCCCTTAGGCCTTATCTAGTTATCTTAGGCTCCTGGCTGGAAGAGAAAAGGGCTGATGAGATATGAAAGCACCGATTTTTTTTTTATTTTGAGTTTTGTGCTTTGTGTTTTTTCTAAATTTTCAGTGTTTTGATGGGTGATTTTGAAGTTTCATTTGAGATTCAGGTACTCTGCTGATTCTGGTAACTAAATTGAGTGCCTAGTGAGTTTATGATACCTGGCAATTGTGTGTATGTGTTGAATTCGGCCTAATTGATGTTGGATCTGGGCTATTTTGAATCAATGCATTGTATATCTTTGATGGCTTTGTTTATGAACTTGTTATTTAAAAAAAAATTATTTACTTATTCAATATTTCATTTATGAAATTTAGTATTTGATTTGTATTTTATATTTTTGTAATTGAACAGGGTCATTTCATACTTGGGCAGAAAAAATGGAACCTTTCAGTTCAATTCCTAGCTGGTCCAGCGTGAAGCATTGGGTGCAAGAACAAGGCTGAAGTTCTCAAACTAGTGTCTAGATTCATAAAATGTGTGTTTTTTCTTAGGTGTAGTATTTCTGGATGTTGTACATTATGTGCACGATGTTGTGTTTTGTATTTGGACCCATTTGTTGTACATTATATGCATGATGTTGTGTTTTGTATTCTATATCGTATAAATAGAACAATAAAATAATCGCAACAACTTAAGCCACGAATCTAGCCTCAAAGGTAGCAACCAACTAAGCATTGCCATTAGCCACGACCATAGCAATGACTCAGCCACGAAACAAGCAACACCTATGACCTATTCCCGGCAACGAACTCAGCCATAAAATTAACCATGACCATTTCCGATGCTATTGTCGTCGCCACATCCACGACATTCCTAAGTCATACCCAGCCACGGAATTAGCCACGACGGTATGAGTTCGTTGCTATTTTCCGTAGCTACATCGGCCCGAATTTAGTCACGAGGCATATGGCTACGGATGGCCCAACCGTTGCCAAGTTCGTGGCTAAACCGGTTAGCCACGGTCATTCGTTGCCAAATTCGTTGCTATTTTCCGTTGCTAAATCCTTTTTTTTAGTAGTGGTAACAAGTAGCAAAGATGTAAAAGTAACTAAATTTATGATCGCAAATAGATTGATATCAAAGTAGACCAAACCAATAGATTAGGCAAATCAATCACTTGATAGACCAAATAACTACTAGTATAGCGATGAAGTTCGGTGTCGAACCCACATGGAGAAGCGATTTTCTATTCAATAACTCTAAGCAAAGACTCTTATAGCAAATCAATGATTCATAACAAGTAACAAAGATGTAAAAGTAACCAAATTTATGATCGCAAATAGATTGATATCAAAGTAGAAAGAACATTTCACCTGAAATTCTTTGACAATGGTTGGAATTCATGGTCCTCCGGTTGATCTATCTATTATTCATATTCCTAGGTCTACTTGACTAAAGTTGAGAGATCCATAGAGATTCACTCATCTTATTCAATATCACTAAAGAATAGCATTAAAGACTCAAGTAATCAAGACCAATTGACATATTGACTCAACTCAATTAAGACTAATAGGTGCATACCATACTCGGCTCTAATCGAATCTACACAACATAGATCAATTGAAATCATCCACTACAAAGACAAAGAGATATCACTATCATCAGTACCTTTGTTTGCTATCAAGAAAAAAACAACGAATTCATAGCTAAGATGCAATTCCTAACATGTTGATCAGGCATAGAAAGGAACACAAATATAATAATTAAGCACAAGATGATAACTAAGAACATGAATAATCAAATAGGATTAAATTCTTACAATCAAACAATCATGTCTTCGAATCACATGCAAAACTATGAGTTTAGCAACTCATATGCCAATTCTCTCTCTCTCTCTCTCTCTCTCTCTCTCTCTCTCTCTCTCTCTCTCTCTCTCTCTAATTGTGTTCATCGTCTCACAATACCACACAAACACAGAATAGAACTGAAAAACAACTAATAAAGACTAAGAGAGTCGGAAAAACCCTAGTAGGAAATATAATAAACTAATAGGAAATAATGTCTTCGGATCCAAAACTGCGTATCCGGAAAACAGGCCCACGGCAGACGCCGCCTATGCAGTGTCCGTCGTTCCTCAATTGTCTTCAATAAATTCCAATGACATGCTTCCTTGCTCCTCTCTAGCTCCTCCTTACCCTCCATATGCTATAAAACATGCTTCTTAATCTCTTCCCAAAGTCCATCCAAGGTCGGAATGCAATTCTGCAGAATAAACACTAAAAATGCGTAGATTCCGAGCTCGAGTACTTCACAAGCAATATACGAAACTAGACTCAAATCATAGCAAAACAACTACCTAATTACAATAAGAAATGCCTATAATGCCTATATGAAATATGCATTATCAAACATCCACCACATATTTGCGTTAATTCATAAGAATCCCAGTGGAAGATCGACTGATCTCCATACCCAAAAAGAACCGAGCCAATCCAAGGTCCTTAATGGTGAAAGCGTTGTGTAATGAGGATTTCAAATCTGCAATGGCCTTCTCATCATCACTAGAAAGCAGAATATCATCAACGTAAATCAAAGCCATTGCAATCAATTTCCCAAACACTCTAGTAAACAAATAATAATCACGGTGAGATTGCACAAAGCCCAGATGAACTAGATGTCAAGTAAGTTCAACATTCCATTGGTGACTGGCCTGTTTGAGGCCATAAAGGGACCGACGAAGACGACAAACTTGATCAGGCTAAGCTTTACCGTATCCAAGAGAAGGCACCATGTACACCTCTTCATCTAGATAGTCGTGGAGAAAGGTGTTATTAACGTCTAATTAATGTAAATTCCACCCTTTGCATGAAGTCAAAGAAATCAGTGTCTTGACTGTAGCAAACTTGGCCACAGGTGAAAACGTATGCTTGTAATCCCGATCCTTAATTAACTTGATTGTAACCCTTGACCACTAGTCGGGCTTTATACCTCTCAACCTCACCATTTTGCCTATACTTAACATTGTATACCCACTTGGATCCAATTGCAGTGTGACCAAGAGGAAGAGAAACTAAGTCCCAGCCTCCCAGGTATGATTGTGCTCTAAGGATTGCAGTTCAGTATTCATAGCAGCAACCCAAGCTGGACCTTTTGAGCTTGAAGAAAAGAAGTAGGCCCATGGATAGCAAGAACTTTGCACAAAGAATTGATAAAGTGGTCTGAATAATAACTAAGATCAGTCCAATTGATTACTGAAAAAGCTTGAGAAAGAGACTCTGATGGGGAAACTAACCGAGTATGTCTAGGAGGATTGGAACCAACAAAATCATCAAATTTTGCAGGCCTGACAATCTGTCTAGGTGACTGAGTGGGAATCACCCTTGCAGGCATATCAACTGGATTAGAATCAAGGTTGATGTCACTAACCTGTGCATCTGAATCACCCAAACTAGGACTATCATGCTCAACAAATCTATTGGAAACTGATGTAGGTGATGGAGACTAACTAACCAAATCAGGAGCTGGAAAATGGAAAGGTATAGAACAAGCATGATCATCACTTCCAAAAGTGACTAGAGGAAGTGATGAAGGGCCCGAAGTCTGAGGCATAGAAGGGGAAGTCTTTGAATGGAAACACAGTCTCATGGAAGATGATATGTCTACTTACAAACACCTTGTGATCAAGTAAGTCATAGACCTTGAAAGCCTTTTGACCAATTGGGTAACCTAAGAAAATGCATTTGCGAGAAGTTGGCTCAAGCTTCTGCCTATGTGCCTTAGGAATCCAAGCAAAGCATAAGCAACCCATGACTCTTAAAACTGTGTAATCAAGGGAACGAGAAAACAAAATTTCGTAGAGAGGTGTCCAACCCAAAACAGATGATGGCATGATGTTGATGAGGTAGGTGGCAGTGAGAAAACACTCACCCCAAAACTTAATTGGAAGCCCAACATGGATCTTAAGAGACTTGGCAGTCTCAATTAGGTGTCGATGCTTACACTCCACCCTCCCATTCTGTTCATACACATAAGGAGTGGAACGATGATGAATAACTCCCTTAGCCAAGAGAAAGTCATGAAGCCTGTTGTTCATGAACTCTGACCCATTGTCAGTTCGGATTACTTTAATCCGTGAATCAAACTGATTGTCAACAAAGTGAAAGAAACTCATGATCAATGCAAGTACCTGATCTTTGCTTCGAAACAAAAAGGTCCAAGTGAACTATGCTCTTCCCTCTAAAATCCTTCTATCTACCCCCACAAACTTCCCACCAGAGGAACCAACTCCCCCAGTTTTACCATTTGCAGCATTTTGAGCCTTAAGCTCCTTATACCAATCAGGCACTCCTATTAACTTGAAGCATGTTTCCTTAAGGTATCTCTTCTCTTTACAATATGCGCAAACTCTGTCGAATTTGGCTTTCTTATAATCCACCTTGTAATCAGTATTCCTACCAGATCCTTGCCCTTTCTCAAATTTCGAATTCTCAAACTTAGAATTCCCAAATCTACCAGCAGCAAGTATCTCATGACTCATGTTCTGTCGGCCTATGATCTCTTTCTGTCTCTCGACTTGAGTTACCATCTTAAAGGCACGATTGACAGAGGGAAAAGGATCCATTGCAAGTATATGATTGTGAATATTCTCAAATGGATCACTTAATCCCATGAGGAATTGCATCAGCTTTGTTGTAGCTTCACGCTCTAGCATCTTTTTGAGCAACAAGCATGTGTAATTCTTCATGATACTACATGTATAGGTAGGAGTTCCTTTTAAGGTCTGCAACTCATCCCAAACATGCTTTTTATTCCCAAAGTAAGCTGCTACAAAGAGGTTGTCTTGCTTAATCTCAGTAACCTCTCTCTGCAACTGGTATATGAGAGGAGCATTCGATTCTGCAAATCGTTCCGAAATCTCTTCCCAAAAATCCTTAGTAGATGAGACATACATAAAATTCTCTGCAATTTCAGCTTTCATCGAGTTAAGAACCCATCACATAACCATGTAATCACAGTGAATCCACCTTTCCAGTTCAGCAGATCCTTCATCAGGTTTGGTGCATCCTCCATTAATGAAGTCGAGCTTCATCTTGGCGCCTAACGCCATGCGAACTCCTCTACTCCAGCTACTGAAATTGGTGCCATTGAACTGAACCCCGACCAAATGCATGCTAGGATGATCGGAATTCGTCAAGTGCAGTGGATCGTTGATATTCGTACCCGAACTCGGAGCCTGATCTGAGCGATCTCCCCCATTCTTGCTCGATCCAGTGTGTTCGGATATAATTGCACAAATCCGAGCACAAAACGTAAATCTAACAAAGGAAATCAATCGAAAGCAAAGCAGGTACACAGATAAGAAAACGCGAAGCAATCCCGAGCAAAAACATTCAGAAACCAACAGCAAAATCAAAACATGAACACCAGATCAAGAAAATTCGATAAACTCCAAAACAGAAACAAAGAAAATCAATCACAACTCGTCATTGTACTGAAATGACTCTGATACCATGCCAAGAGAAGGCTACGATCTGAGATTACATACTTGTGATCTCAATCATGATCATCCACCATCATTGAGTAGCCAAGAACACATACCTGATTACAGTAGAGAGATAACGAGAGCAAGAGGGAGAGTTAGTTGGAGAACTTCTCCTGTAAGAATGTGTGTATTGATCACTTATTCAATATGTACATCGATCAAGGCCTATTTATAGTGGAGAATTGGTTAAACCACTAACTAACAGATTTACATACTTCTCCACTTATTAGAACTAAACAGCTAACTAATCACAACAACTAAACTATAATCTACACATCACCCCGAAATTTCCGAGCCAACTCCTCCTCTTCCCCATGGTTTCCGGACACAGCTGCAACACACCATTACACCCCGGATGTCTCCAATCTCAGGTTCGATCGTACCACTTACGAGGGCACTGATGTTATTTCTCTTGGCGACGGTTCTTCTCTTCCTATTCGCTCCTCTACTCTCTCTTCCTCCTCTCCTACATTCCATATTCGTGATTTTATTTATGCCCCATCTCTAAACAAAAATCTAATTTTCGTTCTGAAATTTTGTAAAGATATATGGCGTCTATTTTCAATTTCATGACAAGGCTTTCTTTGTGAAGGATTCCGCGACGGGACGTCTTCTTCACAATGGGCCACGCTAGAGGTGGATTGTATGTCTGGCTGCCAGAGTCGTCGTCTTCATTCTGCACACCGCCCTCGATCAACCTCACCTCTGCATGTCCTGTCTCCTCTCTATGGCATTTTCGGTTAGGGCATCCTGTTCAGGATTTGGCCCCGTTCACTAATAACCCATTTCCAGATCTAGTAGCCTTGTCACGTGCCCCTCTTGTTCTTGGGCTAAAACCTACTCGTTGCCTCACCCATCTAGCCCAACCTAGTAGCTCTCGTTCGTAAGAAACGCTTTTGAGAGAAATGTCAGGTGGATCTGGCACGCATATCTCAAAATTCTTACCTTTCATAAAATAAAAAAAGGGAAGTCATCGGTTAGGTTTTGCTAGTAACTAATACCTAGCTAAGTTGGACAGGTACAACAATATATACTACTAGCTAGAATCTAAATTGATCAACGTGATCTAATTTGAACTTACATATGTATGGATATCGATGATTGATATCAAAATAATTAATCTATATATTCTAGGCTAAAATTTATTGACTAATTTTGGTCACATCTATATATGATATCATACAACTACTACTATATGATCGAATCTAAAAGATCGAGGGAGATTACCACGTACTAGCTAGAATCTAAATTGATCAATTGCAACTATGCAAGCTTCTATGTTGTATATATTCTTTGCTCCTGAAATCGCTCACCTTGAACGCATCCCATTTCTGATTCGACGGGACTGTGAGAAAAAGTAATTCATGGTGATTTGACCGGTAACAATGGGGATTGTGAGAAAAGGTAAATCCTAGTGACTCAACTAGTAATAAGGGTTTGAGACCAGTGTTCACTGCGTACAAGAAGCCCCTCATTAATTTGAATAGTTACCCTCACATTGTCACTGGTGGAACTCAATCCTTGATTCCTTACTCTAAATGTCACTCCCGTCTAGTTGAGCTAAATCTATACGGACTCGTATATATTCGTCTTTCGTTTTGGTGATGTGGGGTAATTAACAATAATATTTATCATTATTGCAACGTGGTTTGTAGTATAAAATAAGGTAAATATAGTATTCTCTTTGTCTCGAGAGTGTTGACCTTCTTTTTAAAATCTTAGGAATTATGATATTCTTATGAGATGATAGATTAAATCATGTGTAAATCAAACAAAGAATCCAATAACATGTAAAAATATATAGGAAAAATGACTCAAAATAATACTACTAACTATGAGATCTGAACCAAAAATAATACGAACTAAAAAAAGTCTCAAAATAATACAAATTGTCCACCTATAAACCAAAAATAATACAAACTTTAAAATCAATCAAAAATAATACAATCAATGAAATTTTGACTTTAAATAATACAAAGTTTTGAACTTAAATTAGGATAAGATTCAAAATAAAATTTTATTTATCAAAATTATAAAAAAAATCTATAATTATTCATACTTTGCTCAAATCCACCTTTTATATTTTAAATACATCAAACCCACTATTTGGGTGTCCAACTTTGTATAACACAACCCCAATTTTTAGAAATTACACAAAATTACATGAATTCTAGGATGTGATTATATTTTTTTTTAATAATTATGGATAAAGTGGAAGTGACTTTATTTAATTTCAAAATAAAAAATAGTTTTTTGTAAAGTTGAATAAATAAATGGTGGTTTTTGTAAAGGGGATGCATTTGTGCAAAGTGTGACTATATACAGGGCCGTCCAATGTGATAACTCCACTCACTTGATGAAAATTGGAATTAGTTTCAAAGGCTTTGACAGACTGTTTGTGTCAAAGGTCTTGAAGCTACAACTGTGTTGATGAAACACAAAACCTGTACTTTATTATATTATGTCCGAATATTATTATATGTTATTATATGCTTCCAGATATTATTATATATGCACTAACATTTCAGGAAGCTTTTTTGAATAATATCTCCTTCCTTGGGCTGAATAACACGGAGAATAAAATCGGAAAGATTGTGGCTTCAGAGTTTCCTAGTTTAGAAGATCTCAAAGATCCACCCGCAAGCCATAATCCAGGTTAGCCATTGGAGAAGATTCATTCCTCAAGTGGCACCGATGATCTTCACTATATAAAGGAGGTGAAGAAGAGAGAGATGACTGACGAACTCTTTCACATCAACGCTCTACATCGCACTCAATCTTC
The DNA here is from genome assembly GCA_037127255.1 of Persicaria tinctoria. Classification (NCBI taxonomy): domain Eukaryota; kingdom Viridiplantae; phylum Streptophyta; class Magnoliopsida; order Caryophyllales; family Polygonaceae; genus Persicaria; species Persicaria tinctoria. The sequence continues at coordinate 46,789,078 of JBANSL010000006.1, read as the reverse complement.
AAGCATACTTCTCTCTTCTTCGTGTTCTCTCTCTGCTTGTTCTTAAGAGTCTTATATTTTGTTTCAAAGCATTTGAGAGATACACAGTGAGCTTATAGGATATATTTCGAGAGAGTGTTATACTCGAGAGTTTTGTAACTCAGAAAGTGAACACTAGGCGATTGATTCACTAAGTGTAAGAGGATTGTACTAGATAGCTGAGAGAGGTGGGACTCTTCTAGATTGGTCTAGGACTCCAAGGAAACGTGAGTTGACTAGATTGCAATTGTATAGGAGAGGGGCTTCTCGGTGAGCTATTAGGATCCTAAGTCTTGTGAATCAATAAAAGTCGGTTGAAACCTATGGTTGTGGAAGAACCCTAGGCGGGGACGTAGGCCATGTTCGTGCCGAACCTCGTAAACAACTCATTGCATCCTTTATTTACTGCTTTACCTTATTTCCACACTTGGTTCGAATTGTTTAACTTTGTGATTCAGGTTTTCAGAGAAAAGACTAAGTCTAATCTCAAAGGGTTTTGCACGAGCTTCAAAAGTCTTGAGACTATCTGCGAAAAACCGGCATACTCTATTCAACCCCCCTTCTAGAGTATCTTTATATTACTTTGTTTTACATTATCGAACCTTCACAATGTATTTTGGGGGCCCTGTTCAATACCACTTCTGTATTAAAATATTTAATTTTTATATGTTTTTTTAATAAAGATAATATATATATAATATAAAAATATATGAAATTATTAAAAATAATATTTTAAAATCCAATCTTTTATCGAGTTTTTTTAAAACCCTATGAAAAATTAAATTATAACTATTTTACTAGGAGGAGTATTTATTAAGATTTACTAATAAATCACAAACAAGTAGGAGAGCAAATTAGTATTGAATAAATTTATATTTAAAAAATAAAAGAAGACCAAAATAAATTTAATGTAGAACTACCTTCTATTAGTTATTTAGGTTTTTTTACAGCTATGTTTATGTTAATATAACTTGAGGTTGTGTTAAATTAACAAATAAAATACTTAATAAGAAGGCCCCAAAAATAATTATAAATAGTTGATAAGAATGCCCAAAAAATAATGTAACTTGAGGATGTATTAAAGTAACAAATAAAATTGGTTAATAAGAAGGTCAAAAATTAATTAAAAGTAGTTAATAAGAAAGTCCAATATAGTTTTCTATATAAAAAAAGTTAAAAAGATTAAAACAAAAATTTGAAGAAGGTTGAGATTCGAACCCACAATTAGGGTTGTTACTTGAGTCGAACAGCTCGAGATCGGCTCGAAAAAGCTCGACTCGAGCTTGTTCGAAGAGATGAAACAAGCCGAGCTTGGACATTGTTTTAGGCTCGTACCGAGCTTGAGCCGAGTCCTGGCCAAGCTCGGAAGCTCAATATAGGAAATTATGAAAATGCCCCTAGGGTTATGCGGTAGGAGGTTTTAGGCGTAGAAAGGGATGTTCAGTCGGTCGCCTCTCTTCTTTCTCCCAATCTCCTGTGACCTGTGTTTTTGGTTCGTTCAAGGAGGCTCTCAATCGTCCTTCCTTCCCTCAGGGCTCAGGCGGCGCAGTTCGATTCAAGTAGGCTCTCGATCAGGCAGTCAGGCGGAGCTGTTTGTTAAAGGCTCTCGCTCATCCTCCCTTCGCTCGATCTGAGAAGGGGCGTCGTCTCCTTCGTCTTCCACGGAACTCATTTCTGATTTCCCCTCTCTCTCTCTCGCAGATCTGAGGAGGAGCCAAGGGCCGCTGCCCGCTTGGCTTGTCCTCAACCCTCGCATGGCTCTTCCACAATTAATCCATAGATCTCTCTTGAGTCTCGATTAGGTAAGGAACTTTCACTCTCTCTCCCATATCTCTCTTGAGCCTCGACCGAGTCTAGCCTCTATCTCGCATATCTAAGAACGGTCGGTCTTGCCCTTGACCCTCGTCGTCGCTTCCATCTAACCATCCAGGTTCCTTCGCTTTTGAGCTTGTTTATGGTATGCAACTCATCTTCGATTCTTCGATTGTTAGGCTTCGAAAGATTTCTCCTGCTTGGTTTTCTCTTGACGCAGAAACTAAGTTTGTAGGTTTATTAGTTTTTGTGTCAATTTTGAATCTCAGTTTTCTTCACAGGAGAAGCTGAATTCGGAGACATTATTAGTTTTTTGTCAATTTTGAATCTCATTTTGTTCACAGGAGAAGCTGTCTCCGAATTCAGCTTCTCACAGGAGAAGCTGAATTCGGAGACATATTTGTAGGTTATATTCTCACAAGCCGAGCTCGAGCTTGTGATTGGGCTCGCGAGTCGAGCTTGAGCGTTCAAAAAAGCTCGTATAGAATTTAGGCTCGAGCTCGGCTCGGCTCGTTTCCCCATCGAGCCAAGCTTGAACATACCAAGCTCGAATTGTTCGGCTCGTATACCACCCCTACCCACAATCTATGGGTAATTGGTTGAATTTGGTTGGGCCACTAACCATGCATTGAGACAACCCATCAATGTGATTATCTAGACAACAAATAATATAAGTAGTAATAAATTTTGATATGGGGCCCTGTTCCGTTGGGCTTTTTGAACGGGCTATTGGACGGGTCTGACTATATACACATATTTTTGTAATTTTTGTAAATAATGTTTTGTTTTGATTTTTCTCCTAGTTCAACTTCAAAAATTTGTATTATTTTGAGTTAAAAGTTCATAGTTTGTATTATTTTTAGTTGATTTTAAAGTTTGTATTATTTTTGGTTTATAGGTGGATAGTTCGTATTATTTTGAGACTTTTTTTAGTTCATATTATTTTTTGTTCATATATGATAGTTGATATTATTTTGAGTCATTTTTTCAAATATATAAGATATCTTAATATTTATTATTAATGGTAGACAGCACCCCAAAAAAATAATTATTGGTAGAGTTAGGAGAGAAACTTTGAAAATATGGTGGGAAAGAAGAAATCTCAACTAATGAAATAGAAGGGAGCTCACTATCGAACGATGCTTATTAATTTAAATTCGATTGTAAAATCGTTACAAGCAAATTAGGTGAAAAATGTTATGTTTTCTATGAACATATACTTTGAATTTAACTAGTTGAAAAGAGGATTTTTTTGGAACAAAAATATTTAAAACTACAGATCACTCATCAGTTAGGATAAAATATGTAAGTTAAAGGGTCATGTTGGTTTGGTGTTACTTGAAATTAGAGACATGAACAAATCACTGTAAATTATTAGATTGATTGAGAAAATTCTTGGTGAACCGCATAATATAATATGTAGGTTAAGATTATTAATGAAAAATATTTGAATGAGGATAACATTTAGGACACTAAGATAAGAAAGAATTTCTCATGGTAATAGACAAAACTAGTGGGAGGTAAAGAAAAATGATGTAAAGGCCTAGTCTAACAAGTTGAAATGGAAAGACTATCATATTCTAGTTGGATCGTTGGTGTTTTCATGAGCCATTTAATCTTGGCTAATTTCCCTCCTCCTCAACCAATCAACGAAAAACAAATTCTGACTTTTTATTAAATCATATAAAACATAAAACCTTGAAAAAATGTATAAAGTTCAACTAATGACTGACGGATATGAAGATAGATTATATTGGAGATCAAGTAAAAACAGGTTGTTCTTAACAACGAGTGCTCTTTGAATTTATCTCAAACCGAAATTCAGCAACAACTAGGCCGGTTTCTGGTTTGGTGATGGATTATGATGACTCGTGACTCTAGCAACTTCACTAATCATTCAACATGTTGTTTGTCTTGTGGACTCATCTCTCTATCTTTAAATCAACAAAAATTAACAATTTAGTATAACTTCAAAAAGTTTATATTGAAACAAAACTCTTCCCATTTCACAATATTTTAAAAACTAATCATTCAATTTTTTTTTTCTCTGTTGATTTGGGTTATTGTTAAAAAGCTCTCTTTTGGAGAGCCTTCCTATCTCCTCCTCCGGGAGCCTAACCTCCTCCGGGAGACGACACCTCCTCCTCCGGGAGCCTAATCCTCCTCCGGGAGCCACCAACTCCTCCTCCGGGAGCCTAACCCTCCTTCGGGAGCCACCAACTCCTCCTCCGGGAGCCTAACCCTCCTCTGGGAGCCACCAACTCCTCCTCCGGGAACCACCAACTCGCCTTCTCGGATCCCATAACCACCCGCTCACCTCCGCCACCGCTTGTGGGCATGCTTGAGAAACCCGTCCTCAATTGGGGTGATTGAATCTTCTCCTTCAATCCTTCCAATCCTAGAAATTTGTCCATCCAATCTCACTAATCACGTTTTGTGAGTTGTGTATCCAAAATTCATTTTGGACTAATGATCCTCTATTGCCCAATTTTTGGTGTTGGTTGGTCTCTAATTAACCCCCAAATCGATCCCTTTCTCTCGACCCTCCTCGACGCCCTGCTCTGATGCGTCTTCTCCATCTGTCCTGCCCATTCGTTGGGGTTTTTTTGCCCAATTCATCCTCCTCCGGCTCCATCGGAGTTCTTTCCGTCGGCGGAGATCGATCCATCGGCGCCAGGCTTGGTTGGTTTTGATGGTGGTCTTTTTCCGCCGTCGTCTTCTCCTGGCACCGCCAATTGCCCACCACCACCGTTCCATCGCCGACGATGGTCGCCGCTCTCCATCTCCCTCCACCTGCGGTCGGCCCTGTTGGTCTCCCTTCAATTTCCCCCTTTCCGATTTGGGGGTTTTTGTGGCTGCCGCCTGCGACCCACCGCCCTGGCGTCCATTCCGCCTCCCAATCTCTCGCCGCTGGTGCTGGTACTTTGCTTGGACAGCGCCGGCTTCCTCCAGTCTCCAGTTGCTTGCATGCCTTCTCGCGTCTGGATCTGTCGGAGGCGAAACAGCCTTGGCGTGCAAGGCTATTTTTCAACCTTGCACGCCAAGCACAAGGATTAAAAAAAATAAATAAAAAAATTCAGTTTTTTATTTATATATTTTTATAAATAAAAAAGCTGGTTTTAAATACCGAAAGGACCTTTTTTAAATCCCGAAAGGATTAGTTTAAATCCCGAAAGGATCTGCGAAATAATTGGTATTGTAGGTTAAATAATTTTATCTCGGACTTCTAGTTTGTTCCGGGAGTTTGCACACTTTTTTCTTCGGATGGTTAGTTCTTCCCTTTCTGGCCTGTATTTGTTCCCTCTTTTGGCCTCGGGTCGCAGCTTTGGCATGGATACGTTTAGTTCCGAGTTGGGTTGCAGTATCGGGCTTCCTGTATGATCGAGAGGATCGTGGCGGTGTTCGTGGTCTTCGAAGATCCCTCATCTAGGTGGGGGCAACGTCGGTGATCCGCACTTCCTCAGGTTTCGCCCTTTCCGGTGGTGGGTTACTGTTCTCCGCCTTCTCGGCGTCGAGACGCCGTGTGAGTCGACGCGCTCTCCCGTGTTCTCGGCATTCGTTTCTCGCCTTGGATCTCCCTCGACTCCTCCGCTGGCTGACGGCTTATATGGGTTCTTGGGGTTGTTTCTTTCATCTGTGATTTTTGTGTGTATATTATGTTGTTTGCTGTACGTTGACGGTTAGTCCGTCTGCCGATTCGTCGGCCTATCGAGTTTCAGGCCTGTCTGAACTCAAATTTTTACCTAATCAAAAAAAAAATCTCAAACCGAAATTCACAAGAAAAAATGATTCGCATTGGGTGTGGAAAATGGATTTCTCACCAAAAGTGAAAAACTTTTAATGTGGAAATGACTTATGGTCCTATGGACTGGGTTCCAACTAAAACTACACTAATGAATAAATGAATAAACGTTTTGCTCGCGTGTGTACAACATGTTAAACTTACTAAAAATTAATAGAGAAAGTGGACATGAATATTGAAAGAGCAATTCTAAGAATTGTTGACAAAGGAAACAAGATGGTAAAAAATATTATTTGTCAAAATATTAAAAAAATTGCCTAATGAGCAAATATCAAATTGACTTTCTCGTGGTGAGAAATGTGAACAATGAGATCGAAACAAATTCCATTTGAATATGATAATGCAAGAAATTTAGCTATATGAGGATTATAAGAATCCAAGTGAAAGGGACAATCTTGTGATCATCAACGCTATCTAGGGGGTGTGGCGATGTCCATGAGAGATTGAGTTGTTGGATCTGGATTCACTAGTCTTGCTTCAATCATTTGAAGTTGTGTCCTACTCACACATAGGGTTCGTATGGGACGGGGTTAATAAACTGACTAAAATTATAAACAGGGTAAAAATTTATAAACTGTTGGTAAAAGTAGTTAAAAATTTATGAAAAAATATAAACTCCGTATGGGGCGAAAAACAGTTTATTTGTAAAAAGTGGAGTTTATTTGGTTTTTATTAGGGGTATTGTGGTACTTTCAAACCAAATAAGATAAAAGAGAAGGGGTAAAATAGTAATTATGGAATATAAACCTCAAAATAAGCTTCAATCTGCAGCTTATTTATAAACTCTTTTTTTAACCGACTAAAGCTTATTTGTTGTTCCCATACACCGTTTAAACCTGTTTATTTTTTTAACAGCTAATAATTTCCCACTTTTTAACCTGCTTATATATCAGCCATACACACCCATAGTTAGAGAAATCAATCAAATTTTTAATTTGGGTCGGGGATGCATCTTTGGCTCAAGTCGAATCGGTCTTATTTGGCATCGCATATAATATACCTCATCCCACATTGAATAAAATAAGGACGTTGAGAGTGATTTATAAGTGATCCGAGCTCTACCTATGCCATAAGAGCATTTCCTTACCACCATGTCAGCTTATGCCTCACGTAGACAATTGATTAATCGACTGATTACCTTCGCATATAAACAGTCGATTTATCAATCGTCAATAAGGAAGCGTTGGCTGACATGGTGGTGGAGGTGGTCGCCAACAGAGGGGGAGAAGGACATGACATAGAGAAGGTAAAGGGAGTCAAAACGAGACGAAGTTCTACGCCCAGGAGATAAATTCATGAGTAAAAATTTCCATTTTTGCTTGTTGGAGGTTTGGATTGGTTGATTGTTGCACTTGGGACAAAATTGTTAGGGTTATTAATTTGGGACATTAATTATCGTGGAGGAATTTTAGATGGAAGGTAGAGACCTCTCTAGAATTTTCACCTACGTTGTGGGTTTGCAAAGTACTCCATCCGTTAATTAAAACATGTTGTTTTAGACATTTGCACGATTTTTAATAAAACAAATAAAAGCAAACAAAAATACACTTATACCCCTAATTATTACTTTACTTTTCCACTTTATTGAAAACTACAACTAACAAATCCCGAATCATTACAAAGGTAATTTTGGAAACTGAAAACCAAAATACCTAAAACGATATGTTTTTCTTAACAAAATTTTACTCCTAAAACGACATGTTTTTCTTAACAGAGGGAGTATCAAATATTGGAACCATTCCGGAATGGCTCACCGGAAAGGACTTGTGGGTAGTACCCATAATTTCTCGGTTCGAATCCAGGAATGACCGCTCTTTATTTACCAATTCAAGGAGTATCAAATATTGAGAAGGGAAATAAGATCCTTTTTCTTTGTTATTTGCTTTTGTGTTTTTATTGTTTATTTTGCCCAAAATTTGAGTTTTTTTTAAAACAATGTAAGGATTTGAAAGGTGTTAGGCTCTACTGATCTACCATCCAATGATGTCCCTCTTAATGAGAAAAAAGAGCTATGAGTGCTGCATGATTGCTCTGTGCTCCATCCTATGTCGTAGTCATGCCATCTTGTCCGCTTAGTTGAGTTCTCGGAAGACATGTATGTAGAACGACGACTCAAAATGATGAAGTAGTTGCAAAATGTCTGTGACGGTTACCTCGATCTCCCAAGGGCATCTCCACTTAATGAAGTTGATGACCATCAAGTTGTAAAATGTCTGTGACGCTTAATGAAGTTGATGACCATCAAGTTGTATCTCTCAATCATGACACGTAGAAGACCAAGGTCTGTTGCAACTACGTGCCAGACTAGTTTAGAGAACTAGAGTTTCCACCTGTAGGGTCGGGGGGGAGGGGGGGGGGGGGGGGGAGCAGATCCACTCTGAAGGCTACCCGAAGAGATGACTATACCAAACATATCTCAAATGATGAAGCTAGTCGTGGCAAAGCGTATATGATGTCTTTAACCATCAAAATTGATTTTGAAGAATACCATGTTTGGCTTTCTCCACCTTATGTTTTTTTTCCTAGGATGGAGATGTGGATAAATAGTTTATGTTAGTGTTTTCTCCGAGGGTGATCTTGTAATCACTTAGTTGCTTTAGGAGTTGTCATAGATACATTTCTTATTTCCTTTTATTTGTGAAGTTGTCATCATTGAAAATTATTTTGTTTCTAATAGTCCAAATGCCCTACCACAAAGTCACTACGATCATTTTGTCTGGTTAATTTAATTGGGTGAAAAATGTCATTTGTTATTTGTCTTGTATTGATAGATTAGTTTTGTTAATTGCTTTTCATTTGTTGTTTATTTGGAAGTTCAAGAGAAATAGGAGAGAGTTTGTCTACTTGCACTCCAACTAACAAGAGGAAATAGAGTGCAAGAAAAAGAAATTTGGTTTCATGATCTGTTCTGTACAACGTTTTATAATATAAAGAAAGTTCAAATAACTTCATTTTAATCAATATTTGTTCAAAATCCAGATAAAATAATATTTGGTTGATTGTATATTACTGCCTCTTGGGTTGGATAGTGGGATTGATGGTCATCTTGTTTTCCATCAAGGAGAGGAGCAACACCAAGTTTACTCCAATTAATTCTTCAATTTGCCATAGTTCATATTCTTGAGATCGGTGGTGGAGTTTCCTCTTCCTTGGTCTTGGTTTTTTCTATTCGATTTTTCTTCGAGTTGGATCTATTAGTGTATTGTTATTTACTATGTGTTCAACCAAAATTCGAGTTATCAAGTGTAGTAAACTTTAGAGCTGGTAAAATATGACCCGACCCGAAAACCTGACTTGATCCACCGAATCCATACCCAATCGAAATTCAAAAATCTAGTGTCATGCATAACCCGAACCTGGACCCGACCCATTTTGACCCAATACCTGAATGGACATGAACATAGACAAACCCGACCTAACCCATACTTGACCCCGTTCTTGACCCGACCCGAACAAGACCCGACTCTTCCTTATAATCACTGTTCTAAAAATCCCGCCTAGGCGTTAGGCGATCACCTTCCGCCTAGAGCTAGGTGGGCGCCTAGGCACGTCTAGGCGCTCGCCTAGACACCGCCTAAGTGCCGCCTAGGCGCTAGGTGGCCCCTCACCATCTAGGATCCGCCTAGCACTTTTTAGTACACTGTTTATAATTACTTTAATTTTCTTATTTTTAAATACTCAAATTAATAAAGTGAATTACATATAATGAGATTGAGACCTAATATACAGAGTACTAAATAAATGAAGTTTAATAGTTAATAATTAAGATAAAAAATAATAATTATTATTATTTTATAATAACACTTAATGTGACTCGACTTTACACAACCTGAATCCGACCCAACCCGAAATTCAATGAAACCGAACTTGCCTAACCCGAAAACTGACTCGACCCGATCCGAATATACAATATTCTCGGCATATGATCCGACCTGATATATAACTGAATACAAATAGGTATATCCGACCCTAACAACATAATAGTCTCCATCAATTTAACAAATCTATATACATATACTAAAACCGATGCATTGTTGTCTGCGTGGAGGCCTGTGAGTGAATCTGCCTACGTGGCGGCACGTGAGTACATCTCGCAAAACTTTCTCCCGTCAAAAAGGAAATCTAATAAAAATAATAAGATAGTTCTAATCTATATAATTAAAAATAATAGTAATAAATTTGGCATATACAGATATACAAATTGCCATATAAGTGTATCTCCATCTGGATCATAAATAATCTATCCAATGAACAATTTATATATAAATTACACCATATGGACGGGACCTAAAAAAAGACATTAGGTTCACCCAATTGCCATATAGACGAATTTTATGGCGGTTCCTTGGGGTCTAGGCGGGTCTTGGTGACTTTGAAGGCCTTGGTGAGGGGGTGAGGTAAGGGGTTTAAGTGGGAATCTAGACGGGCCTTGAAGGGTTTTTTTAGAACAGTGATCATAATTATCAAAAATATTAATAGATACATAGTAGTAAATATTTGATAGGTGTTATCGATTATTTTTGGTGGAAAGAATTATTTATATCAAAATTAATTATTTCATAGTTATTTTATTATATCTATATTATTTTTCAGGAGTATGAGTTATTTAGATCTAGATTAATTTTAATCTTATATTTTCAGTTATTATTTTAATTATCATAATGTAATTCATATTTATTTATTTTTTTTCATATTTAAAATAGTATTTTTTTTATAGATAATAAATATAATTTTATAATATTGTGTTAACATATTCCCGTGCAGGGGTGGGGCATACACTAGTACTCGTATAATTTGACTGCATCCGTTTAAAAAACGTAGATTTGTATTTTTGAATGGAGGTAATAGGTGGGAAATTTTGAATGGAAATTTAAAGTGGGCTTATGAATAAGCCCAAAATCAAAAAACCCAAATCGAATAATTTGGATCGGGTCGAGCAGATAAACCTACTTCTTCCTCCACACTCGTATATAAATGAATTTGCAGGAGGTGAGGGAAGGGGCTAGGGTTTCATTTCGTTTCTTGATTGAGGAAGGAGGCGTCGTAGAGAGGAAGGGGAGGAGAAGCGAAAATGCCGGCGGGACACGGACTTCGATCGAGAACCAGAGATTCGTTCTCAAGGGCCTTCAGGAAGAAGGGATACATCCCCCTAACCACCTACCTCCGCACTTTCCACATCGGCGACTATGTCGACGTCAAGGTTAACGGTGCCATCCACAAGGGTATGCCCCATAAGTTCTACCATGGCCGCACCGGCATCGTCTGGAACGTCACCAAGCGCGCCGTCGGTGTCGAGATCAACAAACAGGTCTGCTTCCTCCCCCACCCCCTGAATTCAATTACTGCTCTGCATTTCGATTCTCGGTTCAATTTCTATGGTTTAATTTTGGATGAGCTTGAAATGATTGAATCTGAGATTGATGTTCAATTTCTGAGTTGAAATTCTCCGATTTTGGAGACTGGATTTGCAATCATGCGTTAGTTCGGTAGGGATTGATTGGTCTATTGGCTATTCCACATTTCCACCAGGGACAGTTCAATATTAGGAGTTTCTTTCAAGTCAAAAACTTTTTTTTTTTAATTTGGTCGGCACTCTCACTTAAACATGGTTGGAGATTTGCAGTTGTGATACTCTGAAGTTCAGATGTGAATTGCTTACATTTGGATTTTTTTTAAAAAAGGAGTTCCATTTTAGCTGAAGTTTTTTGCACCAAACTTAGGATGAACTTGATGCCATTTTACCCAATCATGTTTTGAAGAACTAACTAATCTCCTGTAAATACCCCAATGGATTACTGAATTGGTTAATTGCTGGTTGGTTACAAGGTTGAATTTGTAATTCCTAATGATAGAATGGGTTTCATTATTTCAGGTAGGACCAAGGATCATCAAGAAGAGGATCCATGTCCGTGTTGAGCATGTTCTGCCTTCTCGATGCACTGAAGATTTCAAGTTGAGGGTTAAGAAGAACGACCAGCTAAAGGCTGAGGCCAAGGCACGCGGTGAAGTCATTAGCACCAAGAGGAAGCCAGAGGGTCCCAAGCCTGGGTTTTTGGTCGATGGTGCAACCATTGAAACCGTCACTCCTATCCCCTATGATGTGGTTAATGACCTCAAGGGTGGTTACTAGTCTCAGAATTTTCATTCCTGTTTTCAGTTTGCAATTCCATAGTTACAAAACATATGCAACTATGCATTATCATTCTCAGCTTTTTGATTTTGAACTTATTGGTTTCTTTAGATTTTTTCATGCTGTGAAATGTGTGCTTGAGATTTATATGATTTCGGGAAATGCCTTTACACAACAACTATGAATGAATGAATGAATTTCATATAATGCAGCACTCAAAACCCTCCCATTAGTGAATATTCAGATGCTATTTATACACCAATATGATACTTGTACACCAAGAGGATCAAAACTCAAAAGTCAATTTGTATTGTATCAGCCTAATTACAGAAAGTTTCGTATTGTGTTAAGTTATGCGTCACCCACGCACTTTGAGCTTTTTTTTTTTTCGACAAACTTTCACCATCTTGAAACCATCTTCAGGATTCTTAAAAGCACTTGGTCATCTGGTTCATTGACCCTTGAGGCAATGAAGATTTCCTATGTCACTATATACTCCACTCCCTACATCACAAAAACCCTATATCACAAAAATATTTTTAGATTTATTTAATCTTAAAAAAATTTAAAAATTTATGTTTATATTACTAACATCTATTTTTATATATTCATAAAATTTTATTTTGAAAAATCATGTTTTGAAATAAAGATGAAGCAAATAGTGGCTACAAATTGTTTTGTTGGTAGATTAGTGTAGACCAAACTGTGAATCTCCAACTATCTGCCTAAAATCTTCGAAATCATCGGTAAGCCGGGAGATGGATGACACATCTGGATTGCATACATGAAACTTTGTAGTTGAAACTGAAACACATTGTTATTTGTCAACTATTACCACTTACCAGCATTGAACTCACATAAACAAGCAACTGTTGTCACAGAACTCAGGGAAAATCCATGACACATGACAAGCTTCTAAAGGCGGTAAAACGAAAAACATTACAAACTAGTCGTCTCCTTGTAGATCGAACTGAGGTTGGATCCCAAGTCTGGAACCTGGTGATCCCAGTTCAGTCATCTGTGAATGTCTTGTTCATTGTGTTCACAGCTGAATCCATTACCTGCACCAAGCTCAAAGTTAGTATCAATAAAAGCATACGAATCTGTGGTATGACGAGGAAACTTCTGAAAATGGTTGTGCTAAAATAACGGGCAATGCTAAATACATCCCACTAAAATCTTCAAGTGCACTCTAGAATACACATGCATACTTGCACACTCTTTCCTCAGCAAGTTTTTGTTATGCTATCCAATTTTTTTATTTTTTATTTTTTGGCCTTTGACAAAGTGATGGCAATCAATCAGAAGGGAATATCTTTCTTGTAAGTCTGGTGTTGGGTCCCAAAAAGACATTTTGCCGAATTGGCAGACTAATGTGCTCGATAATTAGCATCTATCTGAAGTTCCTAAAACTTAGGCCTGTGGAGACTATAGAGCAAAGAACACAGCTGTTTTTTTTTTAACATTAAATCAAACATACAAGAAATACCAGAACAATCAACAGAGACCGACAAGGTCACAAAAAAGTTAATGATGGACAATGCATTCAAGGAGATGACAGAAGCCTTACCCTTCCAACCATCTTAAGTTCACGCCCAACTCTACCCAGAAGCTTGAATTCAACATCAATAGGCCATACCTGCATGAATACTTGTTAAAAGATCCAGGTTGGGAAAAGATATACCATGAAGAATTAACAAGCTGAAGAGTAAGGATAATAAATTTATCAGGTTCAATATATGCACTATGCATTAAACTGCAAGAACTTGGAAGGCATATCAAACTTTCAAAAGTATAAGAACTGTGTCTGCGCTTATATATATGCCAAGGTAGCAAGACTACCAGATTACAGAGACTCGCAAATATAGAAATTTAAGTTACTCGCCAAAAAATACAACCAGAGACAGAATTCTTTGCAGAACTCAACTAACTAGATACCAAATGATTTCTATAGGCACCAGCCATAAGGTAAATTTGGTTGATCATTCATTCATATTTCATACACTTTATCTAGTAGCAAAATTCTCAGTAGTAATCCACTGCCCACAGCAAGCTGAGGTTTCTTTAGAAAATGGAAGCATATAGTTCCTTTTCCTCGCGTTCACTATCAAGATACGTTCGTCCAACCACAAAGAACCAATATCCTTTGTACAAAATTGTATTCAAAAGGTAAAACTGACTCATAAAACTAAGAATGGAATCTTCATGTTAACAGCATGCCATATTGCTTGCAAAGAAGCCGTCTTCCCATCTCCCATTGATCATTCTACGAAAATGAAAATAAAGCTCCGCATTTACCAATCAAGATGGATAGGTGTTTATCACTTAATTCAGAAAATAATGATTATGAGCTTCCAAGCGCTAAGATCACCAGAAGGCCAGACGAAGCATCATTCGGCAAAACAATGATACGAATAACTAAGTACAAAATTACCCATGATAAACATTATAGAGATAACAGAAATAAATCTGAATGGTACCTTGAGACCAAGTAATTTAATTGGAGTAGCTTGCCCAGGAACAATGCAATCAGGACCTGCCGATTCCAAGACAGCATCAACACCTAGCCCATTTCCCACTGGGTTTGGATTCTGTATAACCATATTGCAATTAAACACAAATTTAACAACTATAAATCCCACAAAATTTCCATTAACTCAGATAAATTCCAGCACAGAAAAATCACCTAAATTACATAAAAATAACAATAATTAACAAGCATAGATAGTAGAAGTACCTTCATAACATAGAGGGCATAATCTGAATCAGGGGATTGGGGTATTCTGAGAAGAGGCGAATGGTGGATTTTGGGGATAGGTTTTGCAGTAGGGGAGGCCGCCCTCCATGGGGCGTCCTTGTGAAGGGCAGCTGCTGCTTTCTTGGACATAAATCCGACTAACCGAGATCAAATTAAGGGTGTAAACAAGATACCCAGATGATGGATTGAGGGACAACGATTACAGATAAGAGGATTAGGGGAGGGGTGGATAAGTTTGGAGAGTGGAGCGAGTGGATATCATATGTGCGAGGAAGCGGGCAGAAACTGAATGGCTTAGCGGCTGATAAGATGGATAGATAGACTTTGATTTTGCTAATTTTGGTTCAATCAAAGGGCTCTTCGTTAGATGAAATAGTAATTGATAGAGATGTGCGAACTCCAAAATAGAAAGATTTTCCTTCAATACTCAGTATGTATTTTGCCAGATTTATGACATTAGCCTCTAAAAATTAATGAATTAAAATTAGGATATTTTCTCCTCTAAAAAATGTATTTTGTCAGTTTTAATACATTAGCCTCTAAAAATGTATGTTGTCAGTTTCAATCTCACATTTAAAAGTTGATTACACAAATATCGTTACTTCCAATCTCACATTAGTGTGTACGTGTTAGGAGACAAGAATGGATTAGCTTTGAGCCCTAGAAAAAGCTCCTACACTTAGAAATTCAATTTACATGCAATTGCTGCACTCTTTCACATCTAATTGCCTCAGCTAGTTCCTTCCACGCTATCGCTCTATGTTCTTCCCATTCTTTTGATCTTATTCCATTCTCCTTCGAATTGCCTTTGGCACTCCTCGAATACCTCCATCTGCATCTCCTGGGTGTAGACAGTAAGCCCGTGAGTAGAGCTGGCAAAACCCGACCCGGTCGAATCGAAATCGATTATTCTGAACACCGACACAACCCGTCCATTTTTGACCCGAAATCCGAATGAACCGAACCCGATTAACCCGAAACCCATTAAGACCCGAACCCGTTATAACCGAAATCCGAAATCACTCGAACTTTAAGCTACAATCTAGTAAATTTTTTTAAAATGAATATTAAAATAATGAAAACCCGACACAACCGAAACCTGAATAACCGAAACCCGAACCCGACCCAACCGATTGACCAAATTATTAGACATTACCCGAAACCCGACTAACCGACCCGCCCGATTGCCACCTCTACCCGTGAGTAGCTTGACCCAGTCGCCGTCAGCGTTCTTCTCCAACGCCTCAAAAATGATGGGGGAAATCATAATCCTGATCTACGCTATCAAACTCGCAATATGAACATTGAAAGATGTTTCAAGTGATCCTTACAGACAAACTTAATAAGAAGGTCTTTGTTTGTATAAACACTAAAATTGCTTTCCATTTTAAAATTTAGGAAATGCTTGATGTGTCAAGTGGTAGAGCTAGTGTTGTCGACAACTTCCTTAGATAGCAGTGGCCAAACACCACTTTACAAACAAAAACACTAAAACGTGACTTCAGACACATGCCAAACATTTTCTCTTATACAGCAAGTACTATCATCCATTCCATCATAACTAGAATTGCATGATCAATCACACTCAGAAACAATTCTTCAATAACATACTTAAAAACACAAACATAGACAAAGAAAGATCTATTAATAGCAGATGTGATATAAGGTTGCGACATCTGACAAAGATTAAAAATACTCTCCTTACCATAAAATGAGGGGCTGCGAAAGCAGCGGGCTAATTTGACTGAAAACAGGAGTTGTGCAGCACTGAAATTCTGCAGCCTGCATTAACCAATTAAGACAATCTCTTCCAAGTTAGAATCTTTTGCAACAAACTGAATAATACAACAAGACAGTGGCTGGTAGCACATCAAGGCTTGTGAAGCCGAATCAGAGCTCCAATCAGTAACAGATGCTCTTCTTTCGTCGGCAGAACATAACCATCAATTATACGTCCCAGAATCTCCAATAGTATATCAATCCCAGTATGCTTCTCTTGTTGAAGATATTATTTGTTGTCTGCTGAATAAACCGTGAAGGATAGTCTTCAAATACTCCCACTCGCATACATCCGCTGACTTGAGGCAAACAAAACCAGCAGCTTTGAAATGAATGAGTGATCAATGTAGCGCTTGGAGAATTATCTGTATCAGCGACAATATGTACCCATTCAAGAAGGCTCAACACATGGCTCCTCATCATCAGGATTAGTGGGCTAAAAGCCTAAAAGTATCCAGATATTCATGAGCAGCAGGGGGAGGCAGCCAAATATATATACAGACACCATCTTAATTGTCTCCTCTTGTAAATCTTCAGGGATCTTCCCCGGCTTCAATGGAATGAATTCCATCATTTCCGAAAGAGTTTGCCTCTTAATTTCCTTCTCATGGACAAATATCAACTGGTTGATAAACGGAAACACATAATAACAGATCTGCAACCTCTTGATTTCCTTTGCCTGAAACATCTGACAGGGCTTCAGTACAACATTTTTTGTTGGTAAGATAAGGAAACGATGAGATACTCCCCCTCTTTGTCAAACCTGCTCAGTAGCACCAAGACAAAAAAAAATATGGAAAAAAAAAGAGAGAAAAAAGCAGGATGGAACGAAGTAGAAGGATGTAACCAATGGTGGCACTGAGGGAAGTCCTGGCATGGCACAAATATTTCATCATATTCCCAATCTTACAAACAAAAGAAGCATTTTCTCAATCTGTAACCATATGCTTTTCTGCAGCCTCAGTTAGTTTCTTCCACTCCAACGCTCTCCATTCTTCCAGCTCCTTAGATCTTGCTATGATCTCCTCGCACTGCCTTTGGCACTTCTCAAATAGCTCCATATCCATCTCCTGGAACATCCTGCAGAGTTTGACAGTAAGCACACGGATAACTTGATTCCAGTGGCTTCGAACATTCTTCTCCAATGCCCCAAAGATTATGGGGAGAATCATATCCCTGTTCTCAGCCACCAAACTCGCAATATGTACATTATTCCACAAATATAAAGCTCTCTCTGCAACCTGCACATATCATTAGTTTTAAGTGGCTGAAGGTTGAAAAGGACGCCATAGTGTTATCGACTTATCAGTTATCACTGAGAAAATTAAAGGTGCAATGGGATTGTAGAGCATCATCTGAAGAAGAGAGTGGAAAATTGGGGATGTCAAAAGGAATGAAATGAATCTAGTCAACTTTCATATCAGTATTCATTAGTCACCATAAGCAAGTGCAAAAATAAATAAATAAATAAATAAATAGGGCATGTTTGTTTGTAGAGTAGGAAATGTATATGAATCAATATGATCATCTCTTTTTTGTGAAGAGGGGTTTTGATCTGAAGAGGCATCTCTTTTTTGTGAGCTTGCTTCCCCTTGATTCTGGATACAAGACGTGAGTTTCAAAATGAGGCGACCATTCCATTAGCCCTCTTCATGAAATGCTAAAAAATTCCGCACTTAAAAAAGATGACTAATGAATAATGATATCAAAGTAGACTAGATTCATTTCATTTTCCTTTACATTTCCATGATTTTTGGAACCGAGCAGGCAGCAGGTTCTAAACTAGTTAGAAATGATAAAACACCAGAAAATTCTAAGTATATAAGAGGTACAAATTAACCAACCAAAATGTATTGACCCGAATTGTAATGTTATCCTCAAAACAGTGCAGATTTATATAGCAGATGCACTAATTCAGCACATGAAAATAAGCATTCACAGTTTTGTCACAAAGAGGGCTAACCTCACTTGAATAGATTATAAACTTGTTTTCCATTTAACAACTTGCTTCACACTAGGAAGAAACAATTTGAGGACATGTGGTGATTAATGCAACATTCCCATATGCAGCAAGCATACTATGATATGTGGGCTGCAAAGGCAGCAAGCTATCTGCCCATACCATGATATGTGGGCTGCAAAGGCAGCAAGCTATCTGCCTGAAAAGAGGATTTATGCAGCATTGAAATTCTGCAGCGTGCGGTACCTTTAGCACTTCAGCCAACTCATCTAGGAAAAGAACTTCCTTTACGGTGTCTGTGAGAGGCCAATATTTCAACAAACCCCTAATCACAATCTCTGCCAACTCGTAATCTTTTTCAACAAACAGAGTAATACAATGAGAAAGGATCTCGTGGTACAGTGCTATTTGCTTCGGCTTGTGAAGTGGAATCAGAACCCGCATCAGAAAAATTTTATGCTCTTCTTTCAACGGAAATCGAAAACCAGAGATTATAGTTGCTACAATCTCCAAAAGTTCCTTAATTCCATTATGCTTCTCCTTCTCATAAAGATATCCGTAAAAGAAATTACTCATTTCCTTCCTAATTAACATGCGGCGCACGTTGAACTTCCCATAAATTTTGCGAAGGATTACTTTCAACCACTCCCTTTCCCGTCTATCCTCCGAGTCAAACAAATTAAGAAGATTTAAGATAAATGAGCGATCAATGTAAAGCTTGGCGACCTTAGCAACTGTATGCGGTGACTTTATATACCCTTCAAGCAGCTCATAAACAATCGCCAAATGGATCCAAGATGGCTCCAGATATGGTTGCCTCTCGGGATCAAAGTTAACGGCCTCAATATTTTGATGGTCAGGAGAAAGGGGCAGGGAACGAAATATATTCAGAGACACCATCTTTATCATCTCCTTCTGTAAAATGTCAGGGATGTTTCCTGCCCCTGAGATGATATATTCATTGATGTCCAAAAGAGCTTGCCTCTTGATTTCCTTGGTACAGGCAGATTTCAGTGCATCGGAGAAATCAAACACCGAACGACAGATACGTAGCTTCCAGTGGAAGAGAAACTGGAAGTCTTCGTCTAAAGCATCGTTCAACAATGGCAGTGAATGTGATTCAATAGCACTTTGCTGGGGCAAATAATATGGAGCACCCAGTAAGTCTCCGTTGGCATGACCCAGTAAGCGTGGTTAACCACGAAATTAGGCATTGGAACAACCCCGGGACCGCCATTACTCAGTAGTTGAAACCTAAAACCAGATTCATTCATCATCGTTCATCCACACTCTTCTCCCTTTTACAAAACCCTAACCCTAGGTAGTTAAATCAAGCAACATCATAAGAGTGGAACATGAAGTACCAGGTCATGACACATTGGACACATCATTCCAAAAAACACGAATTTAAGAAACGTAAGATTGATCGGATAAGTGTTACCGTTGCTTGAGGATAGTGCAGTCGTAAAACTAGACCTCAGAGGGATCCAATTCGATAGGAAACAGTGAGCAAATAGGCGAGCGCCGCGAGCAGATGGAACTTGAATGAGTTCTCGAAAGAGTGAATATTGATATCACGTGCCTACCACGTGACTCCTTTATATATACAGTAATATACTTGAACTCAGCTCTCCATTGTACTATTCATTGATTTTCACCACCGATCAGGAGCTCTCGATTCTTCTTTCATGGATGTCCTTCTTTCTCTTCCGCTTTGAATTCTAAACCTAAACCTTAATTCACAAAATCTGAAATTTGCATAATGTTCTTCATGTGCCTGATTTTGCTTACAACCTTTTGTCCGTCAGAACTCAGAAGGTTTATAACTAATCTCAACTTATACATATTTTTTACTCCATTTCAATGTCTCATACAAGGCCTTTAATGAGCAAGCCTCAGGTGCTCGGTAGCATGACTATGGGGCTCTATTACACCTCCGATACTGTTGATAAAGTGAATGATAAAGTTGCTGCTCAAATTCTCTCCAATGCAATCAATTGTGATTTTTCTAAGTTTGTTACTGGTGTTGCTGTTGATTCTAAGTATGCTTCTCAAAGTATGCTTCTCATGTTTATGATATTACTGATTTTACTGGTGTAAATGCTTTCAATGCTTCTTTAGAATTGTGGCATTGCAGGTTAGGTCATGTTCCCTTGGACCAACTGCAACATTTTCATTTTCTAAAGGATGTTATGAGGAAGGCCAAGCCTCATTTGTATACTGTGTGTCCTAAAGCAAGGCAACACAAGAACTCGTTTCCTGAAAGTGTAATAAAATCCTCTTCTTGTTTTCAACTAATCCATGTAGATATTTGGGGTCCCTACAAGATTCCTACTCACAATGGTTATAAATATTTCCTAACCATTGTTGATGATTTTTCTAGAGCTACTTGGACTCACCTCATAGCTGATAAATGCAATGCTTTCTCTATTTTGAGCTCTTTTATTAAATTTGTCAAAGTTCAGTTCAATGCAACAGTTATGACTGTAAGAACTGACAATGGATATGAGTTTTGTAGCAAGGAAGCTCAACTATTTTATGAAGATAAAGGTATAGTTCATCAGACAACTTGTGTTTACACTCCGCAACAAAATGGAGTTGTAGAGAGAAAACACAAGCATCTGTTGGAAACTGCTCGTGCACTTTTATTTCAGTCTAAATTACCTGATAGGTATTGGGGAGAATGTTTGCTTACTGCTACGTTTCTTATCAATAGATTTCCTCTTTCATCTGTTGGTTTCAAAATCCCTTATGAAATTTTATTTCATCACTTACCTGATTACAATGCTCTTAGACCTTTTGGATGTTTGTGTTTTGTAAGCACAATTAAGCAACACAGGTCAAAACTTGAGCCAAGAAGTACACCATGTATTTTTGTGGGCTACCCACATGGCAAAAAAGGTTACAAGGTAATGGATTTAATTTGTTGTTGCAGGAGGATGATCAAGTATGAAATAAATATAAATATAAAATCAAACTGACTCCCTGTTTCAGCAAATAAATACAAGACTTCCTCCCGTTGTAGTAGAAGACAGTTAGGATCGATCCACGAGGATGCGTGTCAGCGCCCGCCTTTTCAGTTCCAAATCTTAGCACGATTTCGACCAAAAGAGCACTCGATATCGACCTATCTAGTCGATATCGACCACACTGTCGACAGAAACTGTAAAACAGAAACAATAGAAGCAGAAACGAACAGAAACAAAACCGGTCGATATCGACCTACTTACTCGACATCGACTTAACTCCTCGACGTCGACCAACAGTGCTCGAAATCGACTAATCACATAACCAAAGATCGAAACTTTTCACAAGACAGAACATGAAACTGATGAAATAAATCAAATAAACTAAAGACTTCCAAGATCAGGGTATCAACACCACAACGATAACCATGTAAATAACACATAAAGGCATAAAAGATCATGCTTTTCATCAAATAACTTTCGTTATTAACAAGTAGGAAAATAGAGGCTTTCGCATAAACCCTAATTGTTACTAACCCTTTTTCACATTATTAATCCAAGTTGCATTAAGATCACTTTCGCTTCAATAACACAAACAAGGACCACATTCAACTTTCGCAAAAGAATCATGCTCGTAGGGATAGAAGACGAATTGCATCCAAAGATTGTACCTTTACCGCATTACCTTACATGGCTACCATCGGGCTCACCCCGACCCTATAAGTTGGGTGACTACTCGCTCTTCATCATGAATAAACACATTAATAATAAAAAGGAACTAAATTGCATTAAATAAACTAAAAGAAAGCTTACAACCAATCGAAGCCAAATCCGCTCTCAACTTCTCCAACTCTCTCGGCCACAATGCTATCTCTCTCTCTCTCTCTCTCTCTCTCTCTCTATGTGACTAATTGTAACTGGAATTGAATTATTGAATGGATAAAACTCAGCCCCTAAAGCTTTATTTATAGTGTTCATTCCCCGCTAATCTAGCAAAGAACAACTATATCTGTATCTAAACTTTCTATCTAAAACATTAAGATAAAATTTGGGAAATAAAACAATTAAATCTAAAAGGAAACTATATCTAAAGTGGATAGATCTCTCTTGGACTTGATAAATCTTCTCTTGAGTTGATGAAATATCTCTTGCTTCATGTGGAAGAAAGTCAGCTCAGCACTCGGGCAGCGGAATCGACTCGAAATCGTTAATGGGGATTGGTCGATATCGACCTATTTTTGTCTCTTCACTCGATCTCGGCCTTCTGGGTGGAAAATCGACCTGATTGACTCGATATCGACCAACATAGGTCGATATCGACCTCTTCTGTTCCGCTCCCATTCTCTGGTTGATTTCTGACTTTTCTGTTCGGTTTGATCCACTCGATATCGACCTAGTCTAGTCGATATCGGACTCTTCGTGATTTTCCTTCCTTTCTTCGCATTGCTGTAAAACACATCGATTTCTGCGAAATTAAACAGAAACTAGTGTAGATTCCATAATTTGGCAATTAAGCATAAACTACATAGAATCTGTACTATTCTAGCCCAAATGTATGAAATGCATGCGGAAATCGATATAAAAGTAAGTATAAAACATGGCAAATTAGGCTCACAACAAAAATCCCATAGTATTTTTGTCTCAAGGGATGTGCAATTTCATGAGATGCAATTTCCTTTACACAAACTCTCATTTGATTCTGGTGTACCACTTCTTAATGCTATGGATACTGAACTATCTGATTTTATTTTCTTACCACAAAGTGAGATTATGTTTACTAATGAACATTCATGATCTCATGGAGATTATATCAATGATGTTCAGGTTGACACCGGCAATGAGATTGGTACATCAAATGATAGCAACACTAGTAGTTCAAGCCATAACAGTAATCAAACTCATGACAGCAACCATGACATCAATAATTCATTGGCTATACCTATGCCACATATTCAACCTCCCACCAGAAGGTCAACAAGGACAATCAACAAGCCTCACCATCTCAAGGGTTTTGTAAGTAATTTTGGAGCAAACACTGAGCAATTCCCTCTAATTGATGGTTTATCAGATTCTTTCTATCCTATTTTTTTTATGTAATTCAACTTCTGTCTCACATTCAGAGTGTTTCTCTGAACCAAAATCTTATTCTAAAGCTTCCAAAGATCCAAGATGGATTGAAGCAATGAATAAGGAGATAGATGCATTACAATCTAACAAGACTTGGGTTTTAGTTGAATTGCCACCCGAAAAAACTCCAATTGGTTGCAAGTGGGTATACAAGGTCAAGTTAAAGGCTGATGGATCATTAGAAAGATTTAAAGCAAGGCTTGTGGCTAAGGGATACAATCAACAACAAGGGGTAGATTATGATGAAACATTTTCACCTGTGGTGAAAATATCGACAGTAAGAGCCATTATTTCCGTAGCTTTGAATAAAGGTTGGAAATTATTTCAATTAGATGTAAATAACGCATTTTTACATGGTGATTTACATGAAGAAGTGTACATGACAGTACCTCCTGGGGTTCCTAATGAATCTAACAAAGTCTGTCTACTTACAAAATCATTGTATGGCCTTAAACAGGCTTCCAGACAATGGTTTAGTAAGTTACACTCAACTCTAATTGAACATAATTTTCTGCAATCTAAATATGATCCTTCATTATTTTTATGCAAACAAAATGGTCATCTAACCATAGTAGCTATCTATGTAGATGACATCATTATTACAGGTTTAGATATTGCACAGGTCAACAATCTGAAGAAACACTTACATGAGTTGTTCACTATAAAGGATCTTGGACAACTAAACTACATTCTAGGTATACAGGGGATCCCTGGCAAGAATTCCATTATTCTTAGCCAGAAGAAATTGTGCCAGGAGATAATCAAAGAGGCTGGAATTGATGATCAAAAGCCAGTGGTTACTCCTTTACCACTGAACTTCAAATTATTGTCTTCTGATTTAAATAATTTAGTTCCTGATCCTACCTTATATCAAAGCTTAGTTGGAAAAATGTCTTACTTAACAAATACCCGTCCAGATATTTCATTCTATGTGCAGGTACTTAGCGAATTCTTACAAAATCATGACAAGACACACCAAGAAGCTCTAACTCATCTCCTCAGATACGTCAAGGGGACTTCACATTATGGCGTCAAACTTCAACAAGGATCTCAAATCAAGTTGCAGGCTTTCATTGACTCATATTGGGCTTCTTGTCCAATTTCTAGGAGAAGTGTTACCGGATATGTCGTCTTACATGGCACAAATCCTATTAGCTGGAAAAGCAAGAAGCAAGCAACTATTTCACGTAGCTCTTCAGAATACCGTGCAATGAGCCAAGCTGCATCCGAGGTGACCTGGCTGGTGAATCTACTTCTGGAACTAGGTGAAAAAGAGATGAAGCCTGTCACACTCCATTGTGACAACAGATCAATATTATAGATAGCAAAAAAACCTGTTGATCAGGAGAGAACTAAACACATTGAGATCGATTGTCACTTCACAAGGGAAAATGTCATGGAAGGACTACTGCAACTCACCTACCTGCCCACACAAAATCAGTTGGCAGACGTTCTCACTAAGATCTTGCCAGCTTCTCACCATCGTGATCTGATCTCCAAACTTGGTATGCATCTGGATCCCCATACTCCAGTTTGAGGGGGCCTATTACAGTACTATGAGTGTTTTGGATGTAAGGGTGAGCCGTGAACCGGGTTCAATAGTTAGAATAAGAGGTTAATGATATCACATGCCTACCACGTGACTCCTTTATATATACTTGAACTCAACTCTCCATTGTACTATTAATTGATTTTCACCACCGGTCATAAGCTCTCGATTCTTCTTTCATGGACGTCCTTCTTTCTCTTCCGCTTTGAATTCTAAACCTAAACCCTAATTCACAAAATCTGAAAAATATGGAGACGGGAAAAGTGACAGTATGAGACAAATGAGAAGTCTAGAATCTCTGCAGGTGATGCAGGGGAGATGGATACTTTTTTTTTAAAAAAAAAAACTCCAAATTGGTTGATATATTCAAATCATTTACGTAGTATATTTTATTTAATTGTTTATAATATATTTAATTTAGGTTAAATTTGGTGAATATCCATTTTAGATGTGAAAATTAATTAAATATCAATTTTTTTACATAATTAAGTAAATGTCCATTTTTTCCAAAAATACCCTCATTCCCCATCCCTAACCTAGGGGTGATATTCGAGCCGAACGAGCCGAGCTTGACATGTTCAAGCTTGGCTCGAACAGTAAACGAGCCGAGCCGAGCTCGAGCCCAAAATTTATTCGAGCTTTTTTTGGCGCTCAAGCTCAGCTCGGGAGCCTAGCCTCAAACTCGAGCTCGGCTTGTTAGGTTCGAACAAGCTGAACGAACGAGCCCAAGCTCGTCAAATGGGCTCGTTTAGGCTCGTTCGAGCTCGGTATATCGTTCAAAGCCTAAATGTAAATATTACAATAGTGGCTGTGTGTCTTAATAAGATCCAACAATATAGATAGAAACAAGATCCAACAATACAAAATTCTCAAATACTACAATCCAGAAACAAGATAAGTAATCCCAACTCTTAATTTTAGATCTTTGACACGAAATTCTCACCTCTTAAAACACCAAATCGAAGGAGAAAAACCTAATTTCATACAAATCTGCCATTGAACCATGAACGGGAAGGATAGATCTGAGGGATTACTAAATCATCCAACACCTGAGCAA
Organism: Persicaria tinctoria; assembly: GCA_037127255.1. Classification (NCBI taxonomy): domain Eukaryota; kingdom Viridiplantae; phylum Streptophyta; class Magnoliopsida; order Caryophyllales; family Polygonaceae; genus Persicaria; species Persicaria tinctoria. Next base: position 46,763,120 of record JBANSL010000006.1, on the reverse strand, counting down.
CATTAAGGGGAAAAAGAACCGAACAAATCAATTCCTTATTCAAAATTACATACAGAATTACAAATTCACTAAATAATCAATTGAAATAATCTATTTCAATTGATGTAGTTGTAACAAGAAGATTAACAAGGAAGACAACCGAACGAATGAACGAGGGATGCTTACTTGTGTTGCTGCTGGAAGACAACCGAACGAACAACGACGAGTCCGATTTGATTCGAGGAACGACTGAGGGAAGGAAGATCTCCTGCGCCGCCTGAGTCTCGTGGTGCTGATGATGTTCACCGACGCCGCTTGAGGAGGACGGAGTGAACAAGAAAGATGTGTGAGATTTTAGATTCACCTAAGGGATGACACTGAACAGAACAGGAGGACAGAGGAGGGCCGACTTCTACTGTTGTTGTTCCCAGCGCGGCGCTGCTACTGCTGCTGTTCACCGGTGGCGCCTAGGCCGAGCTCGGAAGGAGGGTCGAACTGGACAGGGAAGAGGAAGATTGAAGACGCCAAGTCGCCAAGAGCCAAGACGGACATGGAAGAGAAGAGAAAGACTGAAGACGAGCGACCGACCTGAAAACCCTAACTCCTACTATCTAATAACACTATGAGGGTATTTTTGTAATTTCCAGTATCAAGCTTACGAGCTCGGCCCGGGCTCGGTTCGAGCCTAAAATTGTGTTCAAGCTCGACTCGTTTTTTCACTATGAACGAGCTCGAGCCGAGCCCGAGCTGTTCGGCTCAGATAACAGCCCTACCCTAACCCTTCATCCTTTCCCTTTGACCATTTTTAATTTTAACATTGACTAGTCAACATTGACCATTCCGGTCAACGCCTGCATTTCGTGACAATTTTTTGGTGACAGTTGAGTATATTTTTCTAGTGACAATTAATTGTGACAATTGATTTTTTGTGACATTTTATTTTTTCCGGTGGAAGTTAAGGGAAAATCTTTTCTAGTGACAATTGATTTTATTTTTTTCTTGTGATAATTGTTGGTGACAAAAAAATTTGGGTGACAGTTGATTTTCTTCCGATGACAGTTGCCGGTAACACTTTTCCTCGGTGACAAATGGGGTTTTTTCTGCTAATAGATGATTTTCCTGATGACAATTGTTGGTGACAACTATTAGTGACGAGGTTGATGACAATATATTGTCACCATGATTTTGTAACCTTAAAAAAATTGTCACCATAACATTATACATCACCAAGACATTGTCGCCAACTACAGAACACTGTTTTCATATTGCTTAATCAACCGTATTGTCACCAACTTATAAAAAACATTGTCACCAACCTCTTTTCCGTAATCTATTGTCACCAACAATAAAACAGTGTAACCAACCTATTTTCATCAAGCTTTGGTCAATAATCTACTGTCACCAATTACAACCCTTTGTCAACAATCTAGTGCCAACCACCTATTTTTAGAAATTAATTGTCACCAACGACAAAACAGTGTCACCAACCAATTGTCACAACTACAAAGCACTTTCATCAAACTAAAATGTTTACAATGCTAATTTTATCACCTTTGTCATCTAATATTAACACATTTTTGTTACAAAACTGAAACATTAGAACTAGGGGAGCATAGAGCCTAGAGGGGCTAAACTTGAGCAAACGAATAATTCGAAGTACAATACTATAATGGCATCACATTTGTCATCTAATATTAACGCATTTTTGTTACAATAATAACCCTAAGTAGATGAAATTTGATGTAAAGTTTAACTTTGTAATACTTAATTGTCAGACTACAAAATATTGTCACCAACCTATTGTCAATGTCTACGAAACACTGTCATCAAATTATTTTCACCAACAAGTGAACACACCGAACATTGTCACAAACCAATTATCATCAACTTAAAAACATTGCCACCAATCTATTATCCCTAAATAGAGAACATTATCACCACCCTCTATTGTCACTAACCTACTTTAGTAATCTGTTGTCACCAACAATAAAATAGTGTCATCAACTATTGTCATCAAAATATCGTTTCACCGTTTCAGAACAAAATATTGTTTCAACAAATATTTGTCACCAAGACCATGTAATAAAAAAAATGTCACCACCATACTAAATATCACAAGTAGTAATCTACTGTTACCAATGACAAAACATTATACCATAGAGTGACTAAAACCAAGAAAAAAGTAATCTATTTTCACCAAATCCACCAATGACAAAATATTGTCACCAAACTGAAACTCCATCCTCAATCATTCAACAAAAACTGATCTAGATTCAAGTTGTCATTGAAGTTTCCGTAGGCTTTAGCTACACAAATTTCTAACTTAAACAAGCAATGATAACCTTTTTTTCCTGTAATTTTTCTAACCACAATGGGCATGCAGTTCAACAAATTGAACAAAACCACAAATTGAACAAAATTAGGCTTCCGCTATTGGCGCTGCTAAGACCAGGCATCACGTGTACCGTCGGAGAAGATCCTTCTCGCCGACGCTGGATTTCGCCAGATCTGTCGCAGTCCCGGTGGCGAGGTACTCCATGTGGTGATTCTTGTACTCATTCCCTTCCCGATCTGGAGGCTGTCCTGATGAATTTGATCGGAGACGGTGCTGAGACCGAAATCGGAGACCTTCAAATCATCGTTCTCATTGAATAGGAGATTCTCTGGCTTCAAAGGATCCGCCCTTGTTCAGATCTGTGGATGCGGCGCCGGACCACACTCAGATCTGCGGAGTGTATAATTGGTGCCTTTCTCTACACTGATGGCAAAAGAGCGGACAATTGCGCGACGATCGCTACGAAAACAACACCGCGATTAGCAATAGGTAGCGACTAACAAGAGAAGGAAGAAGAAGATCGATCATGTCTGATGGGAGGAGGAAGAAGAAGAAGATCATGTCTGATAGGATGAGGAAGAAGGAGATCAATTTGTCTAAGTGAAGGAATGAGGGGTGATGAAATTTTTATAACACGGTTATAGTGGGTATTACATAAAAATTGTGGACACTTACTTAATATCCATTTAAATATGGACATTTACTCAATTAGCTTTTCTAAACGGATATTTGACCAAAATTTTCCTTTAATTTATACTATACTATTGAATGTAAAAGTAATAAATTTTAGGAAAAATTTGCTAGAATATCCATTTAGGATTTGTAATTGAGTAAATGTCCATTTTTATTTGTCAATTGAGTAAATGTCCATAGTTTTATCTTAATACCTAAACTACCCCTTTTTTTTATTCTCCTCCATCCCGATATCTTTCGGAAGAGTTCGTAGTTCTCTTCATTGTCACCAGATCTGCAACCAAGCTTCTTTCTGATCAGATTCCTAGGGTTTTTCCGATTGATTGAGTAGCCATGTCGTTGAGGCCGAACGCACAGACGGAGGTTCACCGCAACCGGTACAAGGTCGTTGGCGATGCCGATGAGGGCCGCCGTCGTATGGAGGAGAACATGGTGGAGATCCGAAAGACCAAGAGGGAGGAGAGCTTGCAGAAGAAGCGTTGTGAAGAGTTTCAAGCTTAACAGGCCACTGCTCCTCTTCAATTCTACCGTCGAGAAGAGGGTAAAGTCTTCGAACTCTTCGCTTTACCTCGTGTTTTTGTTCTGTCGTTGCCTGTTAGTTTGATTTTTATTGTGTTAGGAAGTTAGAAGTTGATTCGTTCATAGTTTATGATTGATTGCTTGCATGACTTTTGTGTTTTGTAATTTGTCCAATTGAAGTGATTTGGGTCTTAATCTAAGTGAAATATCTGCCGAGTTTGACGATGTAGCAGTGATTAGGCTTGATCTGGAATGTTGTGATGTGTTTTCGGGGACTGAATTATGTTAATCGGGGCTTGATTTCAGTTGGAGACTCTTCCTCAATTGATTTATGGAGTTAACTCTTGACAAAGGACAATTGCAACTCGAGGCAACCACGTAGTTTCAAAAACTCCTATCAATTGATATTTAGTATGTACATTATCAGATTAGATTCTTTTCTAAGCATTTATGCCTTTGTTTCTTACATTTCATTTTGGTGTCGACTCGAATAATTGCAAAAAGAAGTCCTCCAATTGAGGAAGTGATCCAATCAGGTGTTGTGCCTCGTTTTGTCAAATTTCTCCAAAGGGAGGACTTTTCGCACCTGCAAGTTTGAACTCTTAGTATGATTCTGGAAATGTTTGTGAAACCTTGTTTTTTGTTGTATTTTAATTTATTAAATGTTATTGAATTTGTCATGTAGTTTGAGGCAGCTTGTGCACTAACTAATATTGCATCTGGGACCTTTGAGAATACTAAGGTGAAAGAGAAACCCTACATGATAGCCTTTGGGTTAGCGGATCTGGCCAACAAGATCGCGCTTTTGAATGTGAGCGTGAAGGCGCCGAATGTTGCGCTTAACAACTGGGTGACGAGCAGCTTGAGCTACGATTAGGTAAAGTCAGCGACGGTGGACGCCTTCTTGTGCTTTCATATTGGGAATATGTTGCTCAATGTTCTTAGCCTGTAAAACCAACAACAAATCTTCCATTTTGCCATTGATCATAGTCCTATCATACCACATTTTGATCCTAAGAATTTGAAATCGATGAGTTCTTGTTCAATTGATTGTTTCTTGAATTGGATTTCGAGTGTGTTGTAGTTGGTGATATCGAGTGTGATGTAGTTGGTGATAATAGGTTGATGACACTATTTTATTGTTGGTGACAACAGATTACTAAAGTAGGTTGGTGACAATAGGAGGTGGTGATAATCTTCTCTGTTTAGGGATAATAGATTGGTGGCAATGTTTTGTAGTTGGTAACAATCGGTTTGTGACAATGTTTGATGACAATGTACACTTGTTGGGGATAATAAGTTGGTGAAAATAATGTGATGACAATGTTTCGTAGTTGTTGACATTAGGTTGGTGACAATATTTTGTAGTTGGTGACAAAAAGTTGGTGACAATATTCCGTAGTTGATGACAATGTTCTGTGATTGATGACAACAGGTCGGTGACAGTGTTCACCAGTACCAGATATTTGTTCAAATAATATTTTGGTGACAATTTCATGTGAGATAAACTAGTCAAACTTTTAAGATTTTATTTGATGATAGAATTCTGTGATATATAATGTGATGGTGACATTTATTGTGGGCATAATATCACGATGATAGTTTTAATGAAAGTGTTATGATGATATATTTTTGTGATCGTTCATGATTCAACATTTTAAAGTATGGATTGATGACAAATTAACAATGCCTTGGTGATGTATAATGTTATTGTGAGAATTTTTTAAGGTTCCAATATCGTGGTGACAATATATTGTCATCAACCTCATCAATAACCGTTGTCACCAAGAAAATCATCTATTATTAGAAAAAAAGCCCATTTGTCATTGGGAAAAAGTGTTACAGGCAACTGTCACCAGAATAAAAGTATTCATCGTCACAAAAATATGTCACCAACAATTGTCACTAGAAAAAAAAAAAGCAATTGTCACCAAAAAAAATTTCTCCAACTATCACCAGAAAAAATAAGATGTCACCAAAAAAATTATCACAAACAACTGTCACCGAAAATAATTGTCGTAAAAAAAATCTCGGTTACTGGAAAAGTCAAATAAAATGTCACCAAAAAAGACAATTGTCACCAAAAAAATTACCACAAACAACTGTCATCGAAAATAATTGTCATCAAATCTAGATATTGAATGAAATGGTTAATATTGACTAGTAAAAGTCAAAATTAAAAAAAGTCAAAGGGGGAAGGAGGAAGGGTAAATGATGGAAAGAAAGGGTAAAAGTGTTAAATATAGACATTTACCTATTTTTTTAAAAAAGTGGATATCTACTTAATTATTTTCATTTTTTTGGACATCCACTAAATTAAACATAAATTTTAGGTATCAAACTTAATTAAATTTCAAATATTTATAAAATGAGTCAATCATTTGAAATTCTCTCAATTGTACACAAACAAAATCGTGTGTGTGAATAGTTATACCATTGAATGTAAAAATTATTAGCTTTGTTTTTTTATTTATAAATTGATAATTTTTATAATTACTTGAAAATTGATTGATTTTGTTATATAATTAAATTACAATTACATTTTCATTCAATAATATTACATTAAAGGGAAAATTTGGTAAATTTCCATTTGATACCCCATTTTTTGCTCCTTATCCATTTTCATGAAGTAATTAGGCGATTGTTCCAAATTGACAATTTTCTCATTTCTTCCCATTTTCCTTCCTTCCCATTTTTTAATTAGACCATTGACCGGTCAAGGGCAATGACTTTTGACGATACATGTGTGGTGACATGAAATTTTTTTGGTGACAACTTCGTTTTTAGAGTTTTTTTTACGGGGTCACTTTCACCACTCTTATAAATGGTGACATATGTGTGGTGACATGAATTTTTTTTTTATGACAGCTTCGTTTCAAGAGTTTTTTTGTTTACGGGATCACTGTCACCACCCTTATCAGTCAGCGGTGACACATGTGTGGTGACTGGTGACATAAATTTTTTTTGATGACAACCTCGTTTCAAGAGTTTTTTTACGGGGTTACTGTAACCACGCTTATCAGTGGTGACATGAAATTTTTTTGGTGACAGCTTCGTTTTTATTTTTTTGGTGACAAGAAATTGAATGTAAACATGAACGAATTGAATCAAATCGAACTTAAAACTTAGGACAACACTTGTCACAGTTGGAGCAGCTAATGAATTTGACATGGCCACTGCCGTGCTTCGACCATAGAGAGGAAGTGGAGAAACAGTTGCAGGATTGGAGAAGAAGATCGCCTTCAAGTTTAAAACTTACTGGATCCAGAGGACTCTTCATCGAAGATGGAGAAAAACGTCGGTGGATCTGAGATTTGGAGAAGATTTGCCAGAAAACCCCACTCGAAGCCGGATTTGGAGAAGACTCGCCAATCTCCGATGTGATTTGAAGGATCAAAAGCCAATCTCTGAATCTTCATATCGCCTCATCTACTAGCAAGTTCTTCAACGCCTCATCTACTTGCCAAATTTATGGGAAACAGGGCCACATTGCTCTCCGATGCTAGAGTCGCTTCGACCAGGCGTTTCAAGCCCATTCCCCCTCTCCCTATCCCGTTCGTTTCAAGCTAATCACGAAGTGATAAACTGGTACTCGGATATTGCTGCCTCTCACCATTACACTCCAAACCTCTCTAATTTGCGCCTCCACAGTCTTTCATACCCTGGCACAGATCAAGTTTCCCTCGACGATGGATCCACTATCCCAATTCGAAATCACGGTTCTTCTTCTCTCCTTGCTTCTAACCAATCTTTCAAATTAAATAATTTACTTCACACTCCAAATCTCACAAAAAAAATCTCATATCAGTTAAGTGTTTTTGTTCTGACAATGGGATATCAGTTGAATTTTTACCTAATCACTTTAGTGTTAAGGATGTGCATAAACAAACAACCCTCCTTACGGGTCCCGTTGAAGAAGGTTTGTATGTCATGCCGGCATCCACCTCTGCCAGTGCTGTTCAATTGTTCACCCTTTTCCCCGAATAATGTGTGTTGTTCTCCATCAGCTTCATTCGCACAACCCTAGAATGAAAGTGGACCATGACCTGTGCCAGTCTTGCAGTTGGGCCAAAGCCCATGCCCTCCCTCACTATCCAAGTCCGATCCGATCTACCTCTATTTTACAATTGTTATTCCTTGGTGTTTGGGGCCCAACCCATAAAACTTCCTTCAATGGACACAAGTATTATACATCTATAGCGGATGATTACTCTAAGGCCTCGTTTGGTATGAGTACGGTAATCGGATGGGAATCGAAATGGGAATGAGAATCAAAATTCGGAATAAACCAATACCAAGACACGTTGTTTGGTATGTTATGGGAATGAGAAATTCACAAATTCAATCTCAATATCCAAAAATTCAAAGTACCAAATTCATGAGCAAACCAATTCAATCTCTCAAATTAAGAATAAAAATACACAAAATCAACCTATAATTTCATAAATTCATCACAAAAATAAACAAATTTGAACAAATTCCAGCCTATAACTTGGATGATGGTTGAGACAAGAAGCCGTAATCTGACAGAGAAAGAGACCGTCGCCAGGGGCCTAGGGGGACCACGATGACAACGGAGGACGAAGGTCAGCTGATGATGACGAGGGAGACCCGATCGTGATGAGAGAGAGAGAGAAGCGGGGGGGGGGGGGTGGAGGAAGCCCGCCGGCAAACTAGGGAGACCCGTCGGTGAACGAGGGAGACCCGGTGTACGACGGTCCTTGGCTGTCGGTGAAGAAGGAAACATGTAGGCGAGATGCTTGGAGGTCCTTACCTCAGGACGAAAATGATGCTAGAGGGAGAGAAAGAGAACGAATTTGAGGCCGGTGACGGAGGGTGGCTCTCGGTGAAGGAGGGGCAACGCGGGCAACGGAGGAGACTGCTTGTGATTGTGCCCAGAGTTTGGAGGCCGGCTACAATATATTGGGTACAGGTTGTTGAACATGGAGAGAGGTTTGTAAAATGGGAACGGGAAGATCCCCTACCTTTTCCGAGGGGATGAAACTGGGGGATAATTGAGGATGAGTAGATTCCCAGTAATCAATTTAATTATCGTTTTTAAAATACCAAACAACAAAAGTGGTAATCATCCATTCCCATTCCCCCTTTTGATTACCAAGTAATGAATACCAAACACGCCCTAAATTCATTTGGCTATTTCCTTTCCATTCCAAATCCGATGCTCCAAAGTTAGTAAAAAACTTTATCAATATCTTTTCATGAATTTTTTCTCCACAAAAATAAAAATCCATCCAAACCAACAATGATACCGAGTTCAAACCTTTAATTCCCCTTTTCCAAAAATTGGGGATTTCACATCGTGTTACGTGTCCATATTCACACCATCAAAACAATAGTGTTGAAAGTTGACATCGTCGGATTGTTGATATATGTCTCACCCTATCTATACGAGCCTCTCTCCCACTATCGATTTGAGGTTTTGCCTTCGAGGCCTCTGCCTATCTCCAAAATCATCTTCCCACACCGCTTCTTGATCACAAATCACCATTTGAACTCCTTTTCCAAAAGTTTCTTGATTACAAATTTCTCAATTTTTTTTGGGTATTTATGCTTTCCAAATCTTCGACCCTATAATCAAATATCAATATAGACTTGCCTTTCTTTCCATTCCCTCAATGTTTCTTAGGTATAGCCTAAACCACAAGGGATATATTTGTTTTAACTGGGTAGATCACAAAATTTATCTCTCTCGGGATGTAATATTTCATGAAATATTTTTCCTTATACCACCTCATTCAGCACAAATTATATAGCTCCCTACAAGCCTTCTGATCTTGTGTCATTGCCCATTCTTACCACCCATGGCCCCACAGAGACTGACCCATTAGCCCCAACCAAATCTCACTCATCAGCTCCCACAAACCCCTCACCAACCCATTATTCTTCAGAGCCCAATTCTACTTCCTCGTCAATGTCACCCTCATCGACCTCGAATTCCAACTCTATTTTCCAGTCCCCCATTAATGCAGATTCGACGCTTTCTTCTACACCCTCACACCCTATGATCACTTGAGCCCGTGCTTCCATCTCTAAACCACTAATCCACACAAACGACACCATTCTTTGGCCTCCACCACATTGTTCCCACACACAATCCATACCCGAAGAGCCTTCCTACTATTAGGTCTCTGACAAGAGGAAAACATGTCGTTGTTCTTGCCAAAGAATACTCAAACTCACAACTAGTATAGTGTGTAAGCAAGAGATTGAACCACAGGGAAATCTATTCAATTCAAGTACCAATTCTAATCGCTAGTAAGAATATGGGGGGTTTTTGTTGTGAAAAGATCCGCCTTTTATCAAAGCGGAAGCAAGCAAACAAAATCAAGTGATTGTAGAATGCAGTGGAGAGAAATAGGTGCACCTACAATTCATCAATTAAATTTGACAAGAGGAAAACCTGTCGTTGTTCTTGCCAAAGAATACTCAAACTCACAACTAGTATAGTGTGTAAGCAAGAGATCGATCCACAGGGAAATCTATTCAATTCAAGTATCAATTCTAATCGCTAGTAAGAATATGGGGGTTTTTTGGTGTGAAAATATCCGCCTTTTATCAAAGCAGAAGCAAGCAAACAAAATCTAGTGATTGTAAGATGGAGTGGAGAGAAATAGGTTCACCTACAATTTATCACTTCGATTGATGAATTCGATCCTTGTTTTAGCCTCTAGTTCTTGTCTTTTCCTATTAATGTCCTTGTCCAGATCTTATGTAAATTACTAGTCCTACGAGTCCTAGCTACCCTTATCTCTAAATATCCTTAACACGGTTAAGATTTAACCTAGAGATAGCATTAAGAATATGAATTAACCAAGGTACATGCAATATCAAGCTACGAGTCGATATTTAACATATATTAAACTTCCTACACATCCAATTAGTCCTACGAGTCCTAAAGGGATATGATTGCCACTTGGGCTAAGGTTCGCTACGAGGAATCTACAAAACCCTAGCAATTGAATAAATCTACTCTAACTAGTCAGCCATGCCAGAGAGAATAAAACACATTCAAGCAATTAAGCACAAAGAAGTCAAAACATTGGAATAGGAATAAGAACTAGATTAAGAAACTCACAATTCAACAATCAAATATCCAAACTGTAGGCGAAACCTCGAGAGTTTAGTTGGTCATGCTCAACGACGCTCTCAACAATGGAATAAAGTGCATAAGGTGAATGAAATAACAAACTAGAAAAACCTTAAATAGTATTTAGAAAGTCGGCCAAACAACTTAATAAAACCCTAATTAAAATCCGAAATGAATGTTCAGTTTCTGCACGGGCCGCGGGGCGGCTGACGATCAGCGAACTCCTTCGGTATTCTCTTCGAGTCGCGGGGCGGCCAGGCAAGCTGCGGGGTGGCCAGCGATTCTTCTGAACTCCTTCTTCTGTTACTTCAGCAGCTCCTAAGTATCTTCTTTAGCTTGTTTTCGCTCTTTTCAAATTCATTTCACCTCCAATCTACTTTACCTGAAATAAACCATAAACTCTTGTAGATTCCACCTCTTCTAACTCAATAAGTGATAATGTAAATGCGGCTAAATATATGCAATATTCACACCTAAATTATGCTAAATGCAATCTATTATGCAACACTAAATATGCTCTATCAAATTCTCCCAAACTTGAACCTTTGCTTGTCCTCAAGCAATAGAAAACTTAACTCTGCAACTCCACATAATAGCAATTCATGTATCCACACCTTAATATTCTTTAAGTGCATGAAAAACTAGCAAACACAATAGATTAATAACATCATCACACATAATTGGAGTAATCACTGAAATCAGGCAACCATATCCATTCTAGACCTCACAAAGGATATGTGTTTCACTCTCGCTCAAGTGTTTAGGTTTAAATGTTTACGCTCAAAACTCAATCTTCAAAAACTTAGCTACAAGAGTCTCGCACCAGTGTTCTAATTCTCCACCGCTGGTGACTCTACAAAAAAAAAAAAAATCACGAGGTCTTTTAATTGGGTTGTAATGGGCCCAAAGTAGAACATATAAGGTATGGAACAATTTTGGTCATGTGGTGCTCATAATCCGAGAACTAAAGAAGCTACCAAATCATAAAACCACTCATAAACTTCCCATACCAAATCTCTATAATGCGAAACAACACCAATCTCAAGCACAAAACTTTACAAACCATACTCAAATCATTCCTTTATTCTTTTCTTCTTCTTTTTTTCTTTTTTCGATTCATCCTATCTCAAATGATTTTCCTTGACTTTTGCCCCTAAGTGAATTTTATCCTCCTTAGGTCCCAAGTAATGAATGTACTAGCAAGAATCAAACATCTCATAAATACACCTCAATCATACAATACACCACTAAAACCATCATCCACAATATAAATATTCACCAAGTATTCCTAAATTTCCGGATTGGGTCGGGCTATCATTGGCTATGGAAAAATCTTGTGGAGCTACAAAAGAATAGGCAATTAGGCTCAAACTGGCTTCAAGCAGAGGATAATATGTAAGGTGGGAATAGAGTCAAATAAGGCTAAATGCAAGCCAAGGAGGAAGCAATTGAAGAGAGTACACTCAACAAGCAAGAGGACTAAATCAAATGCAGTCCTGAATAGGCCAAAATTAGCTCACCAGGTCATGTCTAGAACTTCAAGATCACCCAAAAATTCAAGATTTTATGTACTCAATCATTAATCAATCATGCCCACCAAATAGTATAGAAAACATATATCGAAGGCTTCAACAATCCAAGCACATCATGGGGCATAAATCTCAATAGATAAAATGGAGGACAAACGACATCCATATGGGGAAATAAGACCTATTCCTAATAATGCAAGAACTAAAACTTTTTTTTTTTCATTTTTTTTCTTTTTAGAATAGGAATAACAATGGTAGAAAATTAAACATGCATACAACCCATAGAAATAAACATGCAAACTTAAAAATCAAAATGCAGTGCAAACCAAAATACAAACGTGACATGCAAGTATTCTCCCCCACACTTAGTTCTGACATTGTCCTCAATGTAGAAAAGAGAACAAAAACATCAAAATAAAAATAAAAGGGAAAAGAAAAGAAATAACTGACATGCTCACTGATGAGGTGGTGGCGGCGGGTAAGGTGGAAACTGTGGATAGGCGAATCGATAGAAGTCCTCCTGCCTCTGCCACATCTGCTCCTGCATCCGTCGGATCGCTGCCTAGCTCTCAGAGACATCCTCCAGGTGAGAAGTCAAGCCACGGACATCCCGACGAATGTCGCCAATATCCACATATAGCTGCTGCTGCTGGTCCCACATCACGTCCTGGAGCTGGGACATCTGCTGCTGGTGCTCCCACATGGCGTCCTGACGATGCAACATCATCTGCTGATGCTCCCACATGGTGTCCTGACGGAGACACATATCGGCCATCCTCTACTCCAGCGCATAGTAGCTCGGACCAGCACCAACTGTGCCAGAAGGTCCAGCACCACTACCTCCGATATCTGTCTGAACTCCATGTACATCATCAACACCTTCCTGCTCAACATCAGGAGCACCCTCCTCCTCCTCATCATCATCATCCTCATCCATCTCATCCCCCATGTAAAAATCAGCTGATGTACGCCCAAAAGGGAGATGTCGGGGCAATCTCAACTGAATTCTTCCCTGATGGCCTGTCCTCCAGACCCACATCGGCGACTTGCCCTCCAAGTGGCCATCTTTTCGCAACTGGGCTTCATCATATAGAAACGAGCCATGCTGAACATCATGGACAACGCTCACATCGATGCACGATCGAGCTATGAGGGTGATAAGACCCCCAAAGCTAATTGTCGCCTTGTTGCGCTTGTCTAGGATGTCCTTGCAGTTAATCAGAAACATATCCACCCAACTTGGAATCAATGGGCTCTCTGGCGTCAGACACCACAAAAATGACATATCCTTAAGCGAGATCTTGTTGACCTCAGCCTGTGCAAAGAATGTGTTCGCCAGAACCTTGTGAATCAGCCGTAATGCAGGATGGCGAATGCTCGAATTGTACTAGCCCTTCTTGACCTCAAAAGGCACCCTAGTAGACGCCATCCAAAAAGCCACATGGCCCTCTCCCTTACACACATCAAGCCAACCAGCAGTAGGTGCATCAGTAACACCAAAAATCTACCCCAACCTCTCTTTCGATAGCGTGAAATCTCTCCCAAGCAATCGAAAATCAATAGATGTACGCTCCACACTCAAAGTTGCTAAAAATTCTTTACATAAGCTTGGATATGTAGGGGCATTCTTCCTTAAAAACTGTCTTAAGCCCCCATGCTCTAACAATTGCCTAGTGTATACATCCATCTCTAACAATCGTAATGTAGGCTCATGAAAAAATTTTGTTACAAAGAAATTTCTAGTATTTAGAGCATTCCATCTCTTCTTCTGACTTCGACTCATTCCATGGGGTCGAGACATTATGAATTCGAGCTAAGAAAATCACCCAAAAGAACGAAAGTCAAGAAAAAACTCATGAATTTCAGCTTCTACAGGGGCTGCGGGGCAGCCGAGGAGGGCGACGGGGCGGTTGGCGACGAGCTTGGCCGCGAGGCGGCTAGACAGGTGACGGGGCGGTCGGAGATAGGAGTGGCCCCGGGGCGTCTCGACTGCGATGGGGCGGCCGGAGATTTGCCGGATCCGTGAATCCCGATGTCGGATCTGCTCTCCGACGTTCCCAACTTTAACTTTCCGTGGTGGATCTGAGAGAACCTCCTTGAAAAACCTTGGGATGTGTGGGTTTTGTGTAGATCTAAGGGAGATAGGGCGATGGTGGATCTTGTGAAGAAAGAATGATGAGAGAAGAGTGGTTTTGTGGAGATTTGGAGAAAGTAAAAAAACTTGTAGTGGGAGTGTTAATGGAGAATCTAGAGGTTGAAGAAGGTGAATAAGGAGGGTTCTTTGGGCGAGGGGGCGGCTAGATGATAGAGTGGGAAGAAAAAGGAGTGGTTAGGGTAAAAAGGGGTGTAGCAAGTGGGGGCCCACACGGGCCCCTTTAAAATTTTCTATTCGGAAGAGGTCGCGGGGCGGCCGGCGATTCCTCGAAGGATTTTGCTGGGCGTCTTGGCCGCGAGGCGGCCCATACTAGCGACGGGGCGACCTGTCCTTTTTTCGCCCTTTTCCTTCTTCTTTTCCTTCCTGCAGTGTTAGTATCCCAAACCAAACCAAAAATAAACTAAAAAAACTTAATGCAAAAAGAAAATAATACCTAAACTATTACCTTGGGTTGCCTCCCAAGCAGCGCCTTTGGTTACCGTCGTTGGATCGACGTTATGACCCCTTAATGATCCTCAGTATTTGGTTCAGTGAGAACCAACTCATCACCGTCCTGTTTGACAAAGCTCTTATAATAGGGTTTAACTCTATGACTATTTACCTTGAAGATGTCTCCATTCCTCTCATTTAGTAGCTCTACTGCACCATGAGAAAAAACATTAGTGATCACTTATGGCCCTGTCCATCTAGAACGAATCTTAACTGGGAAGAGTTGTAGACGCGATTGAAATAGAAGGATCTTTTCCCCAACTTTGAGGTCCTTTCGCAAGATATGTTTATCGTGCCATGCCTTTGTCTTATCCTTATAGGTGATGGAGATATCATAGGCATCCAATCTCAACTCTTCCAACTCTTGCAGCTGTAGTTTCCTGAACTCCCCAACTTCATCAATCTGCATGTTGCACTACTTCACCGCCCAATATGCTTTATGTTCAAGTTCGACAGGAAGATGGCACGCCTTTCCATAGACTAATCAAAATGGAGACATCCCAATGGGAGTCTTGTAAGCCGTTCGATAAGCCCATAGATCATCATCACGTCTGACACTCCAATCCTTCATGTTTGGGGCAAACGTCTTCTCCAAGATAGTCTTTATCTCGCGATTAGACACCTCAACTTCCCCATTAGTCTGGGGGTGGTACGCAGTAGACACCCTCTGAGTCACCTGATATTTCTTTAAGAGTGCACTCATAGTCTTGTTGCAGAAATGGGTCCCCTTATCACTGATTAGTGCTTTTGGAACTCCAAATCTAGAGAATAGCTCCTTGAGGAAACCTGTAACTACTTTTGAATCATCAGTACTGGTGGCCTTCGCCTCCACCCACTTGGAGACATAGTCCACCGCAAGCAAAATATATAAGTTTCCAAAGGAGTTAGGGAATGGTCCCATGAAGTCAATGCCCCAAACATAAAAAATCTCACAAAATATCATGAGAGATTGTGGCATCTCATTCCTCTTAGAAAGATTCCCTACTCTCTGACAACGATCACAGGATTTGCAAAAGGCATATGAATCACGAAATATATATGGCCAAAAGAATTCTGCATCAAGTACCTTTCTAGCTGTCTTTTGTGGTCCAAAGTGTCCACCACATTCATGGGAATGACAAAAATTAAGAACAGATTGTACCTCATCGTCGGGGAGACACCGACGTATCACTTGATCTGCGCAATGCTTCCATAGGTAAGGGTCATCCCAAACGTAGAAGCGAGCATCGTGGCGTATCTTATCCTTCCGAGCCTTTGAAAAGTTGGGTGGAAATTCTAGCAACCCTAAAAAGTTTACCAAGTTAGCAAACCAAGGGCGTGGAAGAGAACTCACCTTGAGGAGAGATTCGAATTCAGATTCTGCAGAGGCCGCGGGGCGGCCAGGGCTAGTCGCGGGGCGTCCGGCGATTGCGAAGAAATCATCCTCGGAAGACTCGGCCGCGGGGCGGCTGGCGATTGCGAAGACTTGAAAGAGTTCTTCATCAGGAAAACTCCCCAATATGCCTTCTTGTCCATTCTCCCTTGCACAATACGACTTAGATGTTCAGCAATTAGGTTCTCAGCACCCTTTTTGTCCCTGATTTCGATGTCAAACTCGCTTTAAAGCAAGATCCATCTAACTAGTCTTGGCTTGGCCTCTTTCTTCGTCAAAAGGTAACGAAGTGCTGCATGATCAGTATAAACAATAACTTTTGTGCCAAGCAAATAGGATCTAAATTTCTCAAGTGCAAAAACTATAGCAAGAAGTTCTTTCTCTGTGGTTGAGTAATTTCTTTGAGCTCCATTCAGGGTTATAGATGCATAGTATATGACATGAGAGCTTCTCCCTTCTTTTTGTCCAAGCACGGCTCCCACAGTGTAGTCACTCGCGTCACACATCAATTCGAACGGCTGAGACCAATTTGGTGCTTGTATAATTGGTGCACTAGTAAGACAAGTCTTTAACTCATCAAACGCCGTCCTGCACTTCTCATCTAAAGCAATTGTGACCTCCTTCTTTAGAAGCTCGCACAAGGGTGAGGTGATCTTTGAAAAGTCCTTAATGAACCTGCGGTAGAATCCTGCATTGCCTAAAAAGGAACGCACTTCACGCACATTAGTAGGATAAGGCAATAATTGAATGATGTCAATCTTTGCCTTATCAACCTCATTCCCTCTATGGGAGACAATGTGACCCAAAACAATGCCTTCCTCAACCATAAAGTGACACTTTTCTGAATTGAGCACTAAGTTAGTGTCCACACATCTTCTAAGCACAAGCGCCAAATGGTTGAGGCAAGCATCAAAACTATCACCATGGAATGTAAAATCATCCATAAAAACCTCAATGAATTTCTCTATATATTCAGAAAAGATACTTACCATACACCGTTGGAATGTCCCTGGAGCGTTGCACAAGCCAAAAGACATTCTGCGATATGCAAATGTGCCAAACGGACAAGTGAATGTTGTCTTTTCTTGATCCTCTGGTGCGATGGCTATTTGAATGTACCCGGAATATCCATCTAGAAAGCAATAATATGGACGACTAGCAAGTTTTTCAAGCATTTGATCAATGAATGGTAAGGGAAAGTGATCTTTTCGAGTTACCGCATTCAGCTTACGATAATCAATGCAAACTCTCCAGCCTGATTGGACTCTAGTAGGGACTAACTCACCTTCTTGATTCTCAACCATTGTTATGCCTCCCTTCTTTGGTACTACCTGCGTTGGACTAACCCATTGACTATAAGAGATGGGATAGATCATACCTGCCTGAAGGAGTTTGAGCACCTCCTTCTTCACTACATCCATCATAGGTGGGTTGAGTCTCCGTTGAGGTTGTCTGGAAGGTTTGGCTCCCTCTTCTAATAAGATTCTATGCATGCAAGTAGCTGGGCTGATTCCATTGATATCCGCTATGGTCCATCCCAGAGCTGTTTTATGCTCTTTGAGCACTCCTACCAACCTATCTTCTTGTTCTTTGGTAAGCTTGTTAGAGATGATGACATGCAAGGTGTCACCTTCCCCTACAAATGCATATTTCAGATGCTCAGGAAGAGGCTTGAGCTCAACTTCAGGTGCATGTACGATAGAAGGTAAGAGCTTTTCATTTGGAATGGTTAATGGCATAAAGGTATCTGCTTGTGAGTATATAGGTAGGGAAGACAAGCCTCTTATGGTCTCCTGCAGGTTAGTAGACAAAACATAATTCAATGAGAACTCCTCAATAAGAGATTCTAACGCTACCTGCAGGTCATCTACACAACTCATATAAAAGGTATCCTGCATACAAGTATCAATGGCATCCATAAAGCATAAGGAATGATCATCAGAAGGGAATTTCATTGCATCATATATATTGTATTCAACGTTCTCACCATCGAATTCCATAGTCAAAGAGCCAGAATACACATCAATTTTTGTTCTAGCAGTCTTTAAAAAGGGCCTTCCTAGGAGAATAGGAGCCTCTTAGTTACCATGCTCCATGTCTAAGACAAAGAAATCAGCAGGAAAGATCAAATTGTCGACCATGACTAAAACATCCTCAACCATGCCTCTAGAAAAAGCATTTGATCGGTCCGCTAGTTGGATCACCACTCTAGTCTCATGTAAAGGTTCTAGACCCAATGATTCATACAGAGAATAAGGTAAAACATTAATAGATGCACCCAAGTCTAACAAAGCTTTATCAAACTTAGTCTCAGCTATCACACATGGGATTGTGAACATGCCAGGGTCGCTACATTTCTTAGGCATACGCTTTTGAAACACAGAAGACACATGTTCGCTTACCTTAATTTTCTGCTTCCCCTTCAGCTTTTGATTCCTCTTTATTGTGCAAAGTTCCTTGAGAAATTTGGCATAACGAGGAACACTTTTAATCAGATTGAGTAAGGGGATGTTTACCTCGCACTTACTGAACGTCTCAAAGATCTCTTTGTCATTGTCTCGTCTTTTTGTGTCTCTGAGTGCTTCAGGAAAGGGAGGAATAGGTTTGAAAGAATTAAGAGGAGGAAAATCAGGTCTTACGTACCCGTCTGAGGAGTCACTAGAGAGGCCGCGGGGCGGCCCGATGATTTCTGCAGCGTCAGAATCGCCTTGGCCGCAGGGCAGCTTAGGGTGCCGTAGGGCGGCCGGCGATTGCGAGCCTCTTCTTCCTCCTCGTTCGTATCTAGTTCAAAATTTTCAATGTTAGCCTCATTATGGGGAGTGGTAATTAGTTCCTTATCACTTCGTAGCGTCACAGCGCTGACGTTCTCCTTGGGGTTCACCACCGTTTGAGATGGTAGCTTTCCTGAGTCCTTAGCCTGCATTTCGCTCATCGATTGAGTCAATTGGCTAATTTGCTTCTCCAAATTCTTTTGGCGCTCAGCTTGACTCTTTTGGTGCTCAACTTGACTCATGACGATCTTTGTGAGAGCTTTGATAGGATCCTCATTGGATTGATCATCAGTTGGTGACAGTCCTCTCTGTCTGGCATCAAATTGTTGTTGAGGTCTGAAATGAGGTCCTCCTTGTGGATTGAAAGGGGCTTGGTTATTACCATAACCATACCCCTGATAACCTGCATTATAGTTATTATTGTAATGATTTGGATTAGCATAGTTACCATACTTGGGTCGTTGCGGAACAAAGTTCCCCATGGCATTCAACTCTACATTTGGTTCCTACATCATAGGACAAGTATCCGTCGGGTGATAAAGATCAGCGCAAATGCCACATGCCTTAAGTTGTTGTGGGGTTTCTTGTAGCATGAACCTTTTCATCATATCCTTGAATTCAACCACGTCGCTATGTAATGCGGAAGTTGAGGAGTCAACGGCGAGCACCCCTCTAGCATGAAGTCCCTTGCTGAATTGTCTAGAGCCATCAGCAAGCTTTGAAAACATCTCCCAAGCTGCATTGGGTGTTTTGTTCAAGATGTTGCCTCCACAGGCAGAGTTCACCGTCTTGCGCTCCTCGTCAAGCAACCCATTAAATAGAAAGAGCACTAAATCCTTCTTTGAGAAACCATGGTGAGGGCAACTAGAGCAAAGTTTCTTGAAGCACTCAAAGTACTCATAGAGTGTCTTTGTGGCCTGCTGGTCAATGCTGCTGATTTCCTTTTTCAGACTGTTTAACTTGGTCGCAGGAAAGTAATTCTCCAGAAAGAGACGCTTCAGCTGAATCCATGTTGTTCCACTACCTGGTGGAAAGTAATAGAACTACTCATTGGCAGTGTCCTTAAGCGAAAAAGGGAATGCACTCAACTTGATTTGCTCCTCCGTGACGTTGCATGGTTTCATTCTCACCACGACAGTATGGAACTCAGATAAGTGCTTGTGGGGGTCCTCACCACTCAACCCATGGAATTTAGGCAAGAGATGAATCACCCCAGACTTTAGCTCAAAATTGACACCTTCATCAAGTTCAGGGAACACGATAGCCAATGGTTGTTGGGCTAAGTTTGGTGTTGTGAGCTCCTTCAATGTTTGATTATCATCGTTAACAACCATTTCTATACTCTCTTCTTCTCCTTGATCGAAAGGTAACTCGCGAAAGTGATCACGGGCTTCCCGCCTCAATCTAGAGAGAGTCCTCTCAATCTCCGAATCTAAAGACAATAAAGATGAGTTAGTAGCACGAGTGTGGACCATATAGGTGGTCCACACCAAGATTAGCAATTAAAACAACACAAGAATTCAATAAGAAGTTCCCCGGCAACGGCGCCAAATTTGACAAGAGAAAAACCTGTCGTTATTCTTGCCAAAGAATACTCAAACTCACAACTAGTATAGTGTGTAAGCAAGATGATAACTCCCTCCCTTGATGAAAATTGGAATAAGTTTCAAAGGCCTTGACAGTCTGTTTATGTCAAAGGTCTTGAAGCTTTAACAATGTTGATGAAACACAAAACCTGTTATATATGACATTATGTTCGATATTATTTCATGTTATTATATGCTTCCATATTATTACTATATATACACTAACCTTTTAGGAAGCATTTTTGAATATTATTTCCTTCCTTATGTTGTAAATCGAGAAAATTCAAATTGGAAGATCATGGCGTCCAAGTTTCCAAGAATAGAAGATCTTGAAGATTGCCATGATCAAGCCTAGCCGTTGAAGAGAAAGATTCATCTTTGGAGGCGCCGATTTGTTCTCTATAAAAGAAAAAGAAGAAAAGAAGACAAGTACATTTGTTGAACACAAGCTTTCATACACTCAAGCCTTCAAGCGAGATCTGTCTTCTTCGTGTGCTCTCTGCTAAGTCCTTAAGAGTCTGTTATTTCATTTCAAAGCATTTGAGAGTTACACAGTGAGCTTATAGGATATATTCAGTTATAGTGTTATACTCGAGAGTTTGTATCTCAGGAAGTGAACACTAGGCGATTGATTCACTAAGTGTAAGAGGATTATACTAGATAGCATAGAGAGGTGGGGCTCTTCTAGATTGGTCTAGGACTCCAAGGGAACGTGAGTTGACTAGATTGCAATTGTATAGGAGAGAGGCTTCTCGGGGAGCTACTAGGATCCTAAGTCCTGTGAATCAATAAAAGCCGGTTGAATCCTAGTGTTGTGGAAGAACCCTAGGCGGGGACGTAGGCCAAGTTCGTGCCGAACCTCGTAAACAATTCATCGAGTCCTTTATTTTATGCTTTATCTTATTTCCGCACTTGGTTCGATTGTTTAACATTGTGATTCAGGTTTTCATAGAAAAGACTAAGTCTAATCTCAAAGGGTTTTGCACGAGCTTCAAAAGTCTTGAGACTATCTGCGAAAAACCGCCATACTCTATTCAACCCCCCTTCTAGAGTGTTTCTATATTACTTTATTTTACTTTATCGAACCTTCAATTGGTATCAGAGCTTTACTCAATGTTTTTGATCTAACAATCTTGTAAGTTTTCGATCATGTCTGGTGAAGCAAGCGGAGGATTTGCACAGGGAAGGTCTACCAGCAGACCACCACTCTTTGTAGGAAACAACTTTGTCCACTGGAGATCATTGATGAAAATGTTCATCATAGACCAAGATCTGGATCTTTGGAACATTATAGAGAATGTGCCAAAGATTCCAGAGAAAGACGGACCAAATGGAACCAAAGTCGCAAAGAAGGAGTCTGAATACATCCAAGCAGATCTTAAACTCGTCTCAAAAAACTACAGGGCTATTAACTTACTATATTGTGGTCTTAGCACTGATGAGTTTAACCGTATTTCATCTTGTAGGTCTGCTAAAGAGATTTGGGACAAGCTGGTCGTCACCTATGAGGGAACTAGCCAAGTGAAAGACACCAAGATCAACATCTTCCTTCGAAAGTATGAGCTTTTCAAAATGAAGTCTGATGAGTCAATCAAGGTCATGTTCATACGATTCACAGAAATCACCAACAACCTTGACTCTCTCGGCAAGAGCTTTACAAACGCTGAGAAAGTGAGGAAGATACTGAGGTGCCTCCCAAAAGAAAAAGGGGGTCCTAAAGTAACAGCCATAGAGGAAGCACAGGACCTCACCACTCTACCCCTTGATGACCTGCTTGAGAAGCTGATCACTCACGAGATGATCCTTAATGAAGACGATGGAGAACTTCCAACAAGCATCAAGAACTTAGCGCTCAAGTCTAAGAAGGATGAGCCCAAAGATGGATCTGATTCCGAAAATGAGGATGACGATGAGGATGATCCTTTTGCTCTTATCACAAGAGTCCTTGCTCGAATCCTCAAAATGAAGAAACAATTCAACAACAAGGATGGATCAGAGTCTTCTAAATTTCGAGGTAAGTCTCAATACAACAAGTATGATAAGAAGACTAAACCTTTGTCTTGTTTTGAATGTGGTGAAAGAAATCTTCTTGTGATGGATTGTCCTTAAAAGACAGAGAGCCAATCCAAGAAGGGTGATAAATGGAAAAAGAAAGCCATGGTGGCAACTTGGAGCGATTCTGACTCTGTCTCCGATGATGAGAAGGCCAGTGTTTGTCTTATGGCCTTAGAAGATGCATCCCACGACGAGAAGCTTGAGGTAACTGTAAGAGAACTTATGGCAAGTCCAAAAGAGGTATTATCGGAATTTCTTTCTAATATGATTGCCAATGAAGAGAAACTTATTGCCCAGACTAACACTCTTATTAAGAGAACTGTGGACCAGGAAAGAACTATTGAGGATCTGTCTATGAGGGTCAAAAGTCTTGAAGCTTCTTATTCAGGTCTTGACATTAAAGTCAAGACTATTGACTTAGAGAAATCTGAACTCAAGCAAGATCTCTCCTATCTAAGGAGTGAACATCATGACTTAGAGAACGAGAAGATCTCCCTGAATAATAAGATTCAAGACCAACAGACAACCCTCATAAGTTTTACCAAATCCAAAGGCACTCTTGATAGGATGTTGGGTGAGCAACAAAGTTCTCTAAACAAAAGTGGTATTGGTTACAATCCAAGGTTTTTAAAGAAGCAGCACATTACCACCTTTGTGAAGGCAAAAGGAAGTAGAACCTCTCCTATATGTCACCACTGTGCTCGAAAGGGACATGTAAAAGAGACCTTCCCCTATAGAAGAAAGGATCCATATATCATTCGCAATACATTTCCTATTCATTTGAGAAAAGAACGAATAAAACAAGTTTGGGTCCCAAAAGGCACTATTTTACCAAATATGGTTTATCCCAATAATGGATCCAAATTTGCTTATTGGTCTAGCCACAAAGGTTGATGTTTGTTTTGTAGGAGATCACCAAGGTGAAGGAGCACAAGTGGATTATTGATAGTGGATGCTCGAGGCATATGAGTGGGAAGAGTTCTCTCTTCCATGATCTAAAGGAGCAATCCACATGAACAATCACTCTTAGTGACAAAGGAAAATGTGACATCGTTGGTATTGGTAGCGTTGGGAGTGATTCCAACCATAGTATTAAAAATGTCTATCTTGTGAATGGTTTAAAGTATAATTTGCTTAGTGTTTCTCAATTATGTGATAGTGGCAACAATGTCAGATTTAACAAGAAAAGATGTCTAGTGTGCAGAGAAGATACAGGTGAAGTTATACTGACTGCATATCGTTACAATAATATATACGCTATAAATGCTGATCAAGTGGCACAAGGAAGCTTAACCTGTCTAAAGGCTTTGACGGACGATCCAAAGCTCTGGCACAGGAGACTCGGTCATGTGAGTCCACATACACTAAAGAAGCTTATGTCCAAAGGGCTTGTAAGAGGGCTACATGAGATGGACTTCAAAGGTATTGATATGTGCAATGCATGCACACGAGGTAAACAAACACGTAGCTCTTTCAAACCCAAAAAAGGTTGTAAGTTCTTCTAGACCCCTTGAACTTTTACATATGGATTTATGTGGTCCTATGCGAGTCAAATCTCCCAATGGTAAAAAGTACATGCTTGTCGTTGTTGATGATTTTTCTAGATATACTTGGGTTGCATTTTTAAAAGAAAAATCAGAGGCCTTATTTGAGTTTTCAAAACTTTGTAAGGAGTTGATAACTTTAAGAAAAGCCCATAGTGTCAATTCGAAGTGATCATGGTAGGGAGTTTGATCAACTTCAGTTCGATTTGTTTTGTGCTAAATATGGCATCTCCCATAACTTTTCTGCTCCTAGGACACCTCAACAAAACGGGGTTGTGGAACGAAAGAACCGCACCTTAGAGGATATGGCCAGGACTGTGCTTTGAGAAAATGCATTACCTAAAACCTATTGGGCTGAAGCTGTTAACACAGCTAACTATATTTTGAATCGTTGTCTTATTCGTTCTATCTTAAAGAAAACTCCTTTTGAACTTTTCAAAGGCCCCAAACCACTTATATCTTATTTTAAACCCTTTGGCTGTACTTGTTTTGTTCATAACAATGGAAAAGATAACTTTGGGAAATTTGATGCGCGTAGTGATGAAGGTATATTTCTTGGCTACTCCACAAGTAGCAAAGCTTATAGAATCTTCAATAAAAGGACCCAGTTGGTTGAAGAAAGTATACATGTTATATATGATGAATGCAATGACGGTTCTTTGAGTGAAAGCGTTGCAGATATAGATCTTAAAATCCATGCAGAGAACGAGGAAGGTGATGATGCTGCTACCAAGAACACAGAGAAGAGGAACATGCAGGAACATATTCTCAACACTGAAGAATTGGCCCAAGGTGTTGAAGATACGTCCAAAGCCCTTGGTGTCCAATCCAACAATGTTGAAATGTCAGAAACTGCTGTAACTGAACCGAACAGGACCATAGAGTCAGATGTATCACAAATCAATCCTACTAGTGTGACGAATCAAGGAGCTGAGACTAGCAAAAGGAAATTCAAATACTCCTCATCACACTCATTAAAGGATATCATTTCTGATCCTACCTGTAGTGTTCAAACTCGTTCTAAACTTAAATATCTTTGTGCTTTTCACGCCTTTGTTTCTATTATTGAACCAAAGAAGGTAGATGAGGCCCTTCAAGAGCCAGATTGGATCATTTCTATGCAAAGTGAGCTTAACGAATTTGAAAGAAACAAAGTCTGGACCTTGAAGCCTAGGCCAAAGCATTAATCAGTCATTGGAACATGATGGGTGTTTCGAAACAAGCTAGATGAGAATGGTAAGATCGTGAGGAACAAGGCAAGGCTTGTTGCTCAAGGCTACAGTCAAGAGGAAGGTATTGACTTTGAGGAGAGTTTTGCTCCCGTAGCCAGGCTTGAAGCCATTCGCATTTTATTAGCATTTGCATCTTTTATGAGCATAAAGTTATATCAAATGGATGTCAAGTGTGCTTTTCTTAATGGTTTCTTAGAAGAAAAAGTTTATGTGGCTCAACCCCCAGGTTTTGAAAGTTTGGAATTTCCTAATCATGTTTATAAACTTGACAAAGCGCTTTATGGTTTGGAACAAGCCCCAAGAGCTTGGTATGAGCGCTTGTCAAAATATCTTTTAGAAAATGATTTTAAAAGGGGGTTGATCGACAAGACTCTTTTTATCAAGACCAAAGGAAAGGACATTTTGGTTATTCAAATTTATGTTGATGATATATTATTTGGTGCTACTAACACATCTTTTTGCAAGGAATTTTCTGACATCATGTGCAGTGAATTTGAGATGAGCTTGATGGGTGAACTCAACTTCTTTTTGGGATTACAAGTTCATCAATCCAAGAAAGGGATCTTTGTCAACCAAAGTAAGTACACTAAGGATCTCTTGAAGAAATTCAAGATGGATCAATCCAAAGCAGCCAAAACTCCCATGAGCTCAACATTATCTCTAGATCAAGACAAGACTGGGAAAAGTGTCAATCAGAAGAAGTATCGAGGAATGATTGGATCTTTACTATATCTCACAGCTAGTAGACCTGACATCATATTTAGTGTTTTCATGTGTGCTAGGTTTCAAGCTGATCCTAAAGAATCTCACCTCGTGGCTGTGAAGAGGATGTTTCGATATCTCAATGGCACTAAGGAGCTTGGACTATGGTACCCAAAGCAAAAGGATTTCACATTAATTGGGTATTCTGATGCAGATTTTGCAGGCTATAAGGTGGATAAGAAGAGCACATCAAGATGTTGCCAATTCTTAGGAGCATCCTTGATCAGTTGACACTCAAAGAAACAAAACTCAGTTGCCCTATCCACTGCAGAAGCCGAATACATAGCAGTTGGAGCATGCTGCTCCCAAATCCTTTGGATAGCTCAACAATTGCGAGATCTTGGCATCAACCTCAAAGGCATTCCCATTAAGTGTGACAATACAAGTGCCATCTCCATTACAAAGAATCATGTTCAGCATTCAAGGACCAAACATATTGATGTAAGGCATCATTTCATTAGAGACCATGTTGAAAAAGGTGATGTGTCAATTTCGTTTATTTCAACTGATTATCAATGGGCTGATATTTTTACTAAGCCTTTGGTAGAGGACAGGTTCACCTTCATTAGACGTGAGATTGGGATGCTTAACAAGGATGCACTTTCGTAGGGGGAGCTTTCCCTTTACGAAAGATAAAATCTACCCAGTGTCAAGACCCTTGAGAATTATGTCAAGGTTTGTAAACTGAATGGCATAGTACATATATCGGATCATGTATATTTGGTTAATATCTTTTTAGATATGTGATTAGGTATATTTTTAACGGATTTTAAAATTCTATGTTTGTCACGTATTTTTATCCGTTGAGATATTTTTGGAACAAAATATTTTCGGATTTCTCCCTCCCATTTTAAAATGGTTAAGAAAAAAATTTGAAATTTGAATTGGAATTTTTTTTCAAATTGGCAATGTTATGATTACTATCCTTGGAACTCTAAACCCATCAAATCACTCAATCATCTCCCTCTACTTAAACCCAATCCTGTACCCGATTCCCTCACAAACTCAGACTTATCCAAACCCCTCCAAATTCTCTTTCTTCAACCTCTCAAATTGTTCTAAAAAACCCTAGCCGATTACCTCCATGGCTCCCAAATCAAAGAAAGCTTCCACACCCAAAAGACTTGGCGCCACCCCCAAGGGACGCCAGGCCACTGCCACTTCCCCCACTTCTAAACCCACTCCTCAAGCCATTGTCCCTGTTGTTGTCCAGAGCACCATTGCTGAGAGCACGTCTACTGTAACCAAGGGCTCTAAAAAACGCTCTGCTAAGTAGCCTCTTAGTGCGAAGCAGAAAGGGAAAAAGAAGGTCATCGTTGAGGAGGTGGACCAGGAAGAGGAAGAAGAGGATCTCGACGCCATTCTGGAAAGAGATGCAGCCAAGGAAGCCGAAGAGGAAGCTTTGAGGAAGAAGAAGGTCGAAGAAGAGGCCGAGCAGGCAAGGAAGCTTGTCGAGGAGGAGGCTGAGAGAATCCGGAAGGAAGCCGAGGCCGAGGAGGTTCCTTCTAAAGAGGAGCCTGAGGAAGAGGACGCGGAGCAAGACGGATCTGGAGAGGACGAGGAAGCTGATGGAGACGACGCAGGGTCCGCTGAGGACTCGGGGTCTGAGGACGAGGAGGAAGAGGAGCCAGAACCTGTTGCCTCTCCTTCTCCTTCTCCTCCTCCCCCGTCTCCAAAGAAGCGAAAAGCCCCAGCTGCTGTAAAGCCTTCATCTCCCAAGCGCACCAGGAAGGGCACCCTCAGAGGTCTTGAGGTGCCCGTCAAGAGGACTGCTCCAACACAGGCTCGAAGGAAGAATGTTGATCCACCCGCCTACATCTAGGTAAACCAATCCTTACCCTCTTCATGGTTTGAAAATGTTGAAACGACTGGAAAGTGGGTAGATGAGTTTCGAACTCGTAGGATCTGTTGTTCTGATTTTTTAGATATCGAGTTCTTTGAAGCCTTGAAGTTACCTTGCATTGCACTTCTCAAAATATCCCCAGCTTGGACCCTTCTCAACTTTGAAACCGTCTATTATCCCCAACTAACCCGCCTGTTCTACATAAACCTAAAGGCAAAATACAATGCCAATGGTTGGTCTTTGGAATCTGTTGTCAAGGGAGTTAGAATCTCTTTCAACTCCATTGACTTTGCAGATTTTCTTGGCCTACCTAGCCCCTGTCCACCCTCTGAAGTACACCTCTCTAAAGAAAACTGTATTATCCTTGCCCGATCCAGATACCTTCTACCCGAAGCATCTAACAGCACCTCAAAGCAGCTCACCCACTCATCCCTTACCCTAGAGGCAAAAAATATATTTAACATCATTGTTCGTTGCCTCTTACCCCGTCTTAACTCTAGCTCGCTTCTTACCAATAATGCCATGGTCCTAGTTTACCGAATCCTCAATGGCCTTAATCTTGATCTAGCCAACACCATTTTAGGATCCATGGCTTACACAAGAAAAGCCAGGAAAAGAATTCCCCTCCCCTTTGCCACCCTTTTGACCCAAATCTTCAAAGCTTCTGGAATCGATTTCAAAAATGAAGAACAACAGTGTCATATGGGTAAGTTCGACTCCAAGAGCCTTGAAAAGATAGGCATCACTTGGTCTCCCCAAGGGACTTTGAGTCTTGCCTCTCCTTCAAAACCTCTTCCCACTGCCTCAGCTGTTGATGAGCGCATAGACAACCTGGAGTTGGGCTTGGAGGAAGTTCGCCTGGATATCAAGGAGCTGCACAAGGAGTTCATGACGGAGATGAGCGGGGTAACCAAGCTGTTACAAGGTCTGTGGACGAGGCTCACTGATGATGCTCCAGACGATGAAGCTTAACCCTATCCTACCCCAAACTTGATACATTGCTGGTTTTTGGAAACTGTTTCAAAACTTTTGGTGACTGTTTTACCTCCTCCCTTTGTTGAAAGACAAAAAGGGAGAGATGATCCTGCTGTGGTTTAGAACTTGAAAACTTTTTTGCACTGCTGTGAAGGTCTTGGAAGACCTTGGTTTTGTATTCAGTTAGATGTTTTTCATGCTTTAAAATTTTGATCCAACATTTTTCTAACCCTTGCAGGTACTTAGTCCGATTTTACTTATATTATAAATGCTTGACTAAGTTGCAAGGATGCACAGGTTTTGTCTTTCATCACGGGGGAGATTGATAACTCTCTCCCTTGATGAAAATCGGAATAAGTTTCAAAGGCCTTGACAGTCTGTTTATGTCAAAGGTCTTGAAGCTTTAACAGTGTTGATGAAACACAAAACCTGTTCTATATGATATTATGTTCGATATTATTTCATGTTATTATATGCTTCCATATTATTATTATATATACACTAACCTTTCAGGAAGCATTTTCGAATATTATTTCCTTCCTTATGTTGTAAATCGAGAAGATTCAAATTGGAAGATCATGGTGTCCAAGTTTCCAAGAATAGAAGATCTTGAAGATTTCCATGATCAAGCCTAGCCGTTGAAGAGAAAGATTCATCTTTGGAGGCGCCGATTTGTTCTCTATAAAAGAAAAGGATGAAAAGAAGACAAGTACATCTGTTGAACACAAGCTTTCATACACTCAAGCCTTCAAGCGAGATATGTCTTCTTCGTGTGCTCTCTGATAAGTCCTTAAGAGTATGTTATTTCATTTCAAAGCATTTGAGAGTTACACAGTGAGCTTATAGGATATATTCAGTTATAGTGTTATACTCGAGAGTTTGTAACTCAGGAAGTGAACACTAGGCGATTGATTCACTAAGTGTAAGAGGATTGTACTAGATAGCATAGAGAGGTGGGGCTCTTCTAGATTGGTCTAGGACTCCAAGGGAACGTAAGCTGACTAGATTGCAATTGTATAGGAGAGAGGATTCTCGGGGAGCTACCAGGATCCCAAGTCTTGTGAATCAATAAAAGCCGGTTGAATCCTAGGGTTGTGGAAAAACCCTAGGCGGGGACGTAGGCAAAGTTCGTGCCGAACCTCGTAAACAACTCATCGAGTCCTTTATTTTCTGCTTTACCTTATTTCCGCACTTGGTTCGATTGTTTAACTTTGTGATTCAGGTTTTCATAGAAAAGACTAAGTCTAACCTCAAAGGGTTTTGCACGAGCTTCAAAAGTCTTGAGACTATCTGCGAAAAACCGGCATACTCTATTCAACCCCCTTCTAGAGTATTTCTATATTACTTTGTTTTACTTTATCGAACCTTCACAAGAGATCGATCCACATGGAAATCTATTCAATTCAAGTATCAATTCTAATCGCTAGTAAGAATATGGGGGTTTTTTGGTGTGAAAAGATCCGTCTTTTATCAAAGCGGAAGCAAGCAAACAAAATCAAGTGATTGTAGAATGTAGTGGAGAGAAATAGGTTCACCTACAATTTATCACTTCGATTGATGAATTCGATCCTTGTTTCAGCCTCTAGTTCTTGTCTTTTCCTATCAATGTCCTTGTCCAGATCTTATGTAAATTACTAGTCCTACGAGTCCTAGCAACCTTTGTCTCTAAATAACCCTAACACGGTTATGATTTAACCTAGAGACAGCATTAAGAATATGAATTAACCAAGGTACATGCAATATCAAGCTACGAGTCGATATTCAAAATATATTAAACTTCCTACACATCCAATTAGTCCTACGAGTCCTAAAGGGATATGATTGCCACTTGGGTTAAGGTTCGCTACGAGGAATCTACAAAACCCTATAATTGAATGAATCTACTCTAACTAGTCGGCCAGGCCAGAGAGAATAAAACACATTCAAGCAATTAAGCACAAAGAAGTCAAAACATTGGAATAGGAATAAGAACTAGATTAAGAAACTCACAATTCAACAATCAAAGATCCAAACTGTAGGCGAAACCTCGAGAGTTTAGTTGCTCATGCTCAACGGCGCTCTCAACAATGGAATAAAGTGCATAAGGTGAATGAAATAACAAACTAGAAAAACTTTAAATAGTATTTAGAAAGTCGGCCAAACAACTTAATAAAAACCCTAATTAAAATCCGGACTGAATGTTCAGTTTCTGCACGGGCCGCGGGGCGACCGACGATCAGCGAACTCCTTCGGTATTCCCTTCGATCCGCGGGGCGGCCAGGCAAGCTGCGGGGCGGCCAACGATTCTTCTGAACTCCTTCTTCCGTTACTTCAGCAGCTCTTAAGCATCTTCTTTAGCTTGTTTTCGCTCTTTTCAAATTCATTTAATCTCCAATCTACTTTACCTGAAATAAACCATAAACTCATGTAGATTTCGCCTCTTCTAACTCAACAAGTGATAATGTAAATGCGGATAAATATATGCAATATTCACACCTAAATTATGTTAAATGCAATCTATTATGCAACACTAAATATGCTCTATCAGTCTCCAAATTTGAAGAGTAGAGAGCGACAACGCAATCTGAATTTCAAGCCCTTCTTCAAACCAAAACATGAACACTCATTCCTCCCGCATCCTCATCCAATGTCTTAGGTGTCAAATGGGTGTTTAAGACCAAAAGAAATTTTGATGGCTCCCTAGAAAGAGGCAAAGCAAGGCTTGTTGATTGTTAACAAGGGGTATCATCAACTCCATGGATTGGACTTCATCGAAACATTTAGTCCCGTTCTTAAGCCTTCCACCATCCGACTCCTCCTATCACTGCCTCCATGAATCAGTGGTCCATTTGTCAACTTGAATACAAAACGCCTTCCTTCATGGGACTCTTACTGGGGATGTTTATGTCACCCAACCCCTAGGTTTTGTTCATCCCCAATTCCCCTCTTAAATTTGCAAATTACATAAATCTCTCTATGGCCTAAAAACAAGCTCCTCGAGCTTGGTTCTCAAGGCTCAGTAATGCCTTGATAAGCATGAGATTCACCCTTCTATACTGATTCGCCTCTATGTTTTCATCGCCTTGGGAAACATTGTGGCTTTGTGCTTTTTTATGTCGATGATTTGTTGGTGCTTTCATAAGCTTCTGACTTATCTGCTCGATTCATCTCAGCCTTTTCAGATCAATTTCATGTCAAAGATCCGAGTCCAATACACTATTTTCTGGTTATCGAGATTTCTCGAACCGGTGATGGTTTTTATCTCTCACAAACAAAGCATATTACCAAGCTTGTTGAACGCACAAGAATGTTAAAGTCCCGGCCAATCACCACGCCGATGGCCTCTAATTATGATTCTTCTGTTGAGTCCACCCCATCCAAAGATCCCAACTTTATCGCAGTGTGGTAGGCTCTCTACAATACTTGGCCTTCACAAGGCTTGATGTGTCCTTTGCGGTTAACAAGGTATGTCAACAGATGCATGATCCACGATAAGTCCACTAGTAGGTTGTGAAACACATCTTACGATACCTTAATCCACATTAAACTTTCATATGTCTTCAACACCAAGCACCACCTTATCCGCGTTCTCCGACGCTAACTGGGCGGGAGACAAGTTTGATCGAAGATCCGCTAGTGCCTATTGCATATTCCATGGACCCAATTTGGTCTCGTGGTCCTAAAAAAACAAGATTACAAGAAACAGTGTCCCGATCCTCGATGGAAGCTGAATATCGTGCTCTTGCTCATGCCACTTCCGAGACACTATGGCTGCAATCCCTTCTCTCAGAGCTACATATATTCCTACATCATGCCCTGATTCTTTGGTGCGATAACCTTGGGGCGACTGACAAGAGGAAAACATGTCGTTATTCCTGCCAAAGAATACTCAAACTCACAACAAGTATAATGTATAAGCAAGAAGTCGATCCACAGGGAAATATATCAATTCAAATGCACGTCTAATCGCTTAGAGAGGAATCAGGGGTTTTTGGTGAGAAAAAGATCCGCCTTTTATCAAAGCGGAAACTAGCAAACAAAGTAAATTGTGTTGTAGAATGCAATGGAGAGAAATAGGTTCACCTACAATTTATCTCTTCGATTGATGAATTCAATCCTTGTTTCAGCCTCTAGTTCTTGTCTTTTCCTATCAATGTCCTTGTCCAGATCTTAGGTAGATTACGTACTAGTCTTATGAGTCCTAGCAACCGTTATCTCTAAATAACCCTAACACGGTTAAGATTCAACCTAGAGATAGCATTAAGAGTATGAATTAACCAAGGTACATATAATATCAAGCTACAAATCGATATTCAACATGTATTCAACTTCTTACACATGCAATTAGTCCTACGAGTCCTAAAGGGATATGATTGCCACTTGGGTTAAGGTTCGCTACGAGGAATTTACAAAACCCTAGCAATTGAATGAATCTACTCTAACTAGTTGATTAGGCCAGAGAGAATAAAACACAATCAAGGAATTAAGCACAAAGAAGTCAAAACACTGGAATAGGAATAAGAACTAGATTAAGAAACTCACAATTCAACAATAAAAAATCCAAACTGTAGGCGAAACCTTGACTGTTTAGTTGCTCATGCTCAACGGCGCTCTAAACACTTGGATAAAGTGCATAAGATTAATGAAAGAATAACATAACATTGTCTTTTAAAGCCTCTAACAAGTCGGCCAAGAAATAAACTAAAAACCCTAACTAGAGTTCGATTCTGAACGGTGCGTTTCCGCGAGGGCCGCGGGGCGGCCAAGCCAAGTTGCGGGGCGGCCGGCAATCAGCGAAATCCTTCGAGTTTGCCTTCGAACCGCATGGCGGCTAGGTAAACTGCGGGGCGGCCATCGATTCTTTCGAGCTCCTTCTTCTGCGACTTCAGCAGCTTCTCATGGCTCTACTTGAACTTGTTTTTTTGTTCTCTCCTCCAATTCATTTCACCTAGAATCCGAAATACTCGAAATAAACCATAAAATCATGTAGATTCCGCCTCTTCCAACTCAACAAGTGATTATGTAAATGCGGCTAAATATATGCAATATTCACAACTAAATTATGCTAAATGCACTCTATAATGCAACACTAATCATGCTCTATCAAATTCCCCCACACTTAAACCTTTGCTTGTCCTCAAACAATAGAAAACTCAACTCTGCAGCCCCACAGAATAGCAATTCATGTATCCACACCTCAATAATCTTTAAGTGTATGAAAAACTAGCAAACAATATAGATTAACAACATCATAGCACATAATTGCAATAATCAATGAAATCAAGCAATTGTATCCATTCTAGACCTCACAGGGAATATGTGTTTCACTCTCGCTCAAGTGTTTTGGGTTAAATGTTTACGCTCAAAACTCAATCTTCAAAAGCTTAGCTACAATAGTCTTGCACCAGTGTTCTAGCTCTCCACCGCTGGTGACTCCACACACAACAAAAATCAGGAGGTCTTTTAATTGGGTTGTAATTGGGCCAAGGTAGAACATATAAGGTATGGAACAATTTAGACCATGTGATGCTCATAATCCGGGAACTAAGGAAGCAACCAAATAATAAAATCACGCATAAATTCCTCATACCATAGCTCTATAATGTCATACAACACCAATCTCAAGCACAAAAACTTTACAAACCATTCATGCTATATCAAATCATTTTCCTTGACTTTTGCCCCTAAGTGAATTTTATTCTCCTTAGGTTCCAAGTAATGAATGTACTAGCAAGAATCAAACATCTCATAAAGATGCCTCAAACATATAATCCACCACTAAAACAATCATCCACAATATAAATATTCACCAACCATTCCTAATTCCTGGATGGGGTTAGGCTATCATTGGCTATGGAAAAATCTTGTGGAGCTACAAAAGAATAGGCAATTAGGCTCAAATTGGCTTCAAGCAGACGATAATATGTAAGGTGGGAATAGAGTCAAATAGGGCTAATAAAGGTGCCTCAATCATGTTTAAGTCATGTGCGCGCAGAAATCATAATATGCAACCCTGAAAAAGATATCTAAATGCAAGCCAAAAAGGAAGCAATTGAAGAGAGTACACTCAACAAGAAAGAGGACTAAATAAAGTGCAATCCTGAATAGGCTAAAAATAAGCTCACCAGGCCATGTCTAGAACTTCAAGATCACCCATTATTTCAAGATCTTATGTGCTCAATCATTAACCAATCATGTTCACCAAATGGTATAAAAAACATATATCGAAGGCTTCAACAATCCAAGCACATCATGGGGCATAAATTTGAATAGATAGAATAAAGGACAAACGACATCCATATGGGGAAATAAGACCTAATCCTAATAATGCAAGAACTAAACTTTTTTTTTACATATAAATATAAAATAACAATTGTAGAAACTAAACATGCATACAACCCATAAAAATAAACATGCAAACTTAATAGTCATAATGCAGTGCAAACTTAGAACCAAAATACAAACGTGACATGCAAGTCTTCTCCCCCACACTTAATTCTGACATTGTCCTCAATGCAGAAAAGAGAACAAAAACATCAAAATAAAAAGAAAAGGGAAAAGAAAAGAAACAACTAACATGCTCACAGATGAGGTGGCTGTGGCAGCGGGTAAGGTGGAAACTATGGATAGGCAAATCGATAGAAATCCTCATGCCTCTACCAAATCTGCTCCTGCATCCGTCTGATCGCTGCATGGCCCTCAGAGACATCCTCCAGGTGATAAATCAAGCCACGGACATCCCGACGAATGTCTCCAACGTCCACATACAACTGCTGCTGCTGATCCCACATCACATCCTGGCGCTGGGACATCTGCTGCTAGTGCTCCCATATGGCGTCCTGATGGCGAGACATCATCTGCCGATGATCCCACATGGTATCCTGACGGATATACATCTTTGACATCCTCTGCTCCAGCGCGTAGTAGTCCAAGTCAACACCTCCGCCGGCTGTGCAAGAAGGTCCAACACCACTACCTCATATATCCGTCCGAACTCCATGGACATCACCGTCATCCTCCTGCTCAGCATCAGGAGCACTCCCATCAACATCATCATCATCATCCTCCTCAACATCCTCATCACCCATGTAGAAATCAGCTGTAGTAGGGCCAAAAGGGAGATGTCGGGGCAATCTCAAATGAATCTTCCCAAGATGGCCTGTCCTCCAGACCCACATCAAAGACTTCCCCTCCAAGTGGCCAACTTTCCTCATCTGGGCTTCGTCATACAGAAACGAGCCATGCGGAACATCGGGGACAGTGCTCAGATCGATGCACTCTCGCGCTAAGAGGGTGATAAGACCCCAAAACTAATCGTCGCCTTATTGCGCTTATCGAGGATGTCCTTTCAGCTAACCAAAAACATATGCACCCAACCTGGAATAACTGAGCTCTCTAGCGTCAGACACCACAAAAATGACATGTCCCTAAGTGAGATCTTGTTGACCTCACCCTGGGCAAAAAATGTGTTCGCCTGAACCTTGTGAATCAGCCGTAATGCAGGATGACGAATACTCGAGTTGTACTGGCCCTTCTTGGCCTCAAAAGGCACCCTAGTAGACTCCATCCAAAAAGCGAAAGGACCCTCTCCCTTACACACATCAATCCATCTAGTAGTAGGTGCATCAGTAACCTCAAAAATCTGTCCCACTCTCTCCTTCGTCATCGAGAAATCCCTCCCAAGAAATCGAAACTCAATAGACGTATGCCTCACACTCAAAGTCGCTAGAAATTCCTTACATAAGCTCGAATATGTAGGAGCATTCTTCCCTATAATATTTCCTAAGCCCCCAAGCTCCAACAATTGCCTAGTACTTACATCCATCTCTAATAATTGAAGTGTAGGCTCATGAAAAAATTTCGTTACAAAGAAATTACGAATGTTTAGAGCATTCCACTTCTTCTTCTAACTTCTACTCATTCCATGGGGTCTAGATATTGCTAATTCGAAGTAAGAAAATCACCCACAAAGAACGAAACTGAAGAAAACTCACGGAATCTCAGGTTCTGCAGAGGCCTCGGGGCAGCCGAGGGTGGCGACAGGGGTGGCCGTGGGGCAGCCGGGATGGCAATGGGGCGGCTGCGAATTTCCGGATCTCGAACCTCCGGTCTCGGATCTTCTCTCTGATGTCGTCGCCGATCTCTCTCCGAGGTGAATGCGAGAGAAACTTCTTGAAATATATTGTGATAGGAACGGTTTTTGTGCAGATCTAGGAAAGTGAGGGGGAATGGTGGATTTTTGTGAAGAATAAAGAGGAGAAAAGAGTAGTTTTGTGGAGATTTGGGTGAAAGGAGAAAGCTTGGAGTACGAGTGTTAATGGAGAATTTGGAGGTTGAAGAAGGTGAAGGAAGGAGAGGTATGTGGGGGCGGCTAGATGAATTAGGTTAAAGATAAAGGAGTGGATGGGAAGAAAGAGGTGTAGCAAATGGGGGCCCACACGGGCCCCTAAAAAATTTTCTATCCATCAAGGGCCGCGGGGCGGCCAGCGATTTCGCTGCGGAAGGGATTTCGCTGCGGCTTAGCCGCGGGGCGGCCTGGGTAGGTGACGGGGCAACCCGTCCTTTTTCATCCTCTTTTTCTCCCTGCAGGGTTAGTTCTCAAAACTAAACCAAAACTAAACTCAAAACTTAAAGCAAAAAGAAACTCAAATCTAAACTATTTACCTTGGGTTGCCTCCCAAGCAGCGCCTTTGGTTACCGTCGTTGGCTCGACGTTATGACTCCCTAATGATCCTTAGCACTTGGTTCAGTGAGAACCAACTCATCACCGTCTTGTTTGACAAAGCTTTCATAATAGGGTTTAACTCTATGGCCATTTACCTTGAAGATGTCTCCATTCCTTTCATTTAGTAGCTCTACTGCACCACGAGAAAAGACATTAGCAATCACAATATATGGCCATGTCCATCTAGAACGAAGCTTACATGGGAAGAGTTGTAGACGCGATTGGAATAGAAGAACATTGTCCCCAACTTTGAGGTCATTTATCAAGATATGTTTGTCGTGCCATGCCTTTGTCTTCTCCTTATAGGTGACGGAGTTATCATAGGCATCCAATCTCAATTCTTCCAACTCATGTAGCTATAATATCCTGAACTCCCCAACTTTATCAATCTGCATGTTGCATTGCTTCACCACCCAATATGCTTTATGTTCGAGCTCGACAGGAAGATGGCAAGCCTTTCCATAGACTAATCAAAACGGAGACATCCCAATGGGAGTCTTGTAAGCCGTTCGATAAGCCCACAGAGCATCATCAAGTCTGACACTCCAATCCTTCCTATTTGGGGCAACAGTCTTCTCCAAAATAGTCTTAATCTCGCAGTTAGACACCTCAGCTTGCCCATTAGTTTGGGGGTGGTATGTAGTAGACACCCTCTGAGTCACATGATATTTCTTTAATAGCGCACTCACAGTCTTGTTGCAGAAGTGGGTCCCTTTATCACTTATCAGTGCTTTCGGAACTCCAAATCTAGAGAATAGCTCCTTGAGGAAACCTGCAACGACTTTTGAGTTGTCAGTTCTGGTGGCCTTCGCCTCCACCCACTTGGATACGTACTCCACCGCAAGCAAAATATATAAGTTTCCAAAGGAGTTAGGGAATGGTCCCATTAAGTCAATGCCCCAAACATAAAAAATCTCACAAAATATCATGCGAGTTTGTGGCATCTCATTCCTCTGAGAAAGATTCCCAACTCTTTGACAGCGATCAAAGGATTTGCAAAAAGCATATGAATCACGAAATATATGTGGCCAAAAGAATCCTGCATCAAGTACCTTTCTAGCTGTCTTTTGTGGTCCAAAGTGACCACCACATTCATGTGAGTGACATAAATTAAGGACAGATTGTACCTCATCTTCGGGAAGACACCGACGTATCACTTGATATGTGCAATGCTTCCATAGGTAAGGGTCATCCTAAACGTAGAAGCGAGCATCGTGGCGTATCTTGTCCTTTTGAGCCTTAGAAAGTTTGGTGGAAACACTTGCGACACTAAAAAGTTGACCAAGTTAGCGAACCAAGGACGTGGGAGAGAACTCACCTTGAGGAATTGTTCAATATCGGCTTCTGCAGAGGCCGCGGGGCGGCCGGAGATTGTGAAGGAATTCTTCTCCGAAGACTCGGCTGCGGGGTGGCCTAGGGTGGCTGCGGGGCGGCTGGTGATTGCGAAGACCTCGAACAGCTATTCGTTAGGAAAACTCCCTAGGATATCTTTTTTCTAATTCTTCCCCTGCACAATCCGACTAAGATGATCAACAACTAGGTTCTCAGCACCCTTTTTGTCCCTGATTTCGATGTCAAACTCGCTTAAAAGCAAGATCCATCTAATCAGTCTTGGCTTGGCCTCTTTCTTCGTCAAAAGGTAGCGAAGCGCTGCATGATCAGTATATAAACAATAACTTTTCTACCAAGCAAATAGGATCTAAATTTCTCAAGTGCAAAAACCATAGCAGGAAGTTCCTTCTCTGTGGTTGAGTAATTTATTTGAGCTCCATTCAGGGTCATAGATGCATAATATATGATGACATGATAACTCCTCCTTTCTTTTTTTTCCAAGCACGGCTCCCATAGCGTAGTCACTAGCGTCACACATCAATTCAAACGGCTGATACCAATTTGGCGCTTGTATAATTGGTGCACTGGTAAGACAAGTCTTTAACTCATCAAACGCCATCCTGCACTTCTCATCAAAAGCAAACGCGACCTCCTTCTTCAGCAGATCGCACAAGGGTGAGGTGATCTTTGAGAAATCCTTAATGAACCTGCGGTAGAATCTTGCATGGCCTAAAAAGGAACGCACTTCACGCACAGTAGTAGGATAAGGCAATGATTGAATGATGTCAATCTTTGCCTTATCAACCTTAATCCCTTTATGGGAGACAATGTGACCCAAAACGATGCCTTCTTCAACCATAAAGTGACACTTTTCTTAATTGAGCACTAAGTTAGTGTCAACACATCTTCTAAGCACAAGTGCCATATGGTTGAGGCAAGCATCAAAACTATCACCACGTACTGTAAAGTCATCCATAAACACCTCAATGAATTGCTCTATATATTCAGAAAAGATACTTACCATACACCGTTGGAATGTCCCAACAGCATTGCACAAGCCAAAAGGCATTCTGCGATATGCAAAAGTGCCAAACGGACAAGGGAAATGGGTACTTTTCTTGATCTTCTGGTGCGATGGCTATCTGAAAGTACCCTGAATATCCATCTAGAAAGCAATAATATGGACGAATAGCGAGTCTTTCAAGCATTTGATCAATGAATGGTAAGGGAAAGTGATCTTTTCGAGTTACGACATTCAGCTTACGATAATCGATGCAAACTCTCCAGCCTGATTGGACTCTTGTAGGGACCAACTCCCCTTCTTCATTCTCAACCATTGTTATGCCTCCCTTCTTTGGTACTACCTGCATTGGACTAACCCATTAACTATTAGAGATGGGATAAATCATACCTGCCTGAAAGAGTTTGAGCACCCACTTCTTTACTACATCCATCATAGGTGAGTTGAGTCTCCGTTGAGGTTGCCTAGAAGGTTTGACTCCCTCTTCTAATAAAATCATGTGCATGCAAGTAGCTAGGCTGATTCCCTTGATATCTAATATGGTCCATCCCAGAGCTGTCTTATGCTCTTTAAGCACCCCTACTAACCTATCTTCTTGTTATTTAGTAAACTTGTTAGAGACGATGACATGCAAGGTGTCACCTTCCCCCACAAATGCATACTTCAAATGTTCAAGAAGTGGTTTTACCTCGACAACAGGTGCCTTCACGATAGAAGGTAAGAGCTTCTCACTTTGAATGGTTAGTGCC
This sequence comes from Persicaria tinctoria, assembly GCA_037127255.1. Taxonomy (NCBI): domain Eukaryota; kingdom Viridiplantae; phylum Streptophyta; class Magnoliopsida; order Caryophyllales; family Polygonaceae; genus Persicaria; species Persicaria tinctoria. The sequence goes on along the minus strand of JBANSL010000006.1, from coordinate 46,722,367 downwards.
ATAAAGGTATCTTCATGTGATTTCACATGGAGGGAAGACAAGTCTCTTATGTTATTCTGCAAGTTAGTAGACAAAACATAATTCAATGAAAACTCCTCAATAGGAGTTTCTAAACCTACCTGCAAGTCATGTGCACAACTTATATCAAAGGTATATATCCTGCATACAAGTATCAATGGGATCCATAAATCATAAGGAATGATCATCATAAGGGAATTTCATTGCATCATATATATTGTATTCAACCTTCTCACCGTCGAATTCCATATTCAAAGAACCAAAATACACATCGATTTTTGTCCTAACAGTCTTTAAAAAGGGCCTTCCTAGGAGAATATGGGCCTCTTGATTACCATGCTCCATGTTTAAGATAAAAAAAGTCAGCAGGAAAGATCAAATTGTCAACCATGCCTAAAACATCCTATACTATGCCTATAGGAAAAGCATTTGATCGGTCCGCTAGTTGGATCACCACTCTAGTCTCATGCAAAAGTCCTAAACCCAACGATTCATACAGAGAATAAGGTAAAACATTAATAAATGCACCTAAGTCTAACAAAGCTTTATCAAAATTAGTCTCACCTATCACACATGGGATTGTGAACATGCAAGGGTCGCTACATTTCTTAGGCATACGCTTTTGAAACACAGCAGACACATGTTCTCTTACCTTAATTTTCTGCTTCCCCTTCAACTTTTGATTCCTCTTTATGGTGCAAAGTTCCTTAAGAAATTTAGCATAACGAGGAATACTTTTAATCAAATTGAGTAAGGGGATGTTTACCTCGCACTTACTGAACGTCTCAAAGATCTCTTTGTCATTGTCTGGTCTTCTTGTGTCTCTGACTGCTTCAGGAAAAAGAGGAACATGTTTGAAAGAATTAAGAGGAGGGAATTCAGGTCTTACGTACCTGTCTGATGAGTCATCACTGGAGTGACTGCGGGGCAGCTGGGCATGGCCGCGGTGCGGCTCGACAATTTCTGTAGAGTCGGAATCACCTTGGTTGTGGGGCGGCTCAGGGGGGCCGCGGGGTGGCTCGACGAAGACGGCGTCTTCCTCCTCCGCTTCTGTACCTGGTTCAATTTTTGCAAAGCTTTCATCATTATGGGGAGTGGTAATCAGTTCCTTACCACTTCTTAATGTCACGACACTAACGTTCTCCTCGGGGTTCACCACCGTTTGAGATGGTAGCTTTCCTGAGTCCTTAGCTTGCATTTCGCTCATCAATTGATCCAATTGGCTAATTTGCTTTTCCAAATTCTTGGTGTGCTCAGCTTGACTCAGGACTATCTTTGTGAGGGCCTTGAAAGGGTCCTCGGCGAATTGATCTGCTGGTGGAGGTCCTCTTTGTCTGGAATCAAATTGTTGTTGAGGCCTGAATTAGGGTCCTCCTTGTGGATTGAAAGGGGCATGGTGATTACCATAGCCATACCCTTGGTAACCTGCATTAAAATTGTTATTGAAATGAATGGGATTAGCATAGTTACCAAACTTTGGTCGATGCGGAACAAAGTTCCCCATGGCGTTCAACTCTACACTTGGCTCCTGCAGCATTGGACAAGTGTCCGTCGGGTGATATAGATCAGCGCAAATGCCACATGCCTTAAGTTGCTGTGGGGTTCCTTGTAGCATGAACCTTTTCATCGTCTCCTTCAATTTAGCCACATCGCTATGTAATGCGGAAGTTGAGGAGTCAACGACGAGCACCCCTCTAGCATGAAGTCCCTTGTTGAATTGTCTAGAGCCATCAGCAAGCTCTGAAAATACCTCCCAAGCAGCAGTGGGTGTTTTGTTCAAGATGGTGCCTCCACATGCAGAGTTCACCGTCTTGCGCTCCTCGTCAAGCAATCCATTGAATAGAAATAGCATCAAATCCTTCTTTGAGAAACCATGTTGAGGGAAACTAGAGCAAAGCCTTTTGAAGTGCTCAAAGTACTCATAGATTGTCTCTGTAGCCTGTTGGTCAATGCTGCTGATATCCTTTTTCAGGTTGTTTAACTTGGTCGTAGGAAAGTACTTCTCCAGAAAGAGACGCTTCAATTGAATCCATGTTGTTGCACTACTGTTGTTGCAGGAGGATGGTCAAGTATGAAATAAATATGAAATAAAGTTCAGACTGACTTTCCTGTCTCAGTAAATAAATACAAGACTTCCTCCCGTTGTAGTAAGAGAATAGTCAGGATCGAATCCACGAGGAAGCACGTCAGCAGTTCTCAGGTAGCAACAGATCTCACAGACAGAATAGCAGAAAGACAGAAACAAAGAAAAGAAACAGAAATAAAACAGAAAATAACAAACAAAAGCAAAGAACAAACAAAGCAAGAAAAGACAAAGCAAAGCATCAAATAAAAGCAAAGCAAAGGGCTCATCGATCTCGACCACAATCAACTCGAGATCGACAAAGGCAGGTCAAGACAGAAACTTCAGAAATCGACAAAAGGCAGAAACTTTACTCGACCTAGACCAATCGTACTCGAGATCGAGTACAACCAACTCGAGATCGACTAGATCTCCTCTATGTCGACAAGAATGCAGAAAACTCAAAATTTTAAATTGAAAATTTTCGAAACCAAAACTCAGATCTTTGACGAAATAAATTCAATATGCTAAAAGACTTCCAAAGCCAGGGTTTCAACACCACAACGATAACCATGCAAAGTAACACATAAAGGCATAAAAGATCATGCTTTCCATCAAATAACTTTCGTCATTAACAAATAGCCATATAGAGGCTTTCGCATAGACCCTAATTGTTACTAACCCTTTTCACATAATTAATCCAAGTTGCATTAAGATCACTTTCGCTTCAATAACACAAACAAGGATCACCTTCAACTCTCGCAAAAGAATCATGCTCATAGGGATAGAAGATGAGTCGCACAAAAAGATCTGACCTTTATCGCATCGCCTCACATGGCCACCGTCGGGCTCACCCCAACCCCAGAAGTGGGTGGACTACTCACGCCTCATCGCAATCGCAGACATTGATTGATGAAAAGAACTAACTTGCATAAAACTAAATTCAAAAGCCTTTACAATCCTGGCAATCAACTTTCGCGGAAAGCCAAAACCCTAAAAACCTTAGAACTCCTAAACTCTATGTGTAATTGTGTCTCTCTGAATTTGAATTGTGTGTGAATTGGAATGAATGAAAAAACAGCCCCTAGGGCCTTATTTATAGGCTTCTAATCCTTGCAAATCAAGGATAGAATATCTATATCTATATCTAAAATTATATCTAAAAGGATAAAAGATAAATAAATTGCATAATGGAAATAAATCAACTAGGAAAAGATAATTCTAACTAAGGTAAGTCTTCATGTCTTGATAGATCTCCTTCCATAGATATACTTTGATCAACTTTGGATAGATCTTCGGCCATTCTCGGATTCCTTCATGCCCAAGTAAAGCTAAACCGAGTAAGACTCGTCACGACGACGCGTTTCTGGAAACTGGGTCTACTCGACCTCGACAAAGGCTTGTCGACCTCGAGTAGAGTTTTTCGTCTCGGCTAACTGGTGCTCGATGTGGCTCGGTCTTGGATCCTGACGCTCGTCGACCTCGAGTAGCCTTAGTCGACCTCGGGTAGGCTTGATCCGTCGACTAGGTCTCCTCGGGTAGGTGTACTCGACAAGCTCGGACCTGGGCTCTGGGCTTCGTCGATCTCGACAAGGGTTCGTCGAGATCGAGTAGAGTGGTGGTCTCCCCAGGTCGAGCATCTTCTCCTCGGCAAGGACTTGGACTGGCGCTGGATGGCTCGTCGATCTCGACAAGGGTTCATCGAGATCGAGCAGGGTGTGCTCGGCTTCTCGTCCAGTTCTCTCCTCGACTCCGGGTGTGGTGTCTGGGCTTCGTCGATCTCGACCAAGGTCTTGTCGAGATCGAGTTGGGTCCGGAAGTCGGGTTGGTCTGGCTCTCGACGTTTCTCCTGGTCGACAAGGCTGTGCTCGGACATGCTCATCGAGATCGAGTAAGGCCTACTCGAGATCGAGTAGCCTGGGTTCTCGGCTCGATTCGACTGGTTCCGCTGCTTCTTTGACCTTGGACTTCTGTAGTGGTTTTCCGAGCTTTTCCGACCTTCCTTAGAATTGTTGTAAAACGCCTCGAATTCTGCGAATTAAACAGGAACTGGTGTAGATTCCATAATTTGGCAAATAAACATAAACTACATAGGTTATGTACTATCTTAGCCCAAATGAATGAAATGCATGCAGAAATCGATATAAAAGTTACTGTAAAACATGGTAGATTCAGCTCACAACAAACACCCCATACTTAAGCTTGCTTGTCCTCAAGCAATAGTTTTAATTGTCATTCAGGGGGAAGAATTCAAAACTCTCAACATATCAGATTCATTCTCATATAACCCTGCAGTCAATTACCATCCTCGAAAAGGTACTAGTGTCACAGATTCATGCATGTGCAAATATGTCAAAGCAACATCTACTCATAAAAGGAGGGTTATGCACAAACAATTCATACGTGACAAAGCATTAATAATCAAGAAGACTTTAATTTAAGCTCAAATAAGGAGTAGATTGGTAAAAGGCTAAAGGTGGGCAGTTTTTGGCCATGTGGTGCTTTTGATCCGGGGAAATGAAGTATTTCCAAATTGAATTTCCACATTCCTTCTCATAAGTTTCATCACCTTTCATAATGCTTTTATCAATAATAATGCTTTTACCTCTCTAACCTCAGCACTGCCTTCTCGCGAGTCGCAAACATGGGTGTCATGAATGGCCCCGGATACTTAGTGCTTTGGACTCCTCACAATGTGTCCCATCTCTCCAAACTATTATCTCAGAGAGAAGGGTCAATCTACCTTTATCTCCTGAGGTGATTGGATTTTCTTTCACTCATTAAGTTTTCCATATATTTCAAACAATTTCCAACCAAACTCCAATAATGATAACAATCACAACAACCATATAACATCTCCATAATGTAACATCATTCTCAACATAATCCCCGGATAAGGTAAAGAATGGCAAATATTTAGATCATGTGGAACAATATATGAAATAAGGCATAATATGGCTTTTTGTGATGCATAAGCATAGGTAAGGCTTAGGATTATAACAATATGAGCATTATATGGAAATATAAAGTCCTCCATCATCTTATCATGCAACATGTCAAAAGCAATTTCAAATTTTACCTCCTTTCATGGTTTTCAAGAAAATATGCACTTCATTGTGACTTCCCTTTACTAGGCAATTTCATGCTATATCTCTAATGAATCCAATTTTGCATCGTCCAGTTCAATATTAAACTTCCATGACATTATTCAAAAAAATTCAATGGGGGTCATTTTTCTCAAATTTTGGAAAACATGCATATATAAGCACATAAATCAATAATGAATTCCAAAATAGCCATGTAGCAATTCAAAGAAATAATGCATATATATGGTCAAATCAATCAAAATATGCACAAAGTAAGCCCTTCCCCCACCCCATACTTAAACATTACAGTGTCCTCACTGTATAAAAACAAGGGTAAAGAAAGAAACTCACAAGCCAGGTGTGCAGAGCCTCTAAATTTCAAATGGAAGCACCTCCTGGCCTGAGTATGAATATAGCTTGGTTCTATCCATGGACCTGAAAAGTATGGCAGACATATACCCATAATAGCAAAAATAAAAGTGTTCAAAACCAAAACAAAAACAACAAAGTCTCAAAAGTCCTAAAAAGTCTATGTACAAGCTCTAGATTTTATAGTCGCTAGGCCGACTTTTCCATTTAGCTCAAGGTGGCATCTGCAGGGCCCATGTAGCTCGGGCCTCAAATAGTATTCCATTCTTGTCCATCAGCTGTAATCCTCCAGAATGGATCTTGTTCACCACGAACGGTCCCATCCGCTTTTTGTTGAATTTGTTGGGGAACCAATGATCCTTTGATTTAGAGACATAGAGCTTGTCTCCAACTTCATACTCCTTAGGCTCATCATTGGAAATCCTACATAAGCGCACATACCAAGGCAAACCTCTCCCATGTATAGATAAATCTTTAATGGAAATAGGAGAAGAAAGATCCATACCTTGGCTTACCTTCGCAGAGACGGAATCGGGGACCATTTTGTTTGGTCGATCTCGACTAGGGCTAGTCGATCTCGACAAGTCTGCTGGTTCTGATGGTGTCCTGCTCGCAGATTCAGAAGTCGATGAAGACGATGGCTTGTCGACCTCGAGTAGACTACTCGACCTCGACAAGGATTCTGCTCCTGGTGGTTTGCTCATCGAGGAAGGCGGATCTGGTGGCGCCGGATTGTGGTCGATCTCGACAAGCTTAGTCGAGATCGAAGAGGCTAGTCCGTCTGGTGGTCTCAGCGTCGAGGAAGCAGGGTCTGGGCTCCCCGAGTGGTGGTCGACATCGACAAGGCTAGTCGATATCGACGAGTCCTCGCAATCTGGTGGAGTCCGTGTCGAGGAAGACGGTGCCCGAGGATGCTGAAGTTGGTCGACATCGAGTAGCGTACTCGAGATCGACAAGGGCTCTGGTGTTGGAGTCGTCAGCGTCGAGGAAGGCGAAGTCGGGTTGGCCGAGTGGTGGTCGACCTCGACAAGGGTGGTCGAGATCGACGAGCCTGGTTTGTCTGGTTCGCTGCTCGATGATGCTGGTGCTGGTGGAGGCTCCTTGGTTTGGTCGAGATCGACTAGGGTCCGGTCGATCTTGACCCCATACTTAGATCCTGTCAAGGCATCCGAAAAACAATTAATCCACAACGACTTACCTTGGTCCGTGTCGATTCGATTCTCTGTGTTCTCCTTGAGGATTGCCATGATCTCCTCCACCTGGGCCTCCATGTCCCTCTTTTCTATCTCCTCAGGGGTCATATTTCTGACCTTGGGTTCCCCGCAGGTGATGTAGCCAGCTGAGATAGATTTGACCTCTTCCATTGGACCTGTATGCCTTTCAGTTTTATTAAAGGAATACTCAATTACCTCATCGTTGATGTTGAAGGTGAGCACTCCTTTCCTTACGCTTATGTTGGCATCCACCGTCGCCAAGAAGGGTCTTCCTAAGATAATTGGACAAGCAGGATCTTCTTGCATATCAACAACTAAGAAATCAGAAGGGACGAAGAATTTACCTACTTGTACTGGCACATTGTCCACCATGCCTGTTGCGATGACCATCGTGTTGTTGACCATGTAAAGTCTAGCATCCACAGGCTCTAGGGCACCTATCTTAATCTTGGACCAAATCGTTAAAGGCATTATACTCACACTAGCTCCAAGATCACATAAGGCATTAATTTTGTATGGACCAAACCCAATAGTTATAGCAAACTTACCTGGATCCGACCTCTTTTCCAATATGTCCAAGTGGCTGCACTCCTCTGTGATTTCCGCCATAGATCGCTTTTTGCTCAGAATCTCCTTCAGGAATTTGACATAAGATGGCATTTCATTGAGAGCTTCTGTGAAGGGGATGGTGACGTTGAGTTTCTGAAGCATCTTGATGAAGCGCTGAAACTTTTTCTCTGCCGGGTCCTTTAGAGATTTTGTGGGGAAAGACAGCTTCTTTTTCTGAGTCGGAGCCAGAACAGACATCGGAGATGCTGCAGGCTGCTCTATGTCGACCAGGGGCTTCTCGACATCGACTACAGTTTTGTCGACATCGACCAGGTTTGGCTCAGTTGAGTTGATGTGTGGTGTAGACGAAGATTTTTGTAGGTTTTCCTCGAGGTCAAGTAGGCCTTTGTCGAGATCGACTAGAGGTTTGTCGACATCGACTAGCTGTTCCTCGTTGTTCTGCTGCTTTCCGACCTCTGGCTCTTGTATTTGATGGCCGCTTCTGATTTTTACAGCGGCGATGTGTCCAGTTTTTCCCTTCGGATTTGGTTCTGAAGATCCAGGGAGCGCACCTGACTCTCTGGGAATTCCTGCTGCCAGCTGACCAATCTGTGTATCAACTGATTTTCGCCAGATATCAATTTCCCCAAGCCTAGAGTTGACACCTTGCATCTGAGTATAGACGGAGTTGAAAGATTGCCTAGTTTCTGAGTGGTTCCTCCGTATTTCCTCCAGGACTGTCTATATATCATCCTTTTTCTGGTCCCTTTCCGGATGTCCTGGAGCTCTGTAGGGCGGGGGGTTCCTAGGGACACCTTGGTTCCATTGTGGCTTCTGAAACCTTTGGTCCCCCATGTAGCGACTGGGACCCCCTGCGTAAGCTGCATCCTCATGGGGCTCTGCCATCCTGACTTGCTCTGCGTGTGGGCACTCAGGAGTGGTGTGCCTTTGCGATCCGCATTCAATGCAGGGTTGGTTGACAGAGAGATACTTTACTTGCTTGATGAGCTTCCTATTCTGGTCTCTGTAGTACTGTTCCCTAACATCAGGATCAATCTCCTTAGGTGGCTCATAGAGGGGCATGGATGGTGCTGGCCTGGCGTATGGGTTCTCTTCATAAGTTGCAGTAGACTCATACTTGTTGTCGTAGTTAGTGAGCTTCTCTAGCACACCCCATGCGTCACTTGGCAGCATTGTCAGATACTCATAGCGAGTATAATGGTTGACTCTGTCCTTAGTGACTTGATCAAGAGAGTTGAAGAAGATCTCCTGACTGACGTAGGATGGCTGTCCATGAGTAGGGCAAGATCGCAAAAGTTCCTTGCAGCGCTCCCATGCCTTTGCCAGCGGTTCTCCTTGCTTCTGTTTGAAGGCGGTGATTCTCTAGCGGAGATGTGCTGTTTTGGCGGGTGGGAAGTGTTGTGAGTCTAACCTGCCATGTTTTACAGCAACATTTATATCAATTTTTGTATACATTTTATACATTTGGGCTAAATTAGTACAGAATCTATGTAGTTTATGTTTATTTGCCAAATTATGGAATCTACACCAGTTTCTGTTTAATTCGCAGAAATCGAGGCATTTTACAGCAATTCTACAGAAGGTCAGAAAAGCTCGGAAAACCACTACAAAAGTCCAAGGTCAAAGCAGTGGAACCAGCCTGAGAGTCAAGGCTACTCGATCTCGAGTAGGCTTACTCGACATAGACAAGCCATGTCCGAGCACCGCTTGGTCGAGCACGGCCTGATCAAGAGAGCCAGCCAACCCAGCTCTGGGAGCCAACTCGATCTCGAATTAGCCTAGTCGAGATCGACGAAGATCAAGTGTCACACCCAGAGTCGACGAGGAGAAGCTGCCCGAGAAGCCGAGGACGAGAGGCCGAGCACCACGCTACTCGAAGTCGACTAGGGCTTGTCGAGATCGACGAGCGCCTGAGCCTTTGTCCGAGCGTGCCGAGAAGAGCCACCCGAGGAGACCTAGTCGATGACTCAACTCTACTCGAGGTCGACTAGGGTAACTCGAGGTCGACAAGCACCAGTGAGCCAGAGTCCGAGCCACATCGAGCAGAGTCAAGCCAAGCCGAGGAACCCAACTCGAGGTCGAGGAGTCCAACTCGAGGTCGAGTAGAAGCCGTGTCCATAAGCTTCTCGACGTGGCCTGTCCGAGTAGAATTGGAGTTCCTTGGGCGCGAAGGCGGAAGATTCTATCCTATTACATCAAGTGCTATCAAAGGAGACAAGATCTATCAACATCATGAAGACCTACCATAATTAGTTTTATCCTTTCCTTATGGATTTATTTCCTAAAAACAATTTATTTATCTTTAAGGCTTTTAGATATAATTTTAGATATAGATTTAGATAGAGATAGATGATTATTTCCTTGATTAGCAAGGTTTGATCACTATAAATAAGGCCCTAGGGGCTCAATTTTATTCATTCAATTTCAGAGAGAAGTAGTTAGTTCCATTCAGAGATACAGTTTAGGAGTTTAAGGTTTTTAAGGTTTTGGCTTACATCGAAAGTTGATTGTCAGGATTATAAAGGCTTTGAATTTAGTTTATGCAAGTTTCTTCTTTTACATCAATGTCTGCGATTGCGATGAGGCGTGAGTAGTCCACCCACTTCTGGGGCTGGGGTGAGCCCGACGGTGGCCATGTGAGGCAATGCGATAAAGGTCAGATCTTTTGTGTGATTCATCTTCTATCCCTATGAGCATGATTCTTTTGCGAGAGTTGAAGGTGATCCTTGTTTGTGTTATTGAAGCGAAAGTGATCTTAATACAACTTGGGTTAATTATGTGAAAAAGGGTTAGTAACAATTAGGGTTTATGCGAGAGCCTCTATATCCCTATTTGTTAATGACGAAAGTTATTTGATGGAAAGCGTGATATTTTGTGCCTTTATGTGTTGTTTTGCATGGTTATCGTTGTGGTGTTGAAACCCTGGCCTTGGAGGTCTTTTAGCATATTGAGTTAATTTCTGTCAAATTTCTGAATTCTGTCGAAAATTTGCGATTTTGTGTTTTCTGTTTCTTGTCGACCTAGACGAGGCTTGGTCGAGATCGAGTACCATCTTGTCGATCTCGAGGAGGGTTTGTCTTAGTCGAGTTGGTGATCTTCTGCTTTTGTCGATTTACAGTTTCTATTGACTTGTCTCTTGTCGATCTCGAGTTGATCTTGTCGAGGTCGAGGAGAGTTTTTCGTCGAGTTGTTTGCTTTCAGTTTCTGAGTTTCTGCTGTCGATCACCTTAGTCGACCTAGAGGACAGTTACTCGACTTCGAGTAGCTTCTGTGTCCTCGATTTACTTTCTGCTTTGCTTCTGTTTTGCTTTGTTCTTTACTTCCTTTGCTTTATTTTCTGTCTTTAGTTTGTTCTTTGCTTTTGTTTTAGTTGCCCTTGCCGGGTTATTTGTTTCTTTCTTTCTGTTTCTGCGATTCTGTCTTTCTGCTGCTGTTGTGAGAATATACAGCTACCTGAGAACTGCTGACGTGCTTCCTCGAGGATTCGATCCTGACTTTCTCTTACTGCATTGGAGGAGTCTTGTATTTATTTGCTGAGGCCTAAGTCTGGTTTGATCTATTTCGTTATATTTCATACTCGATTTCTCCTTACAACAGGAAGAATTTGTTCAGAAACTCTTGCTCTAATTGGGCCCAGGTTGTGAGTGATCTTGCTTTCAGCCCTTCCAGCCATTTCAGTGCAGGCCCAGCGAGAGACCAGCGAAAAGATTTCATCTTGACATATTCTAGGGTTGTACCTTCAGCAAGAGTACGGCACATGTCATAAAAGTTTGTAATATGTTCAAGAGGACACTCATTAAATCTACCATAAAAGACATTATTTTTAAGCTCTATAAGAAATTGAGTGCGAATTTCAAAATAGTTATCAGGGATGAGAATCGCCGATTCAGGCACGAAGAGAGTTGGGTGCATGTAGTCTTCTGCCATGGTTGGATATTGGGCAAGCTCAGCCTATGCTTGTTCCTTTGCTGCTTTCTCAGCGGCGATAGCAGCATCCTTAGCGGCTAATTCCCTTGTAAGCCTAGCGATCAGCTGTTCCTGTGTCTCCGCAGCTGCCATGGCTCTTTGTAGTTTAGCTCTGATGTGAAATAGGCGTTCCGGTTCGTCTAAGGCGTCAAACTCAGGTGTTTGACTAGAACGGCGCATACACCTGAAAAGAAACTCAAAGAAACAGTGAGAACTGACTACCTAAGGCGTGATTGATAGCTTCCCCGGCAACGGCGCCAATTTGTTGTTGCAGGAGGATGGTCAAGTATGAAATAAAGTTCAGACTGACTTCCCTGTCTCAGCAAATAAATACAAGACTTCCTCCCGTTGTAGTAAGAGAATAGTCAGGATCGAATCCACGACAGAATAGCAGAAAGACAGAAACAAAGAAAAGAAACAGAAATAAAACAGAAAATAACAAACAAAAGCAAAGAACAAACAAAGCAAGAAAAGACAAAGCAAAGCAGCAAATAAAAGCAAAGCAAAGGGCTCGTCGATCTCGACCACAGTCAACTCGAGATCGACAAAGGCAGGTCAAGATAGAAACTTCAGAAATCGACAAAAGGCAGAAACTTTACTCGACCTAGACCAAGCGTACTCGAGATCGAGTACAACCAACTCGAGATCGACTAGATCTCCTCTATGTCGACAAGAATGCAGAAAACTCAGAAATTTAAATTGCAAATTTTCGAAACCAAAACTCAGATCTTTGACGAAATAAATTCAATATGCTAAAAGACTTCCAAAGCCAGGGTTTCAACACCACAACGATAACCATGCAAAGTAACACATAAAGGCATAAAATATCATGCTTTCCATCAAATAACTTTCGTCATTAACAAATAGGCATATAGAGGCTTTCGCATAGACCATAATTGTTACTAACCCTTTTCACATAATTAATCCAAGTTGCATTAAGATCACTTTCGCTTCAATAACACAAACAAGGATCACCTTCAACTCTCGCAAAAGAATCATGCTCATAGGGATAGAAGATGAGTCGCACAAAAAGATCTGACCTTTATCGCATCGCCTCACATGGCCACCGTCGGGCTCACCCCAGCCCCAGAAGCGGGTGGACTACTCACGCCTCATCGCAATCGCAGACATTGATTGATGAAAAGAACTAACTTGCATAAAACTAAATTCAAAAGCCTTTATAATCCTGGCAATCAACTTTCGCAGAAAGCCAAAACCCTAAAAACCTTAGAACTCCTAAACTCTATGTGTAATTGTGTCTCTCTGAATTTGAATTGTGTGTGAATTGGAATGAATGAAAAAATAGCCCCTAGGGCCTTATTTATAGGCTTCTAATCCTTGCAAATCAAGGATAGAATATCTATATCTATATCAAAAATTATATCTAAAGGGATAAAAGATAAATAAATTGCATAATGGAAATAAATCAACTAGGAAAAGATAATTCTAACTAAGGTAAGTCTTCATGTCTTGATAGATCTCCTTCCATAGATAGACTTTGATCAACTTTGGATAGATCTTCGGTCATTCTCGGATTCCTTCATGCCCAAGTAAAGCTAAACCGAGTAGGACTCGTCACGACGACGCGTTTCTGGAAACTGGGTCTACTCGACCTCGACAAAGGCTTGTCGACCTCGAGTAGAGTTCGTCGTCTCGGCTAACTGGTGCTCGATGTGGCTCGGTCTTGGCTCCTGACGCTCGTCGACCTCGAGTAGCCTTAGTCGACCTCGGGTAGGCTTGATCCGTCGACTAGGTCTCCTCGGGTAGGTGTACTCGACAAGCTCGGACCCGGGCTCTGGGCTTCGTCGATCTCGACAAGGGTTCGTCGAGATCGAGTAGAGTGGTTGTCTCCCCAGGTCGAGCATCTTCTCCTCGGCAAGGACTTGGACTGGCGCTGGATGGCTCGTCGATCTCGACAAGGGTTCGTCGAGATCGAGTAGGGTGTGCTCGGCTTCTCGTCCAGTTCTCTCCTCGACTCCGGGTGTGGTGTCTGGGCTTCGTCGATCTCGACCAAGGTCTTGTCGAGATCGAGTTGGGTCCGGAAGTCGGGTTGGTCTGGCTCTCGACGTTGCTCCTGGTCGACAAGGTTGTGCTCGGACATGCTCATCGAGATCGAGTAAGGCCTACTCGAGATCGAGTAGCCTGGGTTCTCGGCTCGATTCGACTGGTTCCGCTGCTTCTTTGACCTTGGACTTCTATAGTGGTTTTCCGAGCTTTTCCGACCTTCCTTAGAATTGCTGTAAAACGCCTCGAATTCTGCGAATTAAACAGGAACTGGTGTAGATTCCATAATTTGGCAAATAAACATAAACTACATAGGTTCTGTACTATCTTAGCCCAAATGAATGAAATGCATGCAGAAATCGATATAAAAGTTACTGTAAAACATGGCAGATTCAGCTCACAACAACTACCTAGTGGCAAGTAGTAGAACCACTCATTGGCGGTATCCTTAAGCGAGAAAGGGAATGCCCTCAACTTGATTTTCTCCTCCGTGACATTGCCTGGTTTCATTCTCACCACGACAGTATGGAACTCAGACAAGTGCTTGTGGGAGTCCTCACCACTCAACCCATGGAATTTGGGTAAGAGATGAATCACCCCAGATTTTAGCTCAAAATTGACACCTTCCTCAAGTTCAGGGAACACGACAACCAATGGTTGTTAGGCCAAGTCAGGTGTTGTGAGCTCCTTCAGCGTTCGATTATTCTCGTTAGCCATCTCTATACTCTCTTCTTCTCATTGATCGAAAGGTAACTCGCAAAAGTGATTACGAGCTTCTCGCCTCAATCTAGAGCGAGTCCTCTCAATCTCTGAATCCAAAGACAATAAAGATGAGTTTGTAGCACGGGTGTGGACCATATAGGTGGTTCACACCAAGATTAACGATTAAAACAACACAAGAATTCAATAAAAAAATCCCCGGCAATGGCGCCAAATTTGACAAGAGGAAAACCTGTCGTTGTTCCTGCCAAAGAATACTCAAACTCACAACTAGTATAGTGTATAAGCAAGAGGTCGATCCACAGGGAAATCTATGAATTCAAATGCACGTCTAATTGCTAAGAGAGAAATTGGGGGTTTTTGGTGAGAAAAAGATTCGCCTTTTATCAAAGCGGAAGCCAGCAAACAAAGTAAATTGTGTTGTAGAATGCAATGGAGAGAAATAGGTTCACCTACAATTTATCACTTTGATTGATAAATTCGATCCTTGTTTCAGCCTCTGGTTCTTGTATTTTCCTATCAATGTCCTTGTCCAGATCTTAGGTAGATTACTAGTCCTACGAGTCCTAGCAACCCTTATCTCTAAATAACCCTAACACGCTTAAGATTCAACCTAGAGATAGCATTAAGAGTATGAATTAACCAAGGTACATATAATATCAAGCTACAAGTCGATATTCAACATGTATTCAACTTCCTACACATCCAATTAGTCCTACGAGTCCTAAAGGGATATGATTACCACTTGGGTTAAGGTTCGCTACGAGGAATCTACAAAACCCTAGCAATTGAATGAATCTACTCTATCTAGTTGATGAGACCAGAGAGAATAAAACACATTCAAGGAATCAAGCACAAAGAAGTCAAAACATTGGAATAGAAATAAGAACTAAATTAAGAAACTCACAATTCAACAATCAAATATCCAAACTGTAGGCGAAACCTTGAGAGTTTAGTTGCTCAAGCTCAACGGCGCTCTAAACAATTGGATAAAGTGCATAAGGTTAATGAAAGAATAACATAACATTGTCTTTTAAAGCCTCTAACAAGTCGGCCAAGAAATTAACTAAAAACCCTAACTAGAGTCCGATTCTGAACAACGCGTTTCTGCAGGGCAGTCGGCGATCAGTGAAATCCTTCGGTTTTGCCTTCGAACCACGGGGCGGTTAGGTAAACTGCGGGGCGGCCAGCAATTCTTCCGAGCTCCTTATTCCGTGACTTCAGGAGCTTCTCATGCCTCTTCTTTAACTTGTTTTTTTGCTCTCCTTTAATTCATTTCACCTTGAATCCAAAATATCTGAAATAAACCATAAAATCATATAGATTCCGCCTCTTCCAACTCAACAAGTGATTATGTAAATGCGGCTAAATATATGCAATATTCACAACTAAATTATGCTAAATGCACTCTATAATGCAACACTAATCATGCTCTATCAGCGACATATCTAGCAAGCAATCCAATCCTTCATCATAGGATCAAACATTTATCGCTTCATTACCATTTTGTGCATGAAATGATCCAAGCCAAATTACTTCAAGAATTGCTTTCATCTCGTCCGAGGATCAACGAGTGGATCTGCTCACCAAACCTCTCTCAACCGCTCGCTTCATATCAATGCAATCCCATCTTTGCCTCCGCCAGTTGGGATCGAGGGAGGATAGTAAGACAAGCAACTATCAGATTAAGCAGTCCACTGTTACATTCATATTTCATATATAATGTGCTGCAACATCCACACTCTCTCTTTCTCTCAGAATTCCAAGGGGCGAAGCGGCTAGGCCAGGTTTGAGAGAAAAAGCTAGGGTTTGGCTTGGGAGCAATCCGTCGGCGGTGATTCTCTCAGAGGGTTCTCATCTCGTCTGGTGCTACCTAAGACCCTGCTTACTCGACGAAGAAGAAGATGAAAGAGAGTTCCTGGTGTTGAGAAATCTCTCCAGAAATTTCTTGGTGTCCTACACAACGATTTCCAACCCTTTTCTTTGCTTATCTTCTACTCGTGTATTCTTTGAATTGCTATCTTTGTGCTTGTGCATTTGTACCTTTGTAATATGTTTCTGGCCTTTGGATGCCTAGTGGATTGGGTGAACCTCCCTCCCGAGATTCCGCGGATATAGAAAAACCGAACCGCGTAAATAAATCTTTGCGTGCTTTTCTTGTTCTTATTAGTTTATTTATCCGTGTGATCTAGGACGAAAGAGGAAACCCTAGATCGAACATTAATAACATACTTTAAAAACAAGCATATAATCATGAAACTGAACCGTTTACATTAATCAGTAACCCACTAGTCTTCTAGTTTACATTACATATAAATACATAATTTCTCTCCCTCTCTGAATCTCTCCTCTACACATTTGGCCCTCTTAACAACTATCAACATTAGGGTTTCAACACCAAAATCTTTACATACTCTACAAGCCAATGTGTAAATTAACACCTATCCAAAAGGTATCAATTTACACATTCTCTTTACAATGCTCAGATTCATTTGATACACGTACATAAGCTCCCTGGACCAATGCCTAGCTAGATCATTAGTCCCATCCCATGAGTCTCTTCCATACTTCCTCTTCGATCCGTTTCCTCGAAACTGACGAGCCATTTCCTTCATGGAGTAGGACCCTGTACACCTCCCACTCCCTATGATCAAAAGCATGCCTTCCTACTTCAGCCTTCAAAACACACAAAAGCACTACAGATTAGCTAGCCTTATATATATAAACTCATGAGAAGTAGCCCTGAAGCTGCCTCTAAGACTTGGTTAAATTACCGAAAAGATGCATATATCAAGCGAGTTAAGGGCACGCGTGATGTTGTAGAAGACCAAAGGCCGTCCTTTGCCAGATAACTCGACAGGGTTTGCAACGAGCAGCTCGGTATCTGGGCCTCTGCTTACGACAGCAACCTTCAGAGGCTGCGATAGCTCCTTCTGGAGGCGCGAGCACAATGCGTTTTGTTTGTTGGGGTCAACTATCTTCTTCCCATCTGCCTGCATTATGAACAAATCAATCTGGCATTCCTTGTTCTGCTTCATGGAGCCTCGCCCGTATGAAATCTGAAATCAATTAACTCGGGGATCAGATTCATGAAATCGGTATGAATATTGAACTCTCATTATGCCAAACATTTATTCACCTGAATGTTGTAATCTTTGAAGGTCCTCATGATGTCGTAAAGCAGGCCAGCGTGATCTTCACAAGTGATTTGGACGAGCGTTTGAGAAGGGCTTAGAGAGTTGTCAATGGCTACAAATGGAGGGCTCATCGACACATGCCTACACTCGCTACTGCTATCTTGAAGCTCAAAGCAGCAGGACTCTTCGTCCTTGATCTGGCAAGGCAGGAAACAAGGGGATTGTGAACAAGATATGGCATCTGGAAACACCTTTTCTATCTCGCAGCATAGCGATTCATCCTCAATTGCAGCAGTTAGATGTTCGTATGTGTGTTCTTGCCGCTTCTTTGTATGCATTAGTTCCCTAAGAACATATATACTCGTTCCGATTAGTTGTACAAAAGTAGCAATTAGTATTAAACTTCTCTGAATGTGACTGAAGAATCAAACCTGGTGTCAGTGATGAAAAAGAGGTCCATCACTCTTCCATCAGGAGTTGTTGATGCCTTCACTCTCTTGATATTCAGTTCCAGCTTACTAAGAACCTTGGTAACGTCTGCTACCCAAAAACACCACGCGAGGACGTTAAATTACTAGTCCAAACAAAACCTCTCTTAGAAGATCCAGGATGCGTTTAGACCAGAACAGAATATAAGTTAGATTGGAGTTGGATTTGGATTTGAGGATTCCAATTTCT
Organism: Persicaria tinctoria; assembly: GCA_037127255.1. Classification (NCBI taxonomy): domain Eukaryota; kingdom Viridiplantae; phylum Streptophyta; class Magnoliopsida; order Caryophyllales; family Polygonaceae; genus Persicaria; species Persicaria tinctoria. The sequence continues at coordinate 46,704,543 of JBANSL010000006.1, read as the reverse complement.
GTGGAATCTAACAACAAGACTAATTAAAGATTACATTAAAGAATAGAAACCATCACAAAAGAGGGGTAATGATCTTAATTATATATCCAAACACAATACCATGTAAAAGGCCTCTTCTGTCATTACAGCAGATCTTTAATAAGAAGACGTCAGGGGAGTTGGGGGGATGGAGAAGCTCTTGCTTGTAATAAGAAATCCCGGAGACAGAAGAGCAAGATGGGCAAGCTTCTTTGAGCCTCTTCATCACCAAGTTCCACCTTGTTTCTTCATTTGGTAGCACCCATACCACTATGAAGCACCATTTCCCATCCGTCGACATATCTTCACCCCCAAAACCACAGAGCACAAAACAAACAAGTCAACAACTATCTGAACCAAAAACACAAACACATACATCCCTAATATCATCTGAATTGAAATCAACAACTATCTGAAAAATCCTCATTGGTTAGTGGAAAATGAAGCAAACATATATATATAGATCGAGAGAAGGAAATTTAAAGTTACCAACTCTAGAGATTTTCAAGCCAAAGAAGAGAAATATCCGAGAAAGATCGCATGCCAAGCCAATCTTATCGGGGCAGCTAACGGTAATAACGCTGGGATCTCCTTGTTTATCCGAGTGCCTCAACACCACAACGTCGTCGTATGGTATCCTCATCGATCTCGATCCTCCTCCAAAAATGACCTAAATTAAACTGAATAGTTGCAGACAAAACTAGGCAACTACCAAGAGCAAAGGGTGTAAGCCCAGATAAAGAAGAAGCTGTGATATAAGCTATATAGATGGAATGAGCAGAGGGAGAGATAGAAAGAGAGAAGAAGGTGGAGGGTTGGTGACCCTGAGCCTGAGCCTGAGGAAGGATAGGGGTGGCCATAGATTGTGGTAGTTGGTTGGGATTATATAGTTACATGTCAAGTGGGTCATTAAACTATACAGACATTGTCCCCCATATTTTGTTGTCTTGGTTTTAGTGGTGGTGGGCACAGTGTATGTGAAAGTGTGAGCTGTTATGCTTAGTTGGGATGAAGTCCTTTTATGTACAGTAATTAATTACAATACCTATGCAGTGGGAGCTCAACTAACCTTGAAAGGGGTTTCCAATCTAGTACTATTGAGATATGAATTGGATTTTGCTTCACTTGGTTGTCTATTTACAGTATTAAGTTGAGGAGTTGTTTGTGCCTTTGTTATTATCTTTACATATATATATATATATATATATATATATATATATATAGAATTATCTACAACCTACCGCTTAGCTAATTGAAAACGCGTTCCCTATATACACCGCAAATTCTTCGTCGGATCCAACGTTGTAGCAACGTTGGATTAGACGTTGCTACAACGTCCCATCCGACGTTGTTAATTGTGTACTAATTTCACTTATCGGATGTTATAACAACGTTGAATTTGACGTTTTACAACGTCAAATTGAACGTTGCTAATACGGGTCGATGCCGGGCCTAATATAAGATATTAAAAAAACAAATTTTTTTTTATTTGCAACGTCCTTTTGGACGTTGTGTTTTTTTTTTTTTTTTTTTTGGGTGAGTGTGGGTTGGTGGGTGTGAAATTTTTTTTTTACCCTAGCAACGTCGGATCCGACGTTGTTAGCCCGGTTAGGCCCGATACTTCACATATTACAACGTTAGATTCGACGTTGTAATATAATTAATGTTGCAACGTCGAATCCGACGTTGATTAGCAACTCTAATCCGCGGATTTGCGGTGTATATAGGGACACCCAATTGAAAAATAGTAAATGTGAATGGGCTTATTTGGGATGGGTATATAGATATAGACTATGGGTATAGAAACTCCAATATTATATATCATGTTTGGTATATTTATCCAAATTGTTATATAGATATCAATCCTATATCTCTATATACCAATTCTAGGGCTTTTTTTCACTTTTAAATATCTCCAAAAATTGGGGCTATAGGATTTACAAGCGACTGAACGAGAGACTTCTCTTCTTCCTCCTTCTTCTCTATAGCGTCAGTTTGATTGCTCTTCTCCATTGCATCTTTTCGACATCCCTTCTTCTGTTAAAAAATCTATGTTCGAAATTTTGTTGGATCTGTTCGAACTAGGGTCCAAGCTGTTCGAATTCTTGTTGCTTCTGTTCGAAAATCCCTGTTTGAAATTTTGTTGTTGTCCGAAAATTTCTGTTCGAATTGTTGTTGTTAGAAACAGAAGATTTCTGTTCGAATTCCAAGTTGTTCGTATTCTTGTTGCTTTTGTATTGCTGTTGTTCGAATTAAGGTCCAATCAGTCCAAACATTTCTGTTCAAATTAGTTATATAGATTGTTGTTAAAAAATTTACACCAGTTGCTCTTGAATTAGGGTTCTATTCGAATTAGGGTTCGAATTAGTTATAAGGGTTTTGGTTCATTTTTATTTCAATATTTTTTAATTTATGATATCTATATACCCTTTACAAACGATAGATATAAGATATAGATATCAAACTTATACCGATACCCAATACCCATAGCTTGATATCTATATCTCATACCCATAGCCTATATCCTATATATATATATATATATATATATATATATATATATATATATATATATATATATACCATTTCCAAACGGTTAGACAATATTTTCCATTTCCCTATTTCCTTTAATTAATTTAATCAACTAAAAGAAAATTAAACATGAATATATACTTGTGAACCAGACTGAGAAACTTCCTAATTTCATCACCTAATTTAGTCACATTGTTCGATCATATACTAGGCTAAAAGATAAATAAAATTAAAGGGACAATTTATTTGGGAATGTTGAAGAGACACATTAATTAAGCACCCCCATCTTCTACAAATGTGCGCGCTTTATTCAACTAGCTTTCAAAGTTTCAAATTAACCCCAACATAATTCCTATATAAAAAAAAAAAGGAACAAGTGAAAGATAGGTGAATGGGAAGACACATAAGAGAGCGACTGCTATGCCAATACTCTTTGGAGGGGTTGCTTTCTTCACCCACTTATTGTTTCTTTTTAAACATGCAATATGTAAACAATTAAGTAGGTAAAGGTAGATTAAGATTGATCGAGATTAAAAAGATAGAGACTTGGTCAGTCAGTACTCCTATAGTTTTGCGTTACGTCAGACCATGACGTCATATCGCCTTGCATAAGCTCTATTAAATATAGGGAAATTCCGTTTGGTACCCCGAGTTTTTGACAATTTCGGATGATGTCCCACACTTTTTTTTTGTCCGGATGGTACCCCTGAGTTTTGTCAAAAGTCCGGCCCATGCCCAAAACTCATAATTTCTTCTTTTTAATGAATAAAACCACCCATTATTTTTATTTTTTCATAAATATGCTCATTTACTTTTAACATTGAACAAAACTACATATTAATTAACAAAATTCAACACAAAAGTGACAAAACCAACTTTATTTTTTAAAATTTTACAAAATCACATATTATTTCCAAAATTTTTATTGCAATATTTGTACATGTGATTGATCAATATTTCCAAAATTTTTATTGCAATATTTCTAAATTTTTTTATTGCATAATTTTTAACACATATTATTTTTCAAAACAATATTTAACTTATATCTCATTAACTTTAAACATTTGTAAATGTGATTGATCAATTTAACCAAATGCTTGATTATAATTTTTTTGAAAAAGAAAAGTAAATTTTATTTATTTATTTTTCTTCTTGTAAAAGAAAAATATAATAAGAGATTAATCATTCTTATTTTATTAGGTTTTATGTATTCCAAACAAAAGAAATGAATAACACCTTCTTTTATTACACAAGAAATGATTTTGTGCATTTTTTAAAGCATAAAGGGTGGTTTTACACAAAGTATGGTTTTACAAAGTATTTTTTTATAATGTATAGGTTAACTATTTTTGTTCACATAATAAGATAGTGGATTTGTGCAAAATTTTGTAAATAATGGGTGATTATGTACATGCAATATTTGACAAATAATGAGATTTATTTTTTATAAAATATGAAAAATATGTAACGGATCTTTTGTGTAATGTCAACAATAATAGTTGATTTTCTTCAAAAAAAAATTGGAAAGAATGGGTATTTTTTGCTACAACTTTGGCAATAATGTGTGATCTTATTAATTTTAAAAAATAAAGGTGATTTTGTCAATTTTGTTTTGAATTTAGTTAAATGATAAGTAGTTTTGTTTAATGTTAAAAGTAAATGGGAATATTTATGAAAAAATTAAAATAATGGGTGGTTTTATTCATTAAAAAAAAAAAGAATCTATGAGTTTTGGGCATGAGCCGGACTTTTGACAAAACTCAAGGGTACCATCCGGACAAAAAAAAAGTGTGAGACACCGTCCGGAATTGTCAAAAACTCGGGGTACCAAACGAAATTTTCCTTAAATATAAAAGGTGGATACTGCGATCAACACTTTGCAATTGTAGCTTTTGCACCGGCCTTTTTCAGTTGAATTGTGCTATATTTATAGTGGAAGTTGCACTCCAACGACGGATTCTGGATCCGTTTCACCAATAAACATTACAAGTGGAAAAATTATACAAACTTGATCATTGATCCATCCATTGTTAAAAAAAATATAGAATTTCAAAAGACAAATCCTTGATCCGTCCGAACTCTTTAAGAGATTAAAAAGAAAGAAAGAAAGAGAGTAAAACTAAAAACAACAACGGCGGATGAAGTGCAGTCTCGGGCGCCCTGTTGTTCGAGTTGACTGTGGCAGTGTTCGTGATTCTCGAAAATCTCTCATCTAGGTGGACGTCATTGATCCGCACTTTCCCAGGAGACGCCTTTTCCGCTGATGGGTTTCTGCATCTGTTTCCCCGACGTTGAGTCGTCATGTCAGTCCATCGACTTTCCCATGTTCTCGGCATTCGCTGCTTCCACTCGGTGTTCTTCGACTGTCTCTCTTCTGGTCTTCTTGCTGAGATCTTTTGTTTTCGGGTTTCTTTGTTGTTCAATGCTTTTTATGGATGTATTCATGACGGTTAGCCCGCCTGCCGTTTTCGGCCTCTCGTTGTCCAAGACTTCAGTTGAAGTCTTGGACTTCGAATTATTTCCTGTTCAAAGAAAGACAAAGAAAGAACGGCGGATTCACCCTTGGTAGTTGGTATATTAAAAAAATTAAAAAGAAAGAAAGACAAAGAGAATACAATTATGAATCATGGATTCATCCTATAATACCTCAAACACATGGACGAATATATATAGGATCCGTTTATGTTTTTGGGTGTCAGAATCGTGTATTTTTTTTTTACATGATCAATACATTACAATTTGCAATAATTATTGGACATGTGTCAAAGTAATGAAAACTTCGGCCACAAGCTTTGCCATCTCAAAATACTCCTCCTTTGAGTAGGTTGTGTGACATTTTTCATTTGGTCTTGTATCTTCCCAAAGCTGTCTCTTGGATTCCTCTCATTGTCATAATTGATGTTTTGTTCCTATTTTTGACTATATGCAAACCCCTGGTTATTAAAAATGATCTTACTTCTAATTGTCCGCAAGCTCCACCAAATAATGACAAGGGGAGTCTCCTTGTTTTTTTTAATGATAAAGTAAGAATTCGAGATCAAACAAGCCCGAACCTCGATAGACCGACAAGTCGGCAGATGGAAGACCATCGAAATACAACAGGATACAAAAAATGGTGCAATAAACAGGCAGAATGCACCCAATAAACGACGAAACTAAGCGAATCTAAACCTAGGAACGAAGTCAAGCACACCGTTTCCCGGGCAGTAATGGAAACGAAAGTCTCCATTTTTATTTTTGATAAAGTAAGAATTCGAGATTAGACAAGCCCGGACTTCGATAGACCGAGAAGTCGGCAAACAGAAGACCATCGAAATACATCAGGATACAACAAATGGTGTAATAAACTCGCAATATATATACACCCAACAAACTACGGTAGACTACAGACGATCGAAATCAAGCACACCACTAGCCATTAATACATCAAAATTCTTGTGGGCAGTAAAGACGAACGTTGAAGAAAACTTCATCCCGCTCCCGCATACGGAGTCGTGGGAGAGTTCATCTAAAAGTTTTTTCTTTTTTCTTTTTGAAACCCTAAGACTCTAAGAGGTCATCTTATTGTGAATGATTTGCAATCTAATAGAAAACTAAAATTAAGGGGGCGGAAAAAAATAGAAAACAGTACGAAAGACTAATCTCCCCATGAATGAGGTGCATGTTTAATGTTCATGAGCTTCACGTCATTACATTTACATATCAACCTTTCATGGGAGGCATGTTTGATTTCCACGTTCTTTCATCTTACCTGTCTAATCATATTCCAAAAACACATATCTATATACCTATATTAAAACCGGTGCATAACGTTCTAACCAGGGTCGGCCCTGAAATTTTTAAGGTCCGAGACGAGGTAAATACGAGTGTTTTGATCAACAAGTATATTCATAATTTTTTTAAAACATTATTAAACAATTTATTTATTTAACCATTATTAAATTCGAATTTTATTTCTATCACTAAAAGTGAAATTTATGAGCTTTAAAGTAGTATATATGAGGTATAATAACACAACAAAAGCCTATGATTTTTAAATTTATGAATATACTTATTTACTAAACTTTATTATATTTCCTTACAAGTTCAGTTAAAAATACGTGAATTTTCTAGTAAGAAATAAAGGTGAAAAAATATTTTTTAATATTCTATTTTTTCACCGGAATATAAAATAGTATAATTAAACACTTAAAAACATATCGTTAATTTGCAAATTTATCCAAAAAAATATTATAATCACTTAAAAAAATTATTATAGTATTGTTACTTAAAAACCACCCGTTTTTGCATTTATAGCAAAAATATGAAAGACGAAGACTTTTTTACACTCTTTGTCATTGATTCGAAATATTGAATAAATTAATGTCATATCACAAATGAGTTTTTTTGACATATAAATTTTGTTAATCTTTTATTATATGTAAATATAATAATACATAATACCCTAATTATATATATAACGTAATTTTTTCCCAGGGCCCTACTCGGTAGGGGGCCCTAGGTGACCGCCCCTTGGGCCTACCCCAAGGGCCGACCCTGCTTCTAACTTCTACGTAGCACGTTGTGGTTGATTTTAATTAGTGGGGGGCGCATGATTGTCTAGAGGGGGAGAAATTTTTCTCTCGGAAATATTTTTTTTCCTCGGTATATATAATGAAGGAATTTTTTTTTTATAAAAAATATAGAAAGAAAATCATAAATTCTGGTATAAATATGATATTTTATTACAAAATTCATACAAAATAAATTTAATATTTTTCACACATATGTGTGTGTAGCATGATGAATATTTTTTTTAAATGCTAAAAGAAAATTATACATTTTTTTAAAAAAAATGTCATTGTAAATGAAAAAAAAAATTGATAGGATTGAAAAGTGTGGCAAAAAAATCATAAATTTTAGTTTAAATATAACATTGATAGTACGTACAAAAATTTCATATGAATAAAAATTAGAAGAATTTTTTAAAATATACATGCAACAAAATGAATACTATTATGAAAATTATTAAAAGAAAACTATGAAACTTGATTAAAATATGACATATATAAAAATTTGGTATGAATAAAAAGTATTGCAAAAAAAAAACAATGAGGTTTGAACTCGTGATCGATGTATATATATATTCAAAGAATAATGAGTAACCTAAGAGGGTTTTGGTTAGGTATCATTTGGTTTATTAATTAAAAATATTATTTTAAATATTTTTATATTTATTTTAAATATGATAAAGTATCAATTTTAATACCTAGAAAACTAAAAAAAAATAGAGCGATGAATTATATGAAGTAATGTTATATATTTGTCATTTGGAAGTATTTTTAAAAAGTCTATAAGATATTAAAATGACATATTCTAAATTCACCAACATTTTTTATTAATAAATATTTTTGAGATCCCCTTAAATCATAGATTCAATAAGGGGTAACCGAAGCGCACCCGGGACGCATCCGGGATGCGTGTACTGGCGCACCCACTGGGCGCGCATCCCGGATGCGTGTAAATGTTGGTTTTATGAAGAAAATGGTATATATAAGAAGAACCGGGTTAAAAAAGGGCGTTATAAAAGGTTCAACTAGCACGCATCCAGGATGCGTGTAGGCTTATTTTAATTTTTAAACCCTAAACCCTAACCCTACAAACCCTAAACTACCTAAAGTTCTAAAGGACACTCATCCTGGATGAGTGCAAACGCATCTAGGATGCGTGTATAAACCCTAAACCCTAACCCTACAAACCCTAAACTACCTAAAGTTCTAAAGGACACTCATCCTGGATGAGTGCACACTCATCCTGGATGCGTATGATCTATTATACCTAACAAAATCTTCATTTTATCATAATAAGTCTTAACAACGTAACCTAACTTCATTATATGCCTAACAACATTTTAACTTATCATAATAAACCCGATTTATAACTTTGAACTTACGATTACAAGCACTCATTAGAAGAGTGTTTATAAAAGATTTCCTAAATGTTCAACAACAAATATTTACAATAAGCCAAAGTCCGAGGTCTACCACTAAGTTAACTGTTCATCTGAAACTCATCAATACGACTTAAGCTGTGTACGCAGTACGTATCAAATTCGTCTACACTCTCGTCATGGGAGTCTCTCGAATAAGTGGTGATTGCATGATCTCAATGGACTTATGCCAAGTGAATCAATGTAAATTCATGTTTTTCCTTGACAAAACTATAGTGGCAATCAAACTCTTACCTCATTTTTAGCCTCTTCAAGAGCTTTCAAAGTGGTCTAGTAGAACTAATGCAGAAGGTCAAAATTCTGGCTCGCAGATCCAGAAACAAAATCTATTATGTTGTTTATAGATTTTCACTGTAGTTTCTAGTCACAACAGACTTAATATACGTCAACGTCTCTCTGTAGGATTCCATCATCTCCTTGTACTTTCCTAACTGATAATAAAGCTTGACCGTTTGCTTTAGAACCTTGCTGATGTAATCTCCAACCCCACCAGATCCAGATCTAGTCTTCTCCTTCTCCTCCTCCTCATGGCGTTCCGAAACCGGGGCCTTCCCCCTCCCCCTCCAAAAATTTCGACGGTTTCCAAATCCAAACCCTAACAAATTAAAAACAGACAGTTGAAGAGAACGTGGGCTGCTTAGGTTGCTCAGGGTTTGACACGTGGCGCAATACTTTACAAAGAGAGTGCTTCTAAAATAATAAGTATAAGGGGTGGATTACAGTTATATATACTTAGCAAATATGACAATTACATGCAGTAAGAACTCCGTATTACTATTAGTTCTCTAAAAAAAATACTACAGTAGCATAATCAAGTAATTGTATATGCAATTGTTAGAACTCCGGTATTACAGTGACACAAGTATAGTGTAATTAAAGGTATATTCAACTTTATTACAATTGCAATTACATTAATTAGCATAAACCTTTAGTTTACAACTTTATTTAGTTTATTCAACTTAATTATATATATCCTTTGATGTTTTATTAATTTTATTTTTTTCATATAAATAAAAATATTATATATATGCGGGACGAGACGAGATTTGCGGGACAATGATTCTTTGTCCCGCGTGTTTCCTAAAAGTATTGGTACAATATAACGTTGATTTGCATTTGTTAGTAAGCTAATATTGTCCAGATTTGCCTCACATTTGAAAGTATTGATATAATGTTGTGATTTACCTCTTTTTTAAAAAAAAATTTAATTCGATTTCGGATTGAATACGAATTTGAGATACTAAGCCCGTTTGGCCCGCTGGGCGGCCCGACCCGGCAATGAGGGCGGGCTTGGGCAAGGCACTAGGCCCAAAACCCGGGCCTGGCCCAAGTCCGACCCGGTGTACTTGGCTGAAAATTTGGTCAATGCCCGGCCCGGCCCATGCTCAGATCTAGGGGTCAACACTCATCCTGGATGAGTGTTGACCAAATTTTAAAAAAAATCAAGGGTCAACACTCATCCAGGATGAGTGTTGACCAAATTTAATAAATTCTAAAGTCAACACGCATCCTAGATGCGTGTTGAGTGTTGACCCACATTTATTAGCACGGTTCCACATTGTTTATAACTCGTTTTTTTCCCTTCAGAAACAACTACACGCATCCAGGATGCGTGTGGCTTGGGTGCGCCATAAAGGCCCGCATCCTGGATGCGTTCTGGGTGCGCAACTCACTACCCTTCAATAAACTACCAAGAGTTCTTGTTGATCCACTATTTTGGACTTGAACACACGAGTCAAAATGTCGAATCACCAAGTCGCCAACCATATAGTTCCACCAAAAGCAAAAATTGAACCATGTCAAAAGTTTGCATGTAAACTAAACAAAATTGTTTGGGCCCATGAGAAGGCCCATTTCCAATTACCAAATGAATTACTCCGTATATTGAATTAGTTTCCGAGTGGCATGATCCACTATTTTTTTTTAATAGGTAACAATTCGCTTGGAAAATCCTAACCGACAACATCCCGATGAATAAGATCATTCAGATCAGTATCTGATGACAAGGCCACCCCATTAACAAGGCGGCCAAGGTTTGCAACCTTGTCGATCGACCTATTATCCTCGCGGGGCACATGCGAGAAAACCATATTTTGAACTTCTGCAATTTGTCTCTTGATATCTCCCATAATTAACACGATCTCCCAAGGGTAAGAGTTATATTTTAGATTGTCTATGATAGTTTTGGAGTCGCCTTCAATGACTACGTTTGCACATTCTGTTTGCCTAACATCGTTAAATTCTATACGAAAAGCCATAGTTTCAGCCATTATTGGGGAAAGACGCCCTAGCCTTGTTGCCCCCATCGTTATCACATTCAAAATTTCTAATAATGTATCCTGCAGTGGACTGCCCCGACCCATCAGTTGCTCCGTCGAAGTTCATCTTCAGGAACCCAGGTCCGGTTTGCGCCATTTGACATTCTTCCTACTAAGTCTCCTATTCTGCTTTTGCCTCTGGCTACTTGAAGAGAGGCAGGACTTCTCCTCATTCACCCAAGTCCTTTTCCATTGATCTTTAATTTTATGTAAAAATTGCTGGATTTCCCACTGGGAGGGCTTACTTCTTCTCTCAAAGGCTATTTGGTTTCTATAGAACCATAATGTCCACCACTTCATCGCTAGCTCCTTTTCTTCCTTATTCATATGATCTCCGATGAAATTCATTATTATTTTCCCATTCCATCTAGGTCCCGTTGACGGAGGGAAAGTCGTTGATTTACCTCGCCAAAAATAAATCCCAAACGAACAAACTAGTATAGTATGCAAGTAAGGGGTCGAACCCATGAGAATCAAGTATTTCTAAATATTGTGTATTTATCAATATAAAAAGAAACGATTTTTATGAATGAAAATAAAAGAAGATAATATTGACAAAAGCAAATAAATGATGGAAGAAAAGCGTTTCCACCTACAAGTTCTCGACTTTGGTTGGTTTTATTGATCATCGAATCCTTTTCAAGTTATTATCTTTTCCTACGAATTCCTCCCGTCTTGGTTTATATAGATTAAAAGTCCTACGAGTCCAATTAATCCCTTACACCTCAATGCAACCTTAACACGGTCAAGATTTAACAAAGAGATAGCAAATAGTCCCAAGAACTTGAGCATATAAATAACACCAATTAAACACGGTAAATCAATGTTTAAGATATATGTCAACTCCCTACATAATCATGCTTCAAACACGGAATCCACAATATTATGCGTGCTACTACGAAAATAACACAAATACGAAAGTATTAAATCCTAGCATGAAATCAATATTATCAAGGTAGCTAATCAAGATAACATCAATAACATAATCAATATCACACAAAGAAGTTGAAAGAATTAAAGAGGAAAAATAACTTGAATTAGAAACTCACAAACCACCAACCAAGTCTCGAAAGTGTAGGCGGAAACTACAAAATTAGCCAAACATGGCTTACCTAAACTTTCTTCTCTTCAATGGTGATTTCTCTACTTGGAATTAATTCCTTAAAAACTTAAGCCTAGAACATCTTATTTATAAGTCTAATGTCTTCCATAAATAAGGTAAAAGATAGATAAACTAGATAGAAACTTCCTAAACAAACTAGATAGAAGATAGACTTTCCAAATTTAATTCAGCGTCAAATTCCGCTGGCAGCGAAAATTTCCGCTGGCAGCGAATGGCGTCAATCAAGCTCCTGTTGGATTTTCGCTACCACACTCGCTGGCAGCGAATGTCCATGCCTTAGAATATTTCCAAGCTTCTTCGATTCCGCTTCCGCGAGTCAACCCTTCCGCTGGCAGCGACTCCATTCGCTGGCAGCGAGTTTCCTTTCGCTGGCAGCGGGTTATGCTGCTCCTGGACATGCTTCCGCTGACTCCAGTCGCTGGCAGCGAGATGCCATTCGCTGGCAGCGACTCATGCTCAGGCCGACCACCTTCTCGCACATGTTGTTGCTGACTTGATTCGCTGCAGCGGAAAGGCATTCGCTGGCAGCGAAAATCCAACAGAACACCATCACGTAGATCTTCGAAAGAGCTTTCCAACGCATGCTCATATGCGTCGATCGGACATCCGAGGCCTCCGGAAAGTGTGTTACAAGTTCAGCTCGCCGAGCGGACAGCTTTCGCGACTCGCCCTCGTTTCCGCTCTTAGACCTCGATTTCGTTCTCCGTTGCTCCTTGGGTTGTTCCATTCTCTTCGGGACTTCTTCCTTAAGCTCTCCCAAGTCTCTCCTTAGCCTTACTTAGCTCTGTTCCTCGTGTTCTTTGCCTCGGATCTACGAATCTACATAAAACCATCGAAATAGCGTAGATTCCGAACTTTTCCACAAAATGAATGCTAATCTAATTAACACTAAAACATAATTATATAACAATGAAATGCACCTAAACTAACCTATAATGCCTATTGGAAACATGCCTTATCAAACTCCCCCACACTTAACCTTTTGCTTGTCCTCAAGCAATACAAAAATAAGAGCAAAACCATCATACCACAAATATGATCTTCAAGCACTAACCTTGTCAAAAGCAACATCAAAGTGGAGGAGCCATGAACATGAAAGCTAACATCCTAGCAAGTATATAAGTGATTCAAAGTAAACGGCACATCTAGTCCAACCTCACCGGGATAATGTGTTTGCTCTCACTCTCATGTGTTTAGGCTTAAAAATGCAATCTCTCAACTCAATCCAAAATGCAAAAAGCTACATAGAAATTGACACATATATCACATATTCTCCACTGTGGATGCCATCACTTATAAGAAACATCAAGAGGTCTTTTATCAAGGTTGTAATGGGGCTTGGTAAGGAATTTAAGGTAGGAAATACTTAGGCTTGTGGTGCTAAAAATCCGGGAAAAAGGGATCCCTAAGAACAACCGGAAGAACATCAAAAACCAAATACTTCCAAAACCAAGATAACTCAAATTTTCACTCTTAAAACACTCAACAAAAGAACTTTCTCTCAACCATACATTTTTCTAACTCTCACATTCATAAAAAAGGCTCTTATTCATGCTTTTTTTCTTTCTCTTTTTCTTTCACTTTTTTTTTTCTTCCAATTTTTTTTCTTTAGAGCCAAAACAATAATGCACAATGTGAGGACTAAAACCAAAATTACACACTCGTCCAAAACTTGTAACTCTCTTAACAATATCTTCTTTTCCACTCAACTATACCAATCATTCACCAATTCTAATCCTAATTCCCGGATAGGGTAAGGCTCATCATCGGCTAAGATAAATTTTTGTGGAGCTTCAAAGAAAAGGCTAAGGCTCAAATTGGCTACAAGCAAAGGACACATATGTAGGGTGGATATGGATAATAATATGGCTAAGAAAATCATGCCTCTATCATATGAAACTCATAAGTAATAAACATATAAATCGGCCTCAAATATAAATAACAATGTCAATCTCAAGAGGTAAGTACATAAGGAGAGTATAATCTCACACAAGAAAGCAAAAGGGAATAAATATGATGAAAATCCCTATAAGGCCAAAAATTCTCACTAGGATAAGTTTTGTTGGATTTCAATAATGCCCAAGACAAAGAATCATACTTGCTCAATTGAACTAACAAGTCATGCTCCAATGAAAATCAACTCAAGTATGTGACAAGGCTAGAAAATTCAACCATATTATGGAACATATATGGTAAAACTCATAAAAATAAAATAGAGGACAAACTAAGGCAAGATGAGTATTTGAAAAACACATATATGCAATGCATGCTCTTTTTGGATTTTTTTTTTCATTTTCCAATGCAATAAATTAACGAAAAAAAATAAACATGAATGCATAACGAAAAAATAAATATGAATGGATGCATGGATCTATGAATGCAACCCTCCCCCACACTTAAACTCTTCATTGTCCTCAATGAAAATCAAAGACAACAAATCATGAAAATATGAGAGAGAAAAAAATGGGCAAAGAATAACTCACATTGTGGAAAATTTTCAATGGCAAAGATGATGAAGCTCGGAAGAAGAACGATGAAGAACGACAACGAATTTAGCACATACTCTCTATTCTTTGGTCTTTTCTTTTTTTTCTTTTTCGTTTTTCCTACATGGTTAGTTCCAAAAATATTCCGAAAGCATCTATCTAATATATAAAGGAAATCTCATTTATCAAATGACAAAACTAATTAACTAATTAACTAGGAATTGAAATAACTAATTTAGGAAAACTTATCTCGGGTTGCCTCCCAAGAAGCGTCCTTGTTTATCGTCATAGACTCGACGGTTTATTCGTCCATGTGTTCAAGACTCACTCGGACATTGCCAACGCTCTCTTTAGCAAATCAAACTCCGATGCACACCATCTAGGTAGGCGAGCACCGCATATGAAGAAGTCGAAGTCAAAAGATGTGGTGTTGAAGAAGGTCTCCAACTCTTCATATGCTCGAGCGTGACTTCTCGCCGAGGGTATGTAGTACCACCAACATAGTTCCGCTGGTAGTTTGTTGAAGTAATGCTCCCAAGGATCTACATATTCACCAAAATCCACAAAAGTGTCAAAAATATCATTACCATTCTCAAAAGCCACAGAAATTGGCTCCGGACTTGGTTCCTCAATAGGTGCATTGGGGATGATTTCTATTGGCGGAGTAGGTGCCAAAATACATGGTTCCTCAAGCGTGCACTCATGAGACTCCATGTCAAGGGGCATCGGGCTCTCTTCTCCATCTTCGAATGAACCATGGGTACTTGCGTCTTGGCTTTCCTCATGTATCACGCCCGCCATTGGTTTGAAAGGTAAGGGTGTGGATGCCAACATGTATTCTTCTTCCACCTTTGCCATGTCACCCACACAAAGGAAAATATCCCACAATTCCGGCCAATCCAAACCATAAAAGCCTTCGTTTTTCAAAGATTGGGCGAATTCTCGTATCTCGGGAAGCATGCCATCTTGAACGCAAAGTACTTGTTCTTTCAAATCATCTTGGATACCCCGTGAAGCACGGTCGTCCACTAAATATTGCACTCTTGCGAGGTAATGGTGAAAGTATTCTCCTTGGTATTGCCATAACTTCAACTCCATTGCAAACAATTAGAAACGAGGTGTCGTGAACCGTAAGATAGGTCCACGACGGGGATAGATATATATACAAATATTAATAAATACACAAAACAAAGAAATAAACTTGACTCCCCGGCAACGGCGCCAATTTTGACGGAGGGAAAGTCGTTGATTTACCTCGCCAAAAATAAATCCCAAACGAACAAACTAGTATAGTATGCAAGTAAGGGGTCGAACCCATGAGAATCAAGTATTTCTAAATATTGTGTATTTATCAATATAAAAAGAAACGATTTTTATGAATGAAAATAAAAGAAGATAATATTGACAAAAGCAAATAAATGATGGAAGAAAAGCGTTTCCACCTACAAGTTCTCGACTTTGGTTGGTTTTATTGATCATCGAATCCTTTTCAAGTTATTATCTTTTCCTACGAATTCCTCCCGTCTTGGTTTATATAGATTAAAAGTCCTACGAGTCCAATTAATCCCTTACACCTCAATGCAACCTTAACACGGTCAAGATTTAACAAAGAGATAGCAAATAGTCCCAAGAACTTGAGCATATAAATAACACCAATTAAACACGGTAAATCAATGTTTAAGATATATGTCAACTCCCTACATAATCATGCTTCAAACACGGAATCCACAATATTATGCGTGCTACTACGAAAATAACACAAATACGAAAGTATTAAATCCTAGCATGAAATCAATATTATCAAGGTAGCTAATCAAGATAACATCAATAACATAATCAATATCACACAAAGAAGTTGAAAGAATTAAAGAGGAAAAATAACTTGAATTAGAAACTCACAAACCACCAACCAAGTCTCGAAAGTGTAGGCGGAAACTACAAAATTAGCCAAACATGGCTTACCTAAACTTTCTTCTCTTCAATGGTGATTTCTCTACTTGGAATTAATTCCTTAAAAACTTAAGCCTAGAACATCTTATTTATAAGTCTAATGTCTTCCATAAATAAGGTAAAAGATAGATAAACTAGATAGAAACTTCCTAAACAAACTAGATAGAAGATAGACTTTCCAAATTTAATTCAGCGTCAAATTCCGCTGGCAGCAAAAATTTCCGCTGGCAGCGAATGGCGTCAATCAAGCTCCTGTTGGATTTTCGCTACCACACTCGCTGGCAGCGAATGTCCATGCCTTAGAATATTTCCAAGCTTCTTCGATTCCGCTTCCGCGAGTCCACCCTTCCGCTGCCGCGAGAGTCTCCATTCGCTGCCGCGAAAGCTTACATCCGCTGCAGCGAATCCGGTCGTCCGCTGGCAGCGACTCCATTCGCTGGCAGCGAGTTTCCTTTCGCTGGCAGCGGGTCATGCTGCTCCTGGACATGCTTCCGCTGACTCCAGTCACTGGCAGCGAGATGCCATTCGCTGGCAGCGACTCATGCTCAGGCCGACCACCTTCTCGCACATGTTGTTGCTGACTTGATTCGCTGCAGCGGAAAGGCATTCGCTGGCAGCGAAAATCCAACAGAACACCATCACGTAGATCTTCGAAAGAGCTTTCCAACGCATGCTCATATGCGTCGATCGGACATCCGAGGCCTCCGGAAAGTGCGTTACAAGTTCAGCTCGCCGAGCGGACAGCTTTCGCGACTCGCCCTCGTTTCCGCTCTTAGACCTCGATTTCGTTCTCCGTTGCTCCTTGGGTTGTTCCATTCTCTTCGGGACTTCTTCCTTAAGCTCTCCCAAGTCTCTCCTTAGCCTTACTTAGCTCTGTTCCTCGTGTTCTTTGCCTCGGATCTACGAATCTACATAAAACCATCGAAATAGCGTAGATTCCGAACTTTTCCACAAAATGAATGCTAATCTAATTAACACTAAAACATAATTATATAACAATGAAATGCACCTAAACTAACCTATAATGCCTATTGGAAACATGCCTTATCACCCGTGCCATGGTTGGTTATGTTATTTAATTTGGGCACCATTAAGCTGGTGTTTTTGACAAATGGACATTCTATAAAGAGATGTTTTTCATCTTCTACAAAGCTTTCACATAAAACACATTAATTTGGGATCAGCATCCCTCGCTTTCTCAATCCGTCTTTCGTAGGTAGTCCATTTTGGGCAACTTTCCACAAAAAGTTTTTGATTTTTGGTATAGTATCCACCTTCCAAACCCATTCATTAGGGTCTTCTGCAAACGTGTCTAGATTAGATATTAACTTGACGGCACTTGTCGTCGAGAACCACCCTTGTTTGTCCGGCCACCAGTAGAGCCTGTCTAGCATGGGTTTTGACGGAAATGGAGTTTCCATTATTGTTAGGACCATATTTTGGTCAGTAACATTAGATAGTTTGTCTCTATCCCATCGATCATCGGTAATAAATTCATTAACTGTTATGTTTTTATCCTAGCACGGGGATCCTCCATATTTTTGGTCTAAAGGCGTGTTTTTAATCCACCTGTCCGTCCAAAACTTGACCGTTGTCCCATCACCTATTGACCATACCGAACCTGACTTGAATTTTTCTATTAACGAAGATGCATTTCTCCATTGCCAGGATGAGTTTTTGACTTGTCTATAATTTAGGATGTCGGATTGCTTTAGATATTTATGTTTTATGATTTGAACCCACATGTTGTCTGGTTCATCTAGTGTTTTCCATAATAGTTACATATGTAATGCTTCATTCATAGTTTGGGACTTTCTTATACCTAGGCCACCTTTACATTTTGGTTTACAGATTCTATCCCATCTTATTAAAGGTCTATGATGAAGGTCCTTATTCCAAAAAAAAAAGAACAGCTAATCGGATCGAGGCTTTTATGAATCAAGGCAGGTAGCATGAAACTTTGCATTGCAAAAAGAGGTTTTGCTGACAAATTCGCGTTGATCAGAATGGAGCGACCTTGTTGAGAAAGGGAATTGGCTTTCCACTTAGATAATTGGTTTTTTGTTTTAAAAATGATTTCTTCGAAAGTTTCCTTATTTACTCTTCCACTAATGATTGGACACCCAAGATATTTCTTCATAGCTCTTGTATGGAGAGCTTGGAGAGAATTTTGTAGCAATTGGATTCTAGCCCTGAGACTTCTTTCGTAGTTTGGAAAGAAGACTTGTGATAATTAACTTTTTGACCTTATAACTGGCAATATTCCTCAATAATTTCTTTCACTTTCTGACTAGCTTCCAAGGAAGCTTTTGAGAAAATGATAATATCATCCGCAAATGCTAAAGATGGCAATGTAGGGCCCCCGCAACCAAATTTAAAACCTACTTTGCTAGCATGCTTTAGTGACTCTTGATGTAGCCGTCTTTCAAGTATTTCCGCACCGAGAATAAATAAAAATGGGGAGATAGGATCTCCTTGTCGAATACCCCTAGACGGGTAGAAAACTTGGGTTGGCGAATTGTTCACGAGTATAGAGAATGAAGTAGTGGAAATACATTCCTTTACCTAATTTATAAAGGTCGGATGAAAACCAAATCTCCTCATTATTTCCCAGGAGAAGTCCTAGTTTATTCTATCATAAGCTTTTTCCATATCCAGTTTTATTGCCATCCATCCATCCTCTCCTTTACGCGTTTTGAAAGAATGGAAAATCTCATGGGCGATTAGGACATTGTCATGAATCGCCCTATCCGCCACAAAACCACCCTGAAGAGGGTCAATAAGCTTTTCCATCACTTTCTTTAGTCGTTCCGTCGGAATTTTAGAGATTACTTTATACATGGTTGAACATAGATTGATTGGTCTATAATTATTCGTTGTGCTCGGGTTATCTGTCTTTGGGAAAAGAGTTATGAAGGTGTGGTTTACTTGCCGAAGCATTTTTCCAGAGATGAAGAAATTCTTTACCGCCCTAATTACCGATGGTCCCACAATTTCCGAGTATGTCTTTGACAGGCCTAAGGTCGTTATGCCAAATCAAAGTAAATTCCTAAGATGCAAACTATAACAAGTATAGTAGGTAAGTTAGGGTCGAACCCACAGGGAAACAGAATCAATTGTAAGAGCAAGTATTATTACCCAAAAGTAACTGATTCAAGGGGGAGTTTTGTGTGTAAGCGATGGTAATGACAGAACAAGTTGCAATAAGAGGTTGTGAATATATGATGGAAAAGTATCACACCAGGTAATTATCTGCACAACAATTGAGATGGTTCATCATCGCATTCTATGAATCTCAAGTTCTAATGTCCAGTAATTGTTCTCAATTCAGATCGTGTAATAGCTTTTAGTCCTACCAGTCCTAAAAGCACTTATCACTAAATTACAAGGGAAAACCTTCACCAAATAATAAAGCAATAGCATTCAAACATGAATTATAATGAGATACAAGCGATTCTAACAACCCGTTAAAATAGCCTGTAATCGAATCTCCCTCACAATCTACCACAAGCAACCCGCGTATGGAGATTGTGTTTGCTACAATGAATCTACAACCCCAAACTTGGAATTGGAAACCCTAGCAATATGACTAGTATCGATAAACCTAGGTGATCAATCCAGATAAATCAATAATAAGCAATCAAGCAATAAGCTCAGGAGATCAAAACAATTAACAAAGGACGAACAAGAGTAGAATACTCACAACCAAATCAATTGAAGGCTTCAAAGAACCAAGTGTAACAAAGGAGAGTTAGTTCTCCATAGGGTTTGTGAGATGAACAAAAGGGAAAATACGTCTCTGGAAAATAACCTAATTCTTCTCTACTGCCTTCTCGGCCTATATAACCTTATTAAATCGGGTTTAACATCCCGTACAAATGTAATAATATAATATTAAAACTAATAGGATAGGGGAAACTCGGATAGGAATCCGACTCCAGGGACCGACGCGGGCGCGCCAAGTGCAGCGCGGGCGCGCCAGCCTCGTCTTCAACTCTTCTACCTGCTGTAACAGCGCAGGCACTTCCTTCTTCAACGTGGTCGCGTCGGGTAGCAGCGCGGGCGCGCCAAGTGCAGCGCGGCCGCGTCAGACTCTTCAGTCTTCCAGCTGCTTCCGATCTTCTTCACTTCTGTAACTTGCATGATTTCTTCAACTTCTTCAACATGTTCCGAATCACCAAGTTCACACAAATATCTCTCATAATGACATGTAAGTGATGACAAAAACTACTAAATGCGCTATAGAATATATCGCCTATCAAATTCCCCCATACTTAAACCTTTACTCGTCCCGAGTAAGCATAGAAGCTAGCCTACTCTCACCATAAATCTCAAAGGTTCACAGACAGTACAAGGAAAATGAACACTAAGTACTAGTAGTTTCCACCATCTCAACAATCAGCACAAAAGACAATCAAAATAGGAAATGAGACTTACAATTGTATCTCAACCATCTACACCTTATAGCTCCCAGTGGCCTACCCGAAAACCTCCTTATCACTCCACTTCTTATGTCGCCTTCGCCAAGAGATCAATCCTAAACACTCAAAGTAAACGCTCATCTTGCCAAGGCGCCCTTTCGGGTTTTCACCAAGCCACTCATTTTTTTTCAAAGATGGTACTCACATAAACATTCTCACTTCCCTCAAGTCTCATATTGCCAAAGCCTAATGCTCGCCAGACTACCTGCTTTTTGCCTGAGTCGCCCTTTCAGGTTTTCAACTCATCCCAGGATTTTGATTGTTTTTTTCATTTTTTTCCTTTTTTTTTTCTGTTTTTTTTTTTAATAGAATAATCAAGTGCAGAATCTGTACAAAAATAATGCTGAAATAAAATATGTACATGATGTGTGAATCCTTTCCCTCCCCCATACTTGAATGAAGCATTGTCCTCAATGTGAAAGAAGACAGAAATAAGTAGGGAGAGAGGAAACAGAAAGACTCACTAAGGGGGTGGATAGTGGCGAGAGTAGTCCTCTCGCATGCGGCGCAGCTCTTCCCTCATCTCTCTGAACTCGCCAAAGCCCTCTAATATGTCGGCCTGCTGGCGGAGAATCTGGTTCGTCACTGTCGTCAAACTCCCCACGTCTTGCCGCAGAAGGCCAATCTGATCAGCCAGGTAGCCCCACTGGTGGAGATCAGTTGAATGGGAAGGATCCAAGCTGGGAGTTAATTGCCAAGGGCAATCAACCCCAGATTGATCCAAGCAAACAAAAAACCCACCCAGAGATCACTTGATGAAAGAGTCGAGGAAGCCCAAAAAAGAGAGTGTTTTTTATGAAAGAACCGAGGATCTTATACTTATACTATATAGTTTTAGCTCCTAAAAAAGCATGCATGAATAGGGGTGAAAATGGAGCGGGTTATGGGTGGATGAAACCACTCCATCGCCCGCCCCGCGGGTAAAAAATTTCACTCGCTCCATCCATCACCTGCAAACTTTTTCACCCGCGCGGGTGATGCGGGTGGAGCGGGTACCCAATGGGTTAAACAAAAGAAAAAACCAAATCAACATGCAGTCCAATTCTAACTCAAAATTACAAATGAGGTGGGTTTATGTATTTATATTTTTGATCGGCAAAGCACTGAGAGCTAATTGAAATTTGAAAAGGGTAAAATAGTAAAATAGTAAAATCACACACATTATATATATAAATTTTAGGGTTTTATATGGGTTTGCGTGGCGGGTGTACGGGGCGGGTTAATGGGTCGAGTTATGGGTGAAAAATATTCACCCATAATCCATCCATCACCCGCTTCACCGGTAGTCGCTCCACCCGTCACCCACTTTTTTGCGGGTTTTCACCCGCAAAATTAATGTTGGTAAAGCGGGTGGAACGGGTACCCGCGGGTTATTTCCAGCCCTATGGATGAATAGTAAAGTGATATGTTCCGTTTAATGGAGTACTTCATAGTAATAAATGTGAAATTGAAAAAAAAAAAGAGTTAATATTCAATATAATTTTTAGCTGTTAATTAAAAAGGTATGCATAAAATAGTAAAATGACATTTTTTTTAAAGGAGGTAGTTGTAAGACCCGGAGTCTTAAGATGCATCAGTCCATGCCATCTAGCCATTTACAAGTCAGTTGTCCTCATTTTGAGCTTGAAAATGAAGAGCTTTGTAACATGAATGGGGCTTGAATCAGTTATAAAACACTCACAACATTCTTATGATATCCAATGTTAGACGGGGATATTATAATCTTCGATCGCCTTGAATTTGGTAAATAAAGAGGGTCATAATCTCCTCTACTTAAAGCATTGATGACCCCATTAGGCTCAAGAGACTGTCATCTGGGTAAAGCATACATGAGCATACTATCGGAGTATCTTTGAGCCCAAAGATAAAAAAAATAAGTCAAAATAGTTGACTAAAAGAAGTTAAATTTAAAACACTACTCCCTCCGTCCAACAATACATGAGTTTTTAGATGTAAATTTTTGTCCAACAATAGATGGACTTTTAGGTTTTCTAGGTAAAAAGTTGTAATGATTTGTATTGGTCTGTGTGTTGTTGACTTTTTAAAATAATTTGATTGGTTAAAATGTGTAGTGGGTGTTAAAAATAATAAAATTTATGAAAAAGTTAGTGCAATGATGATGTTTTTTTAAAAGTAAGGTGTTTTATTAAAACTTGTGCAAAATGTTAAAAGGCAATGTATTTTAGGACGGATGGAGTATTAAATAATCTCATTCAATGATACACATCTCAATATAATAAAATTAAATTTAAAATGATACTCCCTTTAAAATGATACTCCCTTCGTGAACAAAAAACAAATCAATTACTATTGCATTATATTATATTATATGAATTCTTTAATTAACAAAATTGATTTAAAATAGGATTAATTTGTTGGCTAAAACAAGTTATTATAAAATAATATATTTAACTTCTATAACTATTAGGGTCTGATGTTTAACTATTTAAACAATGAAATGGAAAAAAACCCAGATAGATAGATAATTAACAAAATTAATTTAAAATAGGATTAATTAGTTCACTTACCCTGATTGATGTGATAATAAGTTGTGCAACCAAAATCTTTCAACTATGAGAAATTAGCAGGTTTACCAGGCCATATCTTCGTCGGAGTCTTGCACTAAATGCATATGTGTGGCCCACAATTAATCAGATAATAGGCTACAGTCACAACCTCCTCCCAGAATATTCTATCTAGCCCAGCATATTAGAGATCGAGCATGTACTTCACTCTCTCTAACAATGTCTAGTTCATTCGCTCATCTACACCATTCTGTTGTGGTGTATCCCTGACTATATGATGTTGATGAGCAATCCTTTCATCTTTACAGAATTGATCAAACTCAAACGAGTAGAACTCGATCTAGACCATTATCAATCAATCGTTTGATCTTCTTTCTTATCTGGTTTTCCATCAATGTCTTCCATTTCTTGAAGCTTTTTAGGGCTTCTCATTTGTGTTTCAACATGATTAACCAAGTCTTTATTGACTAATCATCGATCATAGACATAAAGTACATGTGCGCGCCTACTCAGAGATTCAACTCTAGATAGACCCAGCAATGAGAGTGGATGTAATCCAATGTACTTTTGATTCTGTGGATCCCCATTGAAAACTTGCTACGATGGAGCTTCCCAAAGATATAATGCTTGTAGAACTCTAGGCTCTTCACCTTGTGACCACAAAGCAATCTATTCTTTGATATATAGAATTTGCATCCTGCTTTCACCCATATGTGCAAGCTTCATATTCCATAGCTTAGTTGTATCTTTTTCGGAAAGCCCTGATGAAGCAACATTAGCTGAATTTGTAATTTTGGAACCTTGCAAGAGATACAAGGTACCATGCTCACCTTTCAGAATTAATCAAATCAAAACCCTTTCCCATCTTTAGAACTCCATCTTGTTCGCTAAATCTAAAACCCTTACTGCCAAACAAGCTTAGAGATATTAGATTCTTAATCATTAACGAAACATGGCTGACCACTTTCAATGTGCAAATCCTCCCATCACAAGTCATGATCTTGATTGAGCCAATTCCAAGCGCTTTGCAAACATAATCATTAGCCATTGAAATAATACCTACATTCACATGCTAATTATATGTTGAAAACCACTCTCTCCTAGGACAAATATGGTAGGATGCCCTAGAGTTCAAAACCCACACATTAGAGTGATGAGTAGGTCAATCACCAACTAGGACAAGATTTGCTTCACATTTGGTGTCACCCTATGCTACACCCTGATTGCTTCTCTGACCACTTCTTCCTGGGACAATTATTGGTCTTCCAATGACTTTTTTCCTTGCAGAAGTTACAAATATGTTCCAGCTTCAGACCCCTTCAGAATGTCTTCTTGCCTCTCTTCTTCATACTGTTCCGTTGTTCCTTGCCTCCACTAACATTTAGTCCAATGCCCTGAACTTTATGTACTCCCACTAGACGCCTTTAGGCGCAACACTTTAATGTACGTGAAGCGATGACCTAACCTCTTCCATCATGATATCATCTTTTCCAAAAAATAAACGATTGAACAAAGTTTTCGTATGTTTGGGATAGAGACACCGGTAGAATCAAATTAGCATCTTCGTTCTCCACCTTAACATTGAGTGTGCCTTCTCCTCAAAAGTCTTCATCTCAACAGCGTTGTCGACCATGAAATCTTTCGTCAACGCCGCCCGCCTTGCTGTTTCAACAAACCTTGTATCTTTATTTTTCATAAACTAAAACTATTTCTCCTAGTGAACTTATCGATCAACACATTCAAAGACAACATCTTTCATGTAGATTGCAAGTGAAAACCCTAACATGCTTTGATACCTGCAGCTTGTTGTGACGAAAGAACGTAATATTGAAATGAAAAAGACTGACACACAATTTATCGTGGTTCACCATATTGACTACATCCATACTGAGTCTGAGAGATTTCATAGAGGAGTTTTCCGAAACGAGACAAGTATTACAAGATGTGTCACCCACACTCACCAATAAACGATAAACCTATAAACTTGAAAACATAGAATAACGTTTATGAACCACCGCTAGGCTCTTGGACCCTGACCCTGCTGGTCGAGGCTACCACGGAAACCTGTTGACCCCTTCTGGTCAGGGATCCTGCCCCCGAACCCCAAGTGGTTACAAGTCACTCAATCAACATTCAATCCAATTCAACACTATTCAGTTGAATCTTGACTAAGTGACTTGTAATCCCCAGGGGTTCAGGGGCGGAGCTTTCGAATAGAAGGGGTACGTGTAAGGGGCTCGGGGGTGAAGCGCGTTCCAACTTCCAATTAGTAGTATTAGGTTCCAATGAATTAATCGAGCCCAAAGATTTCATTTCTTAAAGATGATGTCAAAAACGTCATATGTGGAGAAGCCAAGCCGCTTGAAACAAAAAAGGTGACAACTTTTTACGATGAAAGGAGGCAATACAATTATACAATGAGCCACCCAACAAAAATGTAGATATATTGTGACTTGATGACTTTTCATATAATATTTTAATAATTTTTGTTGTGAAGAAAAAAGTTTCTCAAAATGTACGCACGCTACATAAACTTGAATGTATCCGCTAAGTATTATATAGATAGATAGATAGTCCCTCACATTTTATATTACACTATAAATAGTATCCTCAAATGAATGAATTAAGCTGTCACATAAGGGAGCACCCAATGGGGTTCTCATCACTAAACATCTCCGGCGTGTGCATATAAGGCGGCGCCTGCCAATACTCCGATACAAAACCATTTTCCGCCGGTGTTTGGTGTGGGTTATAACTGTAAGTATACGCCCCATATCCATATGGATACCCTCCTGAGTACTCCATCTTATTCACAACCTCTATCTTGCTTACGTTTTCCTCCATGATCGGTTTAGCAATTGCTAATTTTGCAACCACTTTCTTATCCTCATCGCTGCCACCATTAGCGATTGGTTTTGCATCTTCCTTAACTCCTCTACTACTGTTGAGGCCGCCTTTCTGCTTGGTTTCACCTTCGGGTTTCTTGGGTGCAGGGGGCGGGGCGATCTCAACCACCCTCTTCAATTTGAGATTTAAATAGGGCAACATCTGATTCAAGTCCATGGTGCCCTTGATTGTGATTTGGTCCTTTGCTAGATCCACGCTTGCTTCTTCAACCCCTGTCAATTGTCATTCACACCTATTTTAATTTAGTAAAATAAAATTGTAGCTTACGGAGTATAATAATATAACCAATATAAGTTGGTGTACGTTATGCTTAGGCCAACTTGTCAATTGTCATACTACCTCCGTTCCATAATACATGGGCTTTTCCTTTTTGACACGTTTTTTAAGGAGCGAAAAACTCTATGAAATATTATTTTTTTAATCAAATTTTTTATATCATTTGATACTTATTACTAATAAGTATCAAATTATATAAAAAATTTAATTAAAAAAATAATATTTCATATAGTTTTTCGCTCCTTAAAAAACGTGCCGAAAACTAAAAACCCATGTATTTTGGAACGGAGGGAGTATCCATTAATTAATAAAATTTAGAGTTGTTCTACAAAAATCATCAACTTCTCGATGATGCCGCTTATTGAAATGCGAAAATGTGTCATAAATTTTGAGGTTGTGTTTAGTATATCATTTTGGACAAATGGGTGTTGTAAAGTGATTCATAAGTGTTTTTTTTGGGACCATGTTTTGTATCCCTCCCTGGTAGGCCACCTCCTTCTATTTTTAGTGTATCATTAATTAACTGTTTAATTAATTTGTATGGGGAAGGTAAAAAGTTGTTAATGTAACTTGTTTTTTTTTAATATGGATTCCATTAAATATTTCACCTTATTAATTATGAAAAATTCATAAATTCAAATAAAATATCTTCTCTAAGAGTGGCTAAGATGTGCGACCTTATCTGTCACTTTGTTCCCCCGGAGCACATGAAAAAAGGTTGTTTCTCCGAAAAAATTTGGTACTGTATTGATTTACGCAATATAGTTACTATTCAAATAAAATATGCCCAATTTTCAAACGATAAGTTTGTAATTGTAAATCGATCAAACATAATACAAAAAATCCAAATCGTTTAATTGTAATATAAATAAAATAAATTGGACAATTTGTTTGATAAAAAAAAAAGACTGCTAGACTAAAAAAAATCATTGAACAGAAAAGGGTTAAAATTATCCAAAAAACCGATGTCTTCAAGAGCCAATTGGAGGATTAGGATCCTCTTTAATATTTTTGTAGGTAATAGTCCCCATAATAAATCTTTGAAGTATATAAACTATTTTGTTGATATAAAAGATGTTACTCCCTCCGTAACGCAATAGTTGTCCATTTGGGGGTTTTCACACTTCTTAAGAAAGCTACAATTAGAAAGTAGAATAATTAAAAATTTAGCAAATAAATAATGTGGAAAAAAAATGGACCAATGAAAAAAAAAAGAATAGTATGGGAAGTTGGAGTATTAATAGAATTTCTTGGAAATCAAATACAATTAATGAGAATGAGATGAATGGATAAAATTAGAAAATTTTGTCATTAATTAGGTTCAAATGGACAAATATTTTGTTACAAGAAAAAGTGGCCAAATGGACAACTATTGCGTTACAGAGGGAGTAACTTTTATATAAATAAAAAGTATCGAAGGGTGTAAATAGAATGATATATGTAAAAAGGTCTATATAATTAAAGAATTTATTATAGGATCAATAAATTTAAAAAAAACAATGAAAATGGTTTATAATTATTTCATACTTCTCTATGATTCCATCATACTTCTTCAATCATACTTCGATTATATGATTAGTTCATACTTCTCTATGATTTGATCATACTTATAGTAATTCCTTGTATTTATGATTCGATCATACTCAGATTATAGGGTTCAATCACACCTAGATTAATTCTTTTATACTTCTCTATTAGTTGATCATACTTTCAATCATATTTAGATTAATTCTTTCATACTATGATTTGATCATACTTCTTCAATCATACTTAGATTACATGAGCCAATCATACTTACATTAATTCCTTGTATTTAAATATCTTCTCTATTATTTGATCAAACTTCTTCAGCCGCCCTCAGAGTTTTAGAGTCTTAGATTACATGATTCGATCATACTTATATTAATTCATTTTATTTAAATAACGACCGTATAATTATACTTCCTTTTTTTTTTGAAACGACAAAAATTTGGCTGAAAGGACAAAACCTATGAGCCAAGAGCATCCGAAAAGATGAAATCACGAAGCTTAGAGTCGTCAGGTGCCAGAGGGCTATGGAAGGTAACGTCTATGTGCGATAAAAGGTACGCAACACGGTTAGTTTCCAGTTGTAACTTAGATTAATACTCCCTCCGTAACGCAATATTTGTCCATTTGGGGGTTTTCACACTTCTTAAGAAAGCTACAATTAGAAAGTAGAATAATTAAAAATTTAGCAAATAAATAATGTGGAAAAAAAATGGACCAATGAAAAAAAAAAGAATAGTATGGGAAGTTGGAGTATTAATAGAATTTCTTGGAAATCAAATACAATTAATGAGATGAATGGATAAAAATAGAAAATTTTGTCATTAATTAGGTTCAAATGGACAAATATTTTGTTACAAATAAAAGTGGTCAAATGGACAAATATTGCGTTACGGAGGGAGTAATGATTATATGATTCGATCAGTTAAAAAAATATCTATTAATCTCATTTATTTATAAAAAATCATAATGACTACTTTTGGGGCATTTTTTTAAATAATACGGAGTACATTTTATAGTGAAAAAATATCAAAAAGAATCTCAACAAAGTCTCAAATAGTATTATATTTTGTGGTTTAAAAATATCAATTAATCTTATTTAATTCAAAAAAAATCTCAACAACAATTTTTAATTCTTACTGTAATAAACATTGAAAATATTACTCTGTACATTTTGTAATTAAAAATATCAATTAATCCTATTTAATTATACTATGCAATCAATACGCTCTAGTTGTTCTCCATTTCCTCCAACAAAATTAATTGGAATTACTGTAACAAAGCCCCGCCGCCTCGTCTTCTTCAATTCACCACAGACACTGTTCATTCATCATTTCTTCAATTCACACGGGCTTCAAGTCTGCCGCTTCGTCTTATTCGCCTTCATCTTGGACAACACCGGAGGAGGGCCGAGGGAGACGACAAAGGCCGTGGAGGAGCGGGAGACGAGCGCTGAGAAGAAATTGGGGCAATAAAAGGATGGCCAAAATTGGGGGTCCTGTTTCAGACAACACAGCGGGATGGGAGAGGAAAAGGCGAAAACGCAGGAGGCGGAAGGGAGAGATGGTGAGAGAGGTAGAAGCGGAGGAAAAGAGGAAAGGGGCGGCGGTGACAACGGAGGTTGAGGAGAAGCCGAGCAGGTGGTGGAGGAGGTTAATGACAGGAGATGAAGAGAGAGGAGAGAGGGAGAGGGCAGAGAGGAGGAAGATCGGCGGAGGGAGATGGAATCGGGGTACCTCGGCGGTAGACGGAGAAACCGACGAGGAGGAGGCAGGAGGAAGCTCTTTCTAAAAAGTAGAGGGACTGGTTTATGGTCCTTTTCTACTCACAAACCCTACTTTTTCTTTTTACCTTTCCCACACAAATTAAATACATTAATTAATTAATACTCCCTCCGTTTCCTTTTAAATGACTTTTTCAA
Organism: Persicaria tinctoria; assembly: GCA_037127255.1. NCBI lineage: Eukaryota > Viridiplantae > Streptophyta > Magnoliopsida > Caryophyllales > Polygonaceae > Persicaria > Persicaria tinctoria. The sequence goes on along the minus strand of JBANSL010000006.1, from coordinate 46,674,490 downwards.
GTCATGCACGTAGTTTTATAACGATAAAAACTATATTAAATATTAATATTTTAAAAATATTTTTTTAATAATATTATACTTATCATCAATAAGTATGAGATTGTCGAAAAAAATATTTAAAAAAATTATTATTTCATATAGTTTTTCACACCTTAAAAAACGTGCATGAATAGTAAAAAGTCAATTAAAAGGAAACGGAGGGAGTACTATAAACTAAAAATGGAGGGAGGTAGACTACACCCTGGTATACTAAACATTTTCCTTTTTTTTCCCTTTAAAATAAAAGTGAATCACATTGCCCAAAAACTTTACTTTTGTGGAGCAAAACTCAACTGTGGTCAGTGACGGATCTAAGGGCATGCCGCCCCCCAACCAGAAAGAAAAATGCAGGGAATTTTTTTTTTTTTTTTGTAATTTTTACTGATAAATCTAGAATATAGCTTAGTTAGCTTAGTTTGTGATTTTTTACTAATTTTAATAATTTTAGGATAAAATATTGTAAAAAGAGTAATTAAATAACAAATTGAAGGTTTTCTCAAACATATTTAAACAAAAACATTCATTTCTATATATACATATAAAAAAAATTCGATAATTTTTATTTTTTTCTACTAAAAATGAATATTTAAATCATAAATTTAAGGTTTTTTATATATTTTAAAAAATATTTTTTTACATATAGCTTCAAAATTTCTCGAAAATTTGTTCACATACAAAACCAAAATTAGAAGTTATGACTTAGGATTGAGGATTATCGTAATTTTTCCAAATAGAAGAAAACGAAAACTATGAATATATATAATGTACTATATATATATATAGAAGAAATATATAATTTGGGACAACCTTGGTATTTATGCAAGATTTTATTAATCTTGTGGGCACATCCATCACAGTGCACTCTGGTCTTCAATACAACTGTCGTCACTTGATGCTACAATTCCAAAATTATGAACCAAACATTAATTTTATAAAACAACTTTAATTAAGAAAGAAAGAAAATAAGAAAATAAGATTAATAACCACTTAAAACAAAAGGAGTACCTTTATCTGTTTAGGCTTATTTTCTTCTGCCGTATTGGATTTCTTGTCTAATTTGTTATCATAGTTTGGAGAGTCAACCCCTCCACCGCGAGCGCCACCGTGGTTGGCCTTTTTGGCGGGCTGAGGAGACACCAATTCCACCTTCTTCTTCGTCTTCACCTCCACTCTCTCCTTGAGGGCCTCTGCTTCCACTTTTCCCGTCACTGTCAACTTGTTGGTTTTGTAATCTGCTTTGACGCTCTCAACACCTTCACCCAAAAATCAATTCATTTAACAAATTAAATTTGATCGATGCAGGCAAGCTAAAGAAATGAAATTCATATATATATAGAGAGGATATATATGAAATCGATGAGTAGCAGTTGGGAAGGATGGAGTACGGTTCTGACCGTTGAAGTGTTTGAGGGCTTTCTTCACTTTCTCGGCACATCCCTCGCAGTCCAATTTCACGTTCAACACCACCGTCACTACTCCGATGCTACCGCTGCCAGCTCCATCGCCGCCCTTAACCTCCTCCTCCCCTACCTTTTTCTGCTTCAAGTAATTATTAAAAATTCAGATGAGAATGAAGTCAAGAAGAAAAAATGAAAGGCGCGCCGATCAATGGGAGATATGATGAATTAAGACTGACCTCGCCCATTTGAGATAGCAGCAAGAAGTTAGGGGTTGTGGTCTGTTTAGGGAGTTTGGTTATTGGAATGGAGGGGGCATTTTACAACAACAGGTTTCCCACATATATATATATATATATATATATATATATATATATATATATATAACACACTAACACAGTACATATAGGTCCGGCCGGGGTTGTGCTGGACATTTGAAAACTTCAATTTTTTTTATTATTTTATTAATTTTTAATATATTGTTATATATACTCGGTATTTGTTAAACCAAATAAGCTAAGCACAAACGAATACGACAAATAAAATCAACATGACATTTTGTTAACGCGATTCCAAATTTTACATTAATTTTTTTTATAAAAATTGTATTTATATTCTATACACTTATATTAGCATATTTATAAAATTTTATTAAGAAAAAATATTATTAAAAATTATAAATAATTAAAAGATTGATTATTTTGGAAAATATAAGTGTATAGAGTATAACATATATTTTAATAATAATAATTTATAAACATGTTAATATAAGTGTATAGAGTATAAATTTTTTTTTTTTAAATTTAATGTTAATTTATAACCGAAATAATGAGGTGTAACACTTTGTGTGTTACAGGGGATCCAAATTGGGGGACGGTTCACCCAATCCACTAGGCATCCAATGACATAAACATGTTACATAGATCAAATACACTAGCATAAAGGTAGCGATTCCAAACACGACCCAACAACGAGGAGGTTAACAGAGATTAAGGTTATAAATAATCTGGTTAATGACACCAAGAAAGATTTCTCCTAAACTAGGAACCCTTCTTCTTCCTCATTGCTCAAGCATGGCCTCAGGTAGCGCTAAAACGGAGTGATATCCATCGATAGAATCACCTTCTACGGGAGCTTCTCCAGAAAAAACTCTAGTCTCTCTGAAACCCTAGCTGCTCAGACTTTGAGTTGTGAGAGAGAAAGAGTTGATTCTACAATGTGCTAGGGTTAGCCAAGAGAGCTTATATAGGCAAAGGGATATAACAACTAAGGGCGTGTTCAGTAGTGGTTTATAGTGTATTCCAAAAGATTAAGGGGATTCTTTGAAAAAAATAATACCCTCGCATTGGTGTTTGCTTGTGTATGTGAGGAGATCCGGGATGGGTTTTCAGAGGATGCGAGCAGATGAAATTCATCCGAAAATGGGATCTCCTCCCCCCAAGATTATTGCGTATTGTTGGGGATTGTATTCGAAAGTTCACACCTTTGCCCCTCTCATGCCCCCATTTGTGAGCTTTTGGTCTCAGATCTGGAGGAGGGAGGACACACCGTTCACCAGGAGAAACCGTCACCTTCGTCGACGGTTGGTTGTCTCTCTCCAGATAAGGGTTCTTGCTACTCGATGCCATAGAATCTGTCGGGGACAATCGATTTCCCGAAGGACATTCGAATCGGTAACACAGAACAAGCAAAATATGGACCCAATATATTAGGCAAAGTCATCGACTACTGAGGATCAACCAGGCCGACACACATACTGTTAACGACATTTCCACAAAAACACCTAATTCCGATTTTCCCCCAAATTCGCACCTAGGGTTTTGTCACTGCGAAAATTTCAATTTGCCCCAATTTTGAAAGCTAGGGTTGCAGATCTTACCACCATACAGGATCAAATCAATGAAATGTAAAGGTCCTACATGCGAATCTTTAACCACAGACTACAAAACGGAAAATATGGCCCGAAAGGACTGACCTTTTGCCGGCGGCTCTTCCGAATGAGATGCAGAGGACGTCGCGGCTTCGTCCCACCAACGGATTGTCACCGCTTTCTTGCCGGCGACGAGCAGTGCGTACTATCCGCCCGGAAGTGGTGTTGGATGCGGCGCCTCTTCCGTGCACTGGGTGGGTGCTTCCGGCCTTCGTCTTCGAGTCGCCTGATGGTTGTTCTCCTCAAGTTGTCGAGCCCTTTCTCCAGAGAAGGAAGGCCACCAGATTTTTTCAAGGGCATGGGACGGGGGTATATGTGTCATTTCCTTTGTTTCACATACAATACAATCTTCAAAACACCAAACACCTTTTCAAGTTTTCCGTCAAATTAATATCCATCTACCTCCATCTTCTTACATCTACAAAAATAATATCCATCTACCTACATCTTCTAACATCTACAAAAATCCCAGTAATCTACCTAAAATTAATCTACCGCCAAACACGCGCTAAATGTAACCCCATGAATTGGGCTAAGATAATTAATGGGATGAGCTGGTCCGAGTGTCCGACCCATTCATCTTTAGAAGCCAACCTATAGTGGTAAAACCAGAATAACCTAATATACTTCACCTAGTCTCTCACCAAGGGAATCAAGGCTAGCCATTTGGTTCTGTCATGACCGAGTCATGGGACCAATGAGCTTTTCCTTGATCAAGACATGACTAAGCCATACTTAGCGTTAAGAGGACTCACCTAATCTTAGTGCTTGTGCATTATACAACCAAATAAATCAATGTCCTTGTTTAAATACTCATTACAAGGATTTTAATTAATTAATAACATAACAAACGTCTTCCTAATCCTTGTGATTTGTGTCGCCCATAGTCACCAATAGTGAAGTGGATGTCCAAACAGTTCGGCAGTCATTAGTTCAAGAAGAGCTTAGAAGCTCAGGTACCCTCCCATTTAAGCAGGAAGTTCCTACAAAATGAAAATTTGTCCGCTGGTAATTGATAATTTTTTTACCAAAATCAGTAAGATTAAGGCCAACTTTAATCTTCTATACATTTATGAGGTTCTTGTCAACCTGCACTCTTGTATAGTGATGTACTAGTGTCTCATATCAGACACTTTGACTATCCATGTATAAAACAGGTAGGAAAGACATAGGTAAGAGTTCACCAAGTATTCCAGCCAACTAGGAAGCTTCTTTGGCTGCTTTTGTTGCAACCACATACTCAGCCTTAGTGGAGGATAATGCAACAATGGTTTGTTGTCGTGATTTCTAGGATATGCAATTACCAGCCCAGATGTAGAAATAAGCAGTAGCTGACTTTCTATTGTCTTTGTTTCCTGCATAATTTGAGTCAACAAACCCGTGAAAATCATACTTTAAAGCATGTTCACCAAACACAAGGCAATAATATGCACTCCATATAATTAAGATATAAGAGGATAACATGCATTTAGATAGTTTAGTAATATAATATATTTTTTAATAAACTGAAAACATGATTTTTCTATCCTATGCCCTTGGGCATAGGATAAAGCCCTTAATTTGGAATTTTTAAAAAACAAATTAATTACTATAGCTTATTTTTATTAGATTATTAGGGTCGCTTGCCTTTTTTGTAGGGAATCTTTCTAAATTCAGGGTCTTATCATATGTCATAAGGGAATAAGATAGAAAAACCGTTGAAAATAATATATGGTTGTTTATTTAAACTAAATTCGATATCTTTAAAAATAAATTTGGCCCGATTTGTTAAAACAATGATAGTAAAATATCAATATAGCTTCTATAGGTATTACTAAAGTTAGTATATAGATCGAGTTTTACATTTGTTTCATGGTTGATATATTCTCATGAAATATTCTTCCACCAAACAATAATGCTAATAAAAATATCAATATTTTCAAGTACTACAATTTATCAAAATTATTTTTGGGCTTGTTAAAAAAATATTATTTTTGGGCAAAAAAATGATCTAACTCAAATATATTAATGAAAACTACTTTATACTCCGTATTTCATAGCCACATCTACCAAAAATAATAATTTGTACTTTAACAATAGCCAAAATAATAATTTTAACAACTTTAAAAATGTATATATTATTATTATTAAACATATAATAAATAAAATTTTAATCTAAATAGTAAGCGCGATCTTTAATTCTATGTTATTGAATATACCTTTTATTGTTATTATTTCAATGATTTTTCTATCTTATGCCCCAAGGGACAAGGGCATAGAATAATAGCACTAATTTGGAAATGTTTTTTAAAATTTAATTAGTTTAGTTTTTTTTTTAATTAATTAGATTCTTAGGATTACTTATTTTTGGTAGGGAATCTTTCCCAATTTAGGGTCTTATCCTATGCCCTGAAAAACCGTTATTTCAATTCTCGCAAAATTATAATTCTTATTCATGGGTTCATTGACATATTACTATTATATTTTTTTTTATAGAAAGTAGATATTTTTATAATATTGTAATAACAAATGTGCATGGGACTAGGGTTGGAAATCACCCGTGGATGACTGATTCACCCAGCCTACCTGACCCGATTATACGGGTGAAAACCCGAAAAAAAAAAAAACCGGGTGATGGATGGGTGATGGGTGAGTGAAACGGGTGATGGGTGATATGTTTTTCACCCATCACCCGACCCATTACCCGACCAGCTTAACCACCCGCTAACCCACCCGATTATTTTAAAGAAAGATCCTAGTTTATAAAAAATAAAGTATAACATAACTACATATTTATCATTTTTCGAATTCTAGCTTCTCTATTCTATAATTGTTTTTGCGCAAAAAAAATCTAAAAGAATATAAAGTTATTTTATTTAACCCATCATCGTATCTTTTAAAAAAAATCATTTTATTTGTTTTGCATACACTACTAGAATGTTAGCAATTTTGCTCATTTCAACGACCTAGCATTTAGTGTGTTAATTAAGACATGATTTACCAAATTATTTTTCTTTTTTTCTTTTAACTACGAGTTTAGAACGGACTAAAATTCATCTCATTTTATTTGATATTAAACCTTTAATGGTAACTTTGTAAGATGAGTATAATGATATAATGTATGAATAAATCTTGTATACAATTAATAAGATTTCCACGTTGACGTGGTTTTTGAAATTATCAAATATGATTGATTTCTAAGTATGTCTTATGACTCTTTTTCTTTTAATTTACTTCACCCGATTACCTATCCGACCCACCGGATTCACCCGACGGATTGGGTGATGGGTGAAATATTAGACGGATGGGTGATGGGTCGGGTGAATTTTTTTTTGTGACGGGTCGGGTGGAAAAATGGCTCCACCCATCCATCACCCGACCCATTTCCACCCCTACACGGGACAAGTTTTACACTAGTTTGAGTAGAAGACAAATAACTTGCGGGCTTATTTTTTTTTTTGACGCAATATAAAATTTAGGCCGGGTCGGCCGCAATAGAGGCCCTTCCTAACGCATCCTTCCGGACGAGAACATGTAGTTCTGGATCATCCTCACAGCTGACGTCGGCAGGGGATGCATGTGCACTACGAGCAAGGTAGTCGGCCACCGCATTTGATTCCCTTAAAATATGACGAATAGCAACATAAGTAAAGGATGAGAGATCAGACAGAATATCTGCTTGTAGCATCTCTATTGTCCAGGGGCATTTCCAATCCCCTAGTAGAGCTTCAATCACTATTAAGTTATCTCCTTCGATAAGAAGGTTCCAAAGCTGTAGCTACTTAGCTCGTAGCAACCCTATTCTGAGTCCGAGGTTTTCGGTGTAGATTACCGAAATATGAGTGCAAACAGACCTACCAGTAGAGACGACGGTACCGGCAGAATCACGAATAACAAACCCATAAGATGATGTGCCACTTGGTAGAACCGAACCATCGAAGTTTAGCTTATAGCTGTTTGGTGGGGGTTTATATATCCCACTTACCAGATCGCTTCAGAGTCCGAGCAAGTGAAGCCGTGCCCCTATTCTGGAAGGACTGATTTTTGTTAAACTGCCTAGGGTAGGTGTTTAGCGGTTGATACGTATCGTCTTCTACAATCTTTGACTGTTTCCAGCAGTGTATCGTAGTGTTGTGGAACAACAAAATTTCGTTGAGAGTAACATATTTTGTGTGATAAAAAGCAAGTTGGTTACGAAAAAACCAAAGAGCCCACCAAATCGAGGCTAAAGCGGCGAACTTGTTGTTTCCAAGAGCACATTTTATTTCGTTTAGCGGGATCATCTCGCCCATACCCACCGCGGCCGTAATATAACCCGGAATGCGAATCAGCAGAGCATATAACAGATATGTGGCCATGGGACAATGAAAAAGAAAGTGATCACCCGGTTCGTTTGTGTTACCACAGAACGCACATCCAGCAGGTATAACCACATGCAATTTTAGTAATCTGATTTTGGTCGGAAGACCATCACGAGATATTTTCCACAAAAAGTGACGAACTTTGGGTGGCACATCCAGACGCCAGATCCAATCACAATCGAAATTCGGCAGCCCGACGTCTTTTGATAGAAAGAAGTTGGCCGAGGTAGTTGAGAACAAGCCGTTCTTACTGGGTCCCCAATAGAGACGATCCGTGATAGGATTGTTTGGCAGAGTTATGCCAATGATGTGATCGATAACATCCGTGTTCAGAACATTTGTTAAGGAATCGTACAAGAGAGATTTGTTCCATTGTCGGTTGGTGATGAAGTGATCCACTGAAATTTCTTTAAGATCATCCGGTATTGGGCTAACAATTTTAGAAGCCAAAGGCTCCTCGAATGCCCAGTTATGGGACCAAAATTTTATTGTTTCCCCGTTTCCGACTCTCCGCTGTAGAGCCGGAAGAAAATGATGTCGGATGGACATGAGACGGGACTATTCCCACGAGGTGTTCCCTTCTTGTTATAATCGGCAACATACCAAATGACTAATTTTAATTTTTTTTTCCCTTGAGAGATCTTTATTCGGGAATACCTATCTATCTATCCATCTATCTATTAATATTACTAATTCTGCTAGCATTTTGCTGACGTGTCACGCCCACAATTAAAGTTGAATTTTTTATTCAAATGAGATTTTCTTATTGGTCAATATTATTATGGAAACTTTAAAATATTTGTTTCCAATTTTAAATATGATTTGAATCCGTTCCTTTTTTTTTCGGTTATATTGCCGTAAGTATTGAGACATGTTTCCAATTTTTTTCCGATTGCAATATATCTATTACTAATTCTGCTAGCATTTTGCTGACATGTCACACCCACAATTAAAGTTGAATTTTTTTATTCAAATGAGATTTTCTTATTGGTCAATATTATTATGGAAACTTTAAAATATTTGTTTCCTATTTTAAATATGATTTGAATCCATTCCCTTTTTTTATTTTCGGTTATATTGTCGTAAATATTGAGACATGTTTCCATTTTTTTCCCGATTGCAATCTCTTTTCGGTTATATTGTTGATGTGTCACGCTCACAATTAAACTTGAATTTTTTATTCAAATGGTATTTTCTTATTGGTCAATATTATTGCTGAAATTTTAAAATATTTGTTTCCAATTTTAAACATATTTGTTTCCTATTTGTATACTAAAAGATTATTTAATTTGATATGTTGTATGTCAATTTGTGATCTATTTTAATCGTCTACGTACATTGAACATTCGTCAATTCTTGGCTGATTTTATTCTTGGATATTGAAATTGTTGATTTACCATTTTTAACCGATTGCAATATTCCCCACAATGTCTACATACAACGAACATGTAATAATCAATTTGTAAATATTCGATTTCAAAAATTAATTATAAAAATCAATTAGAGCCAAATAAGTGTTTTTTTTTACAATTTAATTATTTTTAGACATCTTAAATGACTATCGAAAAATAAATAATATTTTCAGACTCACAAGCATTACTAATGCTTATTTTACATCTTGGATGAGGCTTCTTAAATCACTTTTCTACCTTTAAGGATCTTTTTTGTTTACCATCTTACCTTTATTTTCACTATTTATTTTTCTATCTTTCTAACCATCTTTCTCATGAAAATAATCAATAAGTTATGTACATCTACATACTTAACTTCAAAATTATTCACACAATCATGTGCTTATGATTTTTTAATATTTGTACGGTAGCTTATATTTTACTTTTTAGATCTATGCTAATGATAATAATTATATATTTATTTCAAATTATATTAGATGGTGTGTTTGAGTATTATTACTACTTGACATTATTAAATCATTTTCAAAATTTGTATCGTATCTTTTTCCAACTAATTTATAAATTATAAAAAAAATATTGTATACATATTTTTGTTGTAAACACGTGTATATATATATATAGTATTATATAGATATATAAAATGATGTTCAAATTAAAATGGATCAAGCTCCCGTGCCTTCAAGGCACGTGTATTACACTAGTTAATATTACTAATTCTGCTAACATTTTGCTGACGTGTCATGACCACAATTAAAGTTGATTTTTTTATTCAAATAGTATTTTCGTATTGGTCAATATGATTGTTGAAATTTTAAAATATTCTGTTTCCAATTTTAAATATATTTATTTCCTATTTTAAATATATTTGTTAAGCCTTTTTCCTTTGTCACCTTTTTTTGGTAGTTTATCTTTGGATTGAGTAAGGAAATCTGGATTAATGATTATTAATATAGTTTGATAATTTGGTTCTTGAAATAATAACAAAATGAATATTTATTACACGTGTGTCGATATGATTTCTTATGTATTATTTTATTTCTTTTGTATAATTATATATCCACTATTTACCTCACTATCTCATACATATTTCATTTATAATATATTAGAATTTATGATATCTTAAAAAATGTTAATACAAAATATTTATATGAAAAAATACATACTTTATTAAAAAAATATTTACTGTATTTATGATACGAGATCATGAAATGTGCAATTGATTTTATGATACGAGATCATGAAATAAAGTGTGTCTTGATGAAGGGTGCTAATATCACATCATACTCTATTATCAAAGTCTAAGCTACAACCTTGAGATCTGGAATCCAAGAAATCTATCTATCTATCCATTAATCTTCTATCTATTAATATTACTAATTCTGCTAGCATTTTACTGACGTGTCACGACCACCATTAAAGTTGATTTTTTATTCAAATAGTATTTTCTTATTGGTCAATATGATTGTTGAAATTTTAAAATATTCTGTTTCCAATTTTAAATATATTTATGTCCTATTTTAAATATATTTATTAAGCCTTTTTCCTTTGTCACCCTTTTTTGGTAGTTTACCTTTGGATTGAGTAAGGAAATCTGGATTAATGTTTATTAATATAGTTTGATAATTTGGTTCTTGAAATAATAATAAAATGAATATTTATTACATGTGTGTCGATGTGATTTCTTATGTATTATTTTATTTCTTTTGTATGATTATATATCCACTCTTTACCTCACTATCTCATACATATTTCATTTATAATATATTAGAATTTATGATATGTTAAAAAATGTTAATACAAAATATTTATATGAAAAAAATACATACTTTATTAAAAAAAATATTTACTGTATTTATGATACGAGATCATGAAATGTGCAATTGATTTTATGATACGAGATCATGAAATAAAGTGTGTCTTGATGAAGGGTGCTAATATCACATCATACTCTATTATCTAAGTCTAAGCTACAACCTTGAGATCTGGAATCCAAGAAATCTATCTATCTATCTACTAATGTTACTAATTCTGTTAACATTTTGTTGACGTATTACTCTGTTAATTAAAGTTGATTTTTTTTAAATCAAAAGACTTTTTTTCTTATTAATCAATATTATTAAGGAAAATTTTAAATATTTATTTCCTATATTATATTTATCACAATCGTATTAAAAATGACAAGATATATTGAACCTAATATAGGTAACCTTATTAAATTATTTTTAAAATTTATACATATTTTACTGTAAACAAGTATATATTAATATAGTATTAAATAAATATATAGAATGATTTTTAAATTAAAATGGATCACAACCCCGTGCCTTCAAGTCACGGGCACTACACTAGTATTAATCTAATTAGTTTAAATTGAACCCATGAAATCCAAACTCTATTATACGGAGTATTAATTAAATATTTCAAAGGAATTACCGATCGAGGTGGGAAAGCATAAATGTCTTATGGAATCTCCAAGGGATCCACACATTTGCAAACGACCATTTGATTCAATTTTCGAATACCTATTAGTTTAATTATGACTCAAATCAATTTATTAATTCTTAAATTGAGCATCAAATATAATATTGAAAGGGCGTAGCCGCGTATGTTAGCCTATCACTTAATTAATGAGTTAACGATGCATCGTACGTACGTTGCCCTCAAGCTTTGATCTCTGTTACGTTGGCCTTTGCAACAAAGTGTTATGTCACTAAATGGATCATAACCTAGAACATGGAAAATTGGTAGGAAAAAAGAGAGATTTAGAAGAGAAGATGATGAATTAGGGATATAGAGAGGTTATGGTTTACATAAGTTAGAGAATGAAAGGTAAGGGAAAGAGATAGAGGAAGGGTTTAGGGAGAAAAGATATTAGATCTCAGCTTAGATCAAGCTAAGATCTGATCTCTCAAAATGAAGAAAAGAAGAAATCAGTAGAGGAGAGCTTTGGGAATTTTCTGTTATTAAACCAGGTAGATATACATGTTTTAAACACCCCATTACAATTTTTTAAACAGATCCGTCGTCGCAAGCTCAACCTCTGCCTCCTCCTAGTCTAGCCGGATCCTCCCCAGTCTGACAGTCCCGTCGCAAGCTCCTCCTCCCTAGTCCGACAGTCCCCTTGGCGGACCCCTGCAGGAGGAGCCGCAGCAGAGAGTTGTTCACTACTTGTTCTTCTTCTAATCTTGTCCAGAGGAGCATATCTACCGGCTTCAAGGTTGGTATTGTTTCTCTACCTTTTAATTTGATTGTCTTTGTGTTTAATTCGTTCAGATGAGAATCAATCTAAATCCTTTGTGGATTTGATAATAATTTGGCTATTTGGGTGAAATTTCAATTAGGGTTTGTGATTTTGATAATGAATTTCAATAAATTGTGATTAAATTTTTTGGTTTTGAGAAATAAATTTGTGGATTGTGATTTGGAATTGTGGTTCTTGAATTTATTTTTATAGGAGTATATAATAGGGACAAGTTTATTATTTGATTTAAGTCATCTATTCAAAGTGTTGGATCTTGAACTCCTTCAACCAACAAGGGTCCTAATCTATCTCATAATGTGATGCGATTGTGGTTGAATAAGATGTTTCTAGAGGCGATAGAAGGAGTAATAAAAGAACTTGATTTAAGAAACAATAGGTTATTATTAGTGATCAGGCATTGTGAAAACCCGTTAATGAATATGATCCGGCATTGCGGAGACCCGTTAAAGTGCACTTACATTTAGCCCCCCCTTGATCAAAATCCCGGATTCGCCACTGTAACCAACCAACCTTTACAATGGTACAAGACCACCTATTTATATGATCAGAGCTACTTGCTAACGAAGGTTCTAACTACCTAACTCTATTGGCTAACCAAGGCTATAAATTAACCTTCACATTTACATCCGATCTCTCCCATACCCCCCCCCCCCCTCAAGGTGGACGAGAATGATGAAAAACGAGACCAAGCTTGCAAGACAGGGTGAGATGTTGAATAGCACCAAGGGGCTTTGTAAAAATGTCTGCAATTTGCAAATGCGAGGGAACAAACACAGTGGATATAAATCCTTCCTGGACAAGATCGTGAATGTAGTGACTATCTAAGCTAGTATGCTTGGTCCGTTCGTGGTAAACTGGGTTGACAGCGAGTTGTTGAGCTGACTTATTGTCACAACACAACGGAATTGTCTGAGAAAAGGGAATGAACAAATCATCCAACACACCAGCAACCCATTTTATCTCACTACTAGTGACATACATACTTCTGTATTCGCTTTCTGCCGATGACTTGGAAACAGTTTTCTGTTTCTTGGTTTTCCACGAAACAAAACAATCACCAAGGAAAACGCAATAGCGAGATAACGAGCGACTCGTATCTCTGCAACTTCCCCAGTTAGCATCAGAATAAGCTCGGATTTCCAAAGTGCTTTTGCCTGGATAGAACATAGAGCAATGAACTGTGGCTTTCAAATATAGCGAAGAAAAAACAAAGCAGCTCGCATATGAGGAGCTCTAGGCAAGGACATAAACTGGGTAAGTTGTTGGACGGTATATGCTAAATCAGGCCTAGTCATGGTAAGGTATAACAGCCGGCCAACAAGCCGTCGATAACTCTTAGGGTCCTCCAAGGCGACCCCTTCATGAATACTAAGATGGAGATTCCTCTGCATCGGGAATTTGATAGGTTTGCAGTTCAACATCGCAGCATTCGAAAGCAAATCCATCACATACTTTCGTTGATTGAGCATGATTCCAGTGTCAGATCGGGAAATTCCATGCCAAGGAAGTAACGAGCATGACCATGGTCCTTAATTGTGAATGCCTTGTGTAGAGACTCTTTTACACTGACAATCACATATTCATCACAACTAGTGAGCAGCATATCATCAACGTATACAAGCACCACTGTCATGCTCGACCCTTTCCTTAAAACAAATAGAGAATAGTCATGCCTTGATTGAATAAACCCCAATGCAGTGAGATGCTTCATCAGTTCAAAATTCCACTGTCGACTCGCTTGTTTTAGGTCATATAAAGATCGATTATGCTTGCAAACGTGACCAAGACTTGCCTTGTCATAGCCCGGAGGAGGCACCATGTCAACCTCTTCGTCTGAATACCCGTGCAAGAACGCATTGTTGACGTCGAGTTGGTGTAAAGGCCACTTCTTCATTGATGCAACATCTAGCAAAATTCGGACAGTGGCATACGTAGCCACAGGAGAAAAGGCCTTCTTATGATCACGATCTTTAATCTGGTTGAAACCTTTGGCTACCAATCTTGCTTTGTAGTGCTCTACCAAACCATCAGCTCTAAACTTGACTCGAAAAACCCACTTACATCCAATAGTATGATGCCCCGGAGGTAGTGATGTTAATGTCCAAGTTTCGTTATTCTCCAGTGCCTCTAGCTCCAGTCTCATAGCCTCTCTCCATTTAGGCACCTTCTATGCTTGAGAGAATGAAGTAGGTTCAACTACAGAAAGGACATTGAATAGAGAGTGAACATAATCAGGAGAGTACATCTCCAGATCCTCGGGATGGACCATTGAAAACACCGATGAGGAAGAGGAGGACTCAGATTGATCTACATCAGCTCGAGTAGGTAAAGAAGGACACACGTAATCTTGGAATTTTGCAGGCCTAACAATCCGTCGAGCATGCCTTGCATCAATGTCTGGCAATCTGACAATTGCAGGTTGAGCTGACATCTATGCAGAGTCTAGGAGTCACTCACAAAATCAGGTGTGATCCCCCTAGATGTTGGTGCATCAGTAGCATCCACACCCTCTCTATCTGACACCCTATTTCTTTCAGATGATGATGAATCAACAACAACATAACTTAGAGATGGTGGAGACACTTGATGCACATAATCATAATCCCCAAACATCACTCGAGGGAGAGATGAATGAAGAAAATTCCTATCATCGACTAGATCATGATCCATGCCTTTAAAAGGGAATATCCATTCCTTAAAGACAACATCTCTACTCATAAAAACCTTGTGAGTGTTCAAATCATAAAGCATGTAAGCTTTGTATTCAGGAGGGTATCCTAATAACACACATTTCCTTCCTGAAGCATCCAACTTAGATCTATGAATCTTAGGAATATGAGCAAAGCATAGGCAACCAATCACTCTTAGATGATCATAATCTGGCTACCTTTTGAACAAGATTTCATAAGGAGTTTTGAATTCTAGCAGAGAAAAAGGTAAAAGATTGACGATGTATGTTGCCCCTAACACACATTCCCCCCCAAAACCTGATTGGAAGACCGACATTGATTCGAATTGCACGAGCCATTTCAATCAAACATCTGTGCTTTCGCTCCACTCAACCATTTTGCTCATGGACATAAGGAACACATTTTTGATGTTGAATTCCTTTAGTGACAAGCAAAGTTGTTAATCTTGAGTTAACAAATTCAGGCCCATTGTATGTTCTGAGAATCTTGACATGAGTCTCAAACTGATTCTCAACTATAGCCAAGAACCCAATGAATGTCTCAAACAACTGACCTTTATCACGCAAGAGAAACGTCCATGTGGACCTTGAGAAATCATCCAAAACAGTTAGAAAGAAACGAGCACCACAAATTGAAGCCACTTTGTAAGGTCCCCACACATCCATGTGGACCAATTCAAAGGGCTTAGAAGCAACAGATACACTCAGCTAAAATAGAAGCTTGTGCAGTTTATCGAGATGACAAACATCACAGTTAAATGTCTTCAAAGCAAGTCCCTTAGCCCATTCGAAGAAACGCATCTTAGACAGTGAAACATGTCCAAGCCTGGAATGATGAATACTTATTAAATTGGTTCTCACAGAAGCAATGAGACTACTCACATCATTGTTTGGAGAAGACAAAGTGAGACGGCGAGCACCAATGTTGCATGGGAGACAAGAAAGACCACCATCAAACTTGTAGAGGCCACCCTCTCTAACTCCAGAAGCGACAACAACATCAGTGGAAATGTCTTGTAGCCAGCATTTCCATTTGGATAAGACAAACAAATTCTTGTCATCATCCAATAACTTCGAGATAGATAGAAAATTATACTTGAAATTGGGCATGTATAGAACATCACAAAGTAAAATATTATGATTTGATGTTCACACTACCAGAATACTTTAATGCATGTGTCATCCAATCTGGAAATCCAATCACAATCGGCTTTGCAAGTTGTTTCATGTCTAAGAACATGGCACTACTACAAGTTATGTGATCCGACGCTCCAGAATCAACAATCCAGATTTTTTTGATGGCATGAATCCTTTGTGAGGACTAAGGAAGGGAAACCATACCTGCAAAGTTGATTGAACTGTCACGAGGAGTATTTGGATCAATTGGAGCTTTTCCTTTCATGGCACGAATCACCTCTGCCACCATAGCATTAACCAAGGACGTGTCTAGTTGATTGTTGTGAGAGGCAGACAGATTGGAAGATCCATTATCAGAAGTGAGAGGGCAATCAACATCCATAACATCTTGAACATTTGCAACAATTTTTTTCATTCTGTGGGCGCTTGGGACCGGTATACCAATCAGGAAATCCCACGAATATGAAACATTTCTCTTTGACATGTCCACGCTCCTTGCAATAATTGCAGAATAATTCCATCTTCGCTTTCTTCAACTCATTTTTCTAATCTGCACTCTTGGAATGACCGGAGCTGCTAGCCTGAGATCCACCACCACCTTTAGTTGAAGATCCAGATTTATTGTAAGACCGAGTTGACAGAACTTCATGCTGCTGAGATGAACCGCTTATGATCCCTTTCTGGTGTTCAATTTGCAAAACCATGCGGAAAGCACGGTTCACAGAGGGGAGAGGATCCATAGAGAGGATATGACTCTGAATACCTTCAAAGGTGTCCAAGAGTCCCATAAAAAACTGCAGTAGACGAGTAACAACATCTCGTCTGCTGCAGTTTCTTCAAAATAGCACATGAACACATTTTCTGTCCCCCCACATTTACAGATCAGAATCAATTATATCTCTTGAAGCTCATCCAAAGCTTTCTTTCATTTGCTATAGTAATCAGAAACACTCAAACTGTCCTGCTTAAACTGATAGATTTCCTTTTTGATCTGGTATACTAAAGGAGCATTCGATTCAGCAAATCGTTCCTGGATCTCATCCCACTAATCCCTAGCAGAGCTCACATACATGAAACTTTCAGCCAATTTAGGTTTCATAGAGTTTATAATCCAGCTAGTAACCATGTAATCACAAGATTCACAACAAAGTCAACAATCATAATCATCGTGAATCTCAAGAGAACGCTTATACTTACCATTAATGAAGCCTAATTTCATCTTAGCTCCCAACGCCATGCGCACAGCTCGACACCAGCTATGAAAATTGGCACCGTTGAATTGCACAGACACCAGGACCATCCCTGGATGGTCGAAATTGGACAAAAACAACATATCTGAGTGATTTGCCCCAAGATTCCGGCCACCAGCAGTTGACGATGATCCACCATGATTGCCACCATGATCGCCACCATGATCGCCTTGACCTTGTGCGTCAAAATTCGCCATGAAAAGAGTAGGAAACACGAGAATCACAACACCGTACCAGATTGTTAGTGTTGGATGGCTTTAATACTATATTAGATCTCAACTTAGATCAAGCTAAGATCTGAGAGGAGAGCTCTGTTATTAAACCAACCAACCTTTACAATGGTATAAGACCACCTATTTATATGAGAGCTACTTGCTAACCACCCTTGCTAACCAAGGTTCTAACTGCCTAACTCTATTGGCTAACCAAGGCTACAAATTAACCTTGACATTTACATCCGATCTCTCCCATAAAAGAGTAATTTGTCATTTCATTATTCAATTAATGATTTCTCTAATTACAAGTATAGGCATTTATACTAATCTCTAATATCACCTATACATGACATTACCCAACCCTTATAAAAGCTTTGTCCTCAAAGCTTATACAAAAAAAAAAAAAAAATACAAGCTATAGTACTACAATTGAACAAGCTACTCACATTATTTGAATAGAACAAATAATCCACTAGGTTCGTAGACTTGCTAGATCACAAGTTGCATTTTTTCCTTCTTGTAAGTTGCACCGGCCAGGGAATTTAGTTTAGGACAACAACACTTGTGTCAAATGCGGCAGCAATTCTCCTTGTGATGAGCAATTGTGCTAAGGGTTCATTGTGTTCTCCTTGTTCTAAAAATGGATGGCAACAACAAACTATTGTCAAGCCCTTCTCCTAGGACTCATATATGACATATGACAACACAATCCATACACCCATTCTAAGCAATTCTTCTGCCTTTTATTCTTGTCACTTACTCTCATTAAACTTGCACCTTGACTTGCTTTCCATACAAGCAAATTAACCTATTTAAACCTACAAGTAATTAAACCTTTCAACAAGGCAAAACAACCACAACAAGGCATAACAACCTCCTCAAGACAAATCAGGTTGTCATTTACTCACAAGCTACAAGAAGTCCTTCTACATCCCACAACTACCTTGAGGGTCTCATTGTAGCCTTTTGTCCACAACTTCCATAATATTTAACATCAAAATCTGCTCCAATTGACACAAAATCAGTACCAAGACGAACCTATTCAGTTCCCTACACAAACTAGCAATTCCCAAGCAAAAAATCCAATATCCATACGTGCCTTCCAAGGACTTAGAACTGCTCAAATCGCTATCCAAATTAGCAATTCTAGGGTCAGAAATCAGATTATGATCCAACACCGTCTGTCTGACTATACCGCCAACGATCACCAGTGGGGATTCCACACACCCACTAAGCCACTTGACACTAGCCCCTTCGGTGCTAGAATTAATCAATTAAAAAAACTCAAAAGACGAGCAAATAACATTCCTTTTCCTCTATCATATGGCCAAGTGACTACATTGTGCTTCAGTTCAACGCCCACATCAGTCACTAACCCGAAAAAACTTCCTAGGCCTTTTTACAAACACCTTACGTGCATTAGAGATTTTCAAAAATTCCATCAAATTTACCCCGAATTCAGTCTTACGTTTCTCAGAATTCATATGATTTGCATCATGTACATCCTCAACTACCAAATTGTCAAACGATGCAACATTAACCCTGCTAAGATTTGGGGAATTTGATATTACCTTAGGGAACTCGTAGTGGAATTGGGAATTTTCCTGCATTCTCACACAATTCCGGCCTCAGAGTGTCACCGTCTAACTGCTACATGATAAAAACTCTTAAGGCACTTCTGTCGTTGCTAACTTCTGGTTCGAGATGCCATTGGAGATCCCAATTTCTCGATCATTCGTAACTGCTACTAAGCGCTCGATGATTGGAGCATTCCCTGCAGATTCCGCTGATCCACTGCTTCTTGAACTATTGCGTTCTTGAGGTGTAGGCGTTCACAAAGTTTCTTGTTGTGATTCCTCCAACCTCTGCTCTCCGCTTCTTGCACCCTCACCATTTCTTGTTGTTGTCGGCCATCATCCGTTCATGCTTCGAATTAATTTTGTCAATGCTTCAAACATGTTATCGATCTTCTAAGTGACCGTCTTCATTATCTTGTCCCACGAAGCGATCCATTGCTCTGTCGCTTCCCTCTGCTCCATCAATTGCCGTTGATTTTCCTCTCGAAACCGGACGTACCAATCATCAACCACCATTGTTGTTCTTCAGAAAAGAGGGAAAAAATCAGGAAATTTCGAATGCAGAAGTGAATCAAATTCGCTCTGATACCATCATAACCTAGAACAAGGGAAATCGGTAGGAAAAAGGAGAGATTTAGGGAAGAAGATGATGAATTAGGGATAGGGATATTAGCGTTTAGATGAGTTAGAGAAGGAAAGGTAAGGGAAAGAGATAGAGAAAGGGTTTAGGGAGAAAAGAGTAATTTGTCATTTCATTATTCAATTGATGATTTCTCTAATACAAGTATAGGCATTTATACTAATCTCTAATAACCCTTCTACATGACACAGAGATCGCTTATAACGAGTTTAAATTGTTTGTAAAATAGATAGATATGCTTCCACCAAAAAATAATTCCATATATATATGAAATTCCATAGATATGTCGATCATAATCTAATCTAATAACAAGCACTGGTCGACATATTTATCGATTTTTTGTGTGGAAGCATATCTATCAAAATAATCACCTGCTAAATTCGATATTACACAAAACTACCTGTTAAATACAATTTGATAACAATCACCACTCCCAATAATATTCCGAATAAATTCTATCAAAACATAATGCAAATGACCAATATACCCTTATTTTGAAGAATTAAACATCCACATATACACAAAATAGTTGCTTATTTACTAAAAATTCCTAAATTTGACATCATAATAGTGTATGAATTATGATGTTGAGGTGAATAAACGCTTTTTATTTTTGTCTAATTACAAATTTTCGGCAGTTCAATATATGGTCATTGAAAGAAAATTTGGTTGAAAAATTAGGGGTAAATCAATCATATTATGGAGATTTTGAAAAATGTTCTTGTTGTGGTGATTTGTTAGTAAATTGTTTTTAGCGGGTGATTTGTATAATTTTAAATTTAGCAGGTGGTAAGTTAAGTGAAAAAAAATATTTAATGTGTGGCTATATAATTTACCCTTTATAAGAAGAGTGAGGTTATTGGAAAGACGACTGAAAGACTATTGATAAGACGATTTACGCTAAATTGAAAATCAGTCCTTTAAGGCAAATTTATAAATAAAAACCTACACTGGGAAAGTCACACATTCTCTCTCTCCCTCTGCAAGCCAGCAAATAACCATGCACACCGTAGTTATAACAATGGCGGAACCGATACTTCCTTCACCACCACCACCTCCGTCACTGAATTTCGACTCTGTAACGGCCTAGAATTATGATTCCCGGGTTACGTTTCAAGGGATGAAACCCCTTGTTCGGATCTTGCAATCTAGGTATGGGTCGAGGTTTCAAACTCATTTTAGGATTAGTAGAAAGAGGGATTTCAAACCCTAAAAGTGACGAAGGGTCGTTGGGTACCCTTAACCTATCTTAAGACTATGTCGCGAAATTTAATTAAAATGAAAGTAAAACGGAAGCAAAGTTAAGATACAAAGTGTCATGGCGGAGCCTAGTCAAAACCAAAACATAAGCGAATGATTACCATTTACACCAAGCTAGAGAATTAGCCAGGTTCTTCGATTCGCCAAAAGGGAATCTCGTCATATAGACATTGAGCACTCAAAATCTGCAGAAAATACCTTTAAAAAAAAGAACGGGGAAAGGAGTCAAATCGAGCCACTCATGCGGGACTGGCAGTCCTCGCTGAGGCCACATAGTATGTGTTATACCTAATAAAGATGCTCTAATGCAGTACGAAAGTAAAACACACTAGCATGCTCCTAGTTATAATAATGTGTAAAAATAATGTAAAGGGCCCAAGACAACGCCAAGTGGCATATCCCTCTCCTACCTCTGCACCCCTTCCCGTTAGTGCAGAGACTGGCCAGTTCGGCGCTATAGCATAGCAATTTCCTCGTGGTGGTGCACAAACCACGATATCATCATATCATATCATCTCATCGCTTGCCCAATGGTGTTGGGCTATCATATCATGCTCATATAGACTCGACTGACTCAGGGTACCCGATGAGGCTGGGCTACCCTATGACCCTAGCAAAGAAGGAACCCGGCCCAGAACCGAAACAAAGAAGGAACCCAACCTGGATCCGATTTATAAGCCCAACCCGGAATTTAGACTTGGATCGGACCTGGCCCACCTGATGGCCCAAATCACGTGAAAGAAAGGAAGGAAAATAGGGTACACATGCTTCTACTTCCTCAGGCTCAGAACAAAGCACAGAGACGCCGACTGACAACGGGAAACGGAAGGAAAAGAAGGAGGAGGAGCTTCTTTTGAAACGCGCGTGAAGGAGAGGAAGAAATAGAGAGATTACCGAGAGAGTTGATCCTCGTCGGAAAACGTTTGATGTGGCTAGATTCAGCCTCGTCGGAGTCGGAGATGCATAGATCTTGGCCTAGAACGAGAGATAAGTAATTAAAAGAGGACCTTTAAGGGAGAATTGATCGAAAACGAGAGGGAGAGTCATCACCGATCTTGAGAAGGACGGAACAAGGAAGAAAAAGGAGGAAAAGGGTGGCGCAGCGGCGCTGGGCTGCTCCTGGGCGGTTTCTGGACGTCTTCGGACATTAGAGCAGTGTAGAGTTGTTGTTGGGCTCTATGGAGAGGGAGAATGGAGGTGGGGCTGATGCTCAGTGGCTCGGTTGCTCTCCTCGGTGGAATAGGGAAAGGAGGAGGGTCTGTGGTGACGGCTCGACGGACACAGGTGGCGATGGCTCTCGAGCAGGGGACGAGATGGTGGGGTGGGTCTCGGAGACTCATTTGGTGGTGTCTCAGCAAGCAAGGTAAGTGGGTTGCTTTGTGGGTTCTTGAAATTGAAGAAAAAGAAGAGGGGGAGATTGTGGTATGCTAGACAACAGACGACGTATGCAGAGAGAGAGAGGGGGGGGGGGGGCTTGCTTCTGAACCCTTTGGATAAGAAGGAAAGAAGAAGACAAGAATTGATGAGTTGTATGAGGCAAAGCAAGAGAGGATCCTCCTCAGGCCTCACTGCCTTCTGAAATGAGAGAGGGGAAAGGAAGAAAGAAAAGAAAGACTCATAAATGCAAAAATATATCCGACATTCAAATTCGAACCCGCTAATTCTGACTCTATTAAATTTAAATCGAACTGGCAAATCATTACCGGAATTAAATTAATTTATCAAGGCTTGCAACTCAGAAGCGGAATCAAATTCCGTCAAAATCAAAATTCTAAAACGATGTCGGAAGGATTTTAAAATCAAAACTGATGCTCAAGGACGAGTTTTTCAAAACCTCCCAAATCTTAGAAATCGGGATGATTATAAATCACTATTTTAATAATCTAATATTATAAAAATTTTCGGTCTTTGCAGACTCCCCTTCTGCCAATCTGCAATCCCTAATCGTGCTGGAATGATCCTCCTACTTCCAACAATAGCCACCGCTGTCGCCTCAAGCACATCTAAGGAGAAGTGTAAATTTGGCTTCTTCCCTCCTCGAACGAGGCACACCTCTCTTGAGACCCCCCTTCCTCTTCCTCGGCGACATCGCCATCCGTTCTCCTCCAACAGCAAGAGTTCCGAAGGGGCTGCCTAACATCCTCCCCTCCATGGGCGAAGTTGAAATTCTTGGTTTTTCGACATTGGCCCGTTGAATTTCGCACACGAAAGCATCTTGAAGAAGATCTTATCGGGCGGATAGATCGGAGAGTCTGCACCACCATGCATCTTCGCAATTTTTTATTGCTTGTCATTACAAAACCCTAAAACTCTTCATATCGGGTCAATGATTTTTTGTGTAATTTTATGAAATTCGTCTTGTCAATAGCAATTTTAAGATCTTGTCAATAGCCCTTATGTTATAATAATAAGTGATTAACAAATTAAGAAATGATACTCGATCCATTCGTTTCATAACTTAGGTCATTTTACTTTTTCACACGCTTTTTAACGTGTTAAAAACTCTATAAAAATATTAACTTTTTCCCAAAAAAAATTTAAATAATTTCAAAATTATTACAATATATTAAAAAGTGTGTTAAAAAGTTAACCGACTTAAATTATGAGAGGGAGGTAGTGTTGTTGCAGGAGTAAGTCAAGTATAGAATAGAATATGGTTTAGAACGACTTCCCTGTCTCAGCAAATAAATACAAGACTTCCTCCCGTTGTAGTAAGAGAAAAGTCAGGATCGAATCCTCGAGGAAGCACGTCAGCAGTTCTCAGGTAGCTATCAGATTCTCACAGACACAGCAGCAGAGCAGAACAAACAGAATCGCAGAAACAGAAAGAAAGAAACAAATAACCCGGCAAGGGAAACTAAAACAAAAGCAAAGAACAAGTAAAAGACAGAAATAAAAGCAAACAAAGAAAGAACAACGCAGCAAATAAAGGGCAAAGGCTCTCGTCGATCTCGACAAACAGTACTCGAGATCGACAAACACAGTGACTCAAAAAGTGAAAATCGACCAGAAACAGAAGAAAAGACAACTCGACTAAGACAACTCCAACTCGAGATCGACAAGGGGTAACTCGATCTCGACGAAGCTTCGTCGATGTCGACAAGAAACAGAAAAAAGACAGAAACTTTAAAGCTTGCAAATTCAAACACAGAACTCAGAATTTCGGTGAAATAAATCAATATAATAAAAGACCTCCAAGGCTAAGGTTTCAACACCACAACAATAACCATGCAAAACAACACATAAAGGCATAAAAGATCATGCTTTCCATCAAATAACTTTCGTCATTAACAAATAGGCATATAGAGGCTCTCGCATAAACCCTAATTGTTACTAACCCTTTTTCACATAATTAATCCAAGTTGCATTAAGATCACTTTCGCTTCAATAATACAAACAAGGATCACCTTCAACTCCCGCAAAAGAATCATGCTCATAGGGATAGAAGATGAATCACACAAAAGATCTGACCTTTATCGCATCGCCTCACATGGCCACCGTCGGGCTCACCCCAGCCCCAGAAGTGGGTGGACTACTCACGCCTCATTGCAATCGCAGACATTGATTGATGAAAGAAACTTGTATAAAAATAAACCAAAGTTTACAACCGCTTGAAGCCAACTCCGCTCTCGCTTCACAACTCCAACCGGCTGCTCACTCTCTCTCTACTTCTCCTACTTACTTCTCTCTGAAATTGAATCTAACTGAATTTGAATGAATGAAACTGAGCCCCTGGGGCCTTATTTATAGGCTTCTAATCCTCGCTAATCAAGGATAGAAGATATCTATCTTTCTCTAAAACTATATCTAAAACTTAATGATAAATAAATTGCTTAATGGAATTAAATCCATAAGGAAAAGATAAAACTAATTATGGTAGGTATGTCTTCATGTTGATAGATTCCGCCTTCCATGGATAGATTTGATAGATCGGATAGATCCCAGCAACTCTCGGATTCCTTCATGGCCAAGACATCCAAATTCTACTCGGACAAGCCAAGTCGAGAAGCTTCTGGAATCTGGGTCTAGTCGACCTCGACAAGGTCTCCTCGACCTCGAGTTGGGTGGCTCGGCTTGGCTCGGCTTTGCTCGATGTGGCTCGGACAAGGACTCAGGTGCTCGTCGATCTCGACGAGCCCTAGTCGACCTTGAGTAAGGTTGGCCGACTAGGTCTTCTCGAGCTGCTCCTTCCGCTGGCAGCGGATGGCTTCGTCCGCGGCAGCGGGTCCTTCGTTCCGCGGCAGCGAGTCCTTCTTTCCGCGGCAGCGAGTCCTCTTGGTCGTCCTCGGGTGGTTTTTCTCGGCAAGCTCGGCTCTTCTCCTTGTCGACTCCGGACATGGGGACTGGGCTTCGTCGACCTCGACCAGGGCTTGTCGAGGTCGAGTAGGGTCCGGAGTCTGGGTTGCTGGCTCTCTCGACCAAGGTGTGCTCGACCAAGGCTGCTCGGACATGCTCGTCTAGGTCGAGTAGACCTACTCGATGTCGGGTAGACTTGACTCTCCGACTTGTTCCGCTGCTTTGACCTTGGACTTCTGTAGTGGTTTTCCAAGCTTTTCCGACCTTTTGTAGAATTGCTGTAAATGCCTCGATTTCTGCGATTTAAACAGAAACTGGTGTAGATTCCATAATTTTGGCAAATAAGCATAAACTACATAGATTCTGTACTAATCTTAGCCCAAATGAATGAAATGTATACAGAAATTGATATAAAAGTTACTGTAAAACATGGCAAATTCCGCTCACAACAAACTAATAGAGAATGAGAATTGAAGACAAATTTTGTCACGTCATATAGCTTGTATTGGTAAATAAAGAGCGGTCATTCCGGGGATCGAACCGGGGACCTATGGGTACTACCCACAAATCCTTTCCGGTGAGCCATTCCGGAATGGTTGTCACGTCATATAGCACTCTATATATATATTACTTACAAAGTCTTAGTCTTAAACTAATTAATTTGTTGGCCGGTTTAGCAATCAACGTTGAAAATGACGTATTAATTATTTTAGAGCATGAATTTCTAGGGTGTTAATTAGCCGAACCAGCCAAGTTTAATAGATTAATGTTTAACTCGTAAAAGATCGAGTAGAGTCCGAACTTGATCTTAAATTTTATTCAAGCTTGGCTCACAAATCCACTACCAGTTTCGAGCGCTAACTTAATTAGTGATTTGTGTGAACGTACGAGCTTAGGCTCATTCAAGCTCGTCAACATAAGCTCGTTTTGGGTTCGGCTCGTGTGAGCTATTCTATTCATGTAAAAAAAACATCCAACACAGAAGTACTACAAAACCATATGACATAAGTAAAAACCAACACCTAGTGTACAGGAAGCTGCGCAAAGCAATAATTTTAGGACAATAAATTGTAAAAATTGCAATTTCTTTGGAAAACATACACCTACCTAGCTCGTGTGTATAAAAAACCAAAAATCTGTAGAAAAAAGAGGCTGTGGAAGCACGGGGGAGAGTTGAAGAGAGAGACAAATGAAGAGGGACGGACAGCGACTCTTTGAGACTGTACGTTAAGGAGTTGGACGGGGACGTGGGTCATCAAGGAGAGGGTTGGAGAGAAAGCGAGAGAGCACACAACTTTTCTGTTTTGCTTGAGGTTCCGATTGGGATTTACTCCGTAGTCCGTATTTGCCCTCGGGGCAATTTCGTCAATGTAACGAGTTTTTGGTCTCAGCATTTTTTTTTTTTTTTTTTTTTGAGGAATTGGTCTCAGCAAGTTTAAGCGCTTGAACGATACCGAGTCGACTTTTTTTGAGCCGAAGCCCAAGCTATTCCGCACAAATTGCATCCTTGTACGTGTTTTTCCGTATGTTAAAAACAAAATGTTAATTGGAGCATTTCCATATTTACATAGTTCATTTTGATATATTATTCTCATTCTGTTCAAAAATATTAGTCATTTTATTTTTTGACAGGTTATTTAAAGAGCAAAAAATTACATAAAATATCAATTTTTAACTAATTCTTTACATAATTTTTTTACAATATGTATAAAACTATGTAAAATGGATCTTTTATATCGTTTTTAAATCTTTACAAAACGTATCGAAATTCCAAAGACTTGCATTATTTAAAATTAAACGCATGGATTACATCACCCTCGAACATTCTAGTAAATTAAAAGTTGTGACTATATTTAAAATTAAGCACACATGCATTATTTTTTTTATTTTATTTTTGACGTTGGATAAAGATTAGGTCGGTTCGGCCGCAGCAGAGGTCCTTCCTAGCGCATCCTTCCGGACGAGAACATGAAGTTCTGGATCATCCTCACAGCAATCGTCGGCAGGGGATGCATCGGCACTACGAGCAAGATAGTCGGCCACAACTAACATTTGATTTCCTGAAAATATGACGAATAACAACATAAGTAAAGGACGAAATATCTAACAGTATATCTGATTGAAGCAGCTCGATACTCCAGGGGCATTTACAATCCCCCAGTAGAGCTTTTATAACTAGTAAGTTGTCCCCTTCGATCTGAAGGTTTGTAATCTGCCCTCTAGAATAAATTTATATTTATTTAACATTATCAATTTATAATTTCGTTTCAATTTCGATAATTAAGTAAGAAGTTAAGCAAATCTGATTTTCACATTTTATTAGTTATACATTATTATATTTTATGAATATATGTTATATATGGACTCAATAGGCTTCACCCTTTTTGTGGGTGACTATTCTGAGCTTGAATAAAGGGGAGAAAACGCTCTCAAACTTAACCCAAATAAAAAATCTAGTCGCCCCACTTTCCAATCCAAGCCAAATCCTAAATCTCAAATCCACATGCAGTCCTAATTCAATCGAAATCACAAAGATCCTTAATCCAAATTCAAAGAGAGGGATAGGCGATTTGAGAATTAATCTGAGCCTAATTTTTCATGTTTTATATTTATTTTTATATCGATTTCTGCATGCATTTTTTACATTTGGGTTAGAATAGTACAAAATCTATGTAGTTTACACTTATTTGCCAAATTATAGAGTCTACACTAGTTTTTGTTTAATTTCGCAGAAATCGAAGCAATTGACAGCAATTCAGAGAAAGGATGAAAAGCTCGAAGTCAATTACAGAAAGTCTAAGGTCAAGGAGCCGCTGAACCATAACAAATCGAGCAGAGGGCGAGGAAGAAAAGCACTCGACACAAATGGTCGATATCGACCACTTCTAGTCGATATCCAGTAACCACAGTGGAAATCCAGAAGTCGAGCAGAGTCCACTCGAGGAGCCCGGTTCTAGTCGACATTGAGTAAACCTACTCGATGTCGAGTACATTTCGAGTCCAGATGGTGCCCGAGCTTGAGTGCAACCCAGGAGGAGAAAGTCGCAGTCGACGTCGACTAACTCTAGTTGATGTCGACTAACTCTAGTTGCTTCTACACCAATGCACGAGATATTCTATCAACATCAAGTGAAGATCTATCATGATGGAAGGGATTTATCCACAATAGCCCTAGTTTCCTAATAGATTTATTTCCTTTAGCAATTAAGTTTTATCTTATGCTTTTAGATAGAAAGTTTTATATATAGATGTAGTTGTTCTTTCCAAGATTAGCTAGGTGGAACACTATAAATAAGGCCTTAGGGGGCTGAGTTTTATTCATTCCAATTTAGTTCCAATTACATCGAGTAGAGAGAGAGAGAGAGAGAGAGTGGAGGCCGAGAGGAGTTGGAGAAAGCGAGAGCGGGATTTGGCTTCGTTCGGTTGTAAACTCTATTTTAGTTTATTTAATGCAATTTAGTTTCTTGAAATCATTGATGTCTTTATTCATGATGAGAAGCGAGTAGTCACCCAACTTCTAGGGTCGGGGTGAGCCCGACGGTAGCCATATAAGGTAATGCGATAAAGGTACATTCTTTTGATGCGATTTCGTTTTCTATCCCTATGAGCATGATTCTTTTGTGAAAGTTGAAGGTGATCCTTGTTTGTGTTATTAAAGCGAAAGTGATCTTAATACAACTTGGATTAAATATGTAAAAAGGGTTAGTAACAATTAGGGTTTATGCGAAAGCCTCTATTTTCCTATTTGTTAATAACGAAAGTTATTTGATGGAATATCATAATCTTTTATACCTTATGAATTATTTTACATGGTTATCGTTGTGGTGTTGAAATCCTAACCTTGGAAGTATTTTAGTTTATTGATTTTATTCACAAATTTCGTGTTTATTTACGTTCTGTCGCAATTTAAAGCTACAATTTCCGATTCTGAGTTAATCGATTTCGAGCACATCTAGTCGATTTCGGGTAGTTTTATTCGACGTCGAGTACTGTAGCACTCAAAGTCGACCACTTTGCTTTCGGGTTTTGCCTCGTTTTGCGTTTCTTTGCTTCTGTTCTTTGTTTTGCAGGTTTTTACCCGACTGAGCAGTCGACGTCGAGTAGTTCTACTCGAAGTCGAGTGCTTCCTAAGTCATTTTCGAGAGTTTTCTGGAACTGGAAAGGCGGGCGCTGACACGCTTCCTCGTGGATCGATCCTGACTACCTTCTACTACAACGGGAGGAAGTCTTGTATATATTTGCTGAGACAGGGAGTCAGTTTGCTTTTATATATATTTATATTTCATACTTAACACATCCTCCTACAACAACAAACACTACAAGGAAAATAGTGTATCGCAACGACATTATGTTTTCGTTGCAAAAGATATGCTTTTTGCAACGACTAAAAATTGTCGTTGCAAAAGGTTGTTGCAATAATGAAAAACTTCATTTGGCGCTCGTCCAAGCGTTGGCGGGCAAGTTGAAATTTTGGGGTATATCTTTGGCAACAACATTATTGTTGCAATAGAATTTATATTAATAAAGGTTATCTTTTGCAACGACAATTTTTGTTGTTAAAAATCAATTAACAGTATGGCAACAAAAAGTTGTTACCATAGATAAACGAAAAGATTTAGAAGAAAAATATGAAAATATTTTTCATTAAAAAATGTGAAAAAATAAAAATAAAAATCATCAATAAAAGGGAAAACAAGAGGCAAGGGCTTCCCTTCCCTCATATTTGCATACTTAGAAAAACTTCTCCCAACTATCTGTGAACCCTCGTCTGGATGTCGTCACCACCACCACCGCCGCCACCGCCACCGCCACCGCTACCGCCACTGCCACCTCTCCTCTTTCTCCCGACTTTCAACCTCGGCTTCTTCTCCTCTGCTGACCTCTCTCTCTCTGACACTCAAGGTAAGATCTCTCTCGCCCCTCTTTCTCTACCTCCCTCTCTCGATCTTATTCTCTCACTCGATCTCTCTCCGTCCTTGTTCTCTGCCTCTCTCTTAGAGCCCGTTTGGTATCCATATACGTATATCAGATATCAGATATGGGTATGAGATATCGATATCAGCGATATGGGTATCAAATTTGATATCTGATATATTGTTTGGTATGTTAAGGATATGGGTTGAAACCAAAGGGGCCGAAGGTCGATCTGGAGTGGGTTGTTGCTTATGTACAATGAACGCAGACCCTGGGTTCTTTCTGGGCAGCGTGCAGCGGTTTGGAGGCATGGGTCGAAGGTTTAGGGTGGACTTGAAGGGGCTTGGAGGACGGTTTGGAGGCACCGGTCAGCCATGGTCGGAGCAACCAAGTTCGGAGGTCGGAGCAGCCAAGGTCTGGGCTTGGTTTGGGAGTGGAGGGAGGCAGAGGAAAGGAAAAAAAACCTAACCTAGATCTGAATTTTATTCTATTAAACAACAAATTTTAACAAATAGGAATCAAAATAGCAAAGAATAGAAGTGAAAAATGTTTGATCGGTTGAGAAATCCAAGCTTGAAGGAGGAATCTACCATCAAGACTTCTCCATAGAAGAGATGAGGAAGAAAGAAGAGGAGAGCTTCTAATTTGATATCCCTCCCTAAAAGGGTATATGAGAAAGGAGAAAAATACAAAGGAAGGAAATAATGGGTATATCAAGTCGATACCCATATACCTATTTACCAAACACAGGTATGGGTATGAGTGATACCCATACCCATATCTAATATACGTATATCAGTACCAAACGGGCCCTTAGATCCCTCGAATCTCGACCTGAAATCAAAACAGAGGCCGGTATATCTCCTCCCGGCTCCGACACTGTCCTGACGCCACCTCCAGCATCCCTCTTCCTCTTATCCTCTACCCGACGTTGGCGGCCAAACCCTACAACGGCGATTGCTCAATCTAGTCAATGAACACCACCAAGAGCCAACGATGGTTAGTTCTTCTCCATTGATGCTTTAGATCTAGGTTTAGGGTTCTTTGGTTCAAATCTAGGTTTTCAATTTTGGAAAAGAATGTTCGATCTAAAGTTTCAATTTTGGTAAAATCTGCTCTTGCACAGGTCGAAAAGGTTAGGGTTTTCGATTTCGAATTCGTTTCTCTTGGTAAAAGCACTTCTTCGTGTTTAATCTCTTAGTTTGTAAACTGAACTAGGTGTTTGATTTGATTGGCATAACACACTGAAAAAAATTTGAAGTACATATGCTCTCCTAATGCCTTTGATTTGGTTAGCAAACAACTTGAGAAGTCCAAAGCTGAGGCTTTATATGAGAAACTTCAGGTTGTAACGGGTCGGTAGTTTCATGTGAATGAATCATTTATATTTTTTGAAATATCTTGTCTCACACTAGCACTTATTCTCAGTTCTAAATTGTAGGTTGAGAGAGACACTCTTTCATGGCATGAAAGACAAACAACCATCAAGAGAGCAGAATTACAAGGGCTTCAAGCTGCGGTATGATTTATTGGAATTAGCCGTTCATTATATTACTTGATTAGGTGTAGACCTTGGTGCTCTTTCTTCTAAAGTAATGAAAAGAAAAAAACTTTAAAGACATTATTGCTATATATTGTAGCTTCGAGATCTGAAGCAGACTGATGAAGAGTTCATCCTGTACGTTTTTGGAAATGTTCAAAGGAAAGCATGCTCTTGCCAGGTTAGATAATTTGTGGATGTAAGCAATTTTGTATTGGTCTTCAAGATGCATTTCAATTTTGTATTAATCTTCTCCATGAAAACATTGAACATAGAGATACTTGATGAAGGGGTGCGATGTCTTGTCTTTCTCAAATCAAAATTTGTAACCTTATTTGTGTGGTTGTCTTATTTTCTCAGGATTGTAACTATACATATATTTTATAGAGAACTAGTACAATAAGATCTCTCTGGTTGACTTAGCTGGAAGGGATGGTTTTCCAGTCGATGATGTTGGTGGGGAGCATGTAAAAGACGTTTTACATGTTAGACATTCACTTTCAGTGTAAGCTGCTCCACTTTCTTTTGTATGTATATTTGCACCATCAGTATTTGGTATCACTTGGTTGTTTACTTCATAATTAGGCATGTTTAAAGCTTTAACCTTTTGTTCAGTGAAATATCTGACAAGTAAGATTGTCATATATACAATGCCTTTTTATTGTAAATCCGACTCTCGGTTGCTTTATGCCTTCTTTATCATTATATTGAATTGTATTGATCCTCGTGAAACTGACATATATAGTTCTGTAAAATTTTCTTGTATAAATGATGTATTGGGCCTTTGACTCCTTGCTAGTTATAACTACTTAAACAGTATAACTTGCTTTATGAAACTAAAATACTTCAACTAGCAATTTTGGTTGCAGCTGCATCTTTGTGCTTTGTTTATTTCGATGAAAATGTTAAGAGTAAGTACCTGATTCCTTCTTCCCCTTAGCTTATCTGGCATAAGATTTCTGCAAATGGCTAGTGTATGTGGATATTAGATTAAGTCATTGGTCAAAGCAGTGGTATTGTTTATAAAAGGATCTAGAGAGCTTCTTGTAGTTATGATGCCTATTAGAAAATATATTATTGCTAGTGGATGGTCGTAAACTTTTTGGGCTATATATTAAGCACTTGTGCACCTACAATTGAAGGTCGGCCAAGTACAACAGGTGCGTTATTACACTCTAGTGACCCCAAAGGCCAAAGCCATGGACAATGCTGCTACAAAACCTACATATGGAAACATTTTTTTAATAAAAAAATGCTTATCTTATATTTGGCACATGCTATAGATCTCCTAAGCCGCCAACTCCAAAATGCATTTTTACTTGAGAAGCACGAACTTTTGGATCTAATGAGGACTTATTTATCTACCTTTCAGTTGTTGGGGCACTTATCCTTTAGAAGCTAAAGTAATTTGTTTTTAGATATGAAAGAAATGATTGGATACATCGAATAAAAGGATTGATAGAGCTATTGAGTTGAATGTTCTAAGTGGAATATCAATATTGGTTTTGGAATATTATAATGATTCTTCATGTATGTCCTAATATAGTAATACTGTAATACATGCCCAGTTGCCCACTACTCTGTTCTGGCCATGGATTCATCTCCCACTCGCACAAATTTACTCCCCTCACCACTAATTTCCCAAACCTAATCTGTAAAGTTGCCAACTTGAGACTCCTGTTTTGGTCC
This sequence comes from Persicaria tinctoria, assembly GCA_037127255.1. Lineage (NCBI taxonomy): Eukaryota > Viridiplantae > Streptophyta > Magnoliopsida > Caryophyllales > Polygonaceae > Persicaria > Persicaria tinctoria. Next base: position 46,640,903 of record JBANSL010000006.1, on the reverse strand, counting down.
TCTCGTTTCTTATGATGCTATTTCAATTAATTTAGTGTTCCATCCTCTTCTTCTTCTGCTGCAGCCAACTCCATCCCTCCTGTCGACCTTCAAGATTCAAGCGACTCCATTTCCCTTGCCTCGGATTCTAGTATATATGCTTTTCTCTATATTTTTGGCTTCTAAGAAAATATGTATGATTTCTTGTGCCGTTTAACATGAAGCAATTTAATTCTTTATATTTCTGGCTTCTAAGATAATATGTATAATTGCCCTGAATTCAACATCATGATGGTGGATTTTTTGGATGATTGGAATATTCAGGGTACGTTTTGGGGGTCAAACTTCCTTAGTTTTGTGATTAATGAAGGATCCGATGCTGTTTGTTTGAATAAGGTTAGAGTGGCCTTTCTCTTGTCTACTTCTAGGTTTTGATCGCTTGATTCACCAGATATGGTATTTTTTTTTAATTTCCTGTCCATATTTATTATCTTTGAGTTCCAAAAACAACCTGATTGTAAATTGTTTTTACAAAACATTGCTTTACTTAATTGCTTAATCGATCACGATTCCTTTGCAAATCTACACTACAAAGTGTTGTACTTCACGATTCCTTTGGAGGAACTTGGTATCTTTTATGTGTTAAGAATTGGAACAATTGATCTTTTACCATCCTTCAAAGAAATTTTTCCTTAATTGGATATATCGTTGGTTTCAATTTGAAGCATTGGCTTTTGGAAGTATCGTTGGTTTCAATTTGTTCTTGATAGGAAGAAAACAAACAAACGCAACAAAGGAAATTGTCCCCGTACACTATTTAGATGATGCTTTTATTATTTACACTATGCTTATGGTTATCTCACTATTAAACACATTCTCTCAATTTCGGCTTGCTTATATGATCAATCACACAACTCATAAGACTATACTTTAGAGGAAAAGAGTAAATATATATAATTTAGTCTTAAATACCATGATAAGCTCTATGGGTGTGCATTTTAAGCGACCTAGGAGTTCATCTTTATTGAAGAAAATTTCCTTGGATTTTTGCACTTAAAGATTGAGGTTTTCACTTTGATTGTAAAGCATGTTTTTTTAGCTATTTTGTAGGATTTGAAAAATTGAGTGAGGATGATGGATGCTAGTTTTTGCTGGTTAGTTTGGATATGGAAGAATTTATAAATACATTTTGCTTTAGACATAAACTTTGATATATATGGCTTGTCTAGCTATAAGAAGGATTTGCAAATATATTATACTTGTTAGTTAATTGCCTATGAAAGTACATGTTTATATTTTGCGGGATGATGTACTCAGTATATGGATGGAGTTATGTGTTTGCAACACATACATTTTGTATGGGTTTTTGAACAATCTATGTGTATAGTATATTTGAAAGAAGTCATGTGTATTTGTGTACAATGTTACAAATAGTTTTGAGAAATCTGCAAAATCTATGCGTTTTAAAATAGGGAATAAAAAAAAACGACCGGTGTTGCGAAAAACCTTTATGTTTTTCGCAACGATTTTGTCGTTGCAAAAGACCTTATTTATTCTAATACACCACTATTGCAACGACAAATATTGTTACCATAAACCCTTTTTTGCAATGACTTTTGTCGTTGCCAAAGACAGAACCTTTTGCAACAACATTTTTTGTTGCTAAAACAAGTCAGTATTTTACAAGATAAAAGTGTTTAGCAACGATAAATGTATTGCAACAACATTTTTTTGTTGCAAAAGGTATATTTTTCACAACGACCAATGTCGTTGCAATAGCTTTTAGCTACGCCCTGACCCGCAACGACACTACAACGACAATTGTCGTTGCGAAATGTATCTATTGCAACGACAAGCCACGTATCGCAATGACTTTTGTTGTTGCGATAAGCTGTTTTTGTTGTAGTGAAATTGACGTCGTTGTCGGGGAAGCAATCAATCGCGCCCTTTTTAGTTCCATCTTTTCTTCTTCATATTTGTTTTTGCTTTTGGTTTCTTTTTACTTGTTTCTTTTTGTTTCTCATGTGCATGTGAAGAACTGATCGCACGCCTATCGACCCTATTCTCGAACCAGAACGTTTTTTCCATCTTCGGCAAAGGCTAAGGAAAAGACTCATGTCGACACCCAACAACGAGAACGTGGTCGAGCTCACACCAGCACAAGAGCTTGAGCAACTCCGCCTACGAATTGAGGAACACACCACCAGAGAAACAGAACACACCCGACGAGAAGCAGAATATAGGCAGAATCAACAACGGTGGGAGGCAAGGGTAGATCGCGAGGTCAACGCTAGAAGGGAACTTGAGGAGCAGATTCACCACATCCGTGCCAACGCATAGGAGTATCTGCATCCTACTTTGGAAGTTCCAGAATCACCGATCGTTCTTCCTCTATTAATTTTGAAATTCGTCCATCTTTTATTACTGAAATTAGGAGGAATCAGTTTAGGGGAAGGACCAATGAATGTCTTTTAGTACAAGTCACAACTTTTATAGATTTATGCGAAGCTATTACTGATGGTGCTAATCTTGAATATCTCAAACTAAAGGCTGTTCGTTGGTCCCTTGCAGGAATAACATCACAGTGGCTGGAATGATTGCATGCACGATCAATTCGCACGTGGAACGAACTGCAGTACTTGTTCCTCAACAAGTTCTTTCCTCTTGCGAAAACAGCTGCACTCAAAGAACAAATCACGGTTTTCAGAGAGAAGCCAAAGGAGACACTTGCACAGGTCTGAGAGTGCTACAAAAGGCTTCTGAAATCCTGCCCTATGCATGGGCAGCCAGCCTACGTGATCCAAGAGATCATCTTCAACTGCCTAGATGCACCAACTAAGGAGCGGATCAAAAACTACACATCCTATGGGTATCTCGACTACACTCCACGACGTGCTTGGGAGACCTTTGAGACGCTGGCCAACTATTACAACATATATGGGACTTCTGCGGCTTCAGACGAAAGGTATGAAAGGCCTACCTGGTGTAGGAGGAAATCGAGTTTAAAATATAATAAAATAGATCAAACCAGATTATGCCCACGCAAATGATTACAAGACTTCCTCCCGATGTAGCAACGGGAAGTCAGGATCGATCCTCGAGGAAGCTGGGCAGCGGATCCTAGGGTGGTCGACAGGGGTAGAAATCGACTTCAGGGTGCCCAACCTCGACTAAGGGTGGTCGACAGGGGCCAGGCAAGTCGAATCCGAGCAAGGAGAAGACTCTGGTGTGTTGGTCGATCTCGAGTTGTTTACTCGACGTCGAGGAACTGGTCGTAGTCGAGGAGTCTGGTCGAAATCGAGTTAACTGCAGAGATAGAAGCAACGGCAATCTTTGCTCTATCGAAGGTCAGAAGTCGACGTCGACCAAGGGGTGGTCGAAGTCGAGCAGAAACAAATTAAATAAAATAAAGAACAAAGCTTTCGGATTCGGAATAAACTATGTGAAAGAAAATTTTCAAGATCGGGGTTTGCAACAATGATAACCAGACATGCATAAGGCAAGATAAATAACGATAATCATGCAAATCGCATCGAAGGATCAAGCTTTCGCCTTTTTCAACAATTAGACAACTCTTTCAAGAAACCCTAATTGTATCTACCGATTTTATGTTTAATATCCAAGTTGTTAACATAGGTAATAAACACATAAAAGGTAGTAGATGCTCAAAACGTGATAAAGGTCGGATCTTTACCTCAAACACACATAGCTATCGTCGGGCTCACCCCAACCCTAGAAGTGGGTGGACTACTCGCTCTTCATTGCAATCGCATACATCATTGATGAAAAAGAAATAACTTGCATTAAACTCAACCAAAGCTTACAACCGATCAAAGCCAACTTGCTCTCGCTCCTTAACTCCTCTCGACCTCCACTCTCTCTCTCTCTATCTCTCTATGTCTGTCTCTCTCTCTCTACTCTCTTACTATCTTGGAATGTGTGATTGAATGCATAAAAACCAACCCTATAGGCTTTATTTATAGGCTTCCAATCCTTGCTAATCAAGGAATGAAATTCTATCTATATCTCTATCTATCATTGAAGATATAATTCTATTTAGAAAATAAATCTATCTAAATAAGTAAAACTAGATAAATCCTAGGGTACGATATATAAAAAAGATAAAAAGGAAAAATATCTAAATCTTCATGTGTTGGGAATCTTCTCTCGGAAATATCTCCATTGGATTTGGGATAGAACCTTAACAAGACCCGGGCTTGCTCGATTTCGGCCACTGTGTTCAACTCGATATCGAGCAGGCTTACTCGATATAGACCATCATTTTCCCGTCTTCAACTCAGCAACTCGATTTCGGCTCCATGAGGGAAAATCGACCAAGTTCAACTCGATATCGACTAGTCTAAGTCGATATCGATTTCTTCCTCTTTTCTTCAGCTGGCTTGGTCGATTCTGGATCTTCGGCTCGATTTGGGCTTGGTCGACTTCGACCAAAGTTGGTCGACGTTGAGTAACATTCAGCTCGAGTTGTTTTCTTCTTCTTCCTCGACTTGGTTCTGCTTCAGCTGTAGTCGACTTTGAGGAGCTTCTGGTCGAAGTCGAGTAGATCCCATTTTCTGGTTTCGTCTCGAAATGGCTCCAAATTCTGTAATATTAAACTAAAACTTATGTAGACCTCTATTTCTTGCAAATAAGCATAAACTTCATAAATTTTGTATTAATCTAACCCAAATATGCAAACTATATAGAATAAGGAGCTAAAATATATATAAAAACATGGTCACTTTAGTGGACATAACTACCCCATCTATGCCATTGTATGATCCACCAAAGAAGATTGATCCGGACGTCAACGATCAATTCCACAATGACCAGGTATGTCGTCTTACCAAACAAGTCAAATCCTTATCAAAAAATCAGCCTTGTTTGGAATGTGTGTATGTGAGGCACAATACTATTGCGTGCCTACACATCCACGGTCCATCAAGTACATCTCTCTGAAATCCACGAAGAGGCACGATACGCGGGACATTACTCAGGGCGACATCAGAACCAAAACTGGAGCTATTATCGCCAGCCCCAACATCAAACTCCCTTGCCCTACAGAGCTCCTGGTCACCCTGACAGAGAAGGTAAGAAAGATGACCTGCAGCTTATACTTGAGGAAATGCAGAGGAATCATGCAGACAGCAAACAGTTCATCAATTCCATCCACACCTAGCTGCACGGCGTCAACTCAAGGCTTGGAGAAATTGATATCTGGCGGAAATCGATTGAGACCCAGATTGGTCAACTCGCTACATATGTCCCCAAGCAATCAAGTACGCTCACTGGATCCTCTGAAGATAACCCTAAAGGTAAAACTACAGGACATGTGGCTGCCATGAATCTAAGGAGTAGGCGACAAATGCAAACGCTCGAACACAACACAGAAGGAGAAGCTGGAAGAGACTCCTCGACCTCGACCAATCCATTCGACGTCGACTACAACCTGGTCGATATCGAGGAACCCTTAGTCGATATCGACCACAACGCTGAGCCCAACTCGAAATCGACTTATGTATTCGACGTCGAGGACCCCCTAGTCGACGTCGACCAGCCTTCTGCCCCTATCAACTACACTTCCGCACCTCCGAATAAGAAAACGATGTCATTCCCAACGAAATCTCCAAAGGATCCAACAAAGAAGAAGTTTCAGCGATTCGTGAAGATGCTTCAGAGGCTCAACGTCACCATCCCCTTCACAGAAGCTCTCCATGAGATGTCATCCTACGTCAAGTTCCTCAAAGAGATTCTAAGCAAGAAGCGGTCGATGGCTGAGATCGCAGAGGAGTGCAGCAAAATATACGTCACAGAGAAAAGGCCAGATCCAGGTAAGTTTTCTATAACCATTGGATTTGGTCAATATAAATTTAATGCATTATGCGACTTATGAGCCAGTGTGAGTATAATGCCTTTATCAATCTGGTCCAAAGTTAAGATAGGTGCTCTAGAGCATGTGGATGCAAAGTTATACATGGCGAACAACACGGTTGTCATCCCTACAGGCATGGTGGACGATGTATCAGTACAGGTAGATAAGTTCTTTGTCCCTGCTGATTTCTTAGTTATTGATATGGCAGATGACCCTGCTTGTCCAATTATATTAGGAAGGCCCTTCTTAGCGACGGTGGATGCCAACATAAGCGTAAGGAATGGAGTGCTCACTTTCAACATCACCGATGAGGTAATTGAGTATTTCTTTAATAAAGCTGAAAGGCATACATGTCCTATTGAAGAGGTCAAGTCAATATCAGCCCGTTACATCACTTGCGGGGAGCCTAAGGTAAGAAATATGAACCCCGAGGAGCTGGAGAAGCAGGATATGGAAGCCTAGGTAGAGGAGATCATGGCCATCCTGAACGAGGAGAATCTACTCGACGTCGAACCAGGTAATACAATATCGACTAAATTTTTCGGATGCTTTGCCAGGTCTTAAGTATGGGGTCGATGTCGACCGCAAGTACTCGACGTCGAGTACTCTAGTCATCGTTGACTAGATCCCGAGCCCTCCACCAACTGCGCCTTCATCGAGTGGACCACCCGAGGCCGAGCAGTACTCGACGTCGAGTAGCCTACTCAATGTCGACCAGTCCCCTTCCTCCTCAACAAGCAATCCACCAGACGAAGGTAAGTACTCGACGTCGACTACCTGTACTCGAAGTCAAGTAGTCCCCGAGGTCCCGAATTCCGAATCTGCAAAGGTAATCCAAGGTATTGACATCTCTTCTCCTATTTCCATTACAGATTTATCTATACATGGGAGAGGTTTGCCTTGGTATGTGCGATTATGCAGGGTTTCCAATGATGATCCCAAGGAGTATGAAGTAAGAGGCAAAGTCTATGTCGCCAAATCAAAGGATCATTGGTTTCCCAACAAATTCAACAAGAAGAAGATGGGGCCTTTCACAGTGAACAAGATCCATTCAGGAGGACTACAACTGATGGTCAAGAATGGAGTCTTGTTCGAAGCCCAAGCTACATGGGCCATGCAGATGCCACCTTGAGCTTAACGGAGAAAGTCGACCTAGCGACTATAAAATCTAGACCTTGTAAATAGACAATTAGTTTTTGGGATTTTTGGACATTGCTTTTGGTTTTTCGTTTTTTGGACATTGTTTTAAAGTTTTTCTATTGTGGATATTGCCTTCTAACAATTTTTGCAGGTATGAAGAAGCAGCAGAAGTACTCGACGTCGAGTAGATATAGTCGACGTCGAACACTACTCGAAGTTGACTACTCTTCCTCGACGTCGACCACTTCTGCGCATACATCACCACTCGGTTCCGACGATCAGCACACCTGTCTAGTGAGTTTCTTTCTTTACCCTTGTTTTTATACTGTGAGAACACTGTAATGTTTAAGTATGGGGTGGGGAAAGGGCTTACTTTATGCATATTTGACCATATTTGACATTATGTGTGCATACTTTTATGTTATTTATCGAATTGCTTATGCATGGCTACTTTGGAATTCATATTATCAATCTATGTGCTTACATGCATGTTTTCCAAAGTTTGAAAAATCAACCCCATTTAAATTTTTTTGATAAGTGTCATGGAAGCTTAAATTGAACTCAACGATGCAAAATTGGATTCATTAGAGATATAGCATGAAATTGCCTAGTAAAGGGAAGTCACAATGAAATGCATATTCCTTGAAAACCATGAAAGGAGGTAAAATTTGAAGTTTCTTTTGACATGTTGCATAATGAGAGAATGGAAGACTTTATATTTTCCATATAATGCTCATATTGTTTATATTCTCAGCCATACCTTTGCTTAAGCATCACAAAAGCCATATTATGCCTTATTTCATATTTGCTCCACATGATCCAAATATTGCCCATTCTTTACCTTATTTCCTATCCGGGGATTATGTTGAGAATGATGTTAAATTATGGATATTATTATATGGTCTTTGTGTTGTTTCTATTATCATATTTGGAGTTTGGCAGGAAAGTTTCAAATATTATGGAAAATTTAATGAGTGAAAGAAATTTTGGTCACCTCAGGATATAAAGATAGATCGACCCTGTATGCGTTGAGATGTTAGTTCCGCGGGATGGGACACCAAGGTGAGGAGTCCGAAGCACTAAGTATACGAGGTCATTCATGACACCCATGTTTGCTACTCGTGAGAAGGCAGTGTTGAGGTTAGAGAAGTAAAAGCATAATGTTGAAAAAAAAAAGCAATGAGTGATGAGCGAAAGGTGAGAAATCAAAGGAAGAAGAAATGTGGTATGAAAGTTTGGAAATTACTCCATTTTCCTGGATCATTAGCACCACATGGCCAAAAGTTGCTCACCTTTAGCCTTTTACCAATCTACTCCTTATTGAGCTTAAATTAAAGTCCTCTTGATTATTGTTGCTTTGTCACTTATAAATTGTTTTTGCATAACCCTCCTTTTGTGAGTAGATGTTGCTTTTTAGTGCACATGTATGGATTTGTGAAATTAGTACCTTTTCAATGATGGTAATTGATTGCAGAGTTATATAAGAATGGATCTAATATGTTTAGAGTTTTGATTTTTTTCCCCTGTATGACAATTAAAAGTATTGCTTGAGCACAAGCAAGCTAAAGTATGGGGTGTTTGTTGCGAACCTAATTTGCCATGTTTTATATTTACTTTTATATCGATTTCTGCATGCATTTTATACATTTGGGTTAGAATAGTACATAATCTATGTAGTTTACACTTATTTGCCAAATTATGGAGTCTAAACTAGTTTCTGTTTAATTTCGCAGAAATCGAAGCAATTGACAGCAATTCAGAGAAAGGATGAAAAGCTCAAAGTCAACTACAGAAAGTCCAAGGTCAAGGAGCTGCTGAACCAGGACAAATCGAGTAGAGGACGAGGAAGAAAAGCACTCAACACAACTGGTCAATATCGACCACTTCTAGTCGATATCAAGTAACCCCAGTCGAAATCCAAAAGTTGAGCAGAGTCCACTCGAGGAACCCGGTTCTAGTCGACGTTGAGTAAACCTACTCGAGATCGAGTACATGTCAAGTCCAGATGGTGCCCGAGCTCGAGTGCAACCCAAGAGGAAAAAGCCGTAGTCGACGTCGATTAACTCTAGTCGATGTCGAGTAGCCCAGTGACGAATCCGAGTCCGAGATCGATTGGAATCCGAGTTGATTAGCTTGCTTCTACACCAAGGCACTAGATATTCTATTAACACCAAGTGAAGATCTATCAAGATGGAATGGATTTATCCACAATAGTCCTAGTTTCCTAATAGATTTATTTCCTTTATCAATTAAGTTTTATCTTATGCTTTTAGATAGAAAGTTTTAGATTTAGATATAGTTGTTCTTTCCAAGATTAGCTAGGTGGAACACTATAAATAAAGCCTTAGGGGGCTGAATTTTATTCATTCCAATTTAGTTTCAATTACATCGAGTAGAGAGAGAGAGGTAGAGAGAGAGAGAGAGAGAGAGAGAGAGAGAGAGAGAGAGAGAGAGAGAGAGTGGAGGCCGAGAGGAGTTGGAGAAAGCGAAAGCGGGATTTGGCTTCTTTCGGTTGTACGCTCTATTTTAGTTTATTTAATGCAATTTAGTTTCTTGAAATCATTGATGTCTTTATTCATGTTGAGAAGCGAGTAGTCACCCAACTTCTAGGGTCGGGGTGAGCCCGACGGTAGCCATATAAGGTAATGCGATAAAGGTACATTCTTTTAATGCGATTTCGTCTTCTATCCCTATGAGCATGATTCTTTTGTGAATGTTAAAGGTGATCCTTGTTTGTGTTATTGAAGCGAAAGTGATCTTAATACAACTTGGATTAATTATGTGAAAAGGGTTAGTAAAAATTAGGGTTTATGCAAAAGCCTCTATTTTCCTATTTGTTAATAATGAAAGTTATTTGATGGAAAAGCATAATCTTTTATACCTTGTGCATTATTTTACATGGTTATCGTTGTGGTGTTGAAATCCTGACCTTTGAAGTATTTTAGTTTATTGATTTTATTCATAAATTTCGTGTTTATTTACGTTCTATCGCAATTTAAAGTTATAATTTTCGGTTCTGAGTTACTCGATTTCGAGCACATCTAGTCGATTTTGGGTAGTTTTAGTCGACGTCGAGTACTGTAGCATTCGAAGTCGACCGCTTTGATTTCGGTATTTGCCTCGTTTTACATTTCTTTGTTTCTGTTCTCTATTTTGCAGGTTTTTACCCGACTGAGTAGTCGACGTCGAGTAGTTCTACTCAAAGTCGAGTGCTTCCTGAGTCATTTTTGAGAGTTTTCTAGAACTGGAAAGGCGGGCGCTGACACGGTTCCTCGTGGATCAATCCTGAATACCTTCTACTACAACGGGAGGAAGTCTTGTATTTATTTGTTGAGACAGGGAGTCAGTTTGCTTTTATATATATTTATATTTCATACTTGACAGATCCTCCTGCAACAACAAGAATCATCTCAATCAAAACTAAAAAAGAAGCCAGAAAAAGAGGCAAAAAATGGATGATGAGATGGAAAGCTGGTCTTTGCTCCGCCTCCCTCCTGCGCGGAATTCGCGGCGGTTGTTGTTGGTCGGAGGGTCGCCTTCTTGCTGATTGGTGGCGGTTTCCGGATCTTACTGGGTGCGAGCGGCTTGGTCCTAAAGGTTCGGCCTTCCCTCGTCGGTGACTAGCCCTGTTTGCCTGCCATCGTTCTCCTCCCTCACTTTCTAGCCTTCCCCAGTTTCGTTTCTGGTGGTGTGCGGGTGCTCTTCACCTCCACTGAACACCCTTCTGGCGGCGGCGTTTTCTCCTTACCGGCGCTCAACCTGCCTGTTTTCTCCGGCATGGCGTCGCTGAAGCTTGTGCCTACCCGCCCCTTATCCATGAAAACACAACCTATCTTGGAAACTTCCCCTCTCCGGCGGATCCATTTCTCCATTGCTATGTTCTGCGCTTGAGGCCTTTTTGCTTCTGACGGCTCTCATGGCTGATGGGGACCCCCGCCGGAAACCAGTCGTCCTTCTCAACCCTTCATTCTAAACATCAGGCCTCTCCAAATCTTAAAATCAAACTTTTACAAACTCAAATCTTCAAACTCTAAATCTCAGTACAAACCCTTTAAATCAATCTCTTATAATTTCAAAGTTTTTGGTCTAAATCTCCCCTCTCTGCAGGCTCGCATCCTTGCATGCAACTGGATTTATCAGCATATCAATCCAATGATAGCACCCCTTTTGCAAACTGCTATCAATGAGGGTGTTTTCGGTGGGGATACATCAGCCTCTCAACCCCCTTCTGGATACGAAAGAATCCAAGGCCTCTGGACAGATAAGATTATAAATAAACCTCTGCCCGCTCTAAATCTTGATTTTTATATATATGCTTATGCTTCTATCTTACATATGAACGAGATCATTCCATATGTTTCTCTATTACCTCATGATTTCCATCACTATACTTATTTTAAAAGCATCTGTTGCATCAAACAGAATCTTTCTCTTCAAACTCCCATGAATGTTTCTCGTATTTGTAGTGTTATTAGATATCTGCCTAAAGCTCGACTACGTTTAAATAATATCAGGTATTCTAAAGCCTTATTTCCCCTGTTGTTTAGTCCTATGAAGCTCCCTCTTTGTAATCGTTCCAGTTGTTGTTTGTGTCACTATGACTCCGGGTATGGTTTATCTAGGTGGTGCCCCCATTTTCCTTTTAATGGCGGCAATCACTGTTTTTGTTTAAAAATTAGATTAAGAATGTTAATGACTTCTGATTTTAATTATCTCCCTATCATGATCTATGATTTATCTTACCACAATCGGTGCATAGATCTATCTATTTACAACTATGGTTTTCTTTGTGATGTTGATGTCGTTGTGCTATGTTTACTTGGTATAACCACCACTGCTGACTAATCGATTCTTTGGAAAGGTATGATTTTCTTGGCTCTTCTTCACCAAATCTTTCAGATGTTCCCAATCGGATCTATATCTTCGGCTTGTGTGGAGAGAAGCTAGACCAAACCTTATCTACAACAATCTCTAAACAACCTTTTACACAAATTTTATGCTACAAGAAAACACTACATATCCATAATGTGGAGCATAAGCTCTGAAGATGCAATCAACCATCGTCGAATCCCCATGGACAAAGTGGATAGCCTTTCCGAGGATGGGTGCACAGGTAACTTCAAATGCCACTCTATTCAGTGTTTTACCGATAAATATCTCAAAATACTTCACAATCGCAATCAAAATGCTATGAATTCTATCATAAATGCAAACCAAACTCGTCTTTGTTTGCATACTTCACATAAGAAAAACAAGATCAGCAAAACTAAACAAGCTGGGCTACCTAGCATAGCCTTTACCTTTACTCATGATTAGTATTGCCTATTGGAATGTTAAGGGCTCTAAATGCCCCCTTCTTTGGCAAGAAATAAACCACCTAAGATACAACAACAATCTTGATATTCTAGCTCTCTCCGAAACTAAATCCATGGACCCCCCTGATGATAAACAGCTTCGGAATTCTGGATTCCAAACAACCATCTTTATTATCTCCTCAGGTACGAAAGGAGGAATGTGGATCCTAATGAAACATAACAATGCCCTACAAAATGTAACGACCCTTGAGCAAGGGGATAGATTCTGCCTTCTAAAAATCTATATTGAACAACTCACCATAGCTCTCCTCTTTGTCTATGCTCCATCGGTTGAACAAGAAAAAACTAAATTCTGGTATGATATCTTCCAAGTTGTTAACAAACACCAGCTCCCAATCCTTATCATGGGGGATCTAAACGATACAAAAGATGATACTGAAAAGATGGGTGGTAATCATCCAACCCTTTCCAGATTCCGAAGGCTAAGAAAAGTCAAAGAAGAGCTCAACCTTCATATGATTCCTTTTGTGGGCTCACCTTTTACCTAGAGGAAGAACAATAGTAAAATTCTTAATAATTACGAACGTCTTGATAGAGTTTCGGCGCATCAAGACATTATCACCAAATTCCCTAACCTCTGTATTCAACATCACTCTTTTTCTTCCTCTGACCATTGTCCAATTTCCATCCGAATAGGTAATAAGGAAAGACCGAAAGAAGCTCCCTTTCGTTTTGAAATGGCCTGTACTAATAATCCGAGCTAAGAAAACATTGTAAAAAGAGTGTGGGAGAACAAGTTTCTTGGCTCATTCGCTTATAAATTCATGCAAAAACAAAAGCTCCTTAAGAAGAACACCAAGGACTGGTGCAAAGAACATAAAAAAAACATCCTTAAACAACTATCTGAAGTTGAAAGAAACATTCAAAACCTTCAACTAAAACTTCCATGGGGTTTTCTCTCAAAAGCTGAAAATAGAAAGATCACAAGACTAGAAAAGAAAAAACGAGTCCTCCTAGACTATAACTTCAGGTTTTGGAAGCAAAGAGTTAAAACCAAACATCTTCAGCTTGGTGATAAAAAAAACACTAAATATTATCAAACGATTGTCAAAATTAAGAACTTCAAGAACTCTAATTCTTCATTCATCACTAAAGACGGTGTAACCCTTACCAACCACCATGAAATTACAAACCAAATTACCAAAGAGATGGCTGCAAGATTTACTAAACAAGCCCGTTCGCCTATAACTTCAGAACACCTAACCCATATCCACCCCCAAATCACAATTGCAGAAAACTACAGCCTACTCAAATCCCCCTCAAATCTGGAAATCAAAGAAATAGTTACTTCTATGGTAGAAGACAAAACACCATGACCAAATGGCTACTCCCCAGTATTCTATCACAAATATTGGCACATTGTTGGACAGTCTCTTTGCAAAACTATCAAAGCCTTCTTCCACTCTGGAAACCTCCTATCTCAAGTAAATCAAACATTTATAGCCCTCATTTCCAAAATTGATAATCCGTCAAACATAAATCACTATATAGACCAACCAGCCTTTGCAATACTATCTATAAAATCATCACAAAAATCATTGCCAATAGACTCAAACCGATTCTTCCTCGACTCATTAATCCTTATCAAAGTGCATTTGTAGAAGGTCGATCGATCCAAGATGATAACTCCCTCCCTTGATGAAAATCGGAATAATGTTTCAAAGGCCTTGACAGGATGTTTGTGTCAAAGGTCTTGGAACATTAACAGTTGATGAAATCCAAAACCTGTTCTATATGTCCGAATATTATTTAATTTTATTATATACTTCCTTTATATTTTATATATATATATATATGTTTGACTAATCTTTCAGGAAGTTTTTCGAATTATTTCCTTCCTTGTGACAAGTGTTGAGAAGGTTCAAATCGGAAAGATTATAGCTTCATTTGTTTCCAAGATTAGAAGATCTTAAAGATTATAACACAAGTGCTACACAAGCTTTCATTCATTCAAGCGAGATCTGTCTTCCAAGTGTACTCTCTACTAGTGCTCAAGAGTTTGTTATTTATTTCAAAGCCTTTGAGAGTCACTGTGAGCTTATAGGATATATTCATTTATAGTGTTACTCGAGAGTTTGTAACTCGGGAAGTTGCACTAGACTATTGATTTGTGAGAGTAAGAGGATTGTACTAGATAGCTGAGAGAGGTGGGGCTTTTCTAGATTGGTCTAGGACTCCAAGGGAACGTGAGTTGACTATATTGAAATTGTATAGGAGAGAGGCTTCTCGGTGAGCTATTAGGATCCCAAGCTAAGCGAATCAATAAAGCCTTTTGAATCCTAGGGTTGTGGAAGAACCCTAGGCGGGGTCGTAGGCCAAGTTCGTGCCGAACCTCGTAAACAATTACTCGTGTCCTTTATCTATTGCTTTACCATATTTCCGCACTTGGTTCGTATTGTTTAACTTTGTGATTCAGGTTTTCAGAGAAAAGACTAAGTCTAATCTCAAAGGGTTTGGCAAGAGCTTCAAACATCTTGAGACTTTCTGCAAAAAACCGGCATACTCTATTCAATCCCCCTTCTAGAGTATCTTTATATTACTTTGTTTTACATTATCGAACCTTCCATTGGTATCAGAGCATTACTCACTGTTTTTGATCTAACAATCTTGTGAGTTTTCGATCATGCCTGGTGAAGCAAGCGGAGGATTTGCACAGGGAAGGTCCACAAGTAGACCGCCACTCTTTGTAGGAAACAACTTTGTTTACTGGAGATCCTTGATGAAAATGTTCATCATAGACCATGATCTGGAGCTTTGGAACATTATAGAGAATGGTACGAAGATTCCAGAGAAAGATGGACCAAATGATACCAAAGTTGCAAAGAAGGAGTCCGAATACAACCAAGCAGATCTTGAACTTGTCTCCAAAAACTACAGGGCTATTAACCTACTTTACTGTGGTCTTAACACTGATGAGTTTAATCATATTTCATCTTGTAGGTCAGCTAAAGAGATTTGGGACAAACTAGTTGTCACCTATGAAGGAACGAGCCAAGTAAAAGACACCAAGATCAGCATCTTCCTTCGAAAGTACGAGCTCTTCAAGATGAAGCCTGATGAGACAATCAAGGCCATGTTCACACGATTCACAGAGATCACCAACAACCTTGACTCTCTCGGCAAGAGCTTTACCAACGTTGAGAAAGTGAGGAAGATACTGAGGTGCCTTCCAAAAGAGAAATGGGGTCCAAAAGTAACAGCTATAGAGGAAGCCCAAGACCTCACCACTCTACCCCTTGATGACCTTCTTGGGAAGCTGATCACGCATGAGATGATCCTTAATAAAGACGATGGAGAACTTCCAGCTAGCACTAAGAACTTGGCACTCAAGTCTAAGAAGGATGAGCCTAAATATGGATCTGATTCCGAAGATGAGGATGACGATGAGGATGATCCTTTTGCTCTTATCACAAGAGGCCTTGCTCGAATTCTCAAAATGAAGAAGCAATTCAACAACAAGGATGGATCAGAGTCTTCAAAATTTCGAGGTAAGCCTCAATACAACAAGTATGAAAAGAAGACTAAACCGTTGTCTTGTTTTGAATGTGGTGAAACAGATCATCTTGTGAAGGATTGCCATCAAAAGACAAAGAGCCAGTCCAAGAAAGGTGACAAATGGAAGAAGAAAGCCATGGTGGCAACTTGGAGCAATTCCGACTCTGACTCCGATGATGAGAAGGCCAACATTTGTCTTATGGCCTCAGAAGATGAATCCCACGATGAAAAGCTTGAAGCTATTGTAAGAGAACTTATGGCAAGTCCAAAAGAGGTATTATCGGAATTCCTTTCCAATATGATTGCCAATGAAGAGAAGCTTATTGCCCAAACTAACATTCTTATTAAGAGAACTGTGGACCAGGAAAGAACTATTGAGGATCTGTCTATGAGGGTCAAAAGTCTTGAAGCTTCTTATTCAGGTCTTGACATTAAAGTCAAGACGCTTGACTCAGAGAAATCTGAACTCAAGCAAGATCTCTCCTCTCTAAGAAATGAGCATCATGACTTAGAGAACGAGAAGATCTCCCTGAATAATAAGATTCAAGACCAACAGACAGACCTAATAAGTTTTACCAAATCCAAAGGTACTCTCGATAGGATGTTGGGTGAGCAACAAAGCTCTCTAAACAAAAGTGGTATTGGTTACCATCCAAGGTTTTTAAAGAAGCAACACATTACCACTTTTGTAAAGGCAAAAGGAAGCAGAACCTCTCCTATATGTAGACCTGTCAAACGGATCATTCCGGTCGGGTCACTCCGGGTCTCGGGTAAAACGGGTTTCGGGTTTTTCGGGTTGACTAGAACCCGGGTTTGATCGGGTTTTGGGCGGGTTCGGGTCGATTTCGGGTTTGTCAATTTTTTCTTTTTTAGATTAAAAAAATCATAATTCGATAATTTTGCGATAAATTTTAATTAAATATTAAAAAATTTAATTATATTTAATTATAAATCAACCGGGTCAACCGGGTCACCGGGTCAATCGGGTAAATCGGGTCAAAATTACCGGGTCAATCGGGTCACCGGGTCCAAACCCATATTACCCGGAAAATTTCCGGGTTTTCGGGTTCGGGTCGAAAAAAATTCCCGGGTCAAAATTTCCGGGTCTTGACCCAAAAAATTTTGGTCGGTCGGGTCGGGTCACCGGGTCGGGTTGTGTTTTGACAGGTCTACCTATATGTCACCATTGTGCTAGAAAGTGGAAACAATGTCAGATTTAACAAGAAAATGTTTATCTTGTTAATGGTTTGAATTTGAAGTATAATTTGCTTAGTGTCTCTCAATTATGTGATAGTGGAAACAATGTCAGATTTAACAAGAAAAGATGTATAGTGTGCAGAGAAGATACAGGTGAAGTTATATTGACTGCATATCGTTACAACAATATATACGCCGTAAATGCTGATCAAGTGGCACAAGGAAGCTTAACCTGTCTAAAGGCTTTGACGGACGATCCAAAGCTCTGGCACATGAGACTCGGTCATGTGAGTCTACATACACTACAGAAGCTTGTGTCCAAAGGGCTTGTAAGAGGGCTACCTGAGATGGACTTTAAAGGTATTGATATGTGCAATGCATGCACACGGGGTAAACAAACACGTAGCTCTTTCAAACCCAAAAAGGTTGTAAGTTCTTCTAGACCCCTTGAACTTTTACATATGGATTTATGTGGTCCTATGCGAGTCAAATCTCCCAATGGTAAAAAGTACATGCTAGTTGTTGTTGATGATTTTTCTAGATATACTTGGGTTGCATTTTTAAAAGAAAAATCAGAGGCCTTATTTGAGTTTTCAAAACTTTGTAAGGAGTTGCAAACTTTAAGAAACGAGCCCATAGTGTCAATTCGGAGTGATCATGGTAGGAAGTTTGATCAACTTCAGTTTGATTTGTTTTGTGCTAAATATGGCATCTCCCATAACTTTTCTGCTCCTAGGACACCTCAACAAAACGGGGTTGTGGAACGCAAGAACTGCACCTTAGAGGATATGGCCAGGACTATGCTTTTAGAAAATGCATTACCTAAAACCTATTGGGCTGAAGCTGTTAACACAGCTAACTAAATTTTGAATCGTTGTCTTATTCATTCCATCTTAAAGAAAACTCCTTATGAACTTTTCAAAGGCCGCAAACCACTTATATCTTATTTTAAACCCTTTGGTTGTACTTGTTTTGTTCATAACAATGGAAAAGATAACCTTGGGAAAGTTGATACGCGTAGTGATGAAGGTATATTTCTTGGCTACTCCACAAGTAGCAAAGCTTATAGAATCTTCAATAAAAGGACCCAGTTAGTTGAAGAAAGTATACATGTTATTTTTTATGAATGCAATGACGGTGCTTTGAGTGAAAGTGTTGCAGATATAGATCTTAACATCCACGAAGAGAACGAGGAAGGTGATGATGCTGCTACCAAGAACATAGAGAAGAGGAACATGCAGGAACATATTCTTAACACTGAAGAATTGGCCCAAGGTGTTGAAGATGCGTCCAAAGCCCTTGGTGTCCAATCCAACAGTGTTGAGATGTCAGAAACTGCTGTAACTGAACCTAACAGGACCACGGAGTCAGATGTACCACAAGTCAATCATACCAGTGTGACGAATCAAGGAGCTGGGACTAGCAAAAGGAAATTCAAATACTCCTCATCACACTCTTTAAAGGATATCATTTCTGACCCTACTTCTAGTGTTCAAACTCGTTCTAAACTTAAAGATCTCTGTGCTTTTCACGCGTTTGTTTCTCTTATTGAGCCAAAGAAAGTAGATGAGGCACTTCAAGAGCCAGACTGGATCATTTCTATGCAAAGTGAGCTCAGCGAATTTGAAAGAAACAAAGTCTGGACCTTGAAGCCTAGGCCAAAGCATCAATCAGTCATTGGCACACGATGGGTATTTCGAAACAAGCTAGATGAGAATGGTAAGATTGTGAGGAACAAAGCAAGGCTTGTTGCTCAAGGCTACAATCAAGAGGAAGGTATTGACTACGAGGAGACCTTTGCTCCCGTAGCCAGGCTTGAAGCTATTCGCATTTTATTAGCATTTGTATCTTTTATGAGCATAAAGTTATATCAAATGGATGTCAAGTGTGCTTTTCTTAATGGTTTCTTAGAGGAAGAAGTTTATGTGGCTCAACCCCCGGGTTTTGAAAATTTATAATTTCCCAATCATGTTTATAAACTTGACAAAGCGCTTTATGGTTTGAAACAAGCCCCAAGAGCTTGGTATGAGCGATTGTCAAAATATCTTTTAGAAAATGATTTTAAAAGGGGGTTGATCGACAAGACTCTTTTTATCAAAACCAAAGGAAAGGACATTTTGGTTATTCAAATTTATGTTGATGATATATTATTTGGTGCTACTAACACATCTTTGTGCAAGGAATTTTCTGACATCATGTGCAGTGAATTTGAAATGAGCTTGATGGGTGAACTCAATTTCTTTTTGGGATTACAAGTTCATCGATCAATCCAAAAAAGGGATCTTTGTCAACCAAAGCAAGTACACTAAGGATCTCTTGAAAAAGTTCAAGATGGATCAATCCAAAGCAGCCAAGACTCCCATGAGCTCAACATTCTCTCTAGATCAAGACAAGACTGGGAAAAGCGTCAATCAAAAGAGGTATCGATGAATGATTGGATCTTTATTATATCTCACGGCTAGTAGACCTGACATCATGTTTAGTGTTTGCATGTGTGCTAGGTTTCAAGCTGATCCTAAGGAATCTCACCTCGTGGCTGTGAAGAGGATCTTTCGATATCTCAATGGCACTAAGGAGCTTGGACTATACTACCCAAAGCAAAAGGATTTCACATTAATTGGATATTCTGATGTAGATTTTGCAGGCTATAAAGTGGATAGGAAGAGCACATCAGAATGTTGCCAATTCTTAGGAGCATCCTTGATCAGTTGGCACTCAAAGAAACAAAATTCAGTCGCTCTATCCACTGCAGAAACCGAATACATTGCAGCTGGAGCCTGTTGCTCCCAAATCCTTTGGATAGCTCAACAAATGCGAGATCTTGGCATCAACCTCAAAGGCATTCCCATTAAGTGTTGATGCCAAGATCTCGCATTTGTTGAGCTATCCAAAGGATTTGGGAGCAACAGGCTCCAGCTGCAATGTATTCAGTTTCTGCAGTGGATAGAGCGACTAAATTTTGTTTCTTTGAGTGCCAACTGATCAAGGATGCTCCTAAGAATTGGCAACATCCTGATGTGCTCTTCCTATCCACTTTATAGCCTCCAAAGGTACCCAAAGCAAAAGGATTTCACATTAATTGGATATTTTGATGCAGATTTTGCAGGCTATAAAGTGGATAGGAAGAGCACATCAGGATGTTGCCAATTCTTAGGAGCATCCTTGATCAGTTGGCACTCAAAGAAACAAAATTCAGTCGCTCTATCCACTGCAGAAACCGAATACATTGTAGCTGGAGCCTGTTGCTCCCAAATCCTTTGGATAGCTCAACAAATGCGAGATCTTGGCATCAACCTCAAAGGCATTCCCATTAAGTGTGACAATACAAGTGCCATCTCCCTCACTAAGAATCTTGTTCAGCATTGAAGGACCAAACATATTAATGTAAGGCATCATTTCATTAGAGACCATGTTGAAAAAGGTGATGTGTCTATTTCGTTTATTTCAACTGATTATCAATGGGCTGACATTTTTACTAAGCCGTTGGCAGAAGACAGGTTCACCTTCATAAGACGAGAGATTGGGATGCTTAACAAGGATGCACTTTCGTAGGGGGAGCATTCCCTTTACGAAAGATAAAATCTACTTAGTGTCAAGACCCTTGGGAACTATGTCAAGGTGTGTGAACTAAATGGTGGATTACATATATCGGATCACATATTTTTGGTTAATATCTTTTTAGATATTTAATCAATTATATTTTTATTGGATTTCAAAATTGCCTATTTATGTTATATTCTTAACCGTTAAGATATTTTTAATTTTGGAACTAAATCCTTCCGTTTTTCAGTCCGATTTTAATGGAAACATTTGAATTTTGAATTGAAAACTCTTTAAATCTTGGCAATGTTATCATTACCCTCCCTTGCAACTCTAAACCCGTCCCATCACTCCATTATCTCTCTCTACTTATACCCAAGTCTGTACCCAATTCCATCACACTCTCAAATTATCCAAACCCTTTCCCTTTCTCCTTCTTCAACCTCTCAACCTTTTCTAAAGAAACCCTAGCCGATTTCCTCCAGGGCACCCAAAACAAAGAAAGTTGTCGTACCCAAAAGACTTGGCGCCACCCCCAAGGGACGTCAGGCCACTGCCACCTCTCCCACACCTGAACCCACTCCTCAAGCCATTGTCCCAACTGTTGTCCAGAGCACCATCGCTGAGAGCACGGCCACTGTTACCAAGGGATCTCAAAAGCGCTCTCCTAAGAAGCCTCTCAGTGCCAAACAAAAAGGGAAGAGGAAGATTTTGGCTGAGGAAGAGGACGAAGATGACCTCGATGCCATCCTGGAAAGAGATGCTGCCAAGGAAGCCGAGGAGGAAGCCTTGAAGAAGAAAAAGGTCGATGAGGAGGTCGAGCTTGCAAGGTTGCTGGCCGAGGAAGAAGCTGAGAGGATTCGGAAGGAAGCCGAAGCCGAGGAGGTTCCATCCAAGGAGGAGCCTGAGGAAGAAGAAGAAGAAGAACAAGAGGAATTTGGAGATGACGAGGAAGCTGAAGGAGATGACGCGGGTCCGGTGAGGACTCGGGGTCTGAGGAAGAGGAGGAAGAATCTCCCTCTCCTTCTCCTCCTCCCCCGTCTCCAAAGAAGCGGAAAGCCCCAGTTGCTGTCAAGCCTCCATCTCCCAAGCGCACCAGGAAGGGCACCCTCAGGAGTCTTGAAGCGCCTGTCAAGAGAGCTGCTCCGATAATTGCTCGCAGGAAGAATGCCGACCCACCTGCATATATCCAGGTAAATCAATCCTTGCCCTCCTCTTGGTTTGAAGATGCTGAGACTGCTGGTAAGTGGGTAGATGAGTTTCGAACTCGTAGGATTTGCTGTTCTGATTTTTTAGATTTTGAGTTCTTCGAAGCTTTGAAGTTACCCTGCATTGATCTTCTCAAAAAATCCCCAGCCTGGACCCTTCTCAATCTTGAAACCGTCTACTACCCCCAGCTTACCCGTCTGTTTTACATTAACCTAAAAGCAAGACACGACACCAACGGTTGGTCTTTGGAGTCTGTTGTCAAAGGGGTTAGAATCTCTCTCAACTCTAATAACTTTGCAGATTTCCTTGGCTTACCTAGCCCAGTTCCACCCTCTGAAATACACCCCTCAAAAGAGAATTGCATCATTCTTGTCCGAGCCAAGTACCTCCTACCCGAAGCATCCAACAGCACCTCAAAGCAACTCGCCCACTCATCCCTAACCCTTGAGGCAAAAATAATTTTCAACATCATTGTTCGATGCCTCTTATCCCGTCTTAACTCTGGCTCACTCCTTACTGATAATGTCATGGTCTTACTTTACCGCATCCTAAATGGCCTTGACCTTGATCTGGCCAACACTATCCTTGGAACCATGGTTCATGCTAGAAAATCTAGAAAAGGCTCTCCCCTCCCCTTTGCTACCCTTTTGACCCCTCTCTTCAAAGCTTCTGGAATTGATGTCAAAAATGAAGAACAGCAGTGTCATATGGGTAAGTTCGACTCTAAGGGCCCTGAAAAGATTGACATCACTCGGTCTCCCCAAGGGACCTTGAGTCTTTCCACTCCTTCAAAAGCCCTTCCCACTGCTTCAGCTTTCGATGAACGCATGGACAACCTAGAGTTGGGCTTGGAGGAAGTTCGCCTAGATATCAAGGACCTGCAAAAGGAGTTTATGACGGAGATGAGCGGGATTTCCAAGATGCTACAAGGACTGTGGACGAGGCTCACTGATGATGCTCCGGACGAAGAAGCCTAAACCCTACCCTACCCTACCCTATCTCCATCCTTGATACATTGATGGTTTTTGGAAACATTTTCAAAACATTTGGTGACTGTTTTACCTCCTCTCTTTGTTGAAAGACAAAAAGGGGGAGATGATCTGTGGTTGTTTAGACTTTGAAAACCTATCTGCTTGAAGGTCTTGGAAGACCTTGGTTTTTTATTTTTGGTTTTCGGTTGGATGGTTTTTGCTTGCTTTAAAATTTTGATCCAACATTTGTCTAACCCATGCAGGTACTTAGTCCGATCTCTCTTATATTTTTATGCTTGACTAAGTTGTAGGGATGCACAGGTTTTGTCTTTCATCAAGGGGGAGATTGATAACTCCCTCCCTTGATGAAAATCGGAATAATGTTTCAAAGGCCTTGACAGGATGTTTGTGTCAAAGGTCTTGGAACATTAACAGTTGATGAAATCCAAAACCTGTTCTATATGTCCGAATATTATTTAATTTTATTATATACTTCCTTTATATTATATATATATGTTTGACTAATCTTTCAGGAAGGTTTTCGAATTATTTCCTTCCTTGTGACAAGTGTTGAGAATGTTCAAATCGAAAAGATTATGGCTTCATTTGTTTCCAAGTTTAGAAGATCTTAAAGATGGCCATGATCTGGAATAGCCGTTGGAGAAGATTCTCGGCGCCGATTTGTCTCAATAAATAGAGAAGGAAGATGAAGACAGAATAACACAAGTGCTACACAAGCTTTCATTCATTCAAGCGAGATCTGTCTTCCAAGTGTACTCTCTGCTAGTGCTCAAGAGTTTGTTGTTTATTTCAAAGCCTTTGAGAGTCACTGTGAGCTTATAGGATATATTCATTTATAGTGTTACTCGAGAGTTTGTAACTCGGGAAGTTGCACTAGACTATTGATTTGTGAGAGTAAGAGGATTGTACTAGATAGCTGAGAGAGGTGGAGCTCTTCTAGATTGGTCTAGGACTCCAAGGGAACGTGAGTTGACTAGATTGCAATTGTATAGGAGAGAGGCTTCTCGGTGAGCTATTAGGATCCCAAGCTAAGCGAATCAATAAAGCCTTTTGAATCCTAGGGTTGTGGAAGAACCCTAGGCGGGGACGTAGGTCAAGTTCGTGCCGAACCTCGTAAACAATTACTCGTGTCCTTTATCTATTGCTTTACCATATTTCCGCACTTGGTTCATATTGTTTAACTTTGTGATTCAGGTTTTCAGAGAAAAGACTAAGTCTAATCTCAAAGGGTTTGGCAAGAGCTTCAAACGTCTTGAGACTTTCTGCAAAAAACCGGCATACTCTATTCAACCCCCCTTCTAGAGTATCTTTATATTACTTTGTTTTACATTATCGAACCTTCACAAGATAATACCCTTATAGCCCATGAAATCTTCCATAGTTTCCATAGACAAAAAGGAAAAAAAAAAGGTTTGATGGCCTTAAAGCTTGACATGGAAAAAGCGTATGACAGAATTAGTTGGGATTATATAAAGGCTACTCTTCTCAAGTTTGGCTTTCCTCACAATGGGTAAAATTGATCATGAACTGTATAACCATGACCACTTTCTCGGTTCGAGTTAACAACTGCCCAGGACCTCAACTCAAACTCGAAAGGGGTATTCGTCAAGGAGATTCGCTGGCCCCCTACATCTTCATTTCGGTCATGGAAAATTTGGCTAGAGAACTTCAAGAAGAAGAAATCCTAGAAGATGGTCTAGTGGGTATTATACTCACAAAAACGGCACCCCTATTCAGTTCTTAACATTCGTTGATGATACAATCATCTTTGCTCAAGCCTCCCACAAAAGCATCCACACTATCAGGAACATGCTCAACAATTTCTCTAATCTTTCTTGCTTAACTATAAACTATAATAAAAGCTTATTCCAAGTTTCGGAAAATGTGAGTTCTCTAGCCAATTCCCTTGCCCATGAAACAAATATCTCTATCTCCAAGAATTTAGAAAAGTATCTTGGTATCCCTCTTCTTCGTGGAAGAGTTAAAAATGAAATTTTTCAGGAGGCTATTCAAAGCTTGAAAAAACAACTTGCCAAATGGAAGGCTTCCACTCTTTCTCAAGCAAGTCGAGTAACTCTTATCAAAGCTAACCTCTGTTCCAAAACCAACTACCTAATGCAAAACTTTCTACTCCCGAAAGATTTTCTGCATCAAATTGATCAAATCCATAAAAATTTCTTTTGGAATAAATTTCAATCAGAAAGGTATACGCCCCTAATAAGTTGGGAGAAAATCTATCAACCAACATAAAAAGGCGGTCTTGGGATCAGATTTGCACAAGATATGAATATTAGTCTTCAAATGAAATTATTATGGAAACTATATATTTGTAGTGATAACATATGGATGAAAGTAATTGAAGAGAAATATCTTCAAAAGAAAATTTTAATGGATGCAGAACCAACAAACCCATCTTGGCAATTTGGTCGACTGTTACATTTGAGAGAAAAATTCATCCAAGGTCTCCACTGGATCATTGGAAATGGAGAATCAATCAATGTCTGGAAAGATCCTTGGATACTGGGTCATAATCTTCAGGATTATCAATCACGTCATGACACCAGCCTTAAGGTACGTAAATCAATTATTCACGCAACAAAAATAGTGGAATCTTCACCTTCTCAACCATATTTTCCCAAGCAATATTGTCAACCTCATCGCTGCCATTAAGATCCCTGGCTGGAATACGCCAGATAAACTCGTTTGGAGATACAACCCGAATGGGTAGTTTACAACAAAACCAGTAAAACAAATGACGAACAACATGCTTACCACAAACACATCTCACGACTGGATTTAGAAATTAAATCTACCCCCAAGGTTAAAAAACCTGGTTTGGAAAATCTCCCAAGACAGGCTAGCCACAAAAGCTCAACTTAATAGGTATGTAAACAGAGTTCCTACCCAGTGTTGTCTCTATGAAGAGGCTGATGAAGATAACAATCACGTTCTTCTTCATTGTCCTGTAACTAAAAGGATCCTCTCTAATTATGAACAAATCACAAACAAATCTTTAATGCGAAGCTCAGTCCTTAATACAACAATAGAGGATATATTTCTAAGAAATTCTAACAAAGACAATTTTGAATAATTATGCTTCATTTGACAGTCTATATGGGAAGTTAGAAACTCCGTAATCTTCAAGAATAAAAAATTAGACTCTCCATTACAAATTGCCCCTAGAACTCTAATATCAATAAGGGAATGGAGGAATGCCTCAACAACTATCCCTAAAAGTAAGACCAAACGAAAAAATAGAAGATTAAATGTTAGATGGAAAAAACCACATTGGGCCACCTACAAAATAAACGTAGATGGCTCAGTAAAACCCACTGGTTGTTGCCAAGTGGGGGGATTCTTAGGGATTGTGAAGGTCGTGTGATTGATATTTTTCAACAAGTTGAATATGGATCTGTAATCCAAATAGAAGCATATGCGTTTTGTGCAGGTATAAAGCTAGCCTTATCAAGAGGATTAAGAAGAGTTATAATTAAAGGGGATTGTCTGAAAGTGGTGAAGGCCATCAACAATAATTCTAAGTGTAGATGGGAGATTTTGCGGGAAGTTGAGCTTATCAAGAGACCCCAAGCTGAATTTGAAAATATCGAGTTCAAACATTTCTTTAGAGAAGTAAACAATGTTGCAGATTTGACGGAGGGAAAACCTGTCGTTGCTCCCGCCAAAGAAAACTCAAACCTAAAACTGGTACAGTAATAAGCAAGAGGTCGATCCCACAGGGAAAATTATAAACTCGAGCGTGATTTCAATGCCGATTAAAGTAACCAAAGAAGGGGGGTTTTAGTGTGAAAGTTTTGATGTAAAGTAACGAATGCAGAATAAATGAATTTGGTTTAGACAATTTAGGAGAAGCAATTCCACCTACAATTTTCCACTTTATTGGATTGAAGCGATCATTGTAACTTCTTCTCGTCCTATTATGGTTCCTATGAATGCCCTTGTCCCGACCTAATATAGCTACTAGTCCAACCAGTCCTAGCAACCCTTATCAATCGAACAGTCCCTAAAGAAGGATTTAACCCAATTGATAGCTTTAAGTCCAGAGATTAGCCAAGGTATTTGCAGTCCCTAAAAAAGGATTTAACAACACATCCAACTTCCTACTCATTCAATTAGTTCAACCAGCCCTAAAGGAATAAGTTTGCTACTTGGGTTATAGTTCGCAACCAGGAATCTACAAAACCCTAGCGATTGAATTGATTCTACCAAGTTGATCAGTCAAGATAGAACAAAACAATAAGCGATCAAGCACAAAGAAGTTGAAGCATTCACAAATAGGAAACCAGGAGCGAGAATTAGAAACTCACAATCAATCCGAATAAAGCTTCAAATTGCAGGCAGAATAGATGAGTTTAGTTCCTCATGGGAGACATCGCTCCAAATCTCTAAAAAGTCTAATCGTTGTATGAGTAGAATGAAAAATGGTCCTGAAAAATAACATAAAAGTAGCCTAATAAACATCCCAAGTCGATCTCCAAAAGTGAAATAGAAAACTAGGGTTTTTTCCAAAACGGCGCATACGCGCTGACTGTAGCTGCGGCGGCCGCCGCAAGAGTTGCGGCGCCCGCCGCACATCACTTCTTCACTTCCCGCTGCGGCGGGTTCTGGCGCGGCCGCGGCAAATCTGGCGCGCCCGCGTCTCTTCTGGCGCGCCCGCGTCTCTTCTGGCGCGCCCGCGTCATGTAGTGTTGCCGTGGCCTTTGCTTTTTTCGCGGTTTCTCTTCTCGTCTTGCTTCTTCTTCCTTATTCCTTCCCATGTATCTTGTGTTCCTCTTCGAGATATTACATCTCCCAAATGTGTTCCGATTCAATCTGCGAGATAAACACAAAATCGCGCAGAATCCAAACTCTTCTAAAATAAACACAAGATGCAATTTAACAACAAAGCAAGCACGAAATGCAACCTAACTAAACTAATTATATCTATAATGCCTATCTAAAATATGCATTATCAAGATTATATTACTAAAACTACTGAAAGTTGTACTATGACGAACATCCCTTTCAATAGGAAATTTTGTACCATCATCCATAAGGATGATTCGGGTTGTATCCTCCCTCGGTAGGATCTTCCCAATTTTTGCCTAATGTAAAAAAAATATAAAAAAAATTCAATGTTCATTATCTTGATTTTTTTGATTTTTTTCCTTGAGCATTTCTTTATTTTCCTATTTTTCTTTCCTTTAACAGAAAAATAATATTGTTGTAATATTTTAATGACAACGCAATTTTTTCATGTGAACAAGTTATATTTTTACTCATTAATGGTTCGTTTGGCAATGCAGATAGCTTTTCAGAGCTTTTGATTTTAATATTTTATAGTTTTAAATAAGTTAAATATAAGATTTTAATTTAATTAGCTTTTGAAATTAGATTTTCAACAGCTACTCACCCCAAGCTTTTCATAATTCTATTCATTTTCTCCTATCTGGTCAGCTAGTTTGTATCAGCTACTCTATCAGCTGGGTTACCAAACACTTTATTAGCTTATGAAAACTCTAATTTAACATATATTTAACACACTTAGGGTGTGTTTGGCAAAATGGTAGTTGTTGGAGGAGCTGAAGTTGTTGGGTAGCTGAAGCTGTTGGATTATTTGAGTTAAATATATGTTAATAAGCTAGTATAGTGTTTGGTAAACCTAGCTGTTAGGGTAGCTGTTAAAAACTTGTGAATAAAAAACCAAAAGCTCCGAAAAGCTTGGGTGAATAGCTGTTGAAAAGCTTAGATTTCAAAAGCTTTCAAAAGCTAATTAAACTAAAATCTTATATTTATTTTATTTAATACTATAGAATATCAAAACCAAAAGCTTTGAAAAGTTACTTGCTTTTGCCAAACATACCCTTAATCCATCAGCTTCGGCCACCCCATCAACTTCAGCTACCCCATCAGCTATGTGTTACCAAACTGACCCTAATTTCACATGTTTTTTCTAAATTGATATCATTTATTGTTGTAATAAATAATTTTTTTCTATTTAAAAGAATAAAGAGATGTCGTTCTACTCCAATGTGAATTCGTGAATAATTGTACCTCACTTGGATGTGGGAAGAGATCTTGTGAGTTGTGACATGCGTGGAGCTTGAATCACTTATAAATCACTCTCTTCATCTCTATATTTGATGTGGGACGAAGGTTTTACGCTATCATTGTCCATATATAAAGGTGTTTAGAAGCATTACCGGTTAAGACCACTAATGATTAGATATGGTTAATTACACTACTCTCTATGGGTCCGAATCCTCTGTCTCCAAACATATCTTCTTCTCATATTCACTCTCTATGAGGTCGCGCCATCACCCTTCATCTTATCGGCTTCATCACATCCAACACCACTCTAACCCTAGCATACTTACCACACACCTTCATCAGTGACTCGTCAACTTTCTCCACATGGGCAACAGTTGCTGCTAACTTAGTGACCACATCTATCATTCTCATTCCTATTGGCATTGCATAGAGTCTAACCCAAAATGCACACCAATTGAACCTCATCTTCGGCGTTTGCTCGTTCCACGGTTCACGCAGCACAAATAGTGCCCTATCAAAAGACCAAGACCCTCCTCGCAAAACCTTGTTCATGTCATCCCCATTCACAAATTAATTAAAAGGAAACATTGTTACTATCAAGTACGTTCACGAAAAACATACCCTTTCTTTGTTCTCCGGGCCGCGTTCAATGCTCATGAGCATTGAACGACCTCTTTGTCATTAGCCAACCCACTAGCGTGTGCGATTATGCAGCCACTACGGCCCCTTCCCCCACTCCACAATCAACCACCTCATTTTTCTTCCCTTCTGTTAGATGAACGCTTCTCTCCCAATCCATCAATATTGTTGCCCCCGCTGTCCAAAACTTGTTCAATCCAAAAACCGCCTACCCAAGTCCGGTGAATCTCGCACGAACGATGAGGACCACCCTAGCCCCCCACAACCCTAAACCGGAGAGAAAGCAAGCTATCGACGACCACAAAGTGGTTAGCCAAAGATTGCTTGTTATCGCCCTAGGTTTTTCTCCGACGGTTACTTGTAAGGATCGTCACCGGGCTCATAATCAACTTGTTGTGTACTGGTTGTGAAGTTACATTCCATACCAAGATGTTTAAAATTCGAATTTCATTGAAAACAAGGAGTCGCTTGTGAGTAAGACGATCAACTTCTTAAATGGATCGTACATTATCCGATCTAAATATAGAGCTGCTGAGCCAATTAAACTGGACTAAAAAAATGGATTGAATTGAGTTTTAAAAATAATATATGGGTAATATCCAATATTTGATATTGATATCAAACAACCTCTAAATAAATTCCGGTTCAGCGACACCTGACGACTCTATGCTTCGCAATCTCATCCACTTGGATGTTGTTGACATATAAGATCTATCCTTGGCTCAGCAGCTCTATATTTAGATCGGATGTTGTTGACACAAAGATCGGACCGGGTGGAGCTGGTGGAAGCGGAAGGTCTGGCTTGGGCATTGCAGTTGTGTACCGAGATGGGGCTGTCCAAGATCTGGGTCGAGACTGATTGTTTGCCGGTGATAATGATGCTCCGGAGTGCGGCGTATCCAAGAGGTGAGGTTGGTGATCAGTTGAGGATAATCAGCCGGCTTGCGGGGTTGTTTGCCGAATGACGAATGTAGATGGAGCCACATTCGTCGCCAAGCCAATAGAGTGGCGGACTTCTTAGCGGGAATAAGGCCTACAAATTCTATGTTTTTAGTTCATTCCGATTTACGTACTTCTGAATTAAACTTGCTGTTAGATAATGATCTTTCTTAATGCATGATTGGTTTTGCTCAAAAAAAAAAAAAAAGATCTATCCTTGTTGCCAAATTATTTCCCGTTCAAAAACACAAAAAAAAAAACATTTTATTTTTTTTTGGTCTGATGACCGGGCAAGCCCGAAAAACAAAAAAAAAAAACTAAAACAAATTTAAGGAAACAAAAGAAACTTTTCTTTTTTAGCAAGAAAGGAAGCCGTATAGAGATAAGCACAAACTTGGCAACCTGCTACACTCTCCAGTCTCCACATTGCCACCCACTGTTTTCTATAAGAACCCTAGACCCTAGTCCTTTCCTTCTTCCCTCGTTTTCTGCTCTCTGTCGTTGCTCTTCTGAATTTTGCCGACCTTTTCTTGTTTCCACTTGCCATGGCGAACCAGCCTGAATCCTCCGAGTAGGCTATCTTCTTTCCTTTACTTGATTTTCGCTGGATTTTCATCTCGATACCCCATCGACCTTTGATTGATCGTTCCGATTCCTACTGTACGGTTTAATATTCAGTATCTGTGTTGTATTCTGTTTGATTGTTTGCGCAGCAAGGGAGCAAAAAAGGATTACAGCACCGCTATTCTCGAGCGCAAGAAGGCTGCGAATCGCCTTGTTGTTGACGAGGCTGTCAACGATGACAACTCAGTCGTTTCTATGCACCCTGATACGATGGAGAAGCTCCAGCTATTCCGTGGTGACACCGTCTTGATCAAGGTTTGTTTTTGTGAATTTTGCACTTTATTTGGTTTTACTGATGTAATTTGGCAATAGCTCTGACTGGAAATTGTCCTTAGAAACCTCTTAGTTGCCTCTCCTAGTTCCTGATCCTTTGAGGCCGACTGTGAATGTGATTTATGTGCAGCTCTCAATCTGCATGCCTGATTGTACACCAAGAAGAACACCAAATATATAATTTTGCTCCCCTTCCATGGAGGAAGCAAATAGTTAAAGACTATATGTTTTAAAGTTACAAACATTCACAAAAAGAGATGAATCCATCATTAATGCAATGACATATGGTCATGAAAAAGGAAATAAAGCACTTAAGCCAACCAATTGTGGTCTTAAAGTCTTTATGTTCTCTGTTCTAATTGTGCCTCTTTATTTGACATCTACTCTCTTATTCTTGGTGCTATATCAGTAATTCCAACATTTATTAGGGGCTAAGGTGAGAAACAGGCCAACGGGATCATGGAATATCAGTTAAACAAATGATTAGTTCATTCTGATGCTTAAATCCGCTCATATCTTTCTTTGTTTCTATTTTTGGCTTGTGCAGGGGAAGAAAAGGAAGGATACAGTCTGCATTGCTTTGGCTGATGAATCTTGTGATGAACCAAAGATTCGGATGAACAAGGTTGTAAGATCAAATCTGAGGGTTAGACTTGGTGATGTTGTATCTGTTCACCAATGCCCTGATGTGAAATATGGGAAGCGAGTACACGTTCTTCCAATTGATGACACTGTTGAGGGTGTTACTGGAAATATTTTTGATGCATACTTGAAGCGTAAGTATATGAACAGGCGATTAATCGAGATTTCATAACAATTGCCATTGCTTTCTCATAAATTCATTATTTTGAGTTATCATAATTTTTAAATTATTTCTTATGGTGTACTTAGAACTCTAGTTGAGCAAAACAAGAAATTTTCAACAACCTTGAGATGAGCTTCAATGTGTAGCATTTACTTGAAATGTTCTGTCCTCTCTGGTAGTGTGCCTTATATTGAGTTCCATGATCTGTTTCTTTGTCCACAAAGTTGTAACTCGAATATTTTCATCTTTTACAAGGAGTTGTTGTGCATCATAAAACATTCCTTATGAGCTTAATTTAACTGGAATATCTGGCAAGCTGTAATCATCGTACATAATGTGTTCAATTTCCCTTCTTCCATTTCCAGCCTATTTCTTGGAGGCTTATCGTCCTGTCCGGAAGGGTGACCTTTTCCTTGTGAGAGGAGGTATGAGAAGCGTGGAATTCAAGGTTATTGAGACTGATCCTGCTGAGTACTGCGTTGTTGCCCCCGATACAGAGATCTTCTGTGAAGGGGAGCCTCTGAAAAGAGAAGATGAGGAAAGGTTGGACGAGATTGGTTATGATGATGTTGGTGGTGTCAGAAAACAAATGGCTCAAATTCGAGAGCTTGTGGAGTTGCCATTAAGGCATCCTCAACTGTTCAAGTCAATTGGAGTGAAGCCACCTAAAGGAATTCTTCTCTATGGACCTCCTGGTTCAGGTAAGACTTTGATAGCACGAGCTGTTGCAAATGAAACTGGTGCCTTTTTCTTCTGCATCAATGGACCAGAGATCATGTCTAAGTTGGCTGGTGAAAGTGAAAGCAACCTCAGAAAAGCATTTGAGGAGGCAGAGAAAAATGCCCCATCTATTATCTTCATTGATGAACTTGATTCAATTGCTCCCAAGCGAGAGAAGACACATGGAGAAGTTGAGAGGAGAATTGTTTCTCAGCTGTTGACACTGATGGACGGGCTTAAATCACGGGCTCATGTTATTGTTATGGGAGCAACTAATCGCCCCAACAGTATTGACCCTGCTTTGAGAAGGTTTGGGAGATTTGACAGGGAAATAGACATTGGTGTTCCAGATGAAATTGGGCGGCTTGAAATTCTTCGTATTCATACGAAAAACATGAAGCTCTCTGATGATGTATGTTTACGTTTGACTCCTTATCCATATATTATAGCACTCTATTACTTTTTTCCTTTTAAACATATAGAAGCTCTCTATCTTGTACTGAATAAGGGATTAATTGTTCTGTCTTTGACATGTGCCAGGTTGATCTGGAAAAGATTTCGAAGGAGACACATGGGTATGTCGGTGCTGATTTGGCTGCTTTATGCACCGAAGCTGCTCTTCAGTGTATCAGGGAGAAGATGGATGTGATTGATCTTGAAGATGATAATATTGACGCAGAGATACTGAATTCTATGGCTGTTACCAATGAGCACTTCCAAACTGCTCTAGGGCAAAGCAATCCTTCAGCTCTTCGTGAAACTGTTAGTTGATTTGTTTAATTTTTTTTGGCACTTGCATTATGATTTTTCGAGCTCTTTTGATAATGAGGTTCTCGTGTCAGGTTGTGGAGGTGCCTAATGTTTCATGGAATGATATTGGTGGCCTTGAGAACGTTAAGAGGGAGCTTCAGGAGGTAAGAATTAAGATCTAGCATATGTTATGCAGGTCTTACCATCCTTTTGTCGTTTATGAACTTCTAATCTGAACTATCTCTTTGTTATTCTACTAGACTGTTCAATATCCTGTCGAACATCCTGAGAAGTTTGAGAAGTTTGGAATGTCACCTTCAAAGGGAGTTCTGTTTTATGGTCCTCCTGGATGTGGTAAAACTTTGCTCGCCAAGGCCATTGCCAATGAATGTCAAGCAAACTTCATTAGTGTCAAGGGACCTGAATTGCTTACAATGTGGTTTGGAGAGAGTGAAGCCAACGTGAGGGAGATATTTGACAAGGCCCGTCAATCAGCTCCTTGTGTCCTGTTCTTTGATGAGCTTGACTCCATTGCCACACAGGTTTGTTCTGGTCCATCTCTTTTCTGCAAATTGTGAGCGTTTTACTACCCATGGGCTCAATTGTGAGCCATTTATCTCCCCTTCATATTTGCTAACGAAGTTGTCTCATGAAGTAATGAAATTGAAAGAGCATTCCCTTTATTGCTCTTATCAACTTTCTGCTGATGCCGAAATATTTCCCGATTTGTCAATCTTTTTTCCCCAGAGAGGAAACAGTGTAGGTGATGCTGGCGGTGCTGCTGATAGGGTCCTGAACCAGCTTTTGACTGAAATGGATGGCATGTCAGCCAAGAAAACTGTTTTCATTATCGGTGCCACTAACAGACCAGATATTATTGATCCTGCTCTTCTGCGTCCTGGTCGTCTTGATCAGCTAATCTACATTCCTCTTCCTGACGAGGAGTCCCGTTACCAAATTTTCAAAGCTAACTTGAGAAAGTCTCCTATCGCCAAGGATGTGGATCTTAGAGCCCTTGCTAAGTATACTCAAGGCTTCAGTGGGGCTGACATCACAGAAATCTGTCAACGTGCATGCAAATATGCAATTAGAGAGAATATAGAGAAGGTAAGCATCCACTTTGTCATTTTCACTCGAGTCGCTAATGTATTTCATGTACATAACCTATCAATCTTGAGGATATAAAATCGCTATCGAGAAATTGGTGGAGCCTAACATTTTAGAGGGTCCCACACTTATAGTTCAGAGATGCTTACAGAGCAATGGCATTCTATATGATTCAGATGTCACACTTTGAATCTGTGGTGCATTTTCTTTTACGTCAACCCACTCTGCTCTGAAATAAAAGCGTATACATATTTGGAAGTCAAAACACAGGGTTAAACTTTTTTGAATCGTGCAGGACATTGAGAAGGAGAGGAGACAAAGGGAAAACCCTGAGGCCATGGAAGAGGACATAGATGAAGTGGCTGAAATCACAGCTTCCCATTTTGAGGAGTCTATGAAGTTTGCTCGTAGAAGTGTGAGCGATGCTGACATCCGCAAGTACCAAGCATTTGCTCAGACACTGCAGCAGTCGAGAGGGTTTGGCAGTGAGTTCCGCTTCTCAGATACCCCCGGGACTGGAGCAGCAGCAGGGTCCCTGCCCTTTGCTTCTGCTGCAGGCGGAGTTGACGAAGATGACCTCTACAACTGAAATCTTTACCGTGTTTAGTGTGTTTAACTGAGTGGTGTTGTGTACTTGTTACACTCGGCCAGACTTCTGCCCTTTATCTTGTACTGTATTATGACACTATATATGTAAATTAAGATGTGACAATGTGTTTGCTTGAGGGATTGGCAGATGTTTGTAAATTGTAATGTATTTAGACCTGAGCATGGCTGGGCTGGGAGGGTTCGAGTCGGGCCTATGGGAAAATCTTGGCCCATTATAGCGTGCCGGGTTTGGGCTAGACTCGGTTTTTAGGTCAACTAGCTTATCCAAGCCCCAAGCCCGGTTTTTAGGTCAACTAGCTTATCCAAGTCTGCCCACAAAGGCGGATCGTGGGCTGCCCATTAAAAGTTTTTGAAATATTTTTTTATTTTATAATTTTTGCATTTGATGTCAAAATTTAAAATATGTGCTCTCAAAAGATTGAAAATTTATAGAAAACAAAGGCACACGAGTTATAAATTTTTGAAATCACACAAGTCTTTAGTTTAGGTTCGTTTTAATGAAAAAAACCTTGAAAATAATTTATTTAATATTATTTTATTTATTTATAATGTGAATTGAATATTGTTAGTCATTTAGTATTTTACTACACTTCCATATAAATAATATAATATATATATATATATATATATATATATATATATATATATATATGCGGAATGGGCCTACCGACCTGCTTGGGCTTGATCCTTGGCTCAAGCCCGGTCCGCTTGGGTCAATTGTCTTACCTAAGTACGTAAATTTAGTCGGGTGGGTTGGGCGGGCGGCGAGCGGGTTGGCCCACGTTTGATCAGGTCTAAATGTATTATATGTGCTGTCTTTATCTGCATTAAACCCCCCCCCCCCCCCCCCCCCAAAAAAAGCTTTATTGTCAACAGTACACCGCCCTTGGGATAATTGACGGCTTAGGGTAAGTTTTAGTTGAAGTTAGTTTGGTAACACTTAATTGATAGAGCAGTTGAAGCAAATATGGTAGTTGTAGAGTGCAGTTGCAGTTGAAGCAAATACGGTAGCTGTAGAGTGCATTTGAAGCAAATATGACAGTTGAAGTTGATGGATTAGGTATATTAAATATATATATCTTAAACTCAGTTATTTATAAGCTATTAAGATGTTTGGCAACCCTAGTTGATTCTTGAAGTTGATGGATTAGGTATATATAAATATATATTAAACTCAGTTGTTTATAAACTATACGGAATTTTTGCCTGGTGCCCCTAAAGTAAGGGCAAATTCGCCGGGTGTACAAAAGTTTGGGATAATTCGCCAAATGCCCCTGAGGTTTCGTTTTTTTTCGCCTGGTGCCCCTCAGTTAAATCTGTTAAAAAAACGTTATAACGGTGTTACTTTCTAACACATGAAAGAAAGGAAAGGAAAGGAAAGAAAAGAACTGACGTTAGACGGACAAATTCACGACATTGAAACCAAAGGGAGAGGACGACCTCAGGAAGAAGGAAGAAGCCAGACCCAGCTTCGTGAGATCGGCCTACGCTAGGAGGGAGGAGGCGTGGACATTAGCTATTGATGTTGAGGTAAGTCTCTCCTCTTCATTTCATCTCAAGTGGTTTTCAATCTTTGGATTTAGGGTTAACAATTTGAGATTTTTGAGTGATTATCGGTGTAGGATATTTGTATTAGGGTTTCCTTGTTGGATTTATGGATAATAAGGTGTTTGATTTCAAGTCCTTTTTGAATTATGGGATTTAGGGTTTTGGGGTTTTGGGGCAAACGATCGATGTTTTCAAATTATGGTTTATCAGTAGGTTATTGTCTTCATAAAATCAATTTATTGAAGAATAAAAACATGTTGAAATTATTGTAGAATGAACGAGAAGATAGTGTTGAGGCTTCGCTATATTCATCAAGAATATGTGGATATAGAGGTTGATGATCCTGATAAGTCGAACATTCTAGATTTATTTGTTGATTTGCTAGAGATGGCTGAGAAAAGCAAAATGTTCCTTTCCGACAATCCTACTATGTGGTATCCGCATAATGGGCAAAGTTTTCAGCTTGAGAGTGATTATGATGTCATTAACATGTTTCGTTTATTTTCGGACAAGAAATTGATAAATTTGGCCATTGGGGTTGTTGAATCCCCTTCTAAGAATCTAGACATGGTACGAGGTTTAGTTGAATCTAAGAGACAACTAGTAGTACCTCAAAGGTCGAGTCATGGTAGTTTGCCTGAGTCCAATAGGAGAGTTCCACCTACCACTGTAATTTCAGTTATGGTTGCTGTAATTTCAGTTCTGTTGCTGTAATTTCGGTTGCATTAAAGGATTTCAGTGTCTAAAATCTAAAAATATGCAATTTCAGTTTAATTTATGTTAGTTGTAATTTATGTAACTGAAATAGGGTGTTGAGCCAGCTCTTGGGAAGGTGTGGCCTACGGTGTGAAGACGGTATTGTGCAACACATCTTTGTGCCAACTTCAAGAAGGCTTTTCCCAGAAAACCTACAAATGATGTATTTTGGGAGTGTTGCAAAGCATTCTCAGAGTCAAAGTTCAAGAAAGCTATGGAAAAAGTTGAAAGCTCTGTCGGGCTTGGTGCTGTCGACGGGCTTAATCAGTTCGAGTAGGGAGCAAGAAATTCGTGTAGAACGTCGGCCAAAGGTGCGGAAAGCTAAATCTACAACTAACCAACACTCGGACGTTATGTGCTCGGCCCCATGGATGCCTGAAAGCCAGTAGATAAATTTAAAAACTTTCGATGAACAATGTTATTTGGATGTGTTTTGTACAAGGATTTAATGTATTCAGATGTTAGGTACAACTCTTGAATGTTGTAATGGTTGTCTTCGGATGAACCATGGTACTCTTGGATGTGTTTTGATGTTATGTTAGGTACAACTTTTGGATTTTATGTATTCAATGGATGGACCTTGGGCAAAAAATTCAGCTCTGTTTTGGAAATCTTACGGCTCTGTTTTTGTTGTTTTGGTAATCAGTTCTGGAATCCATGAATTTGGCGAAAAATTCAGATTAATGATTTTGACAAAAAAAATCAGATTTTGGAATCAGATTTTTGACAGAAAGGCATCAACATAAGATAAGATTCATGATTTTTGACAAAAAAAAAATTCAGATTCATGACTTTTCACAAAAAAAATCAGATTCATGATTTTAACAAAAAAATCATATTCTGAAATCAGTTCTGTAATCCATGAATTTGGCGAAAAATTCAAATTAATGATTATGACAAAAAATCAGATTTTGGAATCAGATTTTTGACAAAAGGCATCAACATAAGATCAGATTCATGATTTTTGACAAAAAAAAAAGTCATAATGATTTTTGACAAAAAAAAAATTCAGATTCATGACTTTTGACAAAAAAAATTCATATTCTGGAATAAGATTTTTGCTGTTAATGCTTTTTTCATTAGAGCATTCCTTGCTGCGTTTTGTGCTGGCTGTTTATGTGACTTTCATAACCAAAATAAGTTATGGAATCCATGAATTTGGCAAAAATTTCAGATTCATGAATTTGGCAAAGATCAGATTCTATGATTTTTGGCATCAACATAAGATCAGAGTCATGAAAACACATTGAAAAAAATCAGATTCTGAATTTGTGCTGGTTGTTACACTATGAGACATTGACAATAACAAAAAAAAAAGAGTGTTGTTGAATCACAACTTTCATTTACTTCAATTCAAACATGA
The DNA here is from genome assembly GCA_037127255.1 of Persicaria tinctoria. NCBI lineage: Eukaryota > Viridiplantae > Streptophyta > Magnoliopsida > Caryophyllales > Polygonaceae > Persicaria > Persicaria tinctoria. Next base: position 46,601,923 of record JBANSL010000006.1, on the reverse strand, counting down.
TGGTTACACATGAGAACTTTCTCTAAATTAGTCTCAACTAAAAATAGAGAAATTTCAGTACAAACAAAAGTGCCACAACACCAAAGATAATCCTCAATTTGTGAATGCCACCTCTCAATCCACTCTCTTTCTCATCTTGAAGCCTTCAGATCTCACTCCTATATGCTCGGATGTCATCCTCTTTCACATCTAATGCATCCTTCAATTGAATGATCTCATCTCTTAACATCAGGATTAATTGCCTTGCCGGAGCACATAATGGAGGGTCAAACCATTCCCACATTCGACAACCTCCCAACTGTATTGCAATGAGCAAAAATTCAAGTCAAAACAAACTCATCCATCTGTCATAGAAGCCAAAAAATCAGCAATGAAATGAAACATTAATAAACATGAATTTCGTGCATACTCTCGAGAATATGTGAATGTGGAGTTAGAAATCTCCTTCCTGGATTTCCATCTGTCATGGATGTGAAATATTGACACTCAACTCCACATTCACATATTCTCGAACTAGAATTTCTTGCAACATCATTCCATTTTCTCATAAATAAACATGAATTTAGGCCCCCTTTCATCTTAACCTTTGACATATTAACAGGGAAAAAACTATTCTTAGAACGATTTCCCCCAAAATTCTCATAATCGAAAACCCTAATTTCTAACAACATACCATTGGATTGCCACTGTTGCAAGATCCTTGTGAATCAGCCGCCATGGATGAACAACCTAGATTGCACTGGCTTCCTCGCCTCTCTTCTCGCTCTCTCTCTCGATCTCTCAATGGCTTCTTCACTCTTCTCTCGTCTCTCAATCGCTTCTTCGCTGCTCTCTTCTTTCCTTTTATTTTCTTTTATTTTTTAAATGAAAATGCTAACAGATTTAACCGAGGGGCACCAGGCGAAAAAAAAACGAAACCTCAGGGGTATTTGACGAATTATTCCAAACTTTTGTACACCCGGCGAATTTGCCCTTACCTCAGGGATACCAGACGAAAATTCCGTAAACTATATTAAGATGTTTGGTAATCCTAGTTGATTAGGATATAAACTAGCCGAGAGAGGTGTGTAGTTTTTGAAAATCCGATTCTGAATGCGAATTAAAATAAAATCTTGTATTTACTTTATTTATAATATTAAAAGTAAAAGCTCCGACAACTATTGTGTTTTGTTGCCCAAACGAGTCTTAATAGGTTTCCTGGGTTGTAGGCCTTGATTGGGCCAGTAGCATGTGGGCTAGAGTACACTTGGGGGCCCATTTGTTCACAGAGGATCAGATATGCATATAATTTTTGGTTGAAATCTATTTTGACATTATGCACAACTAATGATTATCAGCTTTCATAAAAAAAAATTGATTATCAGAGGTTTTAATTTTTAAAGGGGGTACCCAAATAACCCAATTCTTAAATTTGGGGCTAAGATACAATCATACAAATCAACATAGTGTCAATATAGTCATAATAACATTGTGGGTGTTATCTAAGATAATTGATTCTCAAGTGAAGTAGGAGGTCAGAAGAGCACACACATTTTGAGGTACAAGAGATGACAAGAACATGTCTATGCCTGTGTTAAGCTTTTAGGACATACTACAGCGGTAGCATTATATTATTATGACCTCAGCATCTCTATTGCAGCAACACAATTGTACCTTCCTCTATCATATCTTTGGTGCCTCCATTGGCATTTAGTGTTTACCGTTATGCACAATCACAAATGTTATTACTTCAATACACACTACTTTCCCTGTTCAACAACACTAGTGGTTTATTATAAAAAGAGGTTGAGATGGGTTAAATCCTTCTCATAAAACCAATCTGGGTCTATTCATCGTTATGGTCATTATTGGTTACATTTTATGGGATTTTATTTGTTGGAATGTGGTTGTCCTACATCGGTTATATAGAGAATACTTAAACAACATAAAGTTGAACGGCTACTCCTTTCATTGCCAATTGATTTTGAGATGGAACCGCTAAACGATGACTCTTTTATATCTGGATATGCTAGCATTGGGTCTCTTGGAAATATATATACTCTCAATTTGTTCGGAGTATATATGTGTACACCTCGACTCTCAAACTCTACTCCGTTGGAATTATTGGCGCTACGCTAGGAACGGTTTTTCATCGCATTCGTACCTATGAGGCAAAGGACTTGGGCCTTATCAATTGAACAATACTAGAGTGACAAATAAACTTACCCCCCTTTTCCATCACTTTGATCGACGTTGAGGCCACATAATATGTGCCGTTGCTTGAAAGACATTGAAGCGACGAACTATCTCAATGCTCGGTGTGTACGTCTGTCACATTTAAGATCATAGGTTGGGAGACAAACAAAGGCAATGTACGACACGTTGCCTGAACTGAACAAGTGGTCACTTCAAGGCTTGGGGATGTTAAGCGACTGTTAAGATGTGAAAGGATAAAGTGTCCCACATCGAAAGTTGAGCATAACAAGCCCTAATATATGAGTCGGTGGGCTACTCCTTCTATTGCCAATTGGTTTTAGAATGGAACCCCACTCGGCTTGTGTGCTAGGCTACTAGCGCATGTGCGCCCATTCACACGACCCCCAGTCATCGGTCCGAGTCGGACTTTGATAGCGACCACATTTCTCGTCGCTTGAAGACTTTACCGTTGCCTGAGATAGCGACCACATTTCTCGTCGCTTGAAGACTTTACCGTTGCCTGAATCTTCAAGCGACGGTTATATGCTTTAGTCGACCACTTGTATATGTTCGTCGCATAAGTGTCCACCAGTGTGTGTACTGGTAGGTAGAGTTAATTAAGAATAAGGATAAGCAATGAGGTATATAGTAGTTGTATGGCTGAAATGATGAGAGAAATGAGGTTGCCTCTTTGCAAATGCCATGTCTCTCTTTCGGGCATCACTTTGATGTAGACCACATTGAGGTTGATGCTGCAAAAGAGGGAAACGCAAAGCCCCCTCTGTACAAAATGAATGCAGTCTTTGGAGACAAATCGACACCAAAGGACGTTTTCATTTATCAAATTTTGTGTTGAGTAGTCAATTTTTCGACAATAATTTCAATCCAAACTTTGCAGTTATGTGGTTGTGGTTGGTGTTGTCTGGTGTTCTCATAACACAAACCTTCCTTTGTGGCTTTATCTTGAATTGATTGACATCACCCCCGGCCTTGATGTGTTTACCTAACAACAACTTCTTTTGCAGTATATGGTTTAGTTTACTTACTGCCCTCAACGCCAAATATAGTTAAGGATCTTTTTATCTACTGGATCATCAACTGATGCACTTAGTTTTTGTTTGGCCTTAATACAAATTAACACTCAATAACAATGTAGTGTACGTTGAATGTTGATCCATCAAGATCTTCGCACCGCCCCCATAAGAAGCAAAAATGGATTGATGAACGAAAAACCAACACCAGATGATATATATATAATTCTACAACATTACATGATAAGTTGAAACACATGACCAACCAAAAATAGAAGAGGGAAAAAACATATACTTGGAAAGATATCCATTTCAATCCATGATAGTTAAACCAACAAAACATACTGGTATTCAGCTTTTATCATGCCAACAAAGGAGAATGGCAATGCAACGACGAACGATGTAAAGCTTAGCTCTCTGCTTCTTCACCGCATGACTACACTTCTCACCAAATGACTTGCTACTACTACTCTTGTCATTGCTCCCGTTATGCCCTTCTTGTTGCGACCCATTTTCCGATTGCTCTATCGCCATCTAGTAACCTCCTATGTAGGCAGGCGCCCACCAGCACCACCACCACCGCGGGTTCCACCTGCCGGGGAAAGAGGTGGAACTGTAGAAGCTGGAGGAAGATGAGGTGGAGAGGTTTTTATGTGAGAATGAATAGTACTGGTGAGATTGGTAGCATTTCTGTCTTTGATATGACTAGAAAGATGTTAGTAGTGTGAAATGGGTAAATTGTTTATATGCCTTATATGGATTTTGGGCTTAGTTATTTGTGGTTGTGTAGGGTGCAAGTACATTTTATTAGTTCAATCAAAAATCTTCTACAACCCTCCCTACTTCGCTAAATTATTTTAATACGGAGTATTTATGTAATCATAAAAAAAAAAGTATTTATATTCCTAACATCTATTTTTACATATTTATAAAATTTTATTTTGAAAGTATCATATTTTTAAATTTTTAATAATTGTATTTTGATAAATATTGCTTTTTTAATTTTTAAAAATTTAAAAATGTGATTTTTCAAAATAAAATTTTATAAATATATGTTAGGAATATAAATATAACTAGTAAAGTCCCGGCGCCATGGCGCATATTTTTTTTTAAAAAAATAAATATAAAATTTGTAAGTATAGAAAATTACTACAATATTACAAAATTAAACAAACTATTACCAAACGTTAATATTTATATAGAAAAAAAATATTTGATAAAGTAAGTAAAAATAATAATAATATTTCTGGAAAATGTGTAAAAATTACACGAGTTTAAGATTTGAGTAGAATAGATTAATTGGGTGAAAATTGTTCTCAAAATAAAAGTGGTTATAACACCTAATAAAAAATTCTTATGGTTTATTAGTTAGATATAACTAGATTAATTGAAGAACTTGTACAAATGTCATTAGTTGGATTTTTTCCTAGGTTAAGTTGATTGGGAGGAAATCATAAAATTAAAGTGATTATCACATCTAAGCAAAAATATTTCTCATTATATATATATATATATATATATATATATATATATATATATATATATATATATATATATATATATATATATATATATATATATATATAGACTGGGAGGAAATCATTAAAAAAAATGTTTAAATTTTTTATCATTTAAGGTTTTATGTAGTTTATATTAGGTTGGTTGGGTGATAATCCAAAATTTAAGTTTATTATAAGAACAACAATAGTTTTCATTATATTTAGATTGACTGCTCCAAAAAATCATATATTTGGAACTATATATTATTATTTTATAAAAAAAAATGCTTTTGAATTCATCCAATTATTTTAAAAACTAAATAGAAATGATATTGTGTGATTAATGTAGAATGAAAACATTGTATAGTTAATATTATCTTTATTTTTTTTTTTAAAGTTTTGAACTAATCCCATTGGTTAGATAAAAATGAATTGCCTAAAATAGAAAAATCATATATTTGGAATTATAATTTTTTTTATATAAAAAATGCTTTTGAATTCATCATATTGTTTAAAAAATAAATGGAAATAATAATGTGTAATTAATATGGAATAAAATATTATTGAATAGTTTATATTAACATTATTTTTTAAAAAAAAGTTTTGAATTAATCCCAACTGCTAAATAAAAAGGAATTGCCTTAAATAACTTTGCGCGAGGATGCGACACGTGGCCAAAAGGCTTTGGTTTTAAGTGATATATATATATATATTGTAAAATAAAAAGGAATTGCCTTAAATAACTTCGCGCGAGGATGCGACACGTGGCCAAAAGGCTTTGGTTTTAAGTAATATATAGATTTTTTTAAGATTAAATAAATATTAAAATAATTTTATTAAACATGAGTGGAGTAGGGAGTGTTAGATGACAATTTACAAGTGATGATTCAACAATCAAGAGACATTAAACCGGTTATGTCCTACATTGGGAACAACATCAAAAGTAAATCCAAAGCTAAGCTAGCCTTCTACTGGTGGACTGTTTGGTATTCTCGAAATCAGCATATTTTCAGGTCAATTCCAATTCCCAGTAGAGATACCACGCCCCACATAATCAAAACACACGAGTTAAATTGGAGCAAATCTTCTAGTTTTGAGGGCGGACTTGGGGTTGACCCCAACCTGCAGCCACGAACCAAACCTGATAGATGACGAAAAACGCAATGCACAAACATTAGATGGCGTAAACCACCCAGAGAAACTCTCAAATTAAACTTCGATGGTTCTTCCCTCTCAAACATGGCCAACACTGCTGGGACTATTATCCGCGACTGGGAAGGTCGGCCAATCAACATAGGATATAAAAAACTCGGTAATCAAAGTCCATTAAAAGCTGAAGCTCTTGCTTTAAAACTCGGGGTACATAACGTAATAAATTTACGAATTACCAAACTTCAAATTGAGGGGGACTCTAAAATAATTATTGACCATCTCAACAGAAAAACAAATGTCCATGAGAAATCAAACTTATTTCGTGGATATTACAACTATGTTAACAAATCTGGAAAGAGTTTATTTCCTCCATGTACCCCGAATAGGCAATAGAGTGGCTGATAAGGTTGCACACATTTGCCACTCTGTCCGAGGTACTAATATTCAGAATAATGCTGGTCTTCTAGACCTCATCCGAAAAGATGCATTCATGTAGAGTTTTCTCGCCCGAAATTTTTCCTAATAAAAAAAATATAAAAATATTAGACAGTGAGATAGTGATTCAAATAGCCTTATATTATCCTAATAAAAAAAAAGGGCGATTTTGTTACTATGCCTTTTTTGAATATTCAATTAGTCACCTAGGCCATTAGTTAATTTAATTAGTTTTGCCCTAGCCCCTTCCCAATTGGGTGGGTTGGTCAATGGTCAACCGTTTGACCATTGACCGGTCAACGTTGACCAACCCATTTTGATGCCAACTTTTTTTTTTTTTTTTGATGCCAACTTTTTTTTTATGCCAACTTTTTTTTTTAGTGATGCCATATTTTACCGTTTTGATGCTAAAATTTTACTATATTTTATTTTCACTTTGATGCCACTTTTTTATGTCATTTTTTTGATAATATTTTTTTTTACCGTGATGCCAGATTTTTGATGATATTTTTTCAAAGTAGTATTTTTGATGACATTTTTTTCTTTAATGTGATACAAATTTTTCAAAATGGCATCAATGGTCAACGTGACATTAGAGTAAACAAAAAATGTCATCAAAGTTTAAAAAAAGTGTCATCCAATAATTTAATTAGAAAAGTGGCATCAGAGTGAAAATAAAATGTAATAAAATTTTGGCATCAAAACGGTAAAATATGACATCACAAAAAATGTCATCAATGTTTTAAAAAAGTGGCATTAAAAAAAAGTCATCCAATCATTTCATTAGAAAAGTGACAATAAGGTAACAATATTTTGATTCCACGTTTTAAGCTCTTATGCCATCAATTATATAAAATTGTCACCACAAAATGTTGGCATCAAAACGGTAAAATATGGCATCACTAAAAAAAAAAAAAAAAAAAGAAGTTGGCATCAAAAAAAAAAAAGTTGGCATCAAAAAAAAAAAAAAAAAAGTTGGCATCAAAATGGGTTGACCGGTCAAGAGGGCTAAGCAAGCTAAAAAAACAATTAATGGGCTAAGCATGCTAAAAAAACAATTAATGGACCTATCTAGCTAACCAAATATACTAAAAGGGTTTTTTCACCAAATTCCCTCAAAAAAAAAAAAGCCTTATATTACCAATAAAAAAACCCTTGGTGTATACAACTGCACTCCCTACACCCTGTTTGTACCGAAACAACACCGAATTGTTGTTGTATTATAAAGGGTGAATCAATGAAAGACTCGGATGCTGTTTATCATTTATTTATTTATTCCTGCCATCTGTTTCAGGGGATGTACTTTTAAGGAAACTTCACAACATCGTTCTTTATTTACCTATTTTTATATAGAACCAACTCTTATATCCGAAATTACACAAAACTACCCAACTCACCACAATTTTAGCAGTGTTTGGATTCCAACGCGAGAATAAGTTATAATTATAATTCAATTATAAATATTATATAATTTATAAAGTGATTAAAATAATATGAATATTGGCGATAATGGTCTTCATTTCGATCGGCAATCTATCCAATGGGGGTACGAAATCTCAATTTGTTTTTCATATCTTACATAATTTAATGTATTTTTTCTTTCAATTTTAGAGTTTGATCTTATAATATATATTTATGTGATATTATATATAATTTTTATATTATATATTTGAGTTAAATGTAATGATATCATATAGGTTTTTTTTATATTAAATATCCGGCCAAAACCATGAGTATGGGACAGGGAGCTCGATGGGAAAACTTACGTAGATGTAGAATGATAGAATTGATGTAAAGTCCTTCTTAGGGTTTCTATTCATTGATATAACATATATATATAGGTTACAAAGGTATTGGGCCTTAATGGGCTTTTAGCCCACTGTACAATATTAAGACCTATGTAATCTATCAAACCCCCGCAGTCGAAACTGGAGGGGGTCGTACAGTGAGACTGGAGCGAAAATCAATGAACAACTGTCTAGGTAAACCCTTGGTGAAAATATCAGCGTACTGATATGAGGACGGGACATGGAGAACGCGAACATGTCCTATGGCAACCTTGTCCCTGACGAAGTGGAGATCAAGCTCAATGTGCTTCGTGCGTTGATGTTGGACCGGGTTGCTAGCCAGATAGACTGCCGAAATGTTATCAGGGTAGACCAGAGTGGCCTTCAAAAGAGGGCAACGGAGCTCAAGCAGGAGATTGCGGAGCCAAGAGCACTCAGAGACAACGTTGGCAACCCCCCTGTATTCGGCTTCAGCGCTGGAGCGAGACACGACGGACTGACGCTTGGCCGACCACGACACAAGGGTGTCATTGAGGAAGACACAGTAACCAGACGTGGAGCGACGCGTGTCAGGACAACCACCCCAATCCGCATCAGTGTATGCAACAAGGTCAAGCTTAGAGGAAGGAGTGATCGTGGTGCCGAGCTCGAGTGTGCCGCTGATGTACCGAATGATCCGCTTTAAGGCATGAAAGTGGGGTTCCCTGGGTGCATGCATAAACAAGCAGATCTGCTGAACGGCGTAACTGATACCAGGTTTGGTGAAGGTGAGATACTGAAGAGCACCAGCAAGGCTCCTGTATAATGTCGGATCATCAACCAAAGGACCAGAGTGAGCGCTGAGCTTGTTGGATGTATCGACAGGGGTGGCGACCGGATTGCAGTTACTCATGTTAGCCCGAGCAACAATTTCAGCAGCATACTTACTCTGTGAGAGGAAAAGCCCAGACGCATGCCGCTGAACAGCAACCCCCAAGAAGTAAAACAACTGGCCCAAATCTGACATAGCGAATTCAGCACTTAGCCGTGAAATAATCGACGTCCGAAGAGCATCAGAAGAGGCGGTGAGAATGATGTCGTCAACATATAGTAGCAGAAATGCCATGTCGGAGCCTCTGCGATAGATGAACAGGGACGAATCCGAGCGGCTGCCAATGAAACCCAAGCGGAGCAAATGAGAAGCAAAGCGCTGGAACCAAGCTCGTGGAGCCTGTTTCAGACCATACAGAGAGCGCTTCAGGAGACAGACGTGCTTAGGACGATCGGCATCAGTAAATCCCGGCGGCTGAAACATGTAGACTGTCTCATTCAGGTGACCATGCAGAAAAGCGTTCTTGACATCCAGCTGATGAATGGCCCATTTGTGCGACAGAGCTAAACTCAATACCACCCGGATAGTGGCAGGCTTGACCACGGGGCTGAAGGTCTCATCACAATCAATACCTACCTGCTGGGATCGACCGTTGACGACAAGACGTGCTTTATAGCGCTCCAACGTCCCATCAGAGCGGAACTTGTGACGGAAGAGCCACATACAGCGAACGACGTTCGCCGCTCGAGGGCGCGGGACAAGAACCCAAGTACCATTCTTTGTAAGGGCCCTGTATTCGTCGAGCATAGCCGCCTGCCAATTCGGGTCGAGGAGGGCTGTTTTGTGGGAGGTGGGGATGAGGGAGAGGGAGGTCTGGGAGCCGGGAAGGACGGGGGCGGCGGGTGCAGGTGCGGCGGGCGCCGCCGGGGGGGGGGGGTACGAAGCGGCGGGCGCCGCCAGGGAGGGTAAACATGCGGCGGGCGCCGCATTTGGGGTTGCGGCGGGCGCCGCACGTAGGGGAGACGAGGGTGTTTGGTGATGTGATGGATGGTGGATAGCGGGGTGATGGGCGGTGGTCATGGAGACGATCTGACGGGGTCGGAAGACTCCGGAGACGCTGCGGGTGTGTGGTCTTGTGGTGGGGGGTGGCGAGGGAGGTGGGGGAGGGGGAGACACAGGAGCACCGGGAGAGCTCTAGGGAAGAATGAAGTGAGGGAATGGTGAATCAGACTCTGTCGACGACACATGGGGTGTGGGAGATGCGAAGGGAAATCGCGACTCATCAAAGGTGACATGACGTGAGAGAATGATCTTGTGGGTCTTGATATCGAGGCAAATGTAACCGCGATGATCAAACGGATAGCCTAGGAAGACACATGGAGTGGAGCGCGGGTGAAGCTTGTGCGGGGCTGTGGATGACTGGTTTGGGAAACACAAGCACCCGAAGGTGCGAAGGTGATCATACCTAGGCTCGGCGTAATAAAGTGTCTGAGCTGGCGAGCGATTGTGTAGGGTAGTGGAAGGGAGAATGTTTAGGAGATAACATGTGGTGGATAAGGCGTGAGGCCAATAGGGAAGGGGAATAGATGCGTGGAAGAGGAGAGAGCGCATCATGTTGGTAATGGTTCTGATGATTCTTTCTGCCTTGCCATTCTGCTGAGAAGTATAGGGGCAAGACAAGCGATATGAGATCCCATTTGCGGCAAAGAAGGAGTGAAAGTCTTTGTTGTCAAATTCACGACCATTGTCACATTGGAAACATTTGATGGACAGGTGGAATTGTGTTTTGATGTAGGTATGGAATCTGGCAAAAATAGGAAACACTTGGGACTTGAAATGCAACGGGAAGACCCATAAGTAATGAGTGTAATCATCCAGAGACAAGAGGTAGTACTTGTGACCCTCCTTGCTAGGCACGGGAGAGGTCCAAATGTCGCTGTGAATGATATCAAAGGGAGAAAGGGTAGAGGTCAAAGATCGTTGGAACGGCAGTCTGGCATGTTTGCCTAGTTGGCAGGAAGAGCATAAACCAGAACGTGGGTCTTTAGTACAGGTGACAAGGTTCTGGGAACGGAGGACATCTAGAACGGCAGTGCTGGGATGGCCCAAGCGTGCATGCCACAGGCTGGACGATGATGCCGAGAGGGCGACCGGACACGACTGACTGGACGCAGGAGGTGGTGTGACAGGGTAGAGCTCCCCGGTGCTGTTACATCTCATGCGAGTAACCCCTGTGGTAAGATCGTTCACAGAGAAACCATAGGGATCAAACGTAAGGGAAACGTTGTTGTCAGTAGTGAACCGATGGACAGAGATAAGGTTTTTGACAATCTTTGGGGCAATAAGGACATTGTTGAGGTGTAGTGGGTGGGTTGGGGTCTGTAATTTGGCGTGGCCAATTCCCGAAGTAGCAAGACGACCACCATTTCCGACGATAATAGAGTGGGCAGGACCCTTAAAGAAAATAGATGAGAGGTTACCTGAGGAGTTCGTCATGTGGGAGGTGGCACCAGTGTCCATGTACCAAGAAGAGTCTGGAGATGTCGGATGTGTAGAGGAGAAGGCGTGATGCAGAGCTGACGGAACATAGCCTGGGTCAGGCGATGTCAGAGAGGCCTGAGGACCGGCATGTCGAGGGGTAGGATATCTAGAGTATCCAGAGAAGGAGTGATGTTGGTGATCGTAGAGAGCCATGGAGACAAGTGATGTGAGCGAGGGAGCGAGAGAGAGACAGTGGAAGAGGATGATCGGCGACGGTGAGCCGGACAGAGGAGGCGGGAGGATCAATTGAGGGTTCCGTTAGGAAGAAAAGGTTGTGATACCATGTACAATGATAGAATTGATGTAAAGTCCTCCTTAGGGTTTCCATTCATTGATATAACATATATATATATATAGGTTACAAAGGTATTGAGCCTTAATGGGCTTTTAGCCCATTATACAATATTAAGACCTATGTAATCTATCAGTAGAGAGTAAAAGAGGAAAATTAAGAGAAGATGATGATTCCTTGATGGGGAAGGGATGAGGATGGATGCCATTTTCGATCCTTGGATGGGGATGTAGACGAGGACGGAGAGACTGTTGGTAAATAGGGATGGGAACAAGGAACGTATATGGCTAAGAGCCTACAACTATGGTGCGGATCGAGCACGAAATAACTTTTCTCAAGATCTACACAGCATTTTCTCACATTTATAAAGTATTCGATCGAGTGAGTGAAGTTGGAACTTAATTTACATATACTAAAAACAAGAAAAAGAGGAATAGAAAATTATAGAGAGAGGGAAGAGGCTGTAAATATTTCATCTATAAAATTGAATTCTCCAATCAGAGAACTCCTTATACAACGCAAGCTATCTTAGTGCATAAGTTAGACTAGAGATGAAAATACATGTGAGTGTCACACCTCTTCCTCTAGCAAAATAGTGGGCATTTCTGCATAACTCTGAAAGTAAAGAGTGAGTTTGGGGAGATGGGTCAAATGGAGGGTGGTTTTGTGAAATCCCCATATTTGTTATTTGTAGGAGAGGGAATTCTGGATCCAAAGTTTATAACATAAAATTTGGGTGGGGTTGTGGGGGACACCTGAGGTGAGAGCCGGTCAAAAATATATGAACACCTGCACTGCACAAGTGTAGTACTCAGATACTGTACGAGTATAGACTGGGAGAGAGGGTGTGTAGTACTCCGTAATAGTAAGCATATCATTATTATACTCTCTGGCCCCTGTTCTCTCTCTTTTACTTTCTGTGGAGTCCAGACTGCAGTTACATTGGTCAGCCTTCATTGAATTCAGCTCATCTAGTACTTTCAGTAACAAAAACAAAGATATCCACTTGTTTTCCTCTTCTTCTTAATTTCTCTTTTTTTCTTATCCCAGGAGGCTATTTGAAACCCCCTAGATACCTTTGTACATTTGTGACATGAGTATGTTCGGAGTTCGGTAAAAGAGTTAACTATACGGAGTAAATATTAGCACTCGTATAATGTTTGGTAAAGCCATATATACAGTATATTCTAGAGCTGACAAAATCTAACCCGACCCGACTCATCCGAACCCGATTGAAATACGAAAATCTGGAGTCATTCATAACCCGAACCCGACCCGACCCGAAACAGATAAACCCGACCTGACCCAAATCCGGCCCGACTCTCAACCTGACCCGAATTAAAATGGTTATTTAACATCAACAATTTATTACTTGAATGTTAAATGTTTTTTTTTTATTTTAACACAAGTTTATGATTATACTTTAACATATAAAACACCAATTATTTTTATTAATTGTTATCATATGAATTCTATTAATTTTCATAACTAAGTGTTAATAATTTTATTAATTTTCATAAAGCTAACTCTTAAGGGGTTTTTTCACCTAAAAAATTATATTAGACTATTAGTGTTAATAATTCTATTAATTCTAGTAGTTTTCAGTTTTTATAAATGGACTTCTTTTTATAAATTAAATATAAGTATAATAATTCGATTAAATTTCATAACTATGGTTATGAATAACTCTTTTTATAAATATAAGTATAATAATTCTATTTTTTTGCGGAAAGAATTATTTATATCCAAATCAATAATTTTGTAGTTGTTATTTTATTTTTATCTATATTATTATATTTTGATAGAATTAATTATTTATATCTAGATTTGTTAAAAACTAATAATAATAATGAAAAAAAAACTAATGGGCCAAAAGCTAAAAATGAAATGGGCATTGAAAATGATATGGACCTATGATATAGTCAAACCACAAATAAGCTCATTTGCAACTTGCTAGTTAAAATAAGGTTAAAACCTAAATGTACAATTAATTTGATTTAATTATAGCACCGATCAATTGGTTTGAATGTTTAAAAAAGGACGATGTTGCCGAATATCGAATTTCCGATTATGACATTTTTGAAAATCGGTCGACAACCGATGAATCAATAACAATGAGTGTATTCAACCGAGTCAAAATTACATATTCAATTATTCAACCAAGTCAAAATCATTTATTTTAAGTAAATTACATATTTAAATATTCAACCGAGTCAAAATCATTTATTTTAAGTAAATTACATATTTAAGTATTCAACCGAGTAAAAATCAACCTAATTATCCAAACGGGTCGAAAATGATTCTACCGAAAACTCAAACCAACTATACCGCTATACCCACTTTGATTCGAAACTCAAATGAGACCGACCCGCCTCTTGACTCGAAACCCGAATGAGACCGACCCGCTTTGACCCGAACCCGAATGGGCATGACCCGACTTAACCTGAAACCCGACCAATCTAAAATTCATTATGACCGAACCCGACCCGAACCCAACCCGACCAATACCCGACCATAAATTTTACCCGAACTGACCTGACCCGAGCAAGCCTGACCCGAACCCAACCCGAACGATCGACTTGCCAACTCTAGTATATTCTAATGTATGAAACTTTTCTTCCCTTTTAAGTTTAGACTGATTTTAATAGATATGTCAATTAAGTTTAGCACGGCAAGTGCGCTAGCACACATCACAAAGCAAAACACATAAGAAACTAGTGACACGACATGGGTATGGAACCTAGACACATTCCCGAAAGTCAAAAATTTCATTTGAAAACTTGCACTAGATGGAATCCCGACGAAAACCAGACTAGCAAACAAAGGCATTCATGTTCCGCTATCTTGCGCTTTGTGTGACCAGACAGATGAAAGCCCAATCCATCTGTTTACCGAATGCCACCACACTCTACAACTGATCCACAAAATTGACCCAAACGTTGAAAAAGTGATTCGAGAAATTGACACTAGAAATAATTTGATCAAAAACATTGTATGTGAAATTTTTACTAAACTCAAACCCAAGCAAAAAGGAAGACTTGCGAGACTTGGTGGAGCCTATAGACAAACAGAAATCGGAAAGTATTTGAATACCTCAACAAAACATCCATCCATGCTATGGAGAATTATACCAAACAACAAATATAGAACTGGGCTACCTCTAAATTGATATTTGAAGAGGATACCATGTCACCATTGGAAATCTCGAACAACTCGACCTCGGAGAAGAAGAAATTTGAGATGGATCAAACCAGACGAGGGATCTTTCAAAATTAATTTTGATGGATCCAAACTACCTTCGGGTGAAGCTTCTGCAAGTTTCATTATTAGGGACCACATCGAGGCAGTCATTGATTGGGGCGACTTCAAATGTGGACACATCTCAGCATTGGTTGCGGAGGCTCTGGCGATTAGAGGAGGCATCGCCAAGGCAAATGAGCTACGAATTCCCAGCATCATGATTGAAGGCGACAGCCTAACCGTCATCAATTGTTTGCGAGGTTTGTGGTGCTGCCCGTGGGAGATCGAGATGCTGATTTCCGACACCTTGCTCCTACTCCAACATTTTGCAAGGGTGCAATTCAGTCATGTATTTCGGGAGATCAACACGACGACCGACAAGAACGCGCGTCTAAATCCACACAACGCCCATGCCAAGCGTCCTCGCTGATTCTGCTCTACGCTTGTTCATCCGCAAGGATGCCCTTGGGTGATGGTCCAGCAGAGTCTGACTCCATCCAAACCTTTACTTAATCAAAAAAAAAAGTTGGAGTCATTTTTTGTGTTGATTAAACTATTGCTTCAAATGAGATGCTAGTCATATGCATCTTATTGATCGCATTAATCATGGTTGTATTCGTTGTTTTCAAAGACTCGCCTTATTGTGTGATCCGCATTATCCTTGACATTATTTTCCTCGATCATTTGAAGATTTTGTTACTCTACTCCCTAGCGACGAGACGACGTGATAGTTCCTACAATTCCGTATCTTTTCAAATCATGTCTATATTCGAGTGATCCTTGTCTTCTTCTTTGATTGTTATCCCTCTTCTCCGATTGGATTGTATCATCTTGATTAGAAGTGACAATCGGGTTGTTTGAGTCGGGGTCGGGTAAACCCATTCATTCTCAATCATATGTCGGGTCGGATTATATATATGTCGGGTATATGTTTATATATAGTTAAATTATATATATTTATATATAATAAAAATTAATAAGAATATATATTAACATTTATTTAAACGCAACATTAAAATTAAAAGGATTAAAAAAATTTAAGATTTTAGAAAAAAAAAACTTGATGTAAGACTGTAAGAGTGCAATTTAAGGAGAAAAAAATCTTTTTGTAAGTGTGCACTTCTATACTACTTAATGTTGGAATTTAATTATTAGGCCACTGTAGCTTTGCTAGTTGCTATTTTTTGATGGGATTATGTAAAATTTGGTCACTTTAATTTGTACTTGTTATTTTTGGAGTTAATTGGATTTTTAAAAAAAAAAAAATTATACGAGGGACAAGTCTCATCCCGTCCCGTGAGGGATAAGACCCGAGGCGACGGAATTTTAAAAAAAATCAATCTCGTTCCGATCCCATCCCGCATATGCGGGACAGGATGCGTGATTACCCCAATCCCATCTCGTCCGGTCCCATACCCACCCCTAGCGAGCGATGTTATAATTGATTTGTTGATTTATCATTTCTGATTAAAAAAAATGGAGGTGCCACTCATATCACAATGGCGGAACTGGGGGAGTTTGGCGGTGCTAAATTTTTTTAGCACCCCTAGCAAAAATTCTGGCTCCGCCACAGTCATACCGACTAATCAATCCAAGTTCAAATACTACGAAGACAAAAAAAAAAGGAGCCTATGGAGGTGACACTCTCCACCTAGTTTGCTCCATTAACAAAGGCAAGATTCCAAGTTTGGACAATGTTTGCGGGACCTACTGCGATGGACTCAAAAAACTTAACTGCCGACTAGTTACTTCTAGAATTTGGTTAGGATTGTGACTTTCTTAGAACGCAGGAATAGGGAATAACAAGGTGTGGTTCCTCCATCAATATCGTTCGGAACGAATGTCAAAAACTTAATTAATTCACCACAAAAAAAAAGGGTTCTGCCTCATGATGTGGAACAATGATTAAAAGATTTTTCATTCTGAACCAACTCTTATAAATTCGCAAGTGTCACTTATATATGTCTTTAACTTGATCAGAACTTTAGTACATGTATTAGAGATAAAGAGATGAGATAATCTCCTATAGAATATAATTTATCTTTATACGTAGATAGATCTATCCTTATATATGTCAAAATCAATATATTGAGTTCTCAATTCTTTTATGGTATCGGAGCAAGATCCATTTTTTCCCTAAAGACAAACACAAAACCCTAGCACCACTATATCTGACACCACTGACACCTCTGCCGACCAAACCCCATCGTCGACCCCACTCTCTGGAAGCACTGACACCGGTTCATCGTCGAAATTCGATGCCTCCCTGCTTGTCGCTGCTCTTGATGGTAACTCTGCTGGTTTGCTGCACTTTCAAGTCTTCTCATTCAAGTTGGATCGCATCAACTACTCCATCTGGCGTTCCAATGTCCTGGATACCTTCGATGCTTTTGAATTGAAAGCATTTGTTACCTCTGAAGTTCGTCCACCGAACACCATCACCACACCGACAACAACTGCTGCTCTCTCGCTGGTCCAGTCGCCTAATCTTGACTTTCTCGCATGGAAGCGTCGGGATAAGTTTGCTCTCATCTGGCTTCGCACTACCATCACGCAACAACTTCTTGACTATCTCACAAAGGAATCGTCAGTAATGGCCTATACAAGTTGCATCCTTCATCGGTTGTGGCTTCCAAAACGATTCAGGTTGGTGAGCAGTAGCACACATCTCTGAGTCACTGGCACAATCTCTTGGGTCATTCTAGTCGGTCCGTTCTGCACATTACTCCGCGTCAATTTAGTTTACCTATCGAGTCAAGTAAGACTCACATGCCCTGTTCCTCTTGTTTGTTACGAAAGAGTCATTGTTTACCTATTACATCATCTCATTTAACCAAAACTCTTCCATTTGAACTTATTTACTCTGATGATTGGAGTCTTGCACCCTCATTATCTATCAATGGCAGTCAATACTTTGTTCTTTTTGTTGATGATTGTGCTCGCTTTAAAGCGATCTACTTCATGAGTCACAAATCTTAGGTGCTTGAATTTTTCAAACTCTTCTAATCCATTATTCGCACTAAGTTTCATGCCTCCATTAAAGAACTTCAAACTGATTAAGGTGGGGAGTTTCGTAGTCTTTCTAGTCCTTTGTCTCATCAGGGCATAATCCATCGAATCTCATGTCCTCATACACCATCTCATAATGGCATGCTTGAACGTCGAAATCGCAGTATACAGGAGAAAAGTCTCACACTACTTGCTCATTCTCGCCTTCCACTTGAATTCTGGGAGCATGCCTTTCACACTGCAATCTATCTCTACAATCGTGTTTCGACTTCAGTCCTTGGTAACAAGTCCCCATTTCAGTGTATGTATGATCGAGGGCAGGACTACTTATCTATGCGAACATTCGATTGTCTGTGTTTTCCAGTTCTTTGGTCCCTACAGGTCAAACAGGTTACATTTCAAAACACTTTCATGCATTTCTCAGGTACAGTTCTTCCCACCGAGGTTATCTATGCTACTATCCCCAATCCCGTCGTGTCCATATAAGACGTCATGTTGTCTTCCATGAGTCAGAATTCCCTTCCATTCCGGTGTTGTCCTTCATACCTACCATCTTGTCATCCTCATCGCCTATCTCTCTTGATCTCTTATCTTCGGCACCTCGCTCAACCTCGCCCGAATCGCCTTCTCTTCCAGTTGAGCACTCAATCTGCACATCAGTCGCCATCACAAGAGCCCACTGATGCTGACGATCCACGAGAACGAACTCCACCCTCTCCTGCAACACCCATCCCCCTACTGTCGAGCCTCCCCCCCCCCCTCCCCCCAAGCTGACGCCTTCTCCGGTTGCGTCTTCACCCTCGCCTCCCCGATCCCTTCTGTCTTACAACACCTTTTCCCAGCTGACAACAACTCACATCCAATGACTAGGGATGTTATGTGAACACGAGTAGCCCGAATTTGATTCGTATTCGCTCATTAAATATTCAACTCGAGCTCGTTTATTTTCTAAATGAGACGAGTATTAACACATTTTTAAGCTCGGTCCAAAGCTCGGCTCATTTGAATTAAACTCGAATAGCTCGAATTTTATGGAATTTCTAAAATTTCCTTTAAGTTATTATATAATGAGCTAGTAGAACTTCTTAGAACTCGATAAAAGCTCGGCTCGAGCTCGTTTATTTCTTAACTGAGCTGAGGATGAGCACATTTTTAAGATCGAGTCAAAATTTAGGCTCGGATCGAGCTAGTTCATATCCTAAATGAACTGAATGTGAACCATCACTACTCGGCTCGTTCGGCTTGAATAACAACCCTACCGAACCGCTCGGGCTCATACTTGTCACCTTAAACCCAAATCCCTCCACAGTACCAAACATCCTCTGGCCCCGGATCCTAACCCAGACAATGAGCCAAACACTTTTCGCCAGGCCACACAACTCCCTCATAGGGTCACTTCCATGGAATCAGAGTTCAATGCGTTATCTCGAAATGGTACATGGTCTTTATTCCTCGTCCTCAATTTACTAATGTTGTGGGTTGCAAGAGGGTGTATGTTCAGGGTCAAACGGAAAGCAGATGGTTATGTTGAGCACTATAAAGCGCGAATAATCGCAAAGGGATACTACCAAGAGAAGGGTGTTGATTACTTTGACCCTTTCAGCCCAGATGTTTGGCCAACTACGATCCGTTTGGTCTTACCAATAGCATTTACCTTCAATTGGCCGATTCAGCAAATTGAAATTAACAATGTCTTTTTGAATAATGACTTACATGAGCCGGTCTTTATGGAGCAACCATTGGGATTCATTGACAAGACCCGACCCTCTCATGTTTGTCTTCTCCAAAAATCTCTATATGGACCCAAACAGGCCCCTCGTGCATGGTTTTGCAAGCTCAAAGCGTTCTTACTCATGTCTGGATTTCGGGGTTGTCAGTTTTATTGCTCTCTATTTGTCTTCAGTAGGTCTGCATATGTGATCTATGTCTTGGTCTATGCTGATGACATGGTTGTCACGTACGGGTAGCTCATGCTCCCACATTGCCTTCTTTATTGCGAAGCTCAATCAGGCCTTCTCTCTTAAAGACCTTGGTGACCTTCATTTCTTTTGGGGAATTGAAGTGGTGTGCTCTAAGTGTCTTTTGTTGCCCTGCCAGTAGAAATATATTTGGGAGCTTCTCACCAAATCCAAGATGGGTAATGTCAAGCCAATATCAAGTCCTGTTGAACCACACTCTCGACTATCCAAGCATGGTGATCCCTTCCAGGACCCTACTCTCTATCAAAGTATTGTTGGTGCCCTTCAATATGTCACTATTATTCGACCTAAAATATCGTATGCTGTCATCCGCATTTGTCAGTTTGTGCATTCTCCTATGGAATCTCACTAGAATGCAATCAAGCTAATTCTTCACTATCTGAAGGGTACGTTAACTCATTAATTCTCTATTATACCTGCCCCCCGGTTCACCTTAAATGCCTTCTCGGATGCTAGATGGGCGTCTGAGCTTGATGACTGCTGCTCTTAATTTGGGTTTGCCCTTTATTTTAGCAACACTCTGATCAGTTGGACTTTGCGCAAGAAAAAAGTGGTTGCACGTTCAAGCACGGAGGCCGAGTACCGTGTCATCGCCGCCACAGCTGCTGAGTTGAGCAGGATCAAGTCTCTTCTCTTTGATCTACGACATCACCTTCTCACTCGTCCCGTCTTATTTTGTGACAGTCTTAGTGCTACCTTTATGGCTCGCAATCCCGTCTTGAACAATCGGTACAAGCACATACATATTGATTTTTATTTTGTTCAAGACATGGTTGAGTCTGATGAGCTCCATGTACGTCATATCAGTGTCACTGATCAGGTTGCTGACATCTTCACCAAAGCCATTGAGTCTCACCATTTTAATTAGCTGAAGTCCAAGCTTCATGTAATAGGAGAAAGATTTCTCATACAAATTAAGTGAAACAAAATTGATTAAGCGACAGAGTCGTAAAAATACTTGTTTTTCCATATTTCTTAGTAGATCATAATGATCATATCAATATGAATTAATTTATATATATAACTAAGACTTTTAAAATTGATTAAATTTTATTACATAACCTGTTATTAGACCTGTCAAACGGGTCATTCAGCTCGGGTCTCGGGTAAAACGGGTCCCGGATAAACGGGTTCCTGGTATTTCCGGGTTGATTAGAACCCGGGTTTGACCGGATTTCGGGTCATTTCGGGTCGATTTCAGGTTTGCCAATTATTTCTTTTTTAAATTAAAAAAGGGCAAATTGCATAAAATAGCACAAACTTTAGGGGTGGTTGCACTCAGTGGCACAAACTTAAAAAAATACAAAAATAATCACCAACTTTGGTGTTTAGTTGCGGCCAGTGGCACGTATACCCCCTATCTCGCTAATGTGGACTAGTTGGGGTGCTTACATGGAATTTTTTTTAATTAAAAAGACATATAGCGAGATATGAATTAATGAGAATGCTTATATGGTTTTAAAAAAAATTAAAAGACATAAAAGAAGTGCCAAAATTATGAAACTAGATAGGTTCCAATTTTATTTTTTATTTCATGTAATTCCAAATCAAAGATAATTGTGACAAATATAACATTTGCAAATTAAAATTTGGTACTGGTTATTTTAATTTGCAAATGCTATATTTGTCACAATTATCTTTGATTTGGAATTACATGAAATAACGAATAAAATTGAAACCTAAATAGTTTCATAATTTGGGCACATCTTTTATGTCTTATAATATTTAAAAAAAAATAATTCATGTAAGCATTCCCACTAATTCATATCTCGCTATATGCCTTTTTAATTAAAAAAATTTCATGTAAGCACCTCCACTAGTCCACATTAGCGAGATATGAGGTATGTGCCACTGACCGCAACTAAACCCCAAAGTTTGTGATTATTTTTGTATTTTTTTAAGTTTGTGTCACTGAGTGCAACCACCCCTAAAGTTCGTGCTATTTTATGCAATTTGCCCTTAAAAAAATCATGATTTGATAATTTTGCGATAAATTTTAATTATATATAAAAAAATTTAATTATATTTAATTATAAATCAACCGGGTCAATCGGGTCACCCGTCACCGGGTAAATCGGGTCAAAATTACCGGCTCAATCGGGTCACCGGGTCGAAACCCAGATTACCTAGAAAATTTCCGGGTTTTCGGGTTCGGGTCGAAAAAAATTTCCGGGTCAAAATTTCGGGGTCTTGACCCAAAAAATTCCGGACGGTCGGGTCTCGTTTTCGAATCGGGTTATGTTTTGACAGGTCTACCTATTATGAATTAGAGTTTTAATAAAGTAGTAGGATATAAGTGACGCATATGAGTTTACAAAAGAGTCGAGATCATATAAGTTCATACTAATTAACGACTTTGTACAAGTAAGACTTATGAACTTTGATATAGTTTTTATCACATTAATGGAGTAGTTCGAGTTTGACATGGGATCGACTAAAAAAAAAAAAGCTTGTTTTGAGCTTGTTTATTTACTAAATGAGTTAAGTATGAGCACATTTTTAACCTCGATTCGATTCGAGCTCGAATATTTTAGAATTTACAAAATTTCTCATTATTTACTATGTTATGAGTGAGTAGAGCTGCTGCTCTAGGCTCGAATAAAGTTCGACTCGAGTTCAGTTATTTACTGAACGAGACTAACATGAACATATTTTTAACTCGAGTCTAAATTTAGGTTCGGCTCAAGCTCAGCTGTACAAGTAGTTACTCGGTTAACTCGAGTATCGATCATATGACTATATGACTTTAAATTTAGGATATATGTTCATCGTGTCCAATAACAGTTTATATATCAAAAAAAGTATTGTGGTGAAGATGGTATACTATCATTAAAAAAACTAATCCCTTTGTTAATTATATAATTTGTTAGTTTGCTTTTGATACATTTTTAAAAAAATTAAAAACTATGTACAATATTAATTTTTTTTAAAAATAATTTCGTACTACTAATATTAAAATATAGTTTTTTTTATCTCTTTTAAAAAACATGCTAAAAATTTCAAATAACATATTTCGGCATCGTGTTTTGAATTGGAAAATTATTCTTGTATGCAAGCTAATGTAAAACAATTATTTTTATTCTTTTTTGAGATTGATTTTTTGTTGTTTTTCTTTTTACATTTGTTCCAAACCAATTTTTTATATATATTATTCTAGTATGATCAAGATGGATTCCAATAATAGTTTATCACAAGAATTAGCAGTAGTTATTATGCACAGAACGAGGGGTGGATGATATATGCTACAACCCGCTATATTTTTTCAGAAATAAATATATTTATTATAAAATATAAAAAATTGTCTTAGATTTCAAGAATTTCGGTCAGCCCGTGAGAAATGGGAGTTGTATCATATTTTTATTTTATTTTTGATTATAAGATCTACTCTTCTAACCCACAAAAAAAAGGTTAAGTCATTGTCTTAAATATAAAAAAAAAAAAAATTGAAACGAGCTAATGTTAAATTACCAGAATCCATTCTATTAACACAAAAACTTAAGTAATTGGACAAGTATTTCATCATTCATGATATTTTAATATTTGATTTGCCTACCATACCAATGTGGGATGGACTTTTTATTTCCTACCCCTTATCGACTTGGGGAGGTAAACCGCGGTATGTGCCTCACCAATGGTCCAACGACCCCCTTTATACTATTTGGCTCCGGGAGGCCCATTCCACAAGAGAAACAAATAATGCTACTCATGGAAATCGAACCTCCCACCCGAAGCTTCTAGGCCCAGCGTAGGGTGACCTTTCAATTAGTGAGCTATGCCCCGGGGGGCTTCATATTATTTTTAGCTCATATCCAGAGGGTCACATGACGGTGTATGTGAGGGGCGGGGAACCTGAAGATGTCATCAAGGTCACCCTTCTCAAGCACCATCTGTTCAGAGTACTTGTTGCTAAAATGATAAGGCACGTGAAGAGCCCGGCTACCCTGCAACCTCCAAGCTCCGCATTATATGTGATGAGAACACGTTCTTTGACGTAATTCTCCCCAGGACAGGAGACAGGAGGATTGGGTTTTGCCTTTGAGATAACATATTTATGTTTTGTTTTAAGATTGAAATGTAGGATGCAGAAAATGGAAGAGGAAATGCTTTCTTAAAGGGTTTTACATGCATCCTAGCTCCAAAACTGCTAAAGAGCCTTCTCAAACAGAAGATATCTGTCGAAACCAATCAAAAGCTCCCTTCTATGATCTTGAAAGAAAACAAGCTGTCAATTACATGAAACTCGGAACAGCTTGGTCAAAAAAATTTGAAGGCATCATATGTTCAACATGTATCAAAAAGAAGAAAATTCGATTTTATGCTATATCATGTTTACTGCAAGAAAATATACACCTTGAAGATATACACAAGAAGCATGTGGCGTCTCCGTCAGGTACAAAATACATACAATACATTGCTGAGAAATTGTGTTGAACAGTGAAGAGCCTTCTTTTAGGCATGAACATGAAGACAGAAATGCCACAAGATTCCCGCTTTTGAATACTGCAGATCATAACTGAAGCTTGCCGAAAAGTTTGCACCTCGGCATTGCTATGTGTCATCTAAGAGTCTCCATTAATCTCTCCAATTCTCTCCTCCCAAACGTTCTTCCATTCCGACTAGCATCTCTATTTCTCGCAACAAAGTAAAATACCAACCAGGCCACCAAGAAATAGACCTCAACCAATAACTGGAACATCAAAGCACATGATCTCCCAAAGATTTGACCCAATCCCCATTTCACTAAAAATCCACACAAAATTACTTCTAAACACTTCAGGAAAACAGCCGGAAGGAACATTGTAGCCAGTAGGTTACATCCTTCCACCACAATTTCCCTCCCATTCCGCCTCGCACTCGCCATTGTAACCCACGAATCAACAGTGAATACAAATGACACCAGTGTATCCATCAAAAACCACACAAACAAAAAACTGGAGACCTCCTTCTCGTAACCTCCTATCCAAGGCGAAGCGGTAGAGAAAGGCATCAATTTCAACCTCAAAAACAGCTTAAGAAATGAAAACTGATCTTCAATCTCACCAAAGAAACAAAACCCAAGGATCTGTGTTAGTGCATCCCTTACTGCCCATCTCATCAGAATAAAACCAGAAAGCCGCTTGATCCCCAGTTTCGAGCCAGACCATATACTCTCTGCAAAAGAAACGTATCTTCCCAGTAAATCATTCGCCACCGTGATAAACAGAATGCCTAGAACCCATGAATATGTGATCACAAACCCAAAAATCATCCATCCATAAGCTGCAGATACGAGACTGATGAGGAACAACAATGCAGCTGCATCTCTATGGCCTAACTCCAATCCAGCAATAAAGAATCTGAAATCCACAGCCCTATCTTCCTTTGCATTCTCACTACCCTCCGTAAAGCCATCAACAGTTACATTCATCTCACCATTGATTTCAATATCCTCGTTAACCCTGTCATTTAATTTGAAAGAAACTCCATTTCTGACTACCTCGGGATACTTGACCCCGTTATCAACAACGAAATCCGAAAACCCTAGTCTTGAACTGAAATCAGAGAGAGCAAGGAAGCTACAGTTGACCAGAGTCTTACGATTGTTTCCGAAAATGGATCGCCCGTCATCGTCAACACCGGAGAAAAAATCGTCGTCGATGGTACGAGTCAGTTGGAGAAAAGGACCTCCGCGGCGGCGGCGGGGGCGCTCAGCGGAGAGAGGACGGGAAGCTCCAGCAAGAGGCGAGGTGTGGGAGGAGGCGTCAAGATTCTTGCCGGCGATGTCGAGCCTGGAGAGGAGGGATCTGATGGAGGGATCTCGGTCGATGAATGAGGTGACGAAAACGGTGCCGTTTTCGACGAAAGATTGGAAGAAGAAGAGAAGGGAAGAAAGTAGGAGAATTGTGGGGAGGAGAGAGGCGAAGGAGAAGGTGGTACGGTGGAGGAGCTGGCCGAGAGTGGTAATGCCCGGAAGCAGTGGCGGATCTTCGCCGGAGTTGTTGCCTCCGCCGCCGGTGTCCATTGCCCTTTCCCCTTCTTGAATGATAAATCGATAACTAGTAATCTCCCCCGCTCGATGGGACTAGGGAAAATTGAGAAATTGGGGATTTGATTCGATGGAATTCAGGAGTTAGGGTTTTGGGGGGAAAGAGGAAAGCTTTGGATACTGATGGAGCTATGTCATGTTGAATCCTTTCCGTTTTCTACAGCTTCAGGGAAAATATTTTCTCATTTTCCCCTCCAAATGGATATTGCTACCTGACCTTCTTACTAGTTTACTTAGGGAAATTTACATAAAACTACCCTTTAAATAGGAGTGTTTTCACTTAACTACCTCTTAAATTTAAAATAACAGAAAATCACCCTTTTAATAGTCTTTGTTTACAACTCACCACCCATTCATATATTTTCATTAATTTATCATTAAATATATTATATTTTAATATTTTGAAAATCAAGTTTGGTTGTACATATATTCAAAATTTGAATTTAAGGGCTTGATTATATATTAAGGATCATTTTATTTATTTTTTTAAAAATAAAAATAAAGCCTAGAATTATTATCTTAATTTATGTTTGAAAATGTTTATAATTTTTTAAAACATTATATAAATTACTATTTTATTTATAATATGATTATAAATCATAATTTATATTTATAAAGTTAAAAATATTTAAAATAATAACTAAATTAAGATAATAATTCTAGGCTATATTTTTTTTAAATAAATAAAATAATCCCTAAAATATAATCATTTTTTTAAAATTCAAAATTTGAATATATTTATAATCAAATTTGAGTTTAAAAATATTAAAATATAATATATTTAATGATAAATTAACGAAAATAGATGAAGGGGTGGTGAGTTGTAAACAAATACCATTTAAAGGGTGGTCTTATGTAATTTTGAATTTATTTAAAGGGTGGTCTTATGTATTTTTGAATTTAAGGGGTGGTTAAGTGAAAACACTCATATTTAAATGGTGATTTTCTGTAAATTTCCCTACTACTTACTAGCACGTAAAAATTTCCAATTGCAGCCCAAAAAAATGTGTATACCCACAGCCACCAGCTCTTTATGTTAACGTTTTGTCTGTTGTATGCCCTAAGGGCATTGGATAAGGATCCTTCATTAAAAAAGAAAACCCTAAAAGAAAATGAGTAAACATCATAATCTAATTTAAAAATAGATAAACTGGGTATATTGATATCATCTTATTTTATGTGATTTTAGATGTCTTGTGAGTAGGTTTTATGTCTATTAAGTATTAAGTGTCACTTTATATATGTTTTTATGTGATTTATGTATTATTTCGAGTATAGAGGTCTACACATGGTGTGTGTGAAATTTCAGATGTTTCGGTGCATATTTTGGAATATTTCACGAGCCAAGGAAAAGGAGCAAGGAAGGAGTCATGTTCGAGGATGATCATTGAAGTCGGAGTATGCCCATGGAGAGCATTCGAGAGCCATGAGTCGAGGCATGAGAGCTTTCAAGGTCAAAATCAAAGAAGCAAAGCGGACTCGGACATGGGACCTAGACATATCGAGTCGATACAACGAGTAGAGTGGAAACCATGACATATCGAGTCGATACCAGGATGTATCGAGTCAATACCTGAACCTGTCGAGTGAAAGAAAGCTTTACATTAGCGAAATATCGGGTCGATACCCACGAGTATCGAGTCGATACTTTTTTTCAGGGTTATTTCATTGGGATTTTTTATTCGATTTTATATTTTGTTGGACGACTTTTTGGTATATTTTTTTTATTTTATAATTTTTTGAGATTTTTTTTAGGAATATAGATGGAGAGAATTAGGGTTGGATCATAAGACGTTCAATTTTCATTCCACAAACCCTAGTGGCAGACATTGACAATTTTAGGCTTTTGAGAGATTTTTCTTGAAGGTTTGTTTTGCTAGATTCAAGATCAGTTCTTTTAATCTAGTTTTATATTCTTTCATCATGATTTCTTTGATTGTGTCTGAATTCATGTCTGGCTAGTTTTCTTGTCCTGGGGTTGAGGTGATCTCAATGATGTTGAGATAGACATGTGCGTGATAATTGCCTGAATGAATTCTATTATTTGTTTGATTTGATCCATGAGTGCTTAATCCGATTAATTGTATGATTGATTGGAATCCTTTTGATGTTCAACATGCGCCGGATGCGAATTGAGATTGAATATATAGATAAAGTTGTTAATTTTATTGGAAAACATGGATGAACATGAGAATTGTTTATGAGCAATCTATTTAATTCTCTTGAGGATAATAAACTATCGTAGACAACCTAGGTTTGAGTTGGTTATGCAGACCGCATCTGCGATAGTTTGATCGATTTTTTCGCTAGGGCCTAAGTGCTTAAAGAGTTCAACTTGATTGGTTCTGCAACAGGTGTAAGCTGAGTGGTAATTAATTGAAACGGACATAGTTATTGCAACATGTGTATGCTGAGCAATAATGAATTTAGATAGTTTACCTTCAAATTTCTCTTTTTAACTTGTTCAGGCATGAAAGTTACTTGGTCTAGCGAAGATGCATTGTTGTGGTGAATCTTGACTCTGGAATGTTTCGCATCATATATCATTCACAAAAACTTGCAATTTGTTACTTTTCTTATTCTTATTTACTTAGTTCTTCAAAAATCACTTCCTTTATTTAGCTTAGTGAACTAGTTGAGGTTCTGCAATTGATATTCACACGGTCCCTGATATTCAACACTCGATTACTATAATTGACACCGCACGCTTACGGGGTGTTGATTTTAGACCGATCAAGTTTTTGGCACCGTTGTTGGGGATTGTCGATAATATCAGTTGTGTAACAATAATTGGTTTTTCTAAGTCTTTTTGTTATTTTCGATTTGTTTTCTTTTGTCTGTGGTTTCAGGTTTGTGCTGTGAACTTTATGCGAAGATCTATAAGCTAAGGAAATCTTTTACCGTTTAATCCTAAGATTGAACGGACTTTTCGCACAAGGCTTACAACTAGGGGTGGGCACAAATCCCGCAAATTCCGATCCCGTCCCGGTCCCGTCCCGATCCCGTCTCGATCCCGGTGGGATTTAGGACAAAATAGCGAATCCCGTCCCGCAAAAATTATGCGGGACGAAACGCGGGACGATCCCGGTGGGATCCCGCAAATCCCGTCCCGTCCCGCATATAATAATAATAATAATAATAATTATTATAATATTATAAAATAATAATAATATATTATTAGTATTATTATTTTGAGCAAATATTATTTATAACTATAATAATAATTTTCAATTATAATAATAATATTATATAATATTATAATATAATTTAATAATAATATTAATTTATAATAAAATTATTATTATTATTATATCATATTATATTTTTTTCTTGTAAAGTATAATTATAACGTGGGATTATTATTATTATTATTTATTATTATTATTATTATTATTATTATTATTATTATTTATTATTATTATTATTATTATTATTATTATTATTATTATTATTATTATAATAAAAACAGATTACAAGAAATTAGTGGGCAACCGAGATACTATCTGGGCACCCACTCCTTTAGCGATAACAAAGCCAAGTCTAGTAAAAATATAACGTGCAACACGAGCCCCAGCATCCTGAGATACCGAGAATTTTTGAATCCGCTTCAGCAATGCAACCGCATCTGTATCCAACTCCCCCAATGAAGAGAATGAGAAGGGTAGGAAACCATAACCAGCCGCCGTACACAAATCTCGATACTTGACACACTTACGTCGAGGAGCATCAACAACAGCACGACCAGGCATAAAGTCAGAAATTCCAGACTGAGTCAATGGAGAGGATCCCGTCAGATCGACACACACATCCCGCCCATTTAGAGTTACAAGAGGCAAATAGCTAATTAAATACGGTATTCTTCCTAACTATCAATCGATAATTAATTAGACAATATTGGTAAATCTCGTCTCAATTCCTTTCCGTCCCGATCTAGTAAGATAATGTAGCCAAATATGTTGAACATTATAATTAATTATACAATCATTGTATGAATTAATAATAGTATTATAATATTAATATTAATATTAATATTATTATTGAATAATATAGTTGAGAAGAATACCGTATTCAACATATTATACTAAATAATGAATTATGAAAGCATTTTTCACTTTGCAAATTTATATAATATTTTATTATTTTTATATGCGGGACAAGGCCCGTCCCGTCCCGATCCCGTCCCGTCTAGACACCATCCCGTCCCGAAAAAAAAAAGTCAATCCCGTCCCGAAAAAATTTCGTGGGACGAGTCCCGTCCCGGCCCAATCCCGTCCCGTCCCGTCCCGCGCCCACCCCTACTTACAACACAAAGAGCCAGGGATCACGAGATGGGAGACAACGTGAACAACCAACATCTGGTTAATAATTCTGCTGCGCCGCAAACTCTGGGGCAACGGATGAACCCCGCACAATTTGTTACTACTCTTGGGGTTATGTTTCCGGCGATTAACACAAATAACTTTGAGCTGAAGCCTGACTGGCCTCATCAACATGATTGCCCAAAATCAATTTGGAGGTGGTTCTAATGAGAATCCTCACCAGCATTTGACCACTTTTAAGGAGTTGATGAACACAGTGAAGATGAACAATGTTACGGAGGAAGAGCTTATGCTGCGAGGTTTCTCATTCTCTCTGCGGGGGCGAACAAAGAAATGGTACAATTCAATTCCTGCTAGCACTATTACAACATGAGATATGCTTACTTCTGAGTTCTTGGATAAATTCTCCCCGCCTAGCAAGATTGCTGAGTTGAGGAACAAAATTCACTCTTTTGAGATGCAATCTAGAGAGAATCTCTATGAAGCTTGGGAAAGGTTCAAGGATCTTTTGCTTGATTGTCCCCAACATGGAGACCCCAAAATCAACCTCTTGGAGATATTTTATAAGGCTCTTGATTACTCTACCAGGATACTCATTGATTCCTCATCTGGAGGAACCTTTTTGGATAAGACTGCAGACGAAGCTTGGAATTTTCTTGAAAAGACCATTGAGCACTATGGAAGATATTCATCATCTAGACTCTAGAGGGTCTTTGAATTCGAAAAGGCAAGCTGGGTTGTTTAAGTTAAACACGGAGACATATAGGGATGCCAAGTTTTATGCTCTCTCCTATGAAGTCAAGAGCATAAAGAAGATTTTCGAAAATGTAATCCCTACAAGATCAGCAATGTCTTCGGTTTCAAAATCTGTAGTGCCTTGTCAATTTTGTGGCACTACCACTCACA
The DNA here is from genome assembly GCA_037127255.1 of Persicaria tinctoria. Lineage (NCBI taxonomy): Eukaryota > Viridiplantae > Streptophyta > Magnoliopsida > Caryophyllales > Polygonaceae > Persicaria > Persicaria tinctoria. The sequence continues at coordinate 46,570,722 of JBANSL010000006.1, read as the reverse complement.
CCATCTCGACCTACGAGATGTTTGCTTCTCATAATGGTGACCTGATAGAGGAAGAAGCTAACTATGCTGGAAATTTCAATAGGGGTCAAGGCTACAACAACAACTACAACTATAACCCCCGTGCTAGAGATCATCCAGGCTTCTCCTATGCTAACAATCAGCGCGCTTAGAATCCACCCCTGGGTTCCAACAGAGGCAACAGGGAACCAAACACCAACTAGAAAGACATCATCACTCAACGTAGAGGAGATGTTAAAGCAAGTACTGGCCAATTAAAATGCAACAGAAGCTAGGAATCGTGAAGTAGAAGCTAAGACTGAAGCGCGATTCAAGATGCTTGAAACCCAAATGGCTCAATTGACCATTAATACTTCTAGACCATCCGGTCACCTTCTAGGAAAGAGCGATGAAAATCCGAAAGGTCACATAGTTGTAGTGAACCTAAGAAGTGGGAAACAATTAGAGGAAGTGCAGAGGCCTGAGACATCCAAGGCTAAGGAGGTGCAAGCATCACACCAACAAGGGGAAGTTAAGGCACCAGAAGAGCCAGAGAAAGAGGCGCCATATGTGCCACCACCGCCATACATACCTCCCGTTCCATTTCCACAAAAGAGGAATCAAGCCCTACTGGAAAAGAAATTTGAGAATTTTATGGAGGTTCTTAAGAAGCTACATTTAAACATCCCATTCACTGAAGCATTGAGAGAGATGTCGTCATATGGAAAATTCCTTAAGGAAATCCTCTCTAACAAGAGAAAGCTTAATGAAGGCTGAGTGGCTACCCTTGGCAAGAAAAGCACTGCGTTGATCCAGAACAAGATGCCACCCAAGCTCAAGGATCCCGGTAGTTTCTGTGTCCCTATTACCGTTGGTGATTTCCGTTATAATGCTTTATGTGATTTAGGTTCTAGCGTTAGTGTACTTCCACTATCGATTTTCATAAAGCTTGATTTTGGTGAGCTTAAGCCAACTAAAATGCAACTCTGAATGGCGTAGGACAATTACTCACCCGGAAGGCACCCTGGAGGATATTCCCATCCGATTAGATAAATTCTATGTGCATATTGATTTTGTTGTGCTTGGTATTGATGCTAATTATCCTGTGCCAATTATACTTGGTAGACCATTTTTAGCTACTGGAGGAACATACATTTTTTTCCAGTAAAGAATCATCGCATTTAATTAGGGGTGGGCGCGGGACGGGATGGAGGTTGTCCCGCGTCTCGTCCCGCGTAATTTTTGCGGGACGGGATATACTCTTTTTTTTTATCCCGCACAAGCCTTGTCCCTCACGGGACGGGACGGGACCGGAATGGGACGGGCCTTGTCCCTCGAATAAGAAGGAATATAAAAAAATTAAAAATTTTCTATATATTTTGCGATTTTTAAAAACGTAACACGTATAGATATATCTATAATTTTTTATATATATTTTATGAGTATCCATATATATATACATACAAGTATAATATACGTGTATACAGTACACCAATGTAATAGAATGACACTGATGCAGTGTGTATACACATGCAGACAACACAGTGTATATTAGTGTATATATATAATCTATTTATATTAGTAATATTACAGTATGTAATCTATGTATATTGCATTATTATTATTATTATATATGCGGGACGGGACCGGAATTTGCGGGATTTGTGTCCACCTGGCCCCTACATTTAATGCCGGGGATGAGCGAATTGAGTATAATTTTAATAGGACTGTGAAAACCCCTGCTTTTGAGGATGAATATTGCAAGGATGATGAGGTAGACAAGGGTGTGAAAGAGCATATGATGTCGATCATCATACATGATTCCCTTGAAGCTTGCCTAACCGTGGAGGACTTGGAAGCATCGCCGGAGGCACCCGAGCTTGAAGGAACCCTCCCGGAAAACATGCGTAGGCTGAGCGATAATGAATTTAGATAGTTTACCTTCAAATATCTCTTTTCAACCTGTTCAGGCATGAAAATTACTTGGTCTATCGAAGATGCATTGTTGTAGTGATTCCTGACTCTGGAATGTTTCGCATCATATATTCACAAAAAATTGCAATTTATTACTTTTCTTATTCTTATTTACTTAGTTCTTCAAAAATCACTTCATTTATTTGGCTTAGTGAACTAGTTGAGGTTCTGCAATTGATATTCACACGGTCCCTGAGATTCGACGCTCGATTACTACAATTGACACCGTACGCTTGTAGGGTGTTGGTTTTAGATCGATCATATATCCATACGGAAAATATTTCCCAATTAGGCTTCTTATCTTATGTCTTAAAGGCTTATAATAGAAAAATCGTTATGTTAAATGGATCTGAAGAGACGGAATCTAAATCCATTTCATTCTTGTGACGATATACATTTAGTAATCATTGTGAAATCTTAAAAGATACTTCGAAACTCACATTGATCCTAGATATATGTAGTATTTACAATTGAACGAATTAATAAAAATAGAGGGAAGGGAAGTAAATAGACCAAAAAAAAATGAGTGAGGTTTTAGACGTACAAGATCCCAAAACGACTATTGTCAAGATAATTTTAAATAATTTAACATATGTCCTTTTCATTTTTTTCAAACAAATTGGAAAAAGGTTCAAAACTCTCATCTACGAATCAGAGTGAATGAAAAAAAAAAAACTAAATATGTCGAGTGAATTGTTGTGCTTGAAAGCTGGCTAAAATCGGTGAAATTTATCAAGGAACGAATTGATTGACACTCACTTTCATATGTCGATCAATTTGGATGATTATCGAATGTCATTCAATGGTTATTTATGGTCATCGTTTGAATAATTTGTCAAACCTCGGAGAGAACGAGCTAAAGAAGCTGGGACCTCGGCTAATGATGTTGAGGATGCAAAGGAGGTTCGACATAAGTTGTCGATGGTAGGAAGGAACCTCAACAAACAGTGGCGAGGGTACAAAGGGAACTTGACTTCTGTTTTCGAGGGTTTGGGAATTTGATAATAAATTCTGATAAATTGATATTAGAATTTAGAAATTTGTTTTCACACATATTGCATAAATTCATTAAATTGTGTAAAGGTATGTGTGATGGATCTTATTATAATGCAAATTCATATGCTTCTAAGAATGAGACAAACTAAATTTCTTCCTTTTTGGTGTTGAATTTCCTATATTTTTTCTCTGTGTTACAACTGTAAAATCTATAAAATAGTGTACTTAATAATTAAAAGGCGAAACTAATTAAAATAACCCGACCTTTAAGGGTGTGTTAAAAATACATCTCAACCTTTCAAATGTAAGATAAATATCCCGACCTTTAAGGATATGTTAAAAATATATCTCTACCTTTCAAATGTAAGATAAATATATCAACCTTTATAACTTATAAGTGATGTTCAAATAATATATAAAATAATTCTCTACCAAAAAAAAAACTAACATGGCATACATATGTGGCAAACTAAATTAATAAAAAAAAAAAAATTTTAAAAATATATAAAAAATTAATAGAAGGGTTTAAGAAAACAAGTTTTTTCATTTATTATTTTAAAAAAAAATTGAATACACTTTATTAATATTTCAATTTTCCATATTATTCTTCTTTGTTCAATTGTCCCCTTTTTTTTACATGATTTATTTACTAAAATTCTAACTATTCTTCTTTCTATTTTAAATTTTCATAAAAAATGCAAAATTAGTTAAATGGTCCATTATACGAATATGGGTGTTATGTTATCCCTCAAATATAAAAATAATCTAAATAAAATATTAAACACTTGTAAATATATCATTTTTTATATATATTTATATTTTATTAATTTATTTCTTTCCCTTGATAAAAAAAAAGAAAATAAAAGTGGTTTAATAAAACAAGGTTTTTAATATAGAGTTATAAGAAAATAGTGTGTATAAAAAATATAAAAGACGAAAGATATGTAAATCTATAATTTTTTATATAGATTTTTTAAAGTTTTTTTTATTAATTTTTTTTCTCATATATGCATGTCATGTTAGCTTTTTTTTTGTACAAATTTTTTTTGAGATATTATTTTAACATCACCTATAAAGGTCGAGATATTTATATTACATTTGAAAGGTTGAGATATATTTTTAACACCCCTTTAAAGGTCGGGATATTTATCTTACACTTGAAAGGTTGGGATATATTTTTAACACACCCTTAAAGGTCGAGTTATTTTAATTAGTTTCGCCTAATTAAAATAAGAGTCAATTCTGATGCAATGGTTTTTGGCTTTATGTAGTTTAGAAAACGTTGTTTTCCCCACTTCGGATTGTAATTCTAAACGACTAAATCAATATCATAACTTTATTCAAAGAGCAATTTAGTTTTTCTTAAAAAATAGAGTAATTAAACAGATATGAAACAAATTAATGCAGATGTTAATGTTTTATTTTACAGTAACTGTTTCAAGTGACCACTTCCCACCAATCCTTAAAATTTGATTTCACATGTTCAACTAGTTAATAAAGTTAAAAATAACAAAATTGCAAAAATAGAGAGGAAAGAACAGAGATAAAATCACACTATTAAGCAATGAGTTGTGAAGAACTCAATGAGAAGGTGAGAATCTCCACACTAGGAGTGATGAAGAATTCGTTCCATTGTATGTAAATAACTTCCATTGTAGCTTTAAACACATTTTTTTAATAAAGGTTGCAGTTACAGAAAATACCTTATATGTAAGTAATAATTTGAGCAAAAGTGAATAGAATGGAAACAACAAGCCATTGGTAGTGACTGTTGTTATACTATGGAAATCTAATGTATTAGCAATAGAAAAAGAACTCCATAGTTAAGGAGTTTTCTTGCATATTGTATCTTAAAGAATATGAGCAAAAGTGAATAGAATGGAAATAGAATAGAACATATGAACAATACAACATCAACAGTCGGCTCAGATGGTCCTTTGAAATACATAAGAGATCCATGAATGAGAATCGTTCACTTAAGGTACAAACAACGGAATGACACACTCATAATCTCGTGTTGAGCCTCACTCATAATGATAATGTGTTGAACTACTATCAAGCTATAAAAGAAGTATCTCTACAAGGTTAGGGATACTTCTTTCTTGTATCCTGTAAAGGGTAAAATCTGCACCATAGATCTTGAGGAGGATCGGCGAGATACAATCCTGCAAGATCAACCAAGAACAAGGTCGGGGCGGGGCTTATCTCCCCAGAGCAGCCTCCGACGCTCAAGTCAGAATGTGTCGGCTGATAGAAGCCTCTGTAACCCTAGTAGAAAACTCGAATATATAGCGAGGATTAGGGTTTACCTGATAAAAGACGATTATGCCCCTGGACATTTTATGTAATTACTTTCGCCCTGTCAATTGCCCCTCGGGTTTCCTTATCACGATCTAGTGATGAGGGAAGACGAATAATTCGATATTCTTCATCGGTTATGATTAAAGACCACCAGTAGTGCTTGCCCCTTGCCTTCATTGTATCCTGCAAGCTTTAGCACTTTCAACAGAATAACTATATAATGCAGCTGGTGCGTTATTAACTGATCAATGGAAAGGTACGGTTCAAAATGATTAGGTGAATTATTTGCCATAAATGAGAGACGGTGTCAGTTGATGACGTTCTCGTTTGGATTTTATTTATGATTGACAACTTGATGGTTTTCATTGAGGTTGGGCATTTCGCTTTAAATGAAATTCTTATTGCTAGATTTCGATTTTTGTTGGCCCTTAACGGGGCTATTATGGCTTAAAACTGGCTTTAAGTGGTCGTAAGTGACGATTCTTTGGCCATAAGTGGCGATCCTTTGGCCTTGATTGGCGTTCTATTGGCCACGAGTGGCGATTTATTGGCCATGAGTGGCGATTCGTTGGCCTTGAGTGGCGATCCATTGGCCTTGATTGGCGATCAATTGGCCTTGATTGGCGATTTATTAGCCATGAGTGGCGATTCGTTGGCAATGAGTGGCGATTCATTGGCCTTGATTGGCGATCTATTGGCCATGAGTGGCGATCCATTGGCCTTGAATGGCGATCTATTGGCCTTGATTGGCGATCCATTGACCTTGATTGGCGTTCTATTGGCCATGAGTGGCGATTCGTTTATTGTTTTTTATGACTTTGAAATAATGGTGTTCTAAATATATGAATGTGCATATAAGCATTTCAAGAATTTATATGTAACCGATGCAATTAACCATGCAATATGATTAACTAAATAGTAAACTTTTCATCAAAAATAGGACGTAGAAGACTTAGCTTTTAGGTCTCACATGGACCGGTCGGGCATGATGCGTTGCTCTTCCAAGTGAGATATTATGGAAGCTAGGGCCTTTTCCGCAATTGTCTTAATTGCATTGACTGAGCTGCAATTTCCAAGAACTCCGGGCTGATCTCGTAATTTGCCCCAATTCGCAAATGTAACGCCGGGATTAATTATTGGCAATTAATCCAAATTAATTATTCCAAACTTGCAACGTGTAACGTCTTCCGATCCTCGTATCGTAGGGTTTGTGGAGAGCGGCGGCGTTGGAAGTCGAAGCGGCGTCCTCGGCGGTGAAGATGGGGTTTGGCTCGACGATGGCAGCGGCTAGTAGCAAAGGAGGATGGTGGCATGAGAGGCTCGCCGTTCCATTTCCTGCACTCGGCAGCCAGCGATCGACCCGCCTCGATTGGCTTCGACCCCAACAGCAACGCGGGATTCCCAAAGGCGCACTGAGGCGACGGCGGAGATGAGGATACCGGAGGTCCATGTAGATCGGCGAGGATATGCCGGGCTCGAGCTTGAAGTTTCCGGATTCGACGGCCGAGATCTCGTGGATTTGCAGGATCAGCGACTCCATCGAAGGTGGGGCCGACGATGACATCGGAATGCGGTGGTGGTGCGGCGAGGCTCGATCAACCGGCGCAGTGCGGCGATTCGATGACTAGAAGGGCTACGGTTTCATCGTGCCCCATCCTTAATCAGATCAGGCGGGTTTCGAACAGGAGGCGGTGAAGGTGGCCTTTGCTCTCGCCCTTGCCCACCCTCTCTCGACTTCGTTCGCCCGTTGAATTTTCGACAGGCTTGCCAGAGTTCGATGGGACTCACCGGCGACTCGGGGAAGCTCTCCTCAGATCGGATTTTCGAATCGGAACATGGCAATGGCTCGGGTTTGGCAACTTCATAAAGGCTCCTGGGTGATTTGGAAGCGGTTCTGGGCTACGCCGGTTGTCGGAGCTTGGAAGCGCTTGCTTCGATGGACGATGGAGGGAGTGATGGTGGTGTTCGTCGAAGGTTCCGCCTCCACTCCTTCATCGTCTCCCATCAACAGTCAATTCTTGTTGCTTCGTATATTGGGAGATCCGATCTTGTAGCTTTTTGATCGAATCCCCACGGACGGTGCCAAACGTAAAGGGTAAAATCTGCACCATAGATCTTGAGGAGGATCGGCGAGATACAATCCTGCAAGATCAACCAAGGACAAGGTCGGGGCGGGGCTTATCTCCCCAGAGCAGCCTCCGACGCTCAAGTCAGAATGTGTCGGCTGATAGAAGCCTCTGTAACCCTAGTAGAAAACTCGAATATATAGCGAGGATTAGGGTTTACCTGATAAAAGACGATTATGCCCCTAGATATTTTAAGTAATTACTTTCGCCCTGTCATATCCATATCATGGTTGTTGTATTTGTTGATTCTGTTAATTATTTCTGACGAGAACCATTAGTTAATTTATAATGGGTGGTGTTACCTAGAAAAGAAAATTCACATTCTTTTGTAGCCACGTCGAAGCTCATTTCTCCCTCAACATGACCGACAACATCACCTTTCAAGCACTTTTGACTTTACAAATCCAATTGATTTCGAACACCCAAAATGGAAAACAACTATAGGGATTTCTTCCATGTTGCCTTGTGCTTTTCGTCTGGCCCTAGCTTCATCTCTCTCGATGCTAAGTGGCGATGTGTTGTCTCCAGGGAAGCTTGCGTCTCTAGATGACTCACCATGAGGATTTTTATTTGCTTGAAGGATGATAGGATTTTGATGTGCTTGTGACATGAGAGGAATTTGATTTGCTTGTGACATGGAAGTCGAGGGGTTCATCCTAGCTCCTTGAGCCGAGACGTTTAGATGTTCATGAACCACTCCAACCATCTGTATTCATAAAAAATCGACTAAATGAATGCCATAAAATGGATATCATAAAAACTCTACTGAATTCCAATTCGAATTTACTAAATGAATCCAAAGAAATCAGAACCAACAACCCTAAAAATTCAGCAAGAAATCAGAACCAATAGCCCAAAAAAAACAAGAAATAGGAAGCAACAACCCAAAAAATTCAGCAACAAAATAGAAGCAACAGTCCAAAAAATTCAGCTAGAAAATGTGCTTGACAACACTCAAAAACACAAACCAGAAGCAAGAAAACACTCGAAAAAAAATTCAGAAGCATTCAAATAGCAATCGAGCACTCGAAAAACACTCGAAATTCAGAAGAGAAATCGGTCCTAGAGCAAAATTAGAAGCGAAATCAGTGCTATAAGTGAAGCCAGAAGAAACAAAAGCAAAATCAGTCCTAGAGCACTCGAAATTCAGAAGCGAAATCAGTCCTAGAGAAATCGAAATTTAAAAGCAACAACACTCCCGAAAATTCAGAAACAAGAAGAAATATAAGCGAGATAAAAAATAATAAAAAATTCATAAGCAAGCAAAACATAATCGAAAGTTAGATGTTCACGAGCCCTTCTAACCATTTGCATTCATAAAAAAAATGGTTGAGAATGATAAATTTCATGGTTAGTCGAACATGATATTCTTCATCAGCAAAATTTATTCAAACAATATTCTAGAGGACTTAATTAAAAAAAAATCACACCCTTGAATCACAGTAAAAACAAATCAATGATCATCCTATGCTAAATAAAAAAACTGAATAACCTTCGACAGAACAAACTTTCGAAGCCGATGCAAGGCACAAATGCCTTAGAATCTACTTTCACATAATAAAAAGCCACAAAAATCAAAATAACATGCAAAATTGATCAAACAATTAACATAAATGACTGGTGATTTAAAAAATGATGCAGCTGCAATTTTCTCTCAACGATACAACCAAGAGCTTGTTCTGGAACCGAGCTTTGAGCCTCCATCAAACCATGGATGCCATCAGCTGAGCCTCCACCAGACCCTCGATGCCATTAGCCGAGCCACCATCAGACCCTCAGTGACAACACCCGAGCCTCCATCAAACACTCGGTGCCATCAGCCGAGCCTCATTCAGACCCTCGGTGCCATCAGCCGAGCTTCCTTCGGACAGCAGACAACACCTCATCGAATGCCCGGCATAAATGAAAGCAAATATCGCACCCAAATTGCAAACAAAATGTGTAATTTCTTTCATTTTTGTTACAGTTTCTACTCATACAACTCAAACAACACCCAAATTAACAAGAATCAAACACACAAAAACAACAACCAAGTTCAACAACTCCCGCTTTAATCTATCTATTAATATTACTAATTCTGCTAGCATTTTGCTGACGTGTCACCCTCACAATTAAAGTTGAATTTTTTATTCAAATGAGATTTTCTTATTGGTCAATATTATTATGGAAACTTTAAAATATTTGTTTCCTATTTTAAATATGATTTGAATCCATTCCCTTTTTTTTTATTTTCGATTATATTGCCGTAAACATTGAGACATGTTTTCATTTTTTTATTTTCCGATTGCAATATATCTATCTATCTATTATCTATCTATCTATCTATTAATATTACTAATTTTGCTAGCATTTTGCTGACGTGTCACCCCCACAATTAAAGTTGAATTTTTTATTCAAATGAGATTTTCTTATTGGTCAATATTATTATGGAAACTTTAAAATATTTGTTTCCTATTTTAAATATGGTTTGAATCCATTCCTTTTTTTTATTTTCGGTTATATTGTCGTAAATATTGAGACATGTTTTCATTTTTTTTCTTTTCCGATTGCAATATATACTACTAATTCTGCTGACGTGTCACGCCCACAATTAAAGTTGAATTTTTTATTCAAATGAGATTTTCTTATTGGTCAATATTATTTTGGAAACTTTAAAATATTTGTTTCTTATTTTAAATATGATTTGAATCCATTCCCTTTTTTTCCGGTTATATTGCCGTAAATATTGAGACATGTTTCCATTTTTTTTTTCCGATTGCCATATTCTCATAATTTGTCTACATATATTGAACTTAAATTTGAATCTTGGTATATTTTATTTTTGGAAATTTATACTCTACATAGACCCATATCCAATTGTCAGTTTATAAAATGCTACGGAGTATGAATTAACTTTCACATATGTTTATATTTTCTCACCAACCATGCAAGTATTTCATTTTCAAATAAATTAATCATAGATGTACTCGGATTGCCTGCATTTATTATCTTAACGGATTGAATTCATTTAAATATTTGTTTATTATATCACATTTATCCCAATCATGTTAAAATTTACTATTCTCTATTCGTTTAGCTAAATATGTTGTTTAATATTCATTCACGCTTTGTTAGGATGGCAAAATTTATATAAAATATTATTTTTTCAAATTTTTATATAAATTAATTTCGATAATAGGTAATCTATTATCTATTATCTATTATTAATATTAATTCTACTATCATTTTGCTGATGTGTCACGCCACAATTAAACTTGAATTTTTTATTCAAATTGTATTTTCTTATTGGTCAATATTATTGCTGAAAATTTAAAATATATGTTTCCTATTTTAAACATATTTGTTTCCTATGTTTATACTAAAATATTATTTAATTTGATATGTTGTATGTCAATTTGAGATATATTTTAATCGTCCACGTACATTGAACATTCGTCAAGTCTTGACTGATTTTATTATTGGATATTGAAATTGTTGATTATCATATTTAACCGATTGGAATATTCCCCACAATGTCTACATACAACGAACATGTAATAATCAATTTGTAAATATTCGATTTCAAAAATTAATTATAAAAATCAAATAGAGCAAATTTTTTTTTTTTAATTTAATTATTTTAGACATCTTAAATGATTATAAAAAAACAAATAATATTTTAAGACTCACAAGCATTACTAATGCTTATTTTACATCTTGGATGACTGATGAGCCTTCTTAGATCATTTTTCTACCTTTAAAGATCTTTTTTTTTTATCATCTTACCTTTATTTTCACTATTTATTTCTCACTCTTTCTAACCATATTTTTCATGAAAATAATGAATAAGTTATGTACATCTACATAACTTCAAAATTATTCATACAATCACGTGCTTATGATTTTTTAATATTTGTACGGGAGCTTATATTTTACTTTTTAGATCTATGCTAATGATAATAATTATATATTTATTTCAAATTATATTATGTGGTGTGTTTGAGTATTATTACTACTTTACCTTATTAATCATTTTCAAAATTTGTATCGTATCTCTTTCCATTTAATTTATAAATTACAAAAAAATACTTTATACATATTTTTGTTGTAAACACGTATATATATTAATATAGTATTGTATAGATGGTTAAATGATGTTCAAATTAAAATGGATTAAGCTCCCGTGCCTTCAAGGCACGGGTATTACACTAGTTTAATTCTAATTTTCTACTCATAATTTGACATCCACATTCCAAAAACCTACAATAATCAAACAAAAACACAAACTACTAACAATTTCATGAATTTAAATTCTAATTTAAAAAAATATTAACTCAATCTCACAAAAAAAATACCAATGAAACTAAATATAATCAAAATTATTACCTTCAAATTGATAGATCTATCAAAATCCTTTGCAAATCTACCCAAATTCGCATCCAAAGGGCAAGCTTCTCCCAAATCAATCTTTCAATGGTGGCGGTATTGTGAAGATGTGAACCTCGTTGAATATCCTCGAGCTTTCTTTGTGCGAATGAACGTTTGGGGATTGATTTCTCCCGGGCAAGATCGTAAATATTTTAAAAAGGGGAAAGTACTTGTATTAAATTTTATAGAAATAGAAATAATCTTGTCAATAGCTATTTTTCCATCTTGCCTATAACCTTTATGAAAAAAATTGGTGTCTAGGAGAAGTGTACCCTCTACAAAAAATCAGGGAATAGCACTAAATACCACTTTTTCAAAAATCTTTGCAAAAATACCACCATTTTGGAAAAATTTGCAAGAATACCATTTTTTCCAAAAATTTGCAAAAATGCCAAGGTAAACCCTCCCCCCAAACCTGCTATTCTAGGTTATTATGCCCCCAAAAAAAAATTAAATTACAGGCATTGTCAACCCTCGTTTGGGTGCCTTGGTTCGTAGTGGTGGTTCGTGGGCGTTGTCGGGGCTGTCCGGCCCGGCCCCAGGGCGAGGCCGGCGGCAGCGGCCCGACGGTGGAAGAGGTGGGCTCTGGCGCTCTGGGTTGTTGCTGTTCTCTCTCCTCTCCCTCGCTCTTGCCTTTTTCTCAGATCTGGGCGTTGGTAAGGGTTTCTCCGCCGCCGCTTGTCCAAGATTGGTTGTCAGGCTGATAGGGGGTGGTCTTGGGTGTGAGCCAGGCGAGATGGGGCTAGTAATGTCGGCCCTCCTGGTTCGACGGATCGCTGCAGCGAGATGGCTATTCCTCAACGGTGGTGTGGTGGGTGGAAGGCCGGCCCCAGGGTGAGGCCGACGGCGGTGGAAGGCGTGGGCGCCGCTTGCTCTCTCGCTCTCTACTTCGTCTTCTTCGTCCCTGTTCTCTCTCACCTGTCGCTTGCTCTCTCTCTAAATCTTTCTTCGTTCCTGTTCGTCTTCTTCGTCCCTGGTTTCCATTTTGTAGAGAAGGGTTCCGAAATGGGGTGACACGGGGTTTGACAGAGGGTGACACGGGTTTCCATTTTGTAGAGAAGGGTTCCGAAATGGGGTGACACGGGGTTTGACATTGGGTGACACGGGTTTCTATTTTGTAGAGAAGGGTTCCGAAATGGGGTGACACGGGGTTTGACATTGGGTGACACGGGTTTCCATTTTGTAGAGAAGGGTTCCGAAATGGGGTGACACGGGGTTGGACATTGGGTGAAACGGGTTTCCATTTTGTAGAGAAGGGTTCCGAAATGGGGTGACACGGGGTTTGACATTGGGTGACACGGGTTTCCATTTTGTAGAGAAGGGTTCCGAAATGGGGTGACACGGGGTTTGACATTGGGTGACACGAGTTTCCATTTTGTAGAGAAGGGTTCCGAAATGGGGTGACACGGGTTTGACATTGGGTGACACGGGTTTCCATTATGCAGGTTTGGGTTCGGGCTGTCAGCGGGTTCAAATCTGGTGTGAGATTGGGAGTTTTTGAGTGGTTTCGGGGGCGATTGGCTCGAATCTTGTCCGTCTAGCTCTTATTCTGGCCGGATCTGGTGCCTCGTTGTCAGATCTGGTCGCCGTCGGGTCGGATCTGGTCCGTGGTCGCTGCTCGCCGTCAGATCTGGTTGTTCCCGGGCTTAACGTGGATCTGTGCTTCTTTCTCCTCAGATCTGGTCGACGGCGGTGGAAGGCCGACCATCTGTCGAAGCTCAGCAACGCCGAGATCGTCTCCCTGCTCGAGTACCACACGCTCAACACCTACAACCCTAAGGGCTCTTTGAAGACCAACAAGGACGTCCTCACAATGCTCGCCACCAACGGCGCCGGGAAATACGGTCTCAAAGTGAAGACCGCCGGCGACGACGTCTCCGCTCCTCCCGTCGTCATCTTCACCGTCGACAGCGTGCTCCTCGAGTAGCTCTTCGGCAAGTCTCCCACATCGGCACCTGCTCCAGCGCCGGAATCTCTCTCTCTCCGTCTCCAGCAGATGCTCCGGCCTCCGATTCTCCGACGCCGGCGGTTTCACCTCCCGCTCCAATGATCGTTGCGCCGGAGGAGTCTCCCGCTGGGGCTCCATCGTCCAAGCCAGTCAACAGTGCCGCCGACAATCTGGTGGTGGTTCTCTCTCTCTCCCTCCCTCTCTCTCTCCCCCTTGTGGGAACCTGCAACCTGCGCCGTTGTTGTGAATCACCGCTGGAGCACCGCTTTGATGCCTTTGTCATTCACTTTCGTTCTGATGGCTTTTCCAAGTCAATTCGAGGCGAGTGGAGGCCGGATTTGAAGTAAAAGAGGTGGAATCGAAGTGGAGGAGCCCTTGCAGAGGCTTGGCGAACCGCTTTGTTTTTTTTCGCCAATAATAATTTAATCACTTCACGTGGGATAGATTTAAGGGTAAATTTAATTATATTTGATGATTATTCAATGTTTAGCCTTTTTGTTATGAAAAGGCATTAACTTTTTAATTGAGCTATCAACAATTATGCTATGTCCTACATAAGTAACATAACGCGATAACTCAATCCCGATAGGGTTCGTCTTGAATTTTAAAAGATATATTGAACAAATCATAAAAGGGTATGGAAAATATCTTTTTTTGTGCTTTCGAACGAGCGGTGTGGCTCTGCATCCGACGTCTTTATGAATTCTTCTGCTTGATTGGGGTCGTGGAGTCCAAAGTCGGAACTGAATGAGGTCGTGGTGGTGCGTTTAGGGCGACTTCATGTCTGGGAAGGAGTTTCCTTGGAGTTTCATCTGCACTACTCACAAGAGAGAGATTCCTGCTATACTGCTAGCCCTCGGTGGTGCTTGACTTCGTTTTTCGTCGGCGTCCTCAACTTATTGGGAGTAGTTTTGATTAGTTCGTCTTGTTGTAGGGTTTGTTTCTATTATGTATTGTTGCGCCTGTTTTCTATTTATATTGTATGTTTAGGTGGTTCTTGTCTGTCGACTTGTCTGTCTCTCGAGAATCACACTTGTTTGATTTCAAATCTTTACCTAATAAAAAAACGCGATAGCCCAATTGAAAAGTTAATGCCTTATGACACAGGTTAATAGTTTGATGACTCATTTGAGACTATGCCTTATGCCACAAACTAAAAATGATTATCGTGTACTCTTAGGGCATGTTTATCGGTTGAGATCTTGGGGATACTAGGGTTTTTTATTAATAAAAAATTGGTTGGGCTTCAAGATTCGTCCATAGCGATACCATCTCTAGTATTCTTCAAGTATCCTTGCAATGATGGTGCAACAGTGATGTGTCAGACGCAATTTATTTTTTCCGAAAAAAAGGGCTTCAAACAAAGCCATTGAGATGAGTAAAAGGCCAAAGTGCTCCGTTGCAATTCAGTGAAAAAGTGTGTGGCGAGGCTTCGCCAGGGAGCTGCAAGATGGCAAGGGACACATGTCACTTCAGGAGAGGAGGAGTGGATGCTGAGATTGTTTGACCTTGGACGGCTGAGATTTAAGTTGTTGCTTTATTTTTAACAATTATAAAATATAATTTTTGACAATGACAATGTAAAAAAAAATATACCAAAATACTAGATTCATTCTTCTCTACACATAGACATCAATTTTTAATATGTTTCATTAAATTTCGAATTTTACTTTCCGAATATTAGTATATGTAATAATACCTAAAAAGTTATTTTTAATTATATTTCATTAACTTTGAATATTAGTAATAATTATCATTTGAAGAATTTATAATGTTGTTTAAAAAATATAAAATTTGTGATATATGGCAATAATTTTCATGATTCATCTACAAATTAATATGGTAGAAATTGGTGTTTTTATGAGTCGAGAGAGGTATAATCGTAAATTGATTTGGTAGGGTGGATCGTTGCTTTGGTGTGGGTGCGTTTAGTTCCGAGTTGGGTTGCAGTATCGGGCGTCCTGTATGATCGAGAATATCGTGGTGGTGTTCGTGGTCTTCGAAGATCCCTCATCTAGGTGGGGGCAACGTCGGTGATCCGCACTTCCCTAGGTTTCGCCCATTCCGATGGTGGGTTATTGTTCTCCGCCTTGGATCTTCCTCGACTTCTCCGTTGGTTGACGGCTTTTATGAGTTCTTTGAGTTGTTTCTTTCGTCTGTGTTGTTTGTGTGCTTATTATGTTGTATGATGACGGTTATCCGTCGGTCTTTCTGGCTTGTTTGAGCTCGATTTTTTACCTTATAAAAAAAAACAGTAAGTTGATTTGGTAGGAAATGATGTAAATAATTATGAGAGAGAGGTATAATTGTAAATTGAATTGAAAGGTAGAGTTGAGTTTTGAGTTGCTAGATATATACAATTGATAAAGTGAGAAAAATGAGAATGAAATGTCAAGATGATGTGGCAGGAAGAAAAGAATAAAATATTATTGTAAGATTTTTAGTATCTCTTGATAAACATTACCTTAGGTAATACATATCACATAGCATTGAAACAATGGTCAAATGTCAGCGACCATACAAATAATTTACTCTAATAAGTTTCTTTTAATTTTGAAAAATGGATCCTTGATTCCTTGTCAGTCTCAAAACTGAAGATCTGTAATTCAGGAATCAGTTCATTGCTTATTCACCTCAGAGTCGGACGGTATTTTTGATCAATCAAATGTATGAATCATCATATAACTGCACAGTGCAAAGCTCATCAGGAACCCAAAGCTCATCATATAATTGCACAGTGCAAAGCTAATTCAATCCACCTTCAAGGAAGAAGATCACATTCAATAACTTTCGAATACAATACAACACACAAAAATTCAGTCATCTCCCATGACTAGTGCACCATATTCATGGCTACACCAATAACTTTTGCTCGGCAACAATGACAGAAGGGAACCAAGTCATTGCCGCTTGACCAATGCTAATGGTCAGCAGGAAATAAAAAAAGTTACAAGAACAAAAAAAAAAAAAAAAAAAGTAAAAGGCCAAACATCGGCTTGTACAATAGTAACAATGGAAGTCCGTAGGAGAGGACAATATAAATGGTTTACGCGTAGTCTGGCTTTTCTGGGTATGAGCAGCCCGACCTTTGAATGATAACATTGGCAGCATAGTTACCAGCCCTCACACATTCTTCAATGGGCTTTCCCTGAACCAATTGAGACAAAAATCCTCCCACAAATGCATCACCTACAAAGAAGAGGATTAATTCCATGAAACTCCAATGCAAAATAAAACAAAACAAGTGAACTGAGTCCACAGGGACACACCATAATGACAGAAGGTTAGGAGAAAGGGGCATACCAGCACCATTTGTGTCAACCAGTTTCTCTTTGCGCAATAAAAGCACCGGGAATGTACGCACTTTCCCATCCTCGGCAACAACTACAGGATCTGAACCTTGAGTGATCACAGTGATCCTCTTGTGTACACCAGATGCCTTTGGCCACTGAGAAATTTTTATTGCTATCTCCTCGACGTTATCAGTCTGGCCAAAGAAAGTACCGAAATGAGATAAAGAATTTATGAGATGGAACAAATTCAGTGTGTTGTATCAGAAAAACAAAATTTCAGTTGAAGAAATATTCCTGTATGAAATGGTTATTACCTCCCAGCCATGAACTTTAGAGAAGGTTCTGGCCTCTGTTTCATTTCCGAAAACATAATCCATATATCTGAGTTCGAGGAAAAGAAAGCATTTAAAAGTGAATCCTCAATTATCTTTCAAGAAATCACAGTCTAGTAAAGAAGGAAGCTTACGGCAATGCCTTGTCCTGAGGATCCTTGAAGAACTCACAAATAAAGGGAGCAGAAAGATTCATCATGAAGTACTGCACCAAATATTCAAGTTTAATTTAATGGGTAAATACAATAGAGTGATTTTGCATATCTCACAGGGATTATCACAACTGTACCTTGTTCTTAGCAGCTGCATGCTCAGCAACCAGCATGATAGATTCTGGGGAAACGGTGAGGAAAAAGCCCGCAATATAGAAATATTTGGCTTTCTCAACTGCATATTAAGATATTCATTATAAGTCAAATTTGGTAAGTACATGAGGAAAATGCTTGACATGCGATATAAAAGCAGGTACCAAGTGCCCAATTTTCTGGCTGCTTCAAATGCTCAACCTTGTAGCAATTAGCAGCGGCCAAGTTAGCAACAAGTGACCTGCAAATATATCCAGGATGGCAATATTTTAGTAAGCTCACCAGATGTAATTTAAAATTCCGCCTACTACTCTCACAGGGTTAATAGAGATCATATGGAGTAAAGACAATATGAAAAGATGTTAGCATCAGAAGAAGCAAAAGGAAGTCAGAAGAGTTAGAACCATGTCAGCATAACCATCCATAGAATCTATACATCTTAGTATAATGATAAACAAATTATCAAGTAGTTTTTTGTATTATTTATATCTAAACATCAATATTAAATACACGCATGCAGAGAGATTGAAGCAGAAATGTTGAGAGAATGGAAGATGTGAAGAGACCAAAAGAGTCCCACGTCGATAATATGAACAAAGAAGCCTTAGCATATAAGCTAGTGGGTAATTCCTCCTATTGCCAATTGGTTTTAGGATGGAACCCCGCTCGGCTTATGAACTAGCCAATTGGCGCACGTGTGCACACGACCCCCGATCCCGAGTCCCAACGGACTTCAGTAAGCAAACCAAGTCTCAACAAACCTTTCGCCACCCACAACACAAACTGCACAGGTGCCGGTAGGTGCAGACTCATCCTCATAGTAGTGAACCTAACCATTAAAGAAATACTCCCTCTGTTAATTAAAACTTGTCGTTTACTATTCATGCACGCTTTTTTAGAACGATAAAAACTATATAAAATATTAACTTTTTTTTAAATTTGTTTTTATAAATTCATACTTAATAGTAATAAGTATGATATTATTTAAAAAAATTATTAAAAAAGTTAATATTTTATATAGTTTTTAACACCTAAAAATGCGTGCGTGAATAGTAAAACGTCAAATTTTAATTAACGGAGGGAGTATGATATTGTTAAAAAAATAAGATAGAATATATATTGAGAATACTATTAATTTTTTAAGCTCTTTTTCTTCTTCTTCCTGTCCATTATTACTGGTTTTGTTAATCAAGGAAAGAGCAAAATGGTTTGCACAAAATGACAAGGACAAGGCAGAAACGAAAGTGCTAAGCTTACATTAACACCAGCAAGTTTAGCATTATGCTTCATTTCCTCTCCGAATTTGTCTTTGCCAATAGAACCCATGTAACTTGTTGCACCAGGCTTTTGCAACATCCACTGGCAGGGAAAACAAATGATTATATTATAATTTACTGAATCATGGATGATTTGCTGGCAATATCACAGCTGATAATTACCTGGGCAACTCTGATCGAGTTCTGTGTGGCACCTGCGCACAGCGGAAAGATTGTAAGAGGAATCCGTGTAAATTTAGGTTATTAGTCAATAAAGCCCTTGTAGAGAAACAAATGTTTGTATATATTCCTCTACCTCCAGCAATATAATCCACCTTGTACTTGCTAGCCATCTCCTCATACCTGAAATAATTTTCATGTGTAGACCAATAAGAATTATACATATGAATCTATTTATTGTCACCAAAGAACTAAACACTAAATCCCATACATCGGAACATGTTTATCCTCAGCAAGGATGGCATTATTCGGCTTGATATCATATCTGTTGCACAGAAGAATAAGATTAGTAATACTTCACTTGCAAGTCAGCTTATAACTATTGCTCCCTGCATTTTAATAAAAATCAAATTGGAGATTACCTTTAGTCAAAACCAAATAGATTCCAGTGGAGCTTTTCGGAATGTAATACTAAAGTAGGCAAATACTGCATCTTGATTCATGCCGTAAATAACTCAAAACAGCAAGGAAATTTGTTGGCTGACCATTTGCATCAGTTAAATCCTTTTATTAATTCTCTGTTCTTGGAGAGTGAAGAGGAAAGCTATTCGCTAAATTTCGTCCCAAGGTATGATATTTATATGTGCAAGTGGAATGTATATGTGGCGTAGACCGGAAAAAGGCAAGTACATCCTATACATTTAGCATCTTCACTTGGAATAACATATTAGATAGATAGGCTTTCTTTAATCTCATTACATTTGGATCCAATTAACGAATTACAAATTCAAAAATGTTAACGAAGAACAACATGAACCCCTTCCAGCTTAACTATATCAGACAGCTTGCAAGCGGATCTATTACAAGTACAACAAATGAAGCAGAGAAGACAGAATTCAAAAGAAATGATGCACCGAAACGATTTCAAAGTAGCGAAGCGATCGGGAGGAAAGAAATGGAAGAAAAGCTTGGATGAGGAGTGAGGAGGGAGAGAAGACATACTTGGTCAAGAATTCTTCATCGACAACGGCTGAGATGTCCAAGAGAGGGTTTCCCATCCCCAGTAGAACCCCCTCGTACGCCATTTCTGATGAAATTGTGGGTTGAGAGGGAAAGCAGAGGAGGGTAGAGGGAGAGAAGGGTTTTCGAGATATTCCGATCTTGGGAGTTGGGAGGACTCCCTCGGAGTAGGAGTTTCCGTAACTAATGACTCTTGTAAAAATTTGGATCTCGTAGTGCTGAACTTTGTAGGTTGATAGGATTATCGACCCTCAAAAGATTATGGACCCTCAAAAATAAATTAAAAAGTGAAATTTATATCAATTATTTAGAATTGAGTACTCTACGTAGATTTATTCTACAAACTTCGTGGGATCTAAAGTGAAATTTTAGATAATAAGCTCACCGACAGATGAATTGACGGATTATCAAGATACACCAATTGCATCCCAAATTGAACAACAATGAAACTCAGAGAAACAATTCGGAACAGAGAGCGAGAGAAAAACATGAAGGTTGGCACCGAACATACCTAAAGAAGAAAACAAGTTTTGACCAAACAATACATATAAGTAGGGGTGGGCACAAATCCCGCAAATTCCGTCCCGTCCCGCATCCCATCCTGATCCCGTCCCGATCCCGGTGGGATTTAGGAAAAAAAAAATCAATCCCGTCCCGCAAAAATTACGCGGGACGGGACGCGGGACGGAGAGTTCGCATCCCGCAAATCCCGTCCCGTCCCGCATATATATATATATATATAAAATTGTATATATTTATATATATATATAATTAAAACTGATAAAAATATTTAAGAATATATTTATATTATACATTAACATTTATTTAAACCTAAAATTTAAAATAATAATAAAAGATTAAAAACATAAAAGAAATAAGAATTAAAAAAAAACTTACTGTTTTCTAAGCTAAAGTCACTGTAATTGGCACTGGCAGCTTGGAGATTATGTAACTATGTGTTTCAATATTTTGAGATGCTACTTGCTACTGCATGTATAACTGGATTATGTAAGGGATTAAAGGGATTATACTACTGTACTTCATTATTTTGAGATGTAAGATTTTATTTTCTAAATGCTAATGTATTTTGTAATAAGAATGTGTAATACTTTAATTTGCTACTTACTGTGTTTTTAGTTAATTGGATTGTTTTTTAATTTTTTTTTACGAGGGACAAATCCCGTCCCGTCCCGCGAGGGATAAGGCCCGGCGGGATTTGAAAAAAAAAAAACTCAATCCCGTCCCGATCCCGTCCTGTAAAAAATACGCGGGACGGGACACGGGATTACCCCAATCCCGTCCCGTCCCGTCCCATGCCCACCCCTACATATAAGAAATAATGTGACTAAAGACGCTACTAACCGCCAATAAAAAAAAACTTGGACAATATACAAACGGAATGCCAAACAAAAGAAGATCATAAAGAAAACTGAAAACGACTAATCATGACTATTCTCCTTTCTCTAACTAAACCCAAATACTCATGTCTATTGAATATCCCCGTTAATCAAAACAAAGATAAAAGGAACACATTACATGAAAATGAGGCAACGACCTCCGATAGATTGACAATGACACAACTCAACAATCCATAATAAAAATCTGCACTTGGAATTTTTTTGGGATTGGTGATAGATTACATATATCTTATATTGTATAGTGGGCCCAATACTTTTGTAACCTATATATATTCATCTATGAATGGAAACCCTCAAGGATGACATTATAATCAATCTCGTGATCTCACATAGTATCACAGCTTAAAATTATCAAACCCTAATTTTTCTTTTTTCTCACCCTAAACCCTAGCCGCCACCCCCCCTGCCGCCGACACCCCCCCCCCCCTCGCACCTCTCTCTCCCTCTCGTCGCAATGGCCGACCCACCCACCACCAAACCGTCCTTCCACTTCGCTCTCACGATCTCCAATATAAAAAACTGCATCCCCATCATCCTTGATCACGAATCCAGTTCCTACACCATATGGTCGCACCTCTTCACGACTCATGTTAAGGCTCATAAAGTCCTCCACCACATCGACTCCTCTGTCAATCACCCTGAAAGTGAAGACAACGATCTCTTCACTCAACTCGGCACCATTGTCCTTCAATCGATCTTCAGCACCATCTCCAAAAATCTATTGACAACCATCCTCGATACCAAAGACACCGCTTTGGATGCTTGGAAGAAGCTTCAGAATCTCTTTCAAGACAACAAGTCCACCCGTGCTGTCTATCTTGATCACGAATTCTCAAGTTGCAAGCTTTCCTCCTTCCCGTTGATATCCGCCTACTGTCATCACATCAAGACCCTGTCTGATCAACTAGGCGTCGTCGACTCCAAACTCAGTGCCACCCGCCTTGTCTTCCAGGTACTTTCGGGTCTTCCCTCTGAATACAACGCTGATACTACTCATATCCAGCAGACGGAACCTCTCCCCACCTTTGAAAAGACCCGGTCTCAACTGATCCTGGAGGAGACTCGCCTTCAACGTCAGACCACCGAGGCCGCCAAGGACAAGACGACGTTGGTCTCGTTAAGCAACATCGACGAGACCTATGCCTCGCAGACCAGCCGCAACAACGACCAACCAGCCACGAGAGGCGACGGCCGCGACCTCAACATTGGGCGGCGGCCGCAGAAGCACGAGTCCTCTCGCCCACCAGCACCGTATCCCAACCGTCAGCATGGAGCATGCTTGTTGGGTCCTGCTCCTCTACCCGCAGGTCATCAGGCCAACCCCTCGTCGTCTGATCCGGTATACACTCCGACTGATGTGCATCACGCCTTCTCTTCCATGCAGCTGGCAACTCCTGACTCCGCTTGGTATATAGACACTGGCGCCACTTCTCATATGACGAACTCCTCAGGTATTCTCTCTTCTCTTTCTTTTAAGGGCCCTGCACATTCTATTATCGTCGGCAACGGTGGTCGCTTTGCTACTTTGGGCATTGGTCACACCACATTACCAACCCCTACCAACCCAAGACACCTCAACAACGTCCTCATTGCCCCCAAACTTGTCAAAAACCTTTTCAGCGGTCTTTAAACACTATTGTCTCATCATCGGAACCACGATTACCTGAAATAATCAATAAAAGTGTGTTGATTCCGACTCCACTAACATAGAGAGAAAATATGCAAATTCTACTTAAATCATGCATGATATGCATCATAACTAAACTAAATGCAACCAATTATGACAATCTAAATGCATGCTATCACAAATCAACCAAACATTTATAACGCAAATCCCAAAATGTAACAACCCGAGAACAACTCATAACTTTCTTCCAATCAGTATGTGTTCAACAATGTATAAAGTTATTGCAAAAATATTGGCAGATAGAATGAAAAAATTACTAACGAGAAATTATTCACCCTCTTCAAGGAGCCTTTATATCTGACAGAGCTATCCAAAACAATGTACTTATCGCACATGAAATATTTCACTCATTCAGAAGTAAAAAAGGACATAACGGTCGAATCGCAATAAAACTGGACATGGAAAAAGCCTATGATCAACAGAATGTACTAGGACTTCATATTCGCTATTTTGATTAAGTTCGGCTTCTGTCAAAATTTTTGTGGGTGGATCAAAGAATGTACGCAAATTGTCACTTTCTTTGTTCTTGTAAATGACGAACCTACTGACACTTTCCGTCCCCAAAGAGGCCTGAGACAAGGTGACCCGATATCCCCCCGGCTCTCTTTATTTTAGGGGTTGAGATTCTAGCTAGAAAAGTCTAACAAGTTAGCGAACATTCTAGAAACATCATTGGGGTTAAACCTTCGAAAAACGGAACCCAAATATCTTTCCTCACCTTTGCAGATACATCATGATATTTGTCAAGTCCACCACAGAAGCTTGCCAAGAGGTAAAAAATATGCTAGATGACTACTGTCAAATTTTCGGTCAAAAAGTAAACTACCAAAAATCTGCATTCCAAGCTACGAAAGGGATTCCAAATGACCAAAAACAAATAATTCAATACTGCTTACAGATTACTAACCAAGACGCCCTTGAGAAATATCTTGGTTGCCCAATTATAAATGACAGAGTAAATAGGAACACGTTCGAAGATATCATTGGAGAAATGAAAAATCAATTGACAAAATGTAGGGCGAATGAGCTTACCCAACAAGGAAGAGCAGTTTTGGTCAAGTCAAACCTTGTAGCAAAACCCTCTTACATAATGCAAAATTTTATGCTTCCAGCATCCATACATACAGATCTCCATCGACTAAAGAGGAGCTTCTTCTAGATCATAAACCTGTGGTTGGTTGGGACAAATTCTACAGCCAAAGAGTGACGGAGGGCTAGGACTCCACATAACAAAGGACATGAACAAAGGGTTCCAAATTAAACTACTTTAGAAATTTTTTGCGGAACCGCAGAATGAGTGGGTAAAAATTGTTAGAGAAAAATATATAAAGGATTCGGCAATCTTGGACTATTATCGAAAAAAGGATATATCATGGCAATGAGCAAAATTGATGGAGATAAAACAAGAATTATGTGCGGGAATAATCTGGCATGTGGGTAATGGAATAACTATAAAATTCTGGAAAGACATATGGGTACACTATGACATACATTTGCAGGCAAAGAAATACTCCATGACCAAATATATGAAGGGGAGACAGTCAGTGGCGGATCCATGGGGGGCTCGGAGGTGGCTGAAACCCCCTATCCTAAAAAAAGGTATTTGTATATTTTTATTTATCTCTTAATTTTATTATTATTATTATATATATATATATATATATATATATATATATATATATATATATATATATATATATATATATATATATATATATATAAGTAGAATAAAATCACAAGGACGACTTGACTCAATGGTAAGGACGCGGGTAGAATTTAGTTACAGATGCTATCATCTCAGGTTTGAATCCCATTCCTCACCCATTTTCCCTGTATTTTTTTTTAAACATCATCCCCCCTTTAGCAGTCGACAGAACACACAGACAGCAAACCCCACTTTCACACGCAGCGAAGGTCGAAAGCTAAACCCCGAGCAACCGAGCCGAGCAAGCTGCCGGCGCCGCTGTCGGCTCCAACTCTAGATGACCTTGGTACCGGTAACGCACCACCGCAACTCCGGATGACCTTACTCCCGTTTCTTGCAACAAGCGACGCACTCCTGTTTCCTGCAGCGAAATCTTCAATTCTTCACTCCTTCGATATAGACTTCAAGATTTGTTAGTTTTCTTCCTCTTCTTTTTAATTTGATTGTTTTTAAGTTCAATTTATTGAATGAGAATCAATTTAGATTAGAATTTGTGGATGTGAGAATCAATTTGGGGATTTCGATTAGGGTTTTTGATTTGTGAGAAATAAATACGTGCCTTTGTGATTTGAAAATGGAAATTGTGGTTGTAGTGAGAAATAAATTTGTGAATTTTTTGTTTATGATTTGGAATTGTGCATGGTTTGTGATTGTGGTTGTGAGAAATAAATTTGTGAATTTGTGGTTTGTAATTTGGAAGTGTGATTTACGAATTGTTTTTATCTTTACGATTTCCAATCAAAATTTCGAGATAGAACAATTATACAAAGGAGAATTAAAACCCATAAACAAAAAAAAACTATATTAATTAGACCCGTTTATTATTAAATGTGCATATTTGCTAAAATTTTGATTTTTGCTTGTTTAAACCATTTACTGTTATTTTGTATCCATATCTTCAAAAATTCAATGAGGATCTAACTAGAACCATATGATGTTCTTTAATTCCATGCCCTAAACCTTTTCCCCATACTTACATTCGTTCAAATGCACTGAAAATATCAGATAAGCTGAAAGTTAAAGCCAATGATGTTAACCCACGATGCTTGTTTCCAAAATCTAAAGACAAATCCCTGAGCTAACTGTGTCCAAAATGAAGTATTTATTATTATTATTATTCATCTCAATGAACTTAAAATTTTTGTAATATCTTTTTATATGAAATTACATCCTTATGGGTTATGTACTTGTGTAAGGTCTCGTTTCTCGAAAAAAAATTAGACCCCCCCCCCCAAAACAAAATTCTGGATCGGCCACCAGAGATAGTTGATCTACATAAACCTAATTAAGACATGGATAAAATAAAAGAAATCTTTATTTCTATTTCCTACTAATGAAATCGAAAACATACTATATTGGAAATATAGCAAAAATGGGTGGTTCTCCACAACCAGTGCATTGGATCGCATCACAAGAGCTAGACAGATTAACTCTGGCCCATTACAATGGTTATGGAAAATCGAATGCCCGCCAAAAGTTAAAAACTTCCTTTGGAAAAACCTACGAAATGGAATACCTACGAAAATCATATTACAAAATAAAGGAGTATATGCACCATTGGAATGTCCGCTCTGCAACTATAATGAAGAAGATGTGCGATACATATCTTCACTGAGTCCCATAATTGCCTGGCAATTGTAGGAAGAGGACAATAATATCAAATGACTAATTCACAACACAGATAAAATAGACAAAATATATAAGGATATAATTTCTGAAATTATTGCGGAGCTCACTACTGAACAAAAATCGACCCTTGCTATTGCCCTTTGGGGTGTTTAGTCCATGAGAAAAAGATATGATAACTCCACTCTCTTGATGAAAATCGGAATTAGTTTCAAAGGCTTTGACAGACAGTTTGTGTCAAAGGTCTTGAAGCTACAACTGTGTTGATGAAACACAAAACCTGTACTCTATGTTATTATGCTCGAATATTATTTTATATTATTATATGCTTCCAGATATTATATTCTAACATTTCAGGAAGCTTTTCGAAAATTATCTCCTTCCTTAAAGCATGAAGATGAGAAGGACACAATCATAGATCATGGCTTCAAACTTTCCAAGTATAGAAGATCTCGAAGATGGCCATGATCAGCCTAGCCGTTGAAGAGAAGATTTTTCTTTGGAGGCGCCGATTTGTTCTCTATAAAGGAAAGGAAGAAGAGAAGACAGGAGCACATTCGTTAAACACAAGCTCTCATTCGCACTCAAGCCTTCAAGTGAAATCTGTCTTCTTCGTGTGCTCTCTGCTAGTTCTTAAGAGTCTGTTATTTCATTTCAAAGCATTTGAGAGTTACACAGTGAGCTTAGGATATATTTCGAGAGAGTGTTATACTCGAGAGTTTTGTAACTTAGGAAGTGAACACTAGGCGATTGATTCACTAACTGTAAGAGGATTGTACTAGATAGCTGAGAGAGGTGGGGCTCTTCTAGATTGGTCTAGCACTCCAAGGGAACGTGAGTTGACTAGATTGTAATTGTATAGGAGAGAGGCTTCTCGGTGAGCTATTAGGATCCTAAGTCTTGTGAATCAATAAAGCCGGTTGAATCCTAGGGTTGTGGAAGAACCCTAGGCGGGGACGTAGGCCAAGTTCGTGCCGAACCTGGTAAACAACTCATTGCGTCCTTTACTTACTGCTTTACCTTATTTCCGCCCTTGGTTCGAACTGTTTAACTTTGTGATTCAGGTTTTCAGAGAAAAGACTAAGTCTAATCTCAAAGGGTTTTGCACGAGCTTCAAAAGTCTTGAGACTATCTGCGAAAAACCGGCATACTCTATTCAACCCCCCTTCTAGAGTATCTTTATATTACTTTGTTTTACATTATTGAACCTTCAAGATACTATTCGAAAACAATGATACTAGGAATATGGAAGAATGGATAAAGAGCATGAAACAACATATTCTGAGCTGGAAAAAGCCAAAACCGACAACCTCCGGGATTATGTGGAAACAAAACAAACAAAAGCTCACCAAAAAGGACCAAAAAACAAAAAGTGATTACGTGGGTGAAACCCAAAGAAGGAATTCTTAAACTAAACTACGATGGAGCAAAAGTTGCTTCTGGTATTGCCGCTTCGGGGTTTGTCATTCGGAATTATCTGGGTGATGTACTCTCGTGTGGGGACTCAAGGACTCGGGTCGATTTTCCCCTTGCAAGCAGAGTTTCTAGGCCTTCAGGTATGGCTTCAGATGCTACTTCGAGGGGTTTCTCGCATTTGGAGGTGGACGTCGAGGGGTTTCTCGCATTTGGAGGTGGAGGGGGACTGTTTGTGTAATGGCCCAAATATAATTATTCGGGTTACGTTTCAAAGGTTGGATATCTTCATTCGGATCTTGCAATCCAGATACGGGTCGAGGTTTCAAACCTCAAAAGTAGTGTTTCAAAGTGGGGATTTTGAACTCCAAATCAAGCGAAGGGTCGTTGGGTACCCAGAACTTGTCCTATAGACTAAGTCGCTCAAATTAGTTTTAAATAAAAAGCATATAAAACTAAATCAGAATACAACTTGCCACGACGGAGCTGTGTCAAAGCCAAAATATCAAATATGAGTATAGAAATCATTCTGTCAAGTCTGGTGGAGTCAGTCTCTCTGTTGTCAATAGTGCAATAGATATCCCCGCCATAGAAGCATAGAACAAGCATTAAAATCTGCAGACAAACCTAAAAAATAATGCATGGCGTGGGATCAGACTGAGGCTCATACACGTGACTAGGTTCCACTATAGGCACACATATACACTAATATTAAATAAAGATGCTTCTAATGCAGTGCGGAAATTAAACACACAAGTCATGCTTATCAGGTATATAATATGCATAAAGTGCGGTAAATGGATCCACACAAAATGCCAAGTGGCATATCCCCAGATTTCCAACCATACTCCAGTTTCCGTACCATAACCGAGGTAGGACGCTCGATCATACCGAACCATAAGTATATCTCAATCATAAATGTTCGTACCACTGTCGAGTTAGGATGCTCGGTCATACCTAACCATGCATGTCCGTACCACCACCGAGGTAGAACGCTTGGTTGTGCCAAACCATAAATATATAAATCATACTCAAACTATATTAGAACAAACCCGATTGTGTTGGGCTGTCCTATGACCCTAGCAAAGACTCTAAGACTCACGTCATGGATAACAACCGTTCTGTTTTCCAAACACATCGAGTAAACGAATTCTCATTCAAGTGTGCAACCCTAAGCAGGATACTACATGAATCTTGCTTTCACGTGTATGCAACACCTAGTATGTCATGTGACTACATGCGTATGAGAATTAATCTGAGTAAGCTTCGCAGGAGAACTTACTTGCAAAGCCGAACAACAAGACAAAAGCATGTAGCAAAATCCAATCAAGTCAACAAGCACCTATTATAAATAATAAAGAATGCAATAAGCTACAATACTACTAACCACACACAAAAAGACCCAATTCCCAAACATTTCCCAAAACCACTCGATAAGTCAAATCATTTCAAAACCATTTCGAACACGAGAAAACATCTGAAAGCCAAGATATCCAAAGATTTTCAATTCTCATCGACTCCCATAACTCATCATCATTCATATCCAATTAAATCTCCCATCCAGCTCCAAAGCATATCACAATCAAGGTATATGGTTAAAAGGAGTTCAAATCCGACAAGTTAAGGCAATCTGTTAAACAAGGTTCATAAAGCATCAAGTTGTTATCAAAATATTAAGTTCAGTAAACCAGTCAAGTTAAAATGTTAAAGGAATTTCGGCATCTTGGTTTGAAAACACAAAGTCCTTCCAAAGCATTTCCTGAAACATTCAAATTGATATAATCCAACACTGTTCCTCAAAATCCATGTTTCAAAATCGACCATAAACCCGACATAGGCTAGTTCAACCCAAAAACTAATCAAAAGGACCAAGGACCAAGGGAGCAGCCTTGGCCAAAGGCTACTGGGTTAGATTTCACCGCGGCAAAACGGCCGCACCCCGTGGCGGAATCCATCCCACGCTCCCCGTGAAACGCACCCCTCGCTAGCCGCGAGACGCCTCTCTCGCCACAGTGAAAGGGGCACTCGCGGCCGCGAGAAGTGCCTTCTTCTTCCCTAAGTCTTGTTCCAACTCGCCGCGATGATCATGGTTTCACCGCGGCGAGATTCGAACATTTTGACTCGTTTTTTCCTTGAATCAACTCTGTTCATTACCAACCCAATTTTTAAACCAAAGAAAAGCCCATCCCAACAATAATCAACATAAAATGACGCAAACGAGGATTAGAGGGGGAGGGCAGAAGATGGATTACCGAGGGTCTTCGAAGAAACTTTCACAAGCTCCAATGGTGGCCTTCCGAGCTCCGAATCGACAAGAAAAGTGAACGAGTAAGCCTAGGAAAGGTAGAGAATGAGTAAAAGTCCTCTTTTACAGAGATTCAGACCAAAATGAGCAAGAACGAGGAAGATTTGGCTTACCTTCGAAAAACCAGGGAGAGAGGAAGAATAAGGCTCGATCTCGCACTTCATGGTGTTAGATCCACTTTGATTCGACCTTGTACTTTACAAGGTCGAAAACTCAATAAAGGTACGTCTTTAAAGGATTTGCAAGGGAAAGAAATCAAGAGGAGGGAGAACGAGCTAAATTACCGTGAGAAAGACGAACAAGGCACCTTCTGGGCTTCAACTCACGACGGCGGATGGGGTTTTGCAGCGGAGATAAGTGCTCTTGCAACTCCTAGGTTCTGGCTTGCGGCGACGACCTAGATCTCGCGGCGGCGAAATCTTCTAGAAGTTACTATTTTTGCTTGAATCAACGTCCGATCTTCGTTTTCTTGGCTAGATCTTCAAGCAGGAGGGAAAGGATGTCTGTTTCAGGGTTCTTGAGCTAGAAGAAACACAAAGGAAGGGTTTGAGAGATGGTTTTTGAAGATTGAAAGAGGAGAAGGGAGGAAAGTGTTTTAGGGTTTTCTCTTGGATTTTCAAATAGAGAGAGAGATTAGGGTTTTAGGGTGGAGGCTCGGATTTCTATGATGATTTCAGGGTCTCTTGGGATTGGAGCATTCTACTTTGAGATTTAAAAGGATTGAAATTGTGCCTTTGTTGCTCCATTTGTTTGATATTTAAAAGGATTCAAAGAGATTTGCAATAGAAATGAGTCGAAACCGTTAGAATTTTGCTTCATATCATCACGTTTGGAAAATCCTCTATTTAGAGTTTAGAGAATAAAAATAGGAATTAAAAGGCTAGATTTTTTTATCCTTTTAAAAAATGGATCTATATCTATTCTTTTTTTAATTAGATAAATCAAAGTATCAAACACATAAAAGATTAGTACTCCCTCCGTTAAGAAAAACATGTCATCTTAGGAGTAAAATCTTGTTAAGAAAAATATATCGTTCTAGGTATTTTGGTGTTTAGTTTCCAAAA
This sequence comes from Persicaria tinctoria, assembly GCA_037127255.1. Lineage (NCBI taxonomy): Eukaryota > Viridiplantae > Streptophyta > Magnoliopsida > Caryophyllales > Polygonaceae > Persicaria > Persicaria tinctoria. The sequence goes on along the minus strand of JBANSL010000006.1, from coordinate 46,539,369 downwards.
GTATCTTTGTAATGATTAAGGATTTGTTAGTGGTAGTTTTAATAAAGTGGAAAAGTAAAGTAATAATTAGGGGTATAAATTTTTTTTTTTTTTTTTGCTTTTATTTGATTTCTTAAAAAGTGGGCACATGTCTAAAATGACATGTTTTAATTAACGGGGGGAGTATTAGTTTTCTTTGGGATGATTCAAGATGCTGGATAAATTTGTTTTGGACTCTTTAATTTAGGGGGTTGTTCGTTACACCGCTAATTTTTACTGGATACACCGCTAATCTACGGATACAACTGCGGAACTAAATACGCAACCTCTTGCGTACATCGGCGGGGGGCAGGCCAAATGTTGCATAACCAGGGGACACTGTTTACAAGTCCGCCAAACAAGGCCTTACGGTGGTGTTTTGTTCCGCAATACGCTCCGGACCTAAGGCAACGGTGTTTTGCCGTATGACAGACATTGTAGTCCTTACCTGATCATCGGTGTAGTAGCTGTAGTTATGTTGGTTAAAGAATAATTCGTTGAGAACGAGTAACACATCGATATAATCCTTAGAATAAGTGTATTGAATTGAAGTTGTAATAAACAAAAGACAGTGACACGAGTAACACATCGGAAAATCACAGGTAGAACAGGGGGGTCCATCTCGAAGTCGGAAGAGACGGTATTGGTTGATCTTCTCTAGAAACGGTTGATCCCATCCAACAACGCTCTGTTTTCGGTGCCGATACCACTCAGGGTATATGGGTGGGAGCAATGAGTCATGACGCAACCATACCTGTGGAAACAGTAAAAGGAATACGTAAGTATTTGTGGTTGTGAAGTATGAAAAAAAATATGTCATGTAATTGGTAGCCCACCGGCACCCAATGGGTTCTGTTGTTGACGATGCAGATTGCCAAGTTTGCTTTCTGTGGCGGAGGGTCGCGTGCATCGAGAGGGAGTAGAAGCATCAGATAGTTCCTGCTGAGGATGACTAAGGGCGTCTGGAATCTTGTGGGGAAGACGAAACCCATCATAGGACACTCCATCCAGTACTATCGCTCGGCAATGAGACCGGTGAAGATACATTTAAAAATGTAGTCGTCCGGTCGCTGTTCGTGGCTATAAATGTGTTGATGCTCTGTCATCTCCTGTGCGAGGGCGAGTCAGACTTTTTTCCACTCATTCTCGCCCAAACCAAGGATCTCAGCAAATGCTCGATATCCGCAATGGCCGTCAGACCCGACGTTCTTCACTCTATTGATGAAGATTGTCATGAATGGGTCAATGTCATCATCTGCCCAGGGGAAATGGGTCTGCACGACCGGTACGGTTGATGGGGCCTTCGCGTCGGCTATGTTGGAAGCCGCCTCTTCATCGCGCATCACATATGACGAGTCGTTTTGTGCACGGTCGCGGCCGCGGCCACGTCCGTGGCCTCTTCCGCGTGGACGCGCTGCCTGTGCCCGCTCCTGGCGGTGTCGTTCAGTCGATTGCATTCTCTCCCATGCCAAGGGGTTAGTTTGACAGGGGTTACGACGCCCTCGTCCCCGAGGTCTACCCCTCGATAGCTTAGGTGGATTGGGTGGAACTAGGTTGGTGGTAGTAGGGAACTGGCCGTCCGCAAACGTAGTTGCCACTCTAGCCAACTCGTCATCGGGCACTTCACCGCGTTGATACCTTTGCAAGAAGTCATTGATGGTGATCTGAGCCTCGGTCATGGGGACGGAGTCCGACGACGAGTCCTGCTGAATGCCCTTCCAATCCAAATGCTTCCAAAACATGTGAATCTGGCTCGGCATAATAGGCGTACTATCTCTGATGCAGCGGTATATGTCGTGAGTGCATGGTAGCCCGTACGAGACTCTCCAAAACTGGTCGGTGCATTCTGGGGTAGGTGGAGTGGCTTTGACCTTCTGATATAGTGCGTTCAGGAGGTCGTAGCATCGCGTTGATATCCTATCCCGGACCCGGCAGAAAATGTCAACGTTGTGCATGCCGGTGCACCACGTGCTGCGGTCCCTGTTTAGTGACGCTCTGACCTCTAAAATTTTATCCTTCATCAACAAGTTGATGGCTGCGAACACGCAACCGAAGTCTCCTACGGGGGACTGCAACGCGTTTTTCAGTGCTGAGTGTGCAGACTCGACCCTTAAATGAAAATTCCATTTTGTTCAGCTTAGCATAAAATATATACGTGAAAACGTAAACGTATAGATTGAGGAGGGCAGTGAATTTAAAACCTGTTTGTGGTCCTCGTCCCTAAGTAAAGGCTGGTGTCCACCCAAGCTCTGACAATTCTGTTTGGTGATGCAGGAGCCACGTGGAGGAGAGGTACTGCATCAATCCGGGGATGTGGTTCCACTTGGCATATATCCACCGGTGCCGTGACTCGTACGACTCGGGGGATTTCGACTCGAACACAGCTCTATAGTCGTTCTTGAACTTTCACGCTGTTTCTAAGTCGCGGGTCTGTTCGAAGGTCGCTTGCTCGCACCCCCGCAGAACGTGGACCCAACATAATATATGGTTGACTGTGGGGAAGGAAGTGGCAATCGCACCAAGTAAACCAAGCTCCCTGTCAGTGACGATAGCCTCCGGTGTCTTGTCTCCGTAGAGGAAGCGGAGATGGTTGAGGGCCCAAGTGTAAGACTCTGTGGTCTCATCGCAGATGAAAGCGAAAGCTATGCTGAAGTTCATCCCCGTGCATGTGAAGCCGATGAACTCAACCAATGGCATTTTGTACCTTCAGATGTGGCAGAAAAAAAAATGTGAGTTGAAACTCAGGCGACAAATATTAGATGAAATTTGTTACAAATTGCAAAGAACACAGCAGTTAAAGGGAATGTCATGAAGACGTACTCGTTGGTTTTGTACGTACTGTCGATTTCGACGACGCATGGAAATAGTTTCAGCAAATGCTGGGCATTCGAGTGGGTGAAGAAAAGACCTCTTACTACGTCGGAGTCAGGCCTCCTCCTTACAACGTAGAAGTACCGCTTGGCCTTCATCTGGTGTAGAACGTCTTGGGTGATGGTCCTGTCACCTCGAGCCTTGAACTTAAGCTTGGCTTGGCGTTATACAGCTAACGTCGTGATGTAACACATCCCTCTTCTGAGTGCAGCAACGAGTATATCGGCTTAGGTGGTGTCCCATGCGACGATAACATCTTCACGACCTCCAATGCATGCGGGTGGATACGCCCCCGGTAGGCGTGACCTAGTAGAATATCTGGAAGGTCGTGATTGTGCATTCCAGATAAAACGTACATGTGCCACTTTCCGCGTTGGAATTCCCGACCCATTAAAGAGAATGGACAATTTGTGAGTTTCGTGTTACCCTTTCTTCGTTGCGTCGCCGCGCTCCCTACGTTCTCTCACCTTCTTCCTCGGTTCATAGATGCCGATTTTTTCACACGCGAGGAGTACGCTACCGAGGAGGCGTTCGGTTGACGGCCACGATCTCTTGATCACTAGCACCATTTTCAGATGGGTAGCGGCTGCGTCTTGGAATGTCTGAACCATCTCGTCGCGATTTGTCCACTCCCGGTTGGTTGTAAAAATATCAGTGAAATCTGGCATTTCTACTGAGGCGTTGACGTCTGCGTCCTATTCAAATTTGCGAGTTGCGTGCATAATTTAGACGGAGAGTAACAAATTTGTTGTTGTGAATGTGATGAAAATGGTAGGAAATGAATCATACCTCATCGACGAAGAACTGTTCTATTGGTACGTCATCAACGTAAACTCGATTGACGGGATCGACAGAAGACATGGCAACGCAAACCCAAAGACTAGATGCGGGGGGGGGGGGGGGGGGAAGGTTTTGAGAGGTGAGGAGAGAAAGAGTTCGACGATTGGGGAATCAATTGATTCTTACTATTTGGTGTCAGTTGTAATCGACAATTATAGTATTTGTCAGTGGGCCTAATTACTCCGCAACGTCCTGCGGAGAGGACCGACACGTACTCAGGGGCCCACATGATGCGACAGGACCGTTGAAAGGCGCATTTTGTTCCGCAAATAATTGCGTAGTTGTGGGATGCACTATGGAGTAGGTTGCGTAATAGTACGCTATAAAGTGCGGATGAATGGAGCCTCGCGAAGGCGGTAACCAACATGGGCCATTCTCCGCATGAAGGTGCAGACGGAAGTCGACTGTGACGAAAGCGTGTGCCTTAATGCATCATCATGCGTAATGAATTCGGTCGTTGCCACTGGACAATGAATTCTTTTCGCATGTATCGTGCGGCCGTCCAATGAAGTCTTTACGCATCGTCATGCGTAACGACTATTTTACGTGGGCAGCAATTTGCGCAATACAATGCGGACAACTATATATACATCCTCTTGCATTATGTTAATATCTGTCTTACAGTCATTTAAATGTATTGCACTTCCACATTCTCTTTTGTAAAGTTACACCAGAACTAAAGAGCACGGAAGCACTTTGGAGTTAGGAGGCGTGAAGACATCGCCAGTCTTGTAAATTCCACTTCTCGTCCCGTCGTGGTAGGGTCGAACATGTATTGATATGAAGTGAGTTTAACAAGTACTAGATTGGAGTTGCCTATTCGTCGATTGTTTAAGTAAAGAGAGAAGACTGGTATGTAGTTCTTGGTCACTCGCATGAACGAATCTACGACAATTTGTTGGTTACTGAATTTTGTGTATACCCTTACATTATTGTTCTACAATCATCATATGGAATGTAAAGTACAATATCATAAAGGAAAGTGGAGGGCAGACTCGTGGATCTCCATATCTACGGCGAGAGAGTCGCAGGCACTACATCAATCCCAACGTGATCGACTCGATCATGGACTGGTAGGGCATACTCATGGAATTCCACGACCACTTCGAGAGGGTCAGGTTTTCTGATCTACGTCAATCCCGTCAGGACCGACTCCTAAGTGAAGGTGGTCTCGCTAACCCTATCGAAGCCAAGGTTCGAACCCAAGACTTAGGTTTACAAAGCAAAGGAGAGTAGAGATTCGAACCCAATGTTCGAACCCAAGACTATTATGTAATTATTTTTGTCGTTGTTCTCGTTCTGACATATAGCACTAGAAGTGGCCAATGTATCAGTGTAAAAGGAGATATTTTGTAATGGAGAAACATATTGCAAAAACACAAACATTTAAACGTAGTCGGATTGGGACATGTTATTATGCATATCGCACCTAAAGACATAAAGTAACAGTACTACTTAGACATAAAAACAATATACAGTCCACAAAATTGTACACATTTTGACATCAACGCTTTGCCTCCATCATGTTGTTTTTGGGATCACTTGAATCTTAAGCTCATTGAATGCAAAGGTTCGGACCTCCATATTTGCTTCCCTAACAAGTACTCTCGCATGCTGGGCCACATCGACGCGGTCATGTTCGCTTAACTCCGAAAAGAATGATCGAATACGTTCTAGTAGAAGGGCTCCAACCCTCCAGTAATACGCTCCAGGAATACCCTGATGAAACTGGTTGCAGTAAGCGCAACCAAACTGCAAGGGAGCGGATATGTGAGTGTCATTTTCACACTTCCCTCGAAATAGTGTGCATGGATGGATGCCACTGTATTCTGGATTGCGGCAAGCACAATCGGACTCGTCAGGCGGCGTCGAATACCGATCCCATTTAATTACAAAATCAATGCGTGGGTTGGAACCACGATGTTGAGTTGTCACCGGCTCCATACGCATTAAGTACAATGTGGAGTTTTGTAATTCATATGTGTATCAATTGGGGTGTTTATAAAGCACGTCAGAGGTGGGGCATAGGAGACAAAAACAACAAAAGGGGTTCATAATTAGCGCATGCAAATACGTATGAAAACGCAACCCAATGCGTATAGATACGCAAGCAAATCATATATATACGCAACGCAATGCGCATATGCGGTGTTCCAGTCAAACTGCACTTCCGTATGAAAACGCATTACAACGCAACTTCATGTGTATCATTCCTCCCTCATCCCCCGATAGAAATCTGGCGGGTCTGACCCCCACCTAACTTTACTACGCAAAACAGACATATGTACACATATGAAGTTCCCATTTTGTAATTTTTTTTAATTGTTTATATTAATTCTTACAATGTCATTGTACACACTTCATATCAAATGTAATTTGCAAAATCTTTTGGAAATTCTAAATGCGTTTCCCAACAGATAATTTACTTTATTACATCGAAATAATTTTACAACAACAGAAAATGGATTTTCATAGTTTTCGTACAAAATATAACAAACGTGTTTACATCATAAACTGATTAGATACACCAACGAGTTGGCTCGAGGTTCACCCGGTTGTTGTTGAACCACCATTATTGATCCAGGTAGACGCCAACATTTACACATGGCGGCGTTAGAGGTGAAACCGTGCTTACCCAGGGATATTTCAACCTCCCAACCCTGTCGGACGAAGGGCGTTAGAGGTGAAACCGTGCTTACCTAGAGATATTTCAACCTCCCAACTCTGTCGGACGAAGTGACGTTGCACTCACAGCTCATTGGATCCTCTAAGCTGTAACGACGTCTACATGGCTTCGCCACCTGCGACGGGAGTTTTTTTTTATTATTCCACTCAAAGTGTTACACCGATCCTTCACCACCTCCCTCTTTGAAATTACCGTTTGGAATGAGTATTTTACAACAAACAATTTGGACGAGTAAGAAATAACCGTTTCGAGAAATGGGTGCAACTTCCCGAGCACGACCAACTGTATTTACAGGCTGAAATGCCACCAACCTACGAACGAACTAGGGTAAGCCCCTGTTGTAAGAGGAAATCGAGAATGCAAAACAGTAAGTAAACAAAGTAAAGCAAACCGATCGAATCCCAACAAATAATGTTCAAGACTCCCTCCAATGTAGTAAGAGAAAGTCAGGTTCGAATCCTCGAGGAAGCTCGTCAGCGGATCCTAGGCAGCGGTGGAATCTCACGGACAGAAGTCGACAACAGGTGCTAGATCTCGACTAGGGGTTAGTCGACAGGAGATCAGGCTAGTCGAACAGCGTAGCAGTCGCAGGCAATGGCTACTCGATCTTGACAGGGGGCTACTCGAGATCGAGTACAGTCCTCGTCGACTTCGGGTTGGGCTCGTCAAGTTCCTGCACATTAAGCTACGACGATCTGGGATCGGGAATCAGTAGTCGAGATCGACCAGGCTTGGTCGAGATCGACGAGGGCAGAAAGTAAAAACAACGCAAATTCAGTTTTGAAACTTTATGAATTAAGAGAACTTCCAAGATTAGGGTTTGCGACAACGATTACCATGCAAGCAGAATATAAATTACAAAAGGCGGTGACTTTATTGATAAAGGAAAAGGCTTTCACCTAATCTAACAAGTAGGAATATAAATCTCGCGATAAATAGCCCTAATTGCATCTATTCCTTTTCATAATTAGCATTTAAAATCTTTCGAATAGAAATCCTAATTACTACCCAAGTTTTACAACATGAGTTCTTCAATTTCTCAATCAAAGATGAAGCACATAGGGAATAGATTAAGATAACGACAAAATACCTCCTTTTGCAATCGTTAATCCACCGGCATGGCTCTAGTTGGGCTCACCCCAACCCTAGAAGTAGGTAGACTACTCGCGCCTCATCGCAATCGCAGACATTGAATTAAAAGAAATAACTTGCATTAACTAAATTCAAAGCCTTTATAATCCCGGCAATCAACTTTCGTAAACTGCCAAAACCTTTGACCTCCTAAAACTCTATGTGTAACTGTATCTCTGAAATTGAATGACTAGAAATCTGCCCCAAGGGCTTTATTTATAGGCTTCTAAACCTTGCTACTCAAGGATAGAAACATCTATCTATATCTAATATTATATCTAAAAGGCTTAATGATAAATAAAAGCAACAAAGAAATTAAATCTAAAAGGGAAATATATCTAAAAGTCTTAAAGTGGATAGATCTCTCTCTTCCATGATGTATCTTGATAGATCGGACAGAATCGGCAAACTTCGAGCCCAAGGAATCCCAATCCGAGTAGAATTGCGTCGATGCGTCACACGGCTTCTGGAATCGTCGTCGATCTCGAGTAGGATTGTTGTCGACTGGGCTTGGCTCGTCGTTTCGGCTAGATGGTCCTCGACAGGCTCGGACATGACTCCTGGCGTTAGTCGATCTCGAGGAGAGCTCCTCGATCTCGAGTATGGGTGGATCATCGACTTGGCCGGCTTGGTGCATCGGGTAGCCTCTTGTCGACATGCTCGGACACAGGTTCCTAGGGTTCCTCGATCTCGACGACAGTCTTGTCGATCTCGAGTAGGGTGTCCGGCTTCCTGGTCAGGTCGGGTAACTTCTCTTCGACTCCGGGTGGGTCTTCAGGGTGTTGTCGACATCGAGTAGGGCCTACTCGATCTCAAGGACGGTGTGGGAGTCGGGTTGCTCTGCTCCTTGGCTTCTCGACATAGTGTCTGATCAGGGGGTGTCCCGGCATGATTCGTAGATATCGACTAAGTCTCTGTCGATGTCGAGTAACTTGCTGCTACCGTCTTTGCTTCTTGATCTTCTCCTTAAATGTTTCCATATTCTGCAATATTAAACAGGTCCATTTCTGACAAATAAGCATATACTACATAAATTCGACATATTCCCAAACCGAAATATGCAAAATGTAAAGAATATGGAACTAAAATATGCATAAAAACATGGCTGCTTTTGGAGACATCAAATCACCCCATACTTAGACTTGCTTGTCCTCAAGCAATAACCAAACAATAACCAAGACCTACAACACATCCTTCAAGTCTTCGCCTTTGTCAAAAGCAACATCTCAAGTAGTAGCAATGTAAGACAAGTGAATTTAACGTCATCACACATATATGAGCGATCCATAGGCATAGGCAGTATAAATCCAACGTCACAGGGATAATGTGTTTACACTCAACTCTCAAATGTGTTTAGGCTATGAAGATCAACTCTCAACTCAATTCCATACACTATCTCATAAACATTGCAATTTAAATATGAATCCACTTCGCAACCAATTATGAAAATGCAACAAGAAATATCAGGAGGACTTCGCTCAATAGAAGTCTTCAAAGAAGATTCTATTCGGCAGGGTTATAATGGGGCTAGGTAAGAAATAATAAGGAATGGAATTATTTGGCCATGTGGTGCTTAATAAAATTCGGGAATCAAGACTCCTAAATCTCCAACACAACCAAACCATAACTTCTCAATCATATGCATCAACCAAACTCTCCAATTTATCTTAATAAAGTATGTAACCTTTCAAACTTTCTAAACCTCTCTAAAGTATGTATCTTGCAAATAATGAAAGAAATAAGGTAAATTTGACTCATGCACTTTATTTACAAACATATATACTTTTTTCTTTCTTATGTTTTCTCTTCGAAAATAAAAACCAAATAACACTAATAGTGCATTTATAATGTGAGCCAAAAATCCTTTTACATAATATGTATGGCAAGATAAAAATGTAAAACCAACCCATATCTCAATAATTTCAACAATCCTTCCTTCTTAAAATGCAACATAAGCTCATTCTTTCCACAAATCACCATTCCTACCAACTCTAAGTCTTAATTCCCAAATGGGGGTCAGGCTCAATTTGGCCAAGGATAATTTTGTGGAGTTCACAATAAAAGTCTCAGGCTAATGTTCTGGCTTCAAGCAAGAATAATGCAGGGTAGGTAAAGAGAGGATAAAATTGGTTTAAAAGGTGCCTCCATCATTTAATTCTCATCAACATAAACATATAAATGCATTGGCTTTGAATAACTATCACAACATTTAGAGATGCATAGGAAGAGTAAATACACTCAAGAAAGCAGAGGGATTTTTAATGTTCTCCCTATAAGGCCAAAATTCTCACTGGGACAATTTTTGTTTGATTTTAACCTTTAGCTTAGGATCATATGTGCTCAATTTCATCACAAGTTCACAATCCATATAAAAACCATTTTGAGGACTTAGGCTAAACCTTCCAAACACGCCATAGGATTTATATGATCAAGTCAGTCATTATTTATTATCATAGGACATCTAAGTTAGGGTATAAAACTAAAACAATGCAAAAATTTAAACATGCATATTTTTTTTTCCGACATTTTATTTTTTTATTTTTTTATTTTTATGTAGTTTAAAAGTATGCATAAAACTTTAAACATGCAAAAAGGAACAAATAAAATGAAACTAATAACTTTAATACCAAAGTTGTGCCATGTCCTAGAAATTTATTACAAACCATGAAACAAGACTTTTAAAAGATACACATAAAGTACTAGCAGCATATAACCACATAAAGTTCCCTGTACAGTCTTTTCTCCCACCCCATACTTAAAATATACAGTGTCCTCACTGTTAAATAAATAAAATGAAAGGGAGGAAAAAAGAGACTCACAGAGCAGCTCACTAAGGCGGCAGTGGACCGAAATATGGAAAGTGGAATCCGACCTAGTAGTCAGGAGCTCCTCCATGGGAAAAGCTACCAGGCTGCTATGAAGATGATCCACCAGCGTCGTGGGTGCTCCCTTGTCTCTGGAACTGGGACGGCCGACCCTAGAACTGCTGATCCATGCTACCAAAAGTGTCTCTAACATAGGAATGGTGAGACCGGTTAGCAGAATACATCTCCTCCTGGCGTCTGTCAATGGTGTCGACTCTGAGTGACAGAGAGGACATCTGGTCGAACAATGTTGTTTGTAGCCCCCGAATCTGACGCAACTCAGAGAGCACCTCCTCGGAATATCCTCCAACATGGTGAGTCTGCTGGGTATGGTGAGAGTGGTGGGAGGGTACCTGCTGGTAAGAATGGTGGGAAGGGATCTGCTGTGGGGAGTGGTAAGAGTGGTGGGAGGCTTGTGGAATGTCAGCCTCATCGTCGTCGTCATCCCCTATAGGATCTGGCCGAGGGTCTACGGCCATAGGCTTAGAATCAGGGTGGTCGTAGAGGAGAGGATGGTCCCTCAGGGTGGGGTCAGCGGATGGTATGATCTCGGGGAGGTAATCAATCCCTGTCCATGTAGTGTACCAGTCGCGAGGGTGGTGTAGGTCCATCAAATCCTGCCTAATGGGAACCCCCGTCCTAAAATGGACCCATCTGTCGTGGCGGCGGGTGATGATATGTCCCCTCTGTAGGGACCCGATGTCGATCCTCATCACGTTCCGCGGAGTGTATCGGTGGACGGGGAGCTGTAAGCGAAGGGCTAAAATAGCTACCATGCTACCGTCGTAGATGGCTACCCGTGGTTGATTCCGGCGGGTAATGCAGTGTTCGAGCCATGCGTAGGTGAGCGGCAGGGGTTCTGACTCGAAAAGCATCCGCCTCAGACACTCTAACTCCGGCTGGATGGGTCGCCTCAGCTCTGGGCGGGCCCAAATAGTGCTACCCAGGATCCTTAGGATGGTAGCGAATAGAGGACTGGCTATGTTGGCTGTGATGGTACGGTCTGGGGTAGGCTCCAGCATGTTGGACATGTAGCCCCACATCACATCTGTATCATGGATGTGGAAGAAACTGGTGGTGTGGCGGAAATCAAAGACGGTGCTCATATCCTCCAGAGTCATGGTAAACTGCCTGTTGGCAAGCTGAAAGTGGACATGGCTAGTGGAGGCAGGGGATTCTGGGATCCGGAGAGTTGCGAGGAACTCTCCTGTCAAGGTCGGGTAGTGGTGGTCTAAGGGTCCAATCAGACGGTCGGCATCTAGCCAACCGAACCCCTGGATCATCCAGAAGTGCATCCCCAACTCCTCCATGGATGGCTGGTGGTACCACCGGGCGTTCGTAGCCCGGTCATCTAAATCCAAAGCAAGCTGACGTGTCTCTGCGTCATCGATCCTCAGATGGTCCATGTCTGGATATTTTGTTCTGACCATAGACTGGAAAAATAGAATACCCTTTATAAGATAATATAACAACCCCATACTTAGTTCACATTATCAAATCATGCAATGATTCATATAATAAAACAATAATGCAGCATATATATGATTTTTAAAGAATGCTCCAAATTCGAGGAATTTCCAATAAATCCCAAATTTCATAAATTCCTTCAATAGTATATATGAACTAAGTATGACATCAGTTAGATAATTAACACAAAATCAGTCCATAAAAAATAAGAATTTCCATATATATAACCCACCCCTAATAATAATATATATTTCCCGCGCAAATTTCAAACCCTAGATTTTCAACACATAGTTCAATGTCCAATCTCTACCTAGGTTCTCATAGAATTCATAATCTGAAATTGAGAGAATAGGGGGAGAAATCATACCTTAAAGTTGAAACAGTGGGTAGAAATATGTAATTAGAGAACAATTAAGGGTGGTGGTCTCGGAATTGAATCAAGAAACCAACTGCGGTCGGGGGTTTTGAACTGGGCAGGGTGCGGGGGCGGTGAACAGGGCTCCGGGAGTGCTCGGGAGAGGTGGATCTGGGGTTCCGCGGGCCGGATGTGGTGAGAGGTTCCCGGATTAGGAGTGAAGAGGTGTTTGGAGTTGGGCGGTAGCAAGAACAGGAGAGGACTTGGATCTTTGGTGATGCAGGCTGTCGGCGGTGTTGTTGGGGGCTCGGACTTGGTTTGGTGGACTTTGATCTGGACTCGAGGAGGGGAAAACTGGATCTGGGTGTGGCGAGGCAGATCTGGTCTCGAGAGGGTGTTGGAGAACAGGGGGGCCGGTCTTCGGCGGTGGGTGATGGTGGTGCTCGGGGTGCTCGGACTCGGCTTGGTGGACTCGGATCTTGGCAGCGAGATGCGAGGGATGGAGTGCCTGAGTGCAGGGAAGTTCGGAAGTGGTGCTAGGAGAGTGAGGGCAGCGAGGACATGGAGCGAGGGAGCGAAGAGCGAGAGGAAGGGAATGAAGGAGGCGAACCAGTATGTCGGCTAGGGTTCTTTGTCGAGGTCGGGTAAAACAAGAGGGAGGGGAAGGCTCCAAGGTAAGGGGTTATATAAAATTCCGAAAATTAAAGTAAAAATTAAATAGAAATTCCGAAAATTAAAATAAAAAATTAGAAACTCTAAAATTTGAAAAATTACCTGTTATTTATTTATTTATTTTATTATTATTGTAGAAAGAAAGAAAACTTTCCTGAAACCTCCCACTTACCTGTGTAACTTACTCGATTTAGACGAACCTGACTGATATAGATTCCTCTTGAATGCCTGAATGTAACCATGAGAAGAGATTATGCACGAGTTTTAAGAAAATGAAAATAGAAAAGAAAATAAAGAAAAATAGGAAAGAGTAAGAAAAGCAGGTTGCCTCCCGTAAGCGCTAAGGTTTAAGTCGTTAGCTCGACCTACTTCCCTGTTTTAGGCTTTGATTAATGCCAGGGTGGCACGAATCTCCTCTTCCGGGTCTTGTTTGTCATAGCATTTCTTGACCCTGTGCCCATTTACCTTAAAGGTGGTGTCATCAGTGCCAATTAACTCTACTGCTCCATGGGGGTATATGTGATGGACCAAGAAAGGTCCACTCCATCTTGTCCTTAGTTTTCCTGGAAATAGACGTAGTCTAGAATTATATAAAAGCACTTTGTCACCTACCTCGTATGTTTTTGGCACCAGTTTCTTATCGTGCCATCTCTTAGTGCGCTCCTTGTAGATTTCAACATTCTCATAGACTTTCAATCTTAGCTCCTCTAACTCCTGTAAATCGATAAAACGTTTCTTACCTGCCTCATCAAGATCCATGTTGAGCTCCTTGAGAGCCCACATTGCCTTATGCTCCAGTTCGACAGGTAAATGGCAAGACTTGCCATAAACCAAGTTGTAAGGAGTTGTTCTCAGCGGTGTTTTGTAAGCCGTCCTATAAGCCCATATCGCATCATCAAGCTTAGATGACCAATCCTTCCTAGAGCGAGAGACTGTCTTCTCCAAGATGGCCTTGATTTGACGATTAGAGACTTTCACTTGACCACTGGTTTGGGGATGATAAGGTGTTGCTACCCTGTGCGTCACCCCATATTTAGCCAAAAGAGCCTCAAATCCTCTCTCGATGAAATGTGAGCCACCATCTGAAATAAGAACTCTAGGAACACCAAAGCGAGGAAATATGTTAGTTTTAACAAACTTTGAAACTACCTTCGCGTTGTTGGTCCTAGTTGCAACAACCTCAACCCATTTAGAGACATAGTCAACCGCCACAAGGATGTATTTGTAAGTTCTTGAAGCAGGGAATGGTCTCATGAAGTCAATTCCCCATACATCAAATAGATCGACCTCCAAAATTCTTGTGAGTGGTGTCTCATTTCTCCAAGTAATGTTGCCTGATCTTTGGCACTCATCGCATGAAGTGACATAAGCCTGCACATCCCTGAAAAGATTAGGCCAGTAAAAACCACATTGAAGTACCTTAGATGCGGTTTTGAAGCCTTTTTCATGTCCACCTGTAGGGAGAGTATGGCAATGGCGAATGACACTTTCCACCTCCTCCTCCAGAATACACCGTCTGAAAATATGGTCCTTCCCTTGTTTGAATAGGTAAGGATCATCCCAATAATATTGTTTGACGTGGAGGAATTTCTTCTTTCCCTGTGAGGATAGTCCTGACGAAATCTCATTTCCTATAAGGTAGTTAGCAAAATCCGCATACCAGGGTACCTTTGGTTCTTTTATAGCATATATATCATGAATAGGACTAGTAGGAGGTGTAAAGAAGAAATCGTCACCGGAATCTAATTGAAGAACCTCACCTGAAATCTCACCTGGAGCTAGTCGATATCGAGAAGGGCTACTCGATATAGAGGAGGCTGCAGTGTCGCCTGGTGATGAGCACGGCTTCTGGTGGTCGACCGTACTCGATCTCGACGAGGGTTCGTCGATCTTGAGTACAACTGTGGTGTCTGCCTGTGCTGTGCTCGGCTCCTGGTGCTCCTCGATGTTGGTCTTTATCGATGTCGACCAAGGTGTGGTCGAGATCGAGTAACCCTGCAGCTCCAAACCATGCAAAGAAGAATGATCACCAGATAACTCACCTGTTTTGGTCAAGATCGAGGAGGTTTCGTTGATGTCGAGGAAGACAGTGTCAGTCTGCATTAGGTGCTCGTCTGGGCGAGAGTCGTCGATTGGTATGGCGTCCTGGGCTTCCTCTAGCATGTCTTTGGGGAGCCTGGATAGGTGATCGGCGACTGAATTCTCTATGCCCTTCTTGTCCCTTAGCTCAACGTCAAATTCTTGAAGTAAGAGCACCCATCGTAGCAACCTTGGTTTTGCATCCTTCTTTGTCATTAAATATCGAAGAGCAGCATGGTCAGTATGGACAATAACTTTAAAACCAACAAGATAAGAACGAAATTTTTCAAAAGCAAAAACCACAGCAAAAAATTCCTTCTCTGTTGTGGTGTACTTAGCCTGAACCACATCCAGAGTCTTGCTTGCATAGTAGATGGCATGTAGTTTCTTGTCCTTCCGTTGTCCTAGAACTGCTCCCACAGCATAATCGCTGGCATCACACATGATCTCAAACGGTAGTGACCAATCCGGCGATTGAATGATTGGAGCGGAGATAAGAGCTTCTTTTAACCTGTTTAAGGCCTCAAGACATTCGCTAGAAAACACAAACTTAACATCCTTCATAAGCAGGTTAGTTAATGGTTTGGCAATTTTAGAAAAATCTTGAATGAACCTTCTATAAAAACCAGCATGACCAAGAAAACTCCTTATCTCTTTAATGGAAGAAGGTGGGGACAATTTCTCCACTAGCTCTATTTTGGCTCTGTCCACCTCAATTCCTTTGTTAGACACCTTGTGGCCTAGCACGATTCCTTCCTTTACCATAAAGTGACATTTTTCCCAGTTAAGAACCAAATTTGTCTCTTCACTGCGCTTGAGTACCCTACGTAGGTTAGAGAGACAAATATCGAAAGTAGTGCCATAAACTGAGAAATCATCCATGAATACCTCCACTATGTCCTCAATCATGTCGGAGAAGATGGCCATCATGCACCTCTGAAAAGTAGCAGGGGCATTGCAAAGGCCAAAGGGCATCCTCCTATATGCGAAAGTTCCATAGGGGCAAGTGAAGGTGGTCTTTTCTTGATTATCAGGATGAATGGGAACCTGCCAAAAGCCAGAATATCCATCCAGGTAACAAAAGTAATCATGTTCAGCTAACCTTTCGAGTACCTGGTCAATGAAGGGGAGTGGAAGATGATCCTTCCTGGTGGCGGTGTTGAGCTTTCTGCAGTCTATGCACATCCGCCAGCTGGTAGTGATCCTTTTAGGAACAAGCTCTCCCTTCTCATTCTCCTCGATGGTCATTCCACCCTTCTTAGGAACAACATGAACAGGGCTAACCCACTTGTTGTCGGAGATTGGATAAATGATTCTTGCATCCAGCATGCGATGGATCTCCTTCTTGACAACCTCCTTCATGTTGGGGTTAAACTTCCTTTGATGCTCAATTGTTTCCCTGTGATCATCTTCCAACAGAATTCTATGCATACAAGTAATGGGTGAAATACCTTTTATGTCCTCTAGGGAATATCCAATGGCCTTCCTATGAGTGCGGAGGACATCTACTAGCCTGTCTACTTCCTGTGGGTTTAATGAAGCATTTATAATTACAGGAAAAGTAGAGTTAGGACCAAGAAATTCATACCTAAGGGTGTCAGGTAAGGGTTTCAGCACCGGAGAAGGGCCCTGTGGAATCAAGATAGGCTCAACTTCCTCCGTCTTCATGATCTCCCCTAGGTAACCCGTCTCAATCCTCATAGAAGAAGCATCCAAATCAGCTGTAGGAAGCTACACGACACTAGGTTAGAAAGATCAAAATCGACCAAAAAATCAGAACTTACTTTAAATATAGGGCTGGTCGATCTCGAGTTGGGCTCCTCGATCTCGAGGAGAATCGTCGAGTTGGCTTCGTCGGTTTCTGGTGTGCCTGCAGGGAGCAAGGCAGTCGATATCGAGGGTGACTGCTCGATATCGAGTAGGTTCAGAATACTTACAGTGTCTGGAGGGCTGGTGTTCGTCGATCTCGAGCACGGTTCGTCAAGATCGAGGAGCTCAGTGGAGGTCGACTTGATCTGCTCGGCGTCGGGTGAGTCGTTCAGCTCCGCCGATAATGCGTCGTCGAAGATTTCCTCCTCGCTTGATTCTGCTGCAGTTAGCTCCTCCTCTGCTAGTACAGATTCTGCCTTACCTTCTTCTTGAATCAAGAGTTGCCCTGCAGGCTCATTGCAAGAGATAAAATTGAATTTTGAATATATAGCTTTAATTTCCATTACCTCTTCTGTGTCTGGGTTGAAGAAGTATTCAATAATCTCATCTCCAATGGTGAAAGTAAAGATTCCCCTTTTCACTCCAATGTTGGCATCAACAGTTGCTAAGAAAGGTCGCACTAGGATGATGGGGCAAGCTGGATCCTCTGCCATTTCTACTACAAGAAAATCTGTAGGGACAAAGAATCTACCAACTTTAACAGGAACATTATCAACAATACCTGTAGGGATTACCACGGTGTTGTTGGCCATGTAGAGTTTGGCATCAATAGGTTCCAGGGCACCTATCTTCACCTTCGATATCGATACAGATGTGGAGTCCATCTCAATCATCGGTGCAACCGGCCCACCCGCCTAACCCGACTCTAATTCCAGTTTGTTAGGGGGAAAGTCTTGTTGGGCTTGACCAGAAAGCCCAACATATAAGTCGGACCGGGGCACCATCCTAAAACCAATTGGCATTAGGTGGAGTAGCCCATCCACTTATATGTTAGGTTCAGAATCCTCCCACTTCGATGTGGGATTCACAAGTGTCCCAACAGGAGCTTCGGCGAACAATTAGGTAATTTAGGGGCCGAAACTGAACAAAATAAAGAGAACAGACCTTTACAGAGGGAGCGGCGGCGATGGAAGAAGCGGAGGCATGGCGATTGCGAGCTGGTACCGGCGTGAAACTCAGGCGGGGAATTCCATCAAAGAACGTTCTGCAGCGAGTGCCGAGCTCAAGGGACTTTGAATCGGGGGGAAACTCCGGCGGGGCTCTGAGGACGGTGCAAAGGAATCCAGATAGGTTGTGATGGGGGTACGATTGGAGAGAGCCGAGAATTAGGGATTTGGAGGAGACACTTTCACGACGGTAGAATTCAGGGGAATTCTAAGGTTTGACATATCGGATTCGAGTATGAAATTCATGGAAGGAGGGGGTTCGGCACCGGCGACATCACGACGATGCTGATCAAATCACGAGAGATGGAAAGGGCGAGGGCGAGCATGAGAACGGTACGAATTGAGGAGCGGTTTCAGATATTAGGAATGAAAGGGAAATGGTAGAATGGGGTAAATGCCTAACTAGCTTTCAAAGGAGTCCTGTAAGCCTAATAAAACACATTGAGAGGTGTTAATTACCTAATTGTGTTTGGTTGATATGTCAAAAACCCATGAACTAGAAATTCCCAAGAAGTTGGAGAAATACCTGCGTTTGGTTTATATTTTTAAAACATGAAAACCCAGGAATTCAACTTTTGATACGGGGTTAGCCGTAGGATGGCCCGATCTTCGATAATCAAACAAGAAATAACAAGAACGGAAGCAAAAGACTCAAGAACACCAAGAACACTACTCGATGTCGACAAGAACTCAAGAAAACGCAACAAGACTCGATGAACTAAAAAAGACTCGAAATTCAGCAATATAGACTTGACAAAATAATGAAATAGACCGATAGATTGGGTGATTCGAACTAAGATAGAATGAGATAAAGACCCCAGGCCTCCTTAGAGGGTAGGAACCAAATACCAACGACTATAAAGCCCACCTCTACAACCTTACACAACCAATCGGACAACTTGGAGGCACAAGGAGGGGACTTGTGATTAACAGGATCACCAAGATCTCGCAAGTTTGATGAAATCAAAGCAAACCAAGCAAGATCTATACCAATTGTGCAATCGATGAGCCCTGCTTCGAATCGATTGACTTAGAACGCTCAATGTGTTTCACACAAGAGAAAACTTTCATAAAAATTCAACCAAGTTCTACAATGGGGTCGGCCGACTATTTAACCTAATTCAAAGCTGATTTTTGGCCTAAATTAAATAAAATAATAATTTAAAGAAATAATTAAAATAACCCTAAAAGTTTCCTAAAATAACTTAAGTAGAAAAGTTACTAAAAGAGGAAATAAAACAATGTTCAAGACTTAGCCAAATGGCTCCTAGAATGCCTAAGGAGGTTCGGCCTCAATAAGTCCTATACACATGTAGTTCTTCAATGTAGGCTCCGGGAGTTGAACCATGCTCGAGAACAAGGCATGACTCACAAACATGAATGAGTCGTGTTGAAGCTTCTTAGCTCGAGCTCGAGTCATTGGTCCTTCTTCAAGTATGATCGGCGAGTCTGAAAGTGTAGAAGATGGTCCCGCATCAACCTCCCCTTCTTGGAAAGGATTCAACCACGAATCCAAGTCCTCGTCCACGGCGAAGTATGGAATGAGATATGCGACGTTGAAGGTAGCACTCACGCCATATGTTCCAGGAAGCTCCAACTTGTAGGTATTGTCACCCACCTTCTGCAGAACCTTGAAAGGTCCATCGCCTCGTGGTGCAAGCTTGCTCTTCTGCTCATTGGGAAACCTCTCATTCCTTAGGTGCACCCACACAAGATCTCCAGGCTGAAATGTGACCAATCTGTGCCCCTTGTTGGCCTTATTGATGTTGTATTCAGCCTTTTGGATAAGCTTCTGACGCGTCCGGTCATGCAACTCCTTGACAAACTCGACACGCTTACCTGCTTCAAATGATTCTTTCTCTCTCATAGGATATGGAGTAAGATCAAAAGGGGTTAGTGGATTAACACTATATACACATTCAAATGGAGTGATTTTGCTTGAGAAATGCATGGTCCTATTATAAGCAAACTCTACATGAGGTAAGACTTCTTCCCAAAGTTTCAGATTCTTTCTTATTATGGATCTATAGACAGTGGTTAAGGTTCTATTGGTCACCTCAGTTTGGCCATCAGTTTGGGGGTGACTAGAGGTAGAGAATAACAATCTAGTTCCCAATTTATTCCATAAAGTTCGCCAAAAATGACTAAGAAACTTAACATCTCTATCACTAACAATGGTTTTAGGCACCCCATGAAACCGTACTACCTCCCTAAATAATAGGTTCGCAACATTAGTAGCATCATCGATTTTATGACATGCAATAAAATGAGCCATCTTAGAAAATCTATTTACCACCACAAATATAGAATCCCTTCCCTTCTTAGTTCTAGACTTCTAGGCAATCCTACAATAAAGTCCATAGAAATATCTTCCCAATGGGCTGAGGGTGTAGGTAGTGGTGTATATAATCCATGGGGCATTAGTTTAGACTTAGCCTTTAAGCAATCAATACATCTCTTAAGGCAATGTTCTACATCCCTAAGCATATGTGGCCAATAAAAGTGTGACTTAAGTGTATGATATGTCTTATCTCTACCAAAATGACCCATTAAACCTCCACTAAGGGCTTCATTCACCAATAACAATCGAAGAGAACACCTAGGTATGCACACTTGGTCTTTCCTAAATAAGAATCCATCAAAGATATAAAATTGGTCGGTAGGACCCTTATCTAGGCATTTTCGAAAAACTTCCCCAAAGTCAACATCATTTGCATACAATTCCTTAATATAAACAAAGCCTAAGACTCTAGAATCCAAAGTGGTCAATAACACATGTCTTTTAGATAATGCATCAGCTACCACATTGTCTTTGCCTTTCTTATACTTTATCACATAACGAAATGTTTCTATGAATTCCATCCATCTACCATATCTCTTATCAAGTTTATCTTGACTCTCAAAATGCTTTAAAGATTCATGATCAGTCCTAACTCCTAAGTATAAAATCTCTAGGCCAAAGGTAGTGGGACCATGTCTTAAGGACTCTAAACAATGCATATAATTCTTTATCATAAGTAGAGTAATTAAGACATGCACCTTTCAACTTTTCAGAAAAGAAGGCTATAGGCTTACCTTCTTGCATGAGAACTCCTCCAATCCCAACTCCGCTAGCATCACACTCGACCTAGAATGGCCGCAAGAAGTCGGTTAGTGCAAGTAATGGAGAGTGAGTAAGCATCCCCTTGAGCTTGTCTAAAGCTTCCTCCTGAGCTGCTCCCCACTTGAACTCGCACCGCTTCTTTATGAGCTCTATAAGAGGGGCTGCGATGGAGCTGAAGTCGCGCACAAATCTCTGATAGAAGCTCGCCAGTCCTTGGAAGCTCCTCACTTGGCAGATGTTAGTAGGGTTCGGCCAGTCCTGGATTGCCTTGATCTTTGCTTCGTCGACTCGCAATCCACTCGAGCTCACTACAAATCCCAGAAAAGACACTTGATCATTACACAATTCTCATTTCTTTAAATTTGCATACAAGTGTTCTAATCTTATAGTAGAAAGTACTTTCTTTTAATGTGCTTCATGTTCCTTATGTGATTTGCTATAAATAAGAATGACATCAAAATATACAACAACAAATTTACCTATGAAATTTCTAAGCACGTGATTAATTAATCTCATGAAAGTACTAGGAGCATTAGATAAACTAAAAGGCATAACCAACCATTTATAGAGTCCAAATTTAGTTGTAAAGGCTGTTTTCCATTCATCGCCTTCCTTCATCCTAATCTGATGGTACCGCTTTTTAAATCAATTTTAGAGAAAATGGAAGAACCATTCAACTCATCTAACATATCATCTAGGCGGGGTATAGGATGGCGATATTTCACAGTTATGTTGTTAATGGCCCTACAATCTGCACACATTCTCCATGAACTGTCTTTCTTAGGGACCAAAACCACATGCACAACACAAGGACTCAAACTTTCCCTAATGTATCCCTTATCCAACAATTCCTAGACTTGGGATTGATCATCCTGGGTTTCAGTGGGATTCATTCTATAAGCATGCCTATTAGACAAAGAAGCCCCTGGAATGAGATTAATTCGATGCTCAATTCCTCTGACAGGGGGTTGACCTACTAGTATGTCATCGGGGAAGACATCCTTATACTCTTCAATAAGAGATAGGATCTGAGGAGGGAGGGTAGGTCGAAGCTCCTCACTCAACATGTTCAACCCTTTGCATAGGAGCATGAGGGTTGTTTCCCCATCCGCACACTCGTCTAAATATGCACTCTTGGATGATGCCATCAAGATGGGTCCTCGGTGGGCCAAGGCGGTTCGAGGACCCGATCATCCCGAGAAAGAAGAAGGCGCCACCATGGATTCAATTCAAGCTTGTTGAAAGGTCGACATCGAGGGTCCTAGGATCGGCGCCAAGGGTTCCGTAGGACTAGCCGGTTTTGGCTTGGAGAATTATTTTACCTATTTCTATCTATTTTAATTATTTTTATTTAGTTATTTAGGAGAATAATATTAAGGAGATATTTATCTCCTTGCTCATTAAGAAACTATTATTTAAAAAAAAATTAGTCATTTTAGATAGATAGAATATTATTAGTCTTTATCTTAGGATTTTTAGTTAATTATTTTTAATTGTGAGATAGCTAGGGTTTCTCTGCAGATGAGCCAATCTCACTTAGCATCTTTCCTTATTTAAGTTGTAATTTGCCTTCATTTTAATTAGGTTGAAATTAAAAGAGAAGCACTTGGCTAAGTGCTTTCTCTTCGGCAACCCTAGAAATTACGTTCGTTCATCTTTGGTTCTCTACTTCTCACGTTCTACGCTCGAATACACTCTTTCATCCACACCGTTTCATTTTTCCTCCGATCAAAATTACTTTCAATTGCATATGTGAGTCCACCCGCAATTATTGACTCGAATTGTTGAGGATTCATTCCTTGCGTAATTCGGCCGATCAAAAGTCAATTCCGATTGTAATTTGTTCATAGTTACGTGATCAATTTGTCTCCTCCATTAATTACTTATATCTCCTTGCTCATTAATTAATTTTAAGTGTGGTGGCGGTATCATACATCCAATCAGTAAACGAATTTCAATCGGAATCGGTTGTTACGCAAGATCGAGTATTTCTTTTAGCAATTGGCCGACCTAGCCAATTGCTCTAATACCAATTGATACGTAGCAATTGAAGTCGGAAACCAAAGCTCTGATGCCAATTTGATACGAGGTTAGCCGTAAGATGACTCAATCACCGACAATCAAAAAAGAAATAACAAGAACGGAAGAAAAAGACTCAAGAACACCACTCGATGTCAACAAGAACTCAAGAAAACGCGGCAAGACTCGATGAACTAAAAAAGACTCGAAATTCAGCAATATAGACTCGACAAAATAATGAAATAGACCGATAGATTGGGTGATTCGAACTAAGATAGAACAAGATAAAGACCCCAGGCCTCCTTAGAGGGTAGGAACCAAATACCAACGACTATAAAGCCCGCCTCTACAACCTTACACAACCAATCGGACAACTTGGAGGCACAAGGAGGGGACTTGTGATTACCAGTATCACCAAGCTCTCACGAGGTTGATGAACTCAAAGCAAACCAAGCAAGATCTATACCAATTGTGCAATCGATGAGCCCTGCTTCGAATCGATTGACTTAGATCGCTCAATGTGTTTCACACAAGAGAAAACTTTCATAAAAATTCAACCAAGTTCTACAATGGGGTCGGCCGACTATTTAACCTAATTCAAAGCTGATTTTCGGCCTAAATTAAATAAAATAATAACTTAAAGAAATAATTAAAATAACCCTAAAAGTTTCCTAAAATAATTTAAGTAGAAAAGTTACTAAAAGAGGAAATAAAGCAATGTTCAAGACTTAGCCAAATCGGCTCCTAGAATGCCTAAGGAGGTTCGGCCTCAATAAGTCCTATACACATGTAGCTCATCAATGTAGGCTCCGGGAGTTGAACCGTGCTCGAGAAAAAGGCATGACTCAAAAACATGAATGAGTCGCGTTGAAGCTTCTTAGCCCAAGCTCGAGTCATTGGTCCTTCTCCAAGTATGATCGGCGTGTCTGGAGGTGTAGAAGATGGTCCCGCATCAACTTCCAAAAAAGTTGAATTCCTCCAATTTGGAGGAAGTTCACTTACCTAGTTTCCCCTAGGTAAGTTCAACTTCCACCATTTTGTATTTGGAAATTTTCAATTCCCCCTTTTATTTTTCTAAAATAAAAAAATCAACCAAACACATTTTCACAATTCCCAACAATTTGACTTCCCGGGAATTCAATTCCCATGAAGTAACTTCCTAGGAATTTCAATTCTCATATTGAACCAAACGAGCACTATCCAAATTTTCTCATTTTTTATTCCTGAAATCATTTGAATGGAAGCACATTTTGAATTGTGTAGCCAAACTGGTGCGAGGCTTGCAAATAGTAATAATATCTCATTTCAATGCTCAATGTTCATATCCATAGGCGGAGCTAGGCGGGGGCAAGCGGTAGCATTCTCCCCCCTTTCATCCGACAAATTACTTATATTTATTCTACTCGTCGATAGCTTCGTTTTGATATATTATAAGTCTGAATCCGATAACCGAGTAAAAAGTTATGAACGTTTGAAAGTTAAACACAGATTAATTATTTCAAATGTCTTTTAATAAATCATGATGCTTTTATATTTTACTTAATTTGATATTTTGATAATATAATTCAACCTAAGAGCTTCGAAACAAGAGGTTATATTACTAAATTCAATAATTATATAAGAAATTATGCTAGTTTAAAGTTTGTATATCTTGTTACACGTTATTGGATGATAAGAGAACAACAAGTTGCATATGACTTTGTGGGTTTCAAACGATATTTTTAGACGAAAAATAATTTTGTTATAGATTAAAACGACATCATTTTCCTTTTAAAGAGAAAAATAACAATATAACAACTAATGACATAGTTTTAAACTAAAACACTACAATTTTGAATAAAAAAACATTGTGTTTTGAACTAAAAAAACCTTGTCTTGAACTAAAATATATCACCATTCAATGTAAATTAAATATCATAGTTATTCTTCTCTAAACTATAGAAAAATCTACCGAAGAATTAATCAACAATTTGTATAAAATTTCGCCCCCCCCCTTCGATAAACTCCTGGCTCCGTTCCTGTTCATATCGACGTGATGTCCTAAGCCGAATCATTATGGTGGGAATAATTTCGGCTTTATAAGTTGAGTTTTTCGATCATGTCACAAAATACATAATACCATGCTCTATTATTCAAGTATACCGAGCAATGAAATACATTCTCACGACAAAGGAGGATATAACATCATCATAAACTTTGTATATTATATAATTAGTGAATTAATTAAAGGGTGTGGACTTTAATTAGCATATAGGAAGAGGAGCACCACTCCACTCCTTGAGGCAATCCAGCAAAGGATCAATAAGCCTCCCCTTGCTCAAGGCATTGAACACTAGATCGAAATCCTCGCCGGGTGACCTTGTTTTCTCCCCTGTCAATAGGCCGCCGGTGCCCAGCTCCTCCCTTACAAACTTGTACAATGGGTATGACCTGCATTCCTTTATCCGGTTGGGGACTTCCGACTCCCCCACCTCGTATGCTGCCCTTGCCTTCTCCACCGCCTCCGGCAAACGCGCCTTGAGCTCCTCCTCAAACTCTTCAATCTTTCTTAACATTTCTCCGTCCTCATTCGATAAAGCATGGTCTAAGATCACCTGCCGTAAGGTCGGCATTAGAGGGTTTTGTAGGCTGCAGGGATCATCTGCATAGGAAAATACATACTCCTTCTCTAATGCTTGAAGGAGATCCTCCTCGCAAAACCGAAAACGAGTGGCC
This sequence comes from Persicaria tinctoria, assembly GCA_037127255.1. NCBI lineage: Eukaryota > Viridiplantae > Streptophyta > Magnoliopsida > Caryophyllales > Polygonaceae > Persicaria > Persicaria tinctoria. Next base: position 46,513,673 of record JBANSL010000006.1, on the reverse strand, counting down.
GCCTGGCTAACGGTTCTCTTAACCGCGCTCTTCAGGTTCTCCTCCAGGTGTCTTAGATCGATGGCCTGGCATAGCGCAACCAAGTAAGTCGAGCACATGAGCTTGAGGATCTCGACAGCTTCAGCTGTCTTCCTCGAGGAGATCACACCTAGGGAGTTCACAGCCTGGTTGTGCTGCTCGGCGCTCTGGACATGGTTGGTGACCGGATTCCCTAAGAATTGTAGCTCGGAACAATAAGCCGCCATGGCGATGTCAGCACCCTTGAACCCGTAATCCAAGCTGGGGTCTCTGCCTGCGGTGAGGTCGGAGGGCAACCCATTGTTGTGCGAGTCGTTGACAAGCTCCGAGAATTGGGCAAACATGAGCTTCCCAATTGCAGCCAATGCGAGGCGGGTTTGGTCCATGGAAACCCCAATTGTTGTCCCCTAAATAAAACAAAAACACGAATATATAACCATTCGAATCCGATATGACCCGACCTGAATCCGACTCACGTACCTGAAAATTACCACCGTGTAAGGACTTATTTCTAGAGACATCGATGAGAGGGTTATCTGTCACGGAATTGATCTCCCTCTCGATGGATTTGGTGGCGAACCGAATTACTTCAATCTGCGGTCCGAGCCACTGCGGCGACGTCCTCAAGGCATACATCTCCTTTTTCGCCTTAGGTGTCGACTTCATGTAAGAGCTGCCGTCCAAGATATGCTCCATCACGGCGGCGGACTCAATTTGGCCCGGGTGGAGCTTGAGCTTGTGGATCAAGTGATCGGTGAACTCCGGCTTCCCGTGCATCACCTCCGCAAAGACGGCCGATAAGACCACCGAGAAGAGGGAGAGGATGTTGGCGTCGAATAGGACTGTCGCCGCAAGGCCAGAGCCGACGGCGGTTCCGTTGACGAGGGCGATGCCCTCCTTGGGGTGAAGCTCGAAGAAGCCAGTGGTGATGCCGGCGGAGATGAATGCCTGGTGAGGGGTGAGGAGGTTGTTGCCGGAGGGGGAGTAGGCGGAGGAGTTTGGGCGGCCGGTGAGGAGACCGGCGATGTAGGAGAGGGGAACGAGGTCGCAGACGCTTCCGCGAAGTGGGAGGCGGGGAGTGGTATTAGTGTTGAGGAAGGCGGCGAGGGCTGTGAGGATGTCAAAGCGAATGCCGGAGTAGCCTTTGAGGAGAGTGTTGATGGAGATGAGCATGGCGGCTCTAGTGGCTGGCTGTGGGAGAGAGTGGTCGTTGTCGAGGACTTCGCCGACAAGGATTCCGGCGTTCAAGAATCTGAATATATAATGCCAAACTCACGTTAATTGACGCACTTAATTCATTCACTTTTGTTTGGAAAAATGAACGGAAAATAATAGAAATGAATACTCCGTATTAATATAAAAAAATTAAATTCTTAGAAGTATACAAACTATTGAACATTAAACCGGACTATTTATCCAATACCTAGAGGCTAACTTGACATTAAGAAAAATTGAATCAATGGAGAGCAAGGAAAACACAGAGAGGGAGCGTTCACGAAGTCCGACTCGCAGGCAGCTTATCCCGCCGGACAAACCACCGGACTCGGTCAAGGATAGCAGCCCCCCGGTGCACAATAACACCCCCCCGGTTGGGGAAGAAAGGAATGAGACGCCTAACAACAAGCAGACTGCACAGTCGGGGGAAAAGAACTTGGTGTTCGGGGTAACTCAGGCAACGCATGACAAGGAGCAACAGGAAGCTTTCCCCACAATTCAAGAGACGATAGCTAATGCGACCCTGCCCCCATCCTACAAATCAACGCTGATCCAGGGTTCTGGTGGAGGGTTTGCAATAGCACATGCCAATCCGATCTACCAAGAAGGGGATGGGGAACCGGACTACAACACAGACGATGATATAATCCCGGAAGATGATGATCCGGACTGCCCAACAATTGCTCTTAACAAGGCGGAGAAACAGGAACTTAGGAGGCCATGGAGAGACACGCTCATTATCAAACTGTTCGATAAAGGGCCGGGTTATATGCAATTGTTTAGGCGCCTGAAACAGAAGTGGGGGTTGTCTGCGCCATTCTCTCTGGTGGATTTGGGCAACGATTACTTTATCGCGAAATTCTCAAACCAGTCAGACTACAATCATGTGGTCATGGAGGGCCCATGGATGATTGGCGACAACTACCTGTCGATCCAGAAGTGGACCCCAAGGTTTGACGCTAGCATCGATGAAATCACGACCCTGACGGTGTGGGTACGGATCCCGTGTCTACACATCGAGTACTTTGACAAGAGATGTCTGCGGAGAATAGGGGAGAAGATAGGAAAGGTGCTCAGAATTGACAATACTACGGCTTCAGCAGAAAGAGGACAGTTCGCTAGACTGAGTGTTGAAGTCGATCTCAAGAAGCCGTTGCTATCCAAGTTCAAACTGGATGGGAAAGTTTGGCCGGTACAATACGAGGGCTTGAGGATGCTGTGTTTCAATTGTGGTAAGGTGGGTCACCCCCGAGATGAGTGTGGCAAAGGCAGGAGTCAGGATCAGCCACAAGCAAAATCCTCGTCTGAGTCCGACATCAACAATCAAAAGTTTGGGGGATGGATGCAAGCAAAGAAGATGACGAGGCGAAGAGTGCAGCAGGGGAGTCAGAGCAATGTCGGGGGTCCTTCAGGGGGGCGTACCGGAAACATTGTTGTCCCGCCGGCGGCGAATCCGGATAGTGCTTCGGCGGAAATTTTGAATCCTCAGTCGGCGCCAAACCATGAAATTCAAATTTCCGAAAATCCTGGGGGCGAGATCATCGGTCAACCTTCGAGATTCTCGGTCTTAATGAACGAGGAAGGAAATAATGAAGATAAGGAAACTGAGGAGGAGATCTCGGTGGATAAGGAAACTGGAGGAAAGGTGAATAAGGTAATGGAAGAGGTTAGAAATAAATCACCCAATAATCATATCCGGAAGGATAAGAATCCAATGAATAAAGATATTCATATCCCAACAAACTCCAGCTCCCGCCAAGATCTGAACCCACAAGCCCAAGGAAATCCGGACCCATCAGGGTCGAGTGCATCCAACGACAAGTCTAGTGCCACAGACTCCACAACTAATCCACCCAAATCCTCAACCGTCCCAACAAAAACAACAGGCTCCTCCGCAACGTCGAAATCCACCAAAAACACCAACTTTGCTCCGCCGAAATCTCCTGTAAAATTCACCCGCACCTTCATTCCCAAGCATGACCAACAACGCACCGCCCCCAATGCCAACCCCAAGAGTGGAGGTGGCGCATGTGGACGAGACGGAAAGGTTTCTGTTCACAGACCGCCGGATGATACCAGTTCAAGCAATCCTCCCAAGGATCGCGAATACAATGGTGGTCGAATTCCTCCCAATGGTAACGGACCTCCGCCCACTGCTATGCAGGGTGGGAATCTCCCAAAAAATCAATAAGGCTACTGCCCGGTTTGCGGAAGCAATCAATGCCTTTCTTGATATCAGTCCGGATAGTTATCCTACTATTCTCGGGAACGTTAACCGCATCATGTTAGATATGAATAAATTAAGTATCTTGGTTTGGAACACTAGGGGTGCGGCTAGCACCACATTCTTGAATGCCCTCAGGGAGTTGATCCGCATCTATGGTCCGAAAGTCATCGCTTTGGTTGAACCGAGAATCAGCGGCGCTGAGGCTGATGATGTGTGTAGACGGATTGGGTTCGATAGCTGGAGGAGAGTGGAAGCTAATGGCTTTTCAGGCGGGATATGGGTGCTTTGGTGCTCTGCAGAGGTGACAGTTAGCATGATCAGTCTCAGACCTCAGCATATCACGATGGCAGTGAATAGGGTTGGAGAGGAGCCTTGGATTTTCTCTGCCATATACGGGGCCCCGGAGAGGGTCAGAAGGCTCGAGCTTTGGAATTCGATCGAGGAGTTTGCTCAGACTAACAACAAGCCATGGCTTCTAGCAGGAGATTTCAACGCAGTGCTGCACCCTTCGGAGAGGTCTAGCTCGTCGGTGGGATCAAACCGGTCGACCCAGAGATTTGTGGAGTGTGTAGACCGCCTGCAACTTGTGGATATGGGATATGATGGGATCCCCTTCACTTATTGGCATGGCAATGACCCTGTTACTCGATACACGGCGAGACTTGACCGAGCGCTCTGTTCGGCTGACTGGAAATTGAGATTTCCTGAAGCTTGTGTAAAGCACTTGTCGGCGCCCCATTCGGACCATTCCCCGCTACTGATCAGCTTGGATCCCAATGTCGTAACTACCAACCCCAACCGACCGTTTAGATTTGTAGCATCCTGGATGATACATGACGATTTTAAGAGGTTCCTGGGTGAATACTGGGCAAGGGAATCCCAGACTTGTGATGCCTTGATAGAGATCACGGGGAGACTGAAGGTCTGGAATAAAGAGGTTTATGGCAATATCTTTAAGCGGAAGAGACACTTGTGGGGGAGACTAGAGGGTGTGAGGCGCAAGTTGGCTGATCACCCTAACCGGTATTATATTAACCTGGAAAGGGATATTTGCAGTGAATTGTCAGAGGTGTTGAACCATGAACAGCTCCTGTGGTTTCAAAAGTCCCGTTCAGCCTTTCTCATTGATGGGGATCGGAACACTAAATATTATCATCTTACTACCATGGTGAGGCGTCACCATAACCGAATCTCAGCTCTCCAGACTGACACAGGCGATTGGGTCGAGGACGACGACCGGGTGAGAGGGCTCGTGGTGGAGTTCTTCCGATCCATCTACAGAGCGGATCAACAAGGGAGAGATGGGCTAATGCAGCCTACCTCGGTTGGCTTTCCTCTAATGAGTAACTGCCAGATGGATTCGTTGAGAATTCCGTTTGACCCGGGAGAGGTTTGGGAAGCATTGAAAGGTATGGGGCCGTACAAAGCTCCTGGACCGGATGGATTCCCAGCAATTTTCTATCAGAAGAATTGGGAATTGGTCGGATTGCAAGTCACTGAAACTGTTCTGGGGATGCTGAACGATAACAATTTCCCTGACAGGATCACCGATGCCCTCTTGGTGTTGATCCCGAAGGTGCAGATTCCCACAAGACCCTCACAACTCCGCCCAATCTCTTTATTGAATGCGATTTTCAAAATTGCAACGAAATGTATTGTCAATCGCCTGAAGCCTTTGCTCGAAGATCTTATCGCACCAAGTCAGGCTAGCTTTGTACCGGGTCGACAAATCATCGATAATGTTGTCATCGTGCAAGAGGTACTGCACTCTATGGCGGAACGTCGTCGACGAAGATGGATGATGGTTAAGGTGGATTTGGAGAAAGCTTACGATCGAATCAGCTGGGATTATTTGCGAGAGACGTTGGTGCTCGCCCGATTACCCAGTCACCTTATTGATGTAATAATGCGGTGCCAAACGCTGGGGAAAATGGACCTATTATGGAATGGCGAAGCTGCGGGGGAAATTGTGGTGTCTCGGGGGATCCGTCAGGGCGACCCTCTTTCACCTTACCTTTTTGTCTTGTGCATGGAGAGACTCTCTCAACAGATCACAGCCGCTGTCCAGGAGGGGAGTTGGAGGCCTATCAACATGGGTGGGGTGGTGCTCTCACACCTATTTTTCGCTGACGACCTTGTGCTTATGGCGGAGGCGTCCGAGAACCAGGGGCATATTATTAAAGACTGCCTTGACCAGTTCTGCATGCTTTCAGGGGAGAGGGTGAATTTCGCTAAAAGCTCAGTTTTGTTTTCACGGAACGTGCCAGCAAGTGTCAAGCAGGTCACGAGTGAAGCCCTGGGAATTCCGGTTGCAAGTGACTTCGGAAATTATCTCGGGGTCCCAACAGCAACGGGCCGGATGACAATAAACCGATACAATTTCCTGTTAGACAAGGTGAAGGGTAGACTCCAGGGGTGGAGGGCGAAGACGTTGTCCTTTGCGGGGAGGGTAACTCTCGCCAACTCGGTGCTCACAAGCCTTCCAATCTACTCAATGCAGTCGAGTATGGTCCCGAGGAGCATTTGTGATGCTATCGACCGAGAGGTTCGTAGCTTTATATGGGGCTCAACGAATGAATCAAAGAAGCCGCACCTGCTGAAATGGGACATTGTCACAGCCCCAAAGCAAGAAGGGGGTCTCGGAGTGAGGTCGATGCGGGTGTCAAATCAAGCAATTCTTGCCAAGCTTAGTTGGCGACTACTGAAAAGGCCGGATGCTTTGTGGAGTCGAGTTGTTCGGGGTAAATATTGCCATGGAAGAGCGGATGTGGACATGTTTGAGAGGCGGTCCAACTCGTCGATCATATGGAAGAGCATAGTTCACGGAGCCGAGATTCTTACTCCGAATATCCGAGTTGCTGTGGGGAATGGAGTCTCTACGCTTTTTTGGCTCCATCCGTGGCTGCTCGAAACGCCGCTAGTCGACATAGCAACACAGAATGTGCCTGAGGACCTTGTTGGAGCAACTGTGGCTGAAATGAAGGAGGATGGAATGTGGAGGTGGAACATTCTATCACCTTATTTGCCGCCGAATGTGCTCCTGCAACTTCAATCAATTTATTTGAGTTCTGGGGAAGGAGAGGTGGACAAATTAGTTTGGGGAAAGACACCGTCAGGAGAATTCTCAACAAGTTCAGCGGCAAGGGTCATTCGAGGCTGCCAAGATGTTGGCCAAGACAGCACGGGGTGGCGACACATTTGGAGGACGCCGGTGCAGCAGCGCGCCCGCTCTTTTCTGTATTTAGCGGCACACGATGGCATTCTGACTAATGCAAACCGGGTCCGCCGCCACCTCTCCAATTCTGGTGCTTGCCCACGATGCTCGGAGACAGAAACCAGCCTTCATTTGCTGCGAGATTGCCCCAAGGTTCGAGAGCAATGGACTAAACTGGGATTCCAAGGCTTGCCTGCCTTCTTTTCTACCACGAGCATCAAACAGTGGATTTTCAACTGTACAAGGAAGGAGGATAATCAGGCGACTCTCTACGCTTCCATGCTCTGGACGGTGTGGAAGTGCAGAAATAAAATGATTTTCGACGGCAAAGATGAAATTGAAAGGGTGATCGTCAGGGCATCCCAAGATGCTCGGGACTACGCCAAGTACGTAAATGCCCCTCGCCCGAACCCTCCCGCCAAGCCAAATGGCTCTGACAATCAAGCCGTTTGGTGGCCGGCTTCATCTGGATGGTTTAAACTCAACGCCGACGGATCGGCAAAGGGTAATCCGGGTGAGGCGGGGGGCGGGGGTGTGTTCACAGGGGAGCTGGGTAAATTTCTGTCAGCCTACTCTTTCAAGTGCGGAAGTTGTAGGCCCCTCACGGCGGAGCTATGGGCAGCTTATTATGGCCTTCGGATTGCAAGGAGGTTGGGGATCACGCGACTGATCCTGGAGACGGACTCACGCCAGGTGTGGGATCTGATTGGAAAGAATAGGAAAGAGCCCTTTGGAGACTACCATTTGGTAATGCAGTGTCGGAGTTGGCTGGATGAGCCTGGTTGGGAGGTGAATATTGTTCACATCAGGCGCACAGCAAACTACATGGCAGATGCCATGGCTAAATCCTCTTCTGTTGCATCTTTAGACTTTTTTGAATTCTCTACTATTCCCCCTATGTTGTGTAATTACTTCAATTCTACTACTTATCTAATAAATAATTAAGGCTGAGGCCTCATTTGAATCAAAAAAAAAACCGGACTATTTTTAAAATTATTAATAAGAAATTGCTTAAATATAAATCCTGTTAAACCAACTAATATTAACGAGGGAATTTGTTGAAAAGACCCTTTAAGCAAAGTTGGTTAGCTAGATAGGTCCATTAATTTTTTTTTAGTATGCTTAGCCCATTAATTGTTTTTTTAGCATGTTAGCCCTCTTAGGTCAATGGTCAACCGTTGACCGGTCAATGGTCAACCGTTGACCGGTCAACCCATTTTGATGCCAACTTTTTTTTTTTTTTTTGATGCCAACTTTTTTTTTTAGTGATGCCATATTTTACCGTTTTGATGCCAAAATTTTATGATCACAATTTTATATAATTGATGGCATAAGAGTTTAAAACGTGGAATCAAAATATTGTCACCTTATTGTCACTTTTCTAATGAAATGATTGGATGACTTTTTTTTAATGTCACTTTTTTAAAACATTGATGACATTTTTTTTGATGTCATATTTTACCGTTTTGATGCCAAAATTTTATTACATTTTATTTTCACTTTGATGCCACTTTTCTAATTAAATTATTGGATGACACTTTTTTTAAACCTTGATGACATTTTTTGTTTACTCTAATGTCACGTTGACCATTGATGCCATTTTGAAAAATTTGTATCACATTAAAGAAAAAAATGTCATCAAAAATACTACTTTGAAAAAATATCATCAAAAATATGTCATCACGGTAAAGAAAATATTATAAAAAATTTGACATAAAAAAGTGGCATCAAAGTGAAAATAAAAATATAATAAAATTTTGGCATCAAAACGGTAAAATATGACATCACTAAAAAAATTTGTATCAAATTAAAGAAAAAAATGTCATCAAAAATACTACTTTGAAAAAATATCATCAAAAATATGGCATCACGGTAAAAAAATATTATCAAAAAATTGACATAAAAAAGTGGCATCAAAGTGAAAATAAAATATAGTAAAATTTTGGCATCAAAAAAAAAAGAAAAAAAAAAGAAGAAAGTTGGCATCAAAATGGGTTGGTCAACGTTGACCGGTCAATGGTCAAACGGTTGACCATTGACCAACCCACCCAATTGGGAAGGGGCTAGGGCAAAACTAATTAAATTAATTTATGGGATAGGTGACTAATTGAATATTCAAAAAAGGCCTAGTATCAAAATCACCCTATTTTTTTTGAGAAACACAACAACTAATATTGAATACAAATGGTATATGAGTATTAACTCTAAAATCTTATTCGTACTCTTTTTTTTTTTATGAAAATTATATTTGTACATTGAATAATGTGATGATATATCATTAAATTTTTGAACTTTTGATTATGTAAAAATATTGGTAAAAAATAAGTGGATAATTTTAAAGCATGATTAAAGGCAATAAATGGATAAATAAGGCTTACAAAAAAAAAGATAAATAAGTGGTGAATTGTAGACCCCTTCATTTATATCTGAGTCGATTCATCATCTATTAGTCTATTATTCGAGCACTTATTTAAAGCCCATGAATAGATAAATAAGTGACCCTTCAAATGTGGCCGGATAATAGATTAATAGATGATGAATCGAGTTAGATATATCACCACTTGATCCACCCGTCCGATTCACTAAATTTATTTATTATTTATAACTTGACAATTTTTTTTATTAATTGTATTTATAATTTATTACATACTTATTACTAATAAATATCACATACTTATTACTAATGAATCGAATAGCAGCCGTAATAGAGGTGGCAATAGTGTTACTTGGGTCGGATTTGGATATATCCATTCGAGTTCAGTTATATATCAAACCGGATCATATATATGTCAGGTGTATTGTATGTTCGGTTGGGTTGAATAAGTTTTCGTATTGGGTAAGTTCGAGTCAAATGGATTTCAAGTTGGATTGGGTTCGGATTGGGTCAAGTAGGGTCACATTTAGTTTTATTATAAAATGATACTCCTAATTAAATTTTGTTTATCTTAATTAGTGGCTATTAAATTTCATTTATTTAATTATATTAGCTCTCGATCATTATATGTAATTCACGTTACTTTTCAAAACCCTAGGGCATGAGACGATTGTCGGCGTTCACCCTTGGTGCTCACTGATTGCTCTCTTATTTCTCCGGTCTAGGGCCATGAGAGCTAGGTTATCCTCACCAATACCATGCGAGATTCACTATTGCGGGGGACTGTTGTTGCGATTGGTTTGGAACAGGTTATGGTTAGGTCATCGATCTACGGCTGGGAAGAGTAAGGATATTCACTTGAAATAGGAGGAGAGGGTTACGGTCGATGGAGAGGGGATTGTGGGGGAGGAGCAGGTTGCGCAAAGTTTAGTGTTGATAGGAAGAGTGCTTGCAAACAAACCACCGAATGGACAAGCACTTAGGGAAACTATGCGGGGAGCGTGGAGACTTCGGAATGAGTTTGTGTTTAGAGAGATCAAGGAGAACCTGTATAGCTTTCAATTCAGCACTGTCAGCGATAAGGAAAAGGTTTTGAAGAGGGATCCTTGGTCGTTTGATAAGTCTCTGATTGTGTTGAAGGACTCAGGGACGGAACATGTGTCAAGGATGGAGTTTGATGAAACTACGATCTGGATCAGTCTCTATGATTTGTTGGTCGATGCTTACACAAAGGCTATGGTTGAAAAACTAGGCCAAGTGTTCGGCGGAATACTTGAGATCAACGAGGTTGACTTGCTGATATGTGGCCAATTTGTGCGAATGAGGGTGACGCTTGACGTTACAAAGCCGTTAAGGAGGGGAATTATGGTAGCCTTGGGAGGCAGGAAAATATGGGTGGAGGTAAAGTATGAATATCTGCGTAATTTTTGCTATTTGTGTAGGTGATTAGGGCACGTGGAGAGTGACTGTGAGGTTGTGAGGGAGGAGGAAAACGAGGGCGAAGAGTAAGGGGATTGACTTAGGGCATCTCTTGTTAGGAATTCCAAAGATATGGGAGCCAATGAAAAAGAAAGGGAAAAACAATTCTTGTAGAAGATACGGGGGTTGGAGAAAGAGGGGGTTACGAAGGGAGAAAACTAGAAGAATAACCGAAGGAAGTCGATCTCTCCTTGAGATATTGGAGGAGAAGGAAAGACAAGAAGAGGAGGAAGACAATGATGACAATGATCTTTCGGCTGAGGCGATGGAAGTGGTGGAGAAGGTTGAGAGAGTTCAACTGGAGAACCCAAATGAACAGTAGGATGAGGGCCTCATATCTGTTGATGGGAATGAGAGGGGAGAGAGGGAGAGGTTGACGACAGGTGGGGAGGATAGTAGGTTGATGGGCCAAGGAAGGAATGAAAAGGGAGTTGAAAAGTGAGGGAGGAAGGGTTGGAAGAGAGCAGCTAGAGAGGGAGGGGGAGATCGGAGTGAGAAGAGTTCTGATGCCTTGTCGAGGGTGGGAAGTAAGCGGAATGAGGGGACGGAGGGAGGCTCAGAAGAAGGATATTGGGGAAGGGATGGAAGTGATGATTTGCTCGGGAAGCGCATATGGAGAGAGGATGTTATAACCCATATACATTTACCAGCGGCTGGGGATGAGCTCCCCCACCGACATCAATGAAAACCATTAGCTTTAACTGTCGGAGATTGGGGACGACCCGTGCAGTTGATAAGCTCGCTGAAATGGTGAGCAGAGAGGACCCCATAGTCCTATTCTTAATGGAGACAAAGAGTAATAAGACTAGAACGGAGATGATTAGGAGGAGGTTGGGATTCGAAAACATCTTTGTCGTTGACTGTGTAGGAAGATCAGGAGGCTCAGCCATGTTATGGACAGAGGAGTGTAGGATGGGAATACAATCGTACACTCACCATCACATTGATGAGATAATCAAGTTGAGAGAGGATACTGACTGGCGTGTGATGGGAATTTATGGATGGCCGGTGATGAAAGATAAACACCATACCCTTGGGTTGCTATGCCAGCTGCATGAGGATAACCAGAGCCAGGCATGGGTTCGCATGGGAGATTTCAACATTGTCTCATCCCTTGCGGATAAGGATGGAGGTAACATGCCAAATTTTAATCACATTATCGAGTTTAGGGAAGTTGTGAAACATTGCAATTTGAGGGAGATCTCTTTCTGTGGAGATAGGTACACGTGGGATAATGCTAGGGAGAATGGAGCCTTTGTTCAAGAGTTGGTAGACATGTGCTTTGCAAATGAAAAATGACTCGAGTTTTATCCGAATGCAATAGTTAAACACTTGGGAAGATGCTTGTCTAACCATATACTGATCCTGCCCTCGTTGGAATGGGCTACAGAAAATGGATCGAGAATGGGTGTTAGAACGCTTCGGTTCGAAGCTATGTGGTTGACGAGTGAGGACTGTCTGGAGGTCATTCAAAATGGATGGTCGAATCCTGGCACAGCTCAGGCGGATGGGGGAGTGACGGGGAAAATATCTCGGTGCACAATTGACCTTAGAGATTGGGATAAGAGAGTGTTTGGGAATGTAAGGGAACAACTTGCTGAGGTGAGGAGAAGGCTGAGCGAGTTAGGAGGGGGCAGAATGAACGAGAATCTGATGAGGGAGAGGAGTGAGCTTGAGAGGGAGGAGAGGGTCTTGATGGATAAAGAAGAGACGATGTGGTTTCAGAGGGCCCGAGCAAACGAATTCAAATGTGGGGATCAGAATACATCTTTTTTCATACGAAGGTAGAAGAAAGGAGAAAGAGAAATAGAGTGAAGAAGATGGTGGATGAGAATGGAGTGGAGACAAGTTCTCATGAGGGAATGGAGATTGTAGCGCTGACTTATTTCTAAAACCTGTTTCAATCGAATGTAATGTCACATCCCGAAGCGACTACTCAAGGAATCAAGCCTATTGTATTAGAGAAGACAATCGTGGGCTCCTACGACCCTTCACTGAAGCTGAGGTAAAAATCGCTCTCTTTTCCATGCATCCTATAAAATGATCGGGTCCGAACGGAATGCCAACACTTTTTTTATTAGAAGTGTTGGCATCTAGTTGAGCGGGATATTACTAAACTGATTATTAATGTACTCGAGGGTCATCTAATACCGGAAGGAATGAACCACACTTTTATTACTTTAATCCCGAAGGTATCGGGCCCTAGAACAATGAAAGAACTTCAACCTATTAGCTTGCGTATTGTGATTTACAAGACTGTATCAAAAGTGATTGCAAATAGGTTGAAGAAAGTGTTGAGGAAGGTCATAGCCCCTAGTCAGAGTGCATTTGTGCCCGTGAGGTTAATCACGAACAACATACTTGCAACATTCGAGTTGTTTCATCACGTGAAGATGTGCATGACTGGAAAGAGGGGCTACATGGAATTGAAATTAGACATGGTGAAGGCTTAGAGATCGGGTTGAATGGTCATTTCTGGAGCATTGCATGACAAAATTCGGGTTTTCCAGCAGGTGAGTTGGACTGATTATGAAATGTGTCAGGACAGTTTCGTTTTATGTACTGGTTAATGGAATTCCCTCCCTTGTGTTTCATCCAGATAGGGGACTCCGAAAAAAGGATCCTCCATCTCCATATTTGTTCCTATTGTGCGTTGAAGGGCTGTCCGGGATGATTAGAGAGGTTGAGGCGGGTGGGTTAATCCACGACATCAGAATAGCCAGGCCGGCTTCGACAATTTCACACCTATTCTTCGCTGATGATTGTGTCTTGTTTATGAGAGCAACCCGTCAGCAAAGTGCTGAGATTGTGAAGATACTCCGTCTTTACGGTGAAGCATTAGGTCAATAGGTAAACTTCTTGAAATCAGAACTGTCATTTAGCAATAATGTAAGCGTGCAATTGAAGGAGTCTATCAAAGGGGTGTTGGGTGTTAGGGAAGTCTCAAAGCATGAGAAATACTTAGGTTTGCCGACTATGATAGGAAGGTCGAAGAAGCTCATTTTCAGGAATGTAAAGGAGCGGGTATGGAAAAAACTTAGGCCTCATTTGGTATGAGTGCAGTAATCGGAATGAGAATGGGAATGAGAATCGGAATCAAAAAAGGGAATGAGTCATTACCGAAGCATGTTGTTTGGTATACTGTTGGAATGAGAAATTACAAAAAATCAACTTAAAAATACACAAATTTAACCTAACCCTTTCAAAATCACACAAATCCAATATCTCAAATTAGACATAAACAAACACAAATTCAACCTAACAAATTCATAAATTTATCATAAAAATACAAAATTTTAACAAAATTTGGAAAATCTGGGAGAAAGAGGAAGGTCGACCGCGACGGCCGACGAGGAGGGAGGGGCAGGTCTGGTCGATCGACTGCGACGAGGAGGGAAGGGTAGGCTTGGTCAACTGCAACGAGGAGGGACGGAGGGAGGAATGTGGAGGACGACGACGCGGAGGACGACGGCGACGGAGGAAGGACTGCAGCACCAGTAGTGGCGTTGTCAACGCCGGTAGATCTGGACATGGATCTGGACAGCAACGGCGCAGATCTACACGAGGTTGAGATTTGGACAACGGTGGTGGCGATGTCGATGCCGGCAGACCTGGACGGCGGTGTCGACGCCGGCGAACCTGGAAGGACGGCGGCCATTGGAGATGAGGGAAGATGATGATTGCAGGAGGGAGATTTGGGAGGAAGATGATGGTGTTCAGATTGTGGCTCTGTTGGAAACTCGGAATGGATGATTCCCCTAGTTTTTTTTGGGGAATGAATTTAGCAAGAAATTGGGAATCCTCCCATCTCTGGCAATCATTCTCATTCCCGATTTCAACCTACCAAACAACAAAATCAGGAATAAGTCATTCCCATTACCCCTTTTTTATTCCCAGTAATGGATACCAAACACCCTCTTAGAGGTGGAAGGACAAGTGCTTATCGAGAGACGAAAAGTAGGCGTTGATCAAGTCGGTCGCCCGGGCTATCCCATCCTACACCATGTCTTGTTTCAAACTGCCTAACACGTTGCACCGGGAAATTGAAGCCCTTATGTGTCGATTTTGGTGGGGAAGTGGTGAGGATGTGCGAAAAACACATTGGATGTCCTGGCGAAGGATGTGTCAGGCAAAAAGCAGATGGGGGATGGGTTTTCGAGACTTCGAGCTTTTCAATCTTGCCCTAAGGACAAAGCCGGATTCCTTGGTGGCCAAGCTACTGAAGGCCAAATACTACCTAAGGACCACATTTTTGTAGGCAACGATGCGGTACTCGCCTAGTTACACATGGAGAAGCTTAATGGAGGGTAAGGAGATTTTGAGGAAGGGATTACGGTGAATTATCGGAATGAGACCGAGGTAAAGTTCAACTGTGACGCATCTGTGACTACATGAAGGACGTTGATAAGCTTTGTTTAAAGAGACGGGTTGAGAAGCTTCGTATCGGTTGGAATCCGGGTTGTTCAGCAGCCTATTGTTGATGCTGAAATTGTCGAAGTCGAAGCTATCAAGGGGGTTGTGGAGTATGCTAGGGAGAGAGGGATCCAACAAGCTCACTTCAAGAAAAACTGTCTTGCGCTTGCAACCAAGCTCCAGAAGGGAAGCCAATGGAATGGAACGTTGGGGATGATCATTGACGAAGCTCTCCGGCTAAGTCGAGATTTAGAGGCGGTGTGTTGGTCCCATGTTAGGCGGGAAGGAAACTTTGTGGCTCATTCCAGTGCTTCTATTACCAGTTCAGATGCTTCGTTGTTTTTTAATTTGTATTCTCTTCTGGACAATGTGGTTGAAATTATTTTGAAAGAAATGGAATGAAGTTGATAGACTTGGATCTAAAAAAAAAAATTAAAGTAATCATAACAATAAGTCGGGTTTTATTCGGGTCGGATCATATCAAGGACGGATCGGGTATTGGTCGGGTCTAGTTTTTCTATTTTTGTGTTCATTAAGGTATCAGGTCAAAATGGGTCGGGCTAGAGTTCGGATTCTGGTTGTGAATGACACTAGATTTTTGGTTTTATTCGGGTCTGGATTGGGGGTGGGTCGAATTGAATTTTTGAAGTTTTTGGTTTTCTATTCACAAGTTTCCATAAGCTATCCTAAAAAGTTAGGTTTACCAAACACGAACCATAATAGCTTATTAATATGTTAGAGAGGGGTAGACTGAGACCGTATCCCCCATACAATGCATTTTCCTAATCTATTTTAATATATTGTTTGGTATACTTTTCTCTTGGTTTTACTATGAGTTTACGTAGATGTCTAGATCACTAGGAAACACTCTTTCGACATGGTCAGAAAAAATTTGTCACAGACTCTACATAAACAGTAAATTAAAAGTATTATTATAGTATAATATCTTAATTATTAATATATATTTAATGCAAATAATTAATCAATTTCATCTTCGATACCTAGTTACCCACCAACTACTCCTTTCTCCAACATAGACAATATCAAAAGAGAGAAGGAATCACCTTATGAGCTCGGCTTGGAGGGCGCCACCAAGGTTAGTCCTCCTATGGGAGGAAGCACCAAAACCGGTGGTGACGCCGTTGCTATCCGTCCCCTTAGTCATGCTCTCACTGACCCACTCACTGCTAGCCACCACCCCTTCTCTGGCGGCCTCCGAAAGCTCCACCCCGATGCCGCCACCACGTGCAGCCACGGCCGCCACCTGGCCTATAGTGAGGGTCTCACCGCCACCTAGCCTCACCACCGGCCTCGAGAACTCCTCCACCATCCTCTTCACCTCCTCTAGGTGGCTCTCCTTCATCGCAGCAGCAGCCGCTCCCCAGTTGAGTGGGTCTCGGCGCTCTACATCAATGCAATCGAGCTCCATTGGAGTCGTTAGGTGTATGCCGATGTTTCTGTTCTTCCTGATCGATCGATCTGGTTGTTTGAGACTGTGTGGGATGGGGCGAGGGGTTTAAAAACATAAGTCAAAAGTTTACCAAGTCAAATTCTTACTGTTTGGATTTGTAGAAATTAAGTTAACAACTCAATTTTAACTAGGATACATGTCTGTTATTTATTTATTTTTTATTTTTATTTTTATGACGAGATCAACCCAAAACTCGGACATATGATCCAGTCGGTAAGAGTCATGTACCGGGTAACCCAGCTTGCGCTGACTGACTCGTCCCGCTGGTAGAAAATAAAAGAAACTTGTATTTTTCATTCAAAAAAAGGGGCGGAGGCAGGATTGAACCCAGACCTTTATATTTTAACGACTATATGTATCGTTCCGTGTAGGTGAACATTTTAACAAGATATTCTAAAATTTAATAAATTATCTATAAAAACCTAAAAAAAAATATGACAATAAACGCAATAAATCAAAATTATAATGTAGAAATTTGATAAATGACGATCAATATATAGATCTATCTAATGATATATATATATATATATATATATATATATATATATATATATATATATATATATATATATATATATAAATTATCACGTTTACTATTTGTGTTGTCATTTTATTTATTATATGATTAAAATATAATACATATATAGTTTTTTAAAAAGTTGTAACCAACCTATATTTAACGGGTGGTTATTTGCCAATTTTTTTAATAAGGAATGGTTATTTGCAAACAACAATTAATAAAGGGTGGTTTTATACATTTTTGCCTAATATTTTTTTATAAATTGAAAAAGTAAAATAATAATTAGATATAAAAATGTATTTTTATTTGCTTTATTGGGGGAAATAATAGAAGAATCATCTGACTCCTTCATGCATGCTCCACCCGGCTCGGGAGGATATAGCTCAGTTGGTAGACCTCCGCTCTTGCAACTGGGTCGTTATGATTACGGGTTGGATGTCTAATTGTCCATACGGTAATGATAGTATCTTGTACCTGAACCAGTGACTCACTTTTTCTAAGTAATGGAGAAGAGGAACGAAACATGCCACTGAAAGGCTCTACTAAGACAAAGATGATGTAGGTAAGGTCGCCAGAAAATACCCTCTTTTGGGGGAGATTGAGGGATATAGTGTAAGCATATGATCTTTCTTCCTTACTTTGAAGGATTCAATTATAACCTCTAGAATAAAGCTAGCTATCACTCTTTTCTGCAATGGATCAAGATGATACCCGACCCCGACCAGCATTTAGTTTAGATAAATACTTGAAAAGATGCCCTGAAATCGCAGTACGGGTTCCAACTGACTGCCCCTTTCGGTGAACCTAGAATTTCTCAATGAAGAAGCGGGGCCATCCCTCGTCTTGGAAGAGAAGAGTTCCCTTAATACCAACAAGCACTTCCTCTTTCCCTTTTATATGAGATAGAGTGATTTTCTAAAATAAGATATTTTGTTTAAACAATGTGCATATATAAATACTAAACGTGTTGTGAATTTCCACGAGTGAATATCGTGAAGGAGAAAGGGATTGAACAATAGGACACAAAGGATTTCCGTGTTCTGGCAAGAACCGCATAGAACACCATGCAGAGAAAAACTTCTCTACATCTATGGTTTCTTATTATTGTGATGCTTTTATGGATACATAATATTCCAACCATACATGTCTCTATTTATAATATAGAACCTCTTATAGATAACCCTTTAGATAAACCTAGATATAGATAAACCTATCTTATCTAGATAAACCTAGATGTTGATAAACTGTCTTATCTAAAACCTATTGTAGATAAACCCTCCACAATAATCCTTCTATAGAAACATCTTCAGGATCTTGTCTGCCTCATGTCTTCTTGTGCTCGATCCGTTCCCTGGGGCTTCTCACTCGACTAACATCGAGTAATATGAACCAAATTCAAGCACTACTTGAACTTGTCTGTGGTGACTGGTTTGGTTAACTAATCTTGTGAAATCTCATATCAATGTGCTTTGTCCAAGCATGATATACTTGGTTCTTAGCCAGATATATATCACTCTGACTATCACAGTATATCTCAACTCCACATTGCTCAACACTCAGTTCCTTCACAATTTCTTTGAGTCATAGTGCATCCTTGGCTGCCTCTGCTAAAGCCATATATTCTGCCTCGGTAATAGAAAAGGCTACCATAGACTGCAAAACAGATCTCCACCAAATAGGTCCCCCGACAAGAGTAAAGACATACCCAATATTGGACCTCCGATTGTCAAGATCACCCGCATAGTCTGAATCAACGTACCCTTTGACTCAAAAAGAGCACCCTTTTCGCCACCAAACATGATCCCATGGTCAGTAGTACCCCTCAAATACCTAAGAATCCACTTGCATGCATTCCAGTGTTCCCTCCCAGGATTAGACATGTAGTTGCTGACTTGGCTAACAACTTGGGACAGATCGGGTCTTGTGCACACCATAGCATACATCAAACAACTAACTACATTATCATAAGGAACCTTGGACATATCTCTGGTTTCTTTGTCAGATTCCGGGCACTGAGTGGAAGAAAGTTTGAAGTGGTTCGCCAAAGGAGTGCTAACAGGTTTGCACTTTGCCATGTTGAATCTGTCTAGCACTTTCTCAATATAATTCTGAGGAGATAGCCACAATCTCCCAGAATTTCTATCTCTACCAATTTCCATACCAAGGATCTTCTTTGCTGCACCAAGATCCTTCATATCAAACTCAATCCCTAGCAAAGCTTTCAGCTCAACAATATCATCAATGTTCTTCCCAACAATGAGCATATCATCAACATATAGCAGCAAAAACAAATGGGAGCCATCATCAAGATATTTCGCATTAATGCAGCAATCATACTCATATCTCTAGTAGCCAATTCGAAACATATAAGAGTCAAACTTCTTGTACCATTGTCTTGGAGCATGCTTCAACCAATACAATGACTTTCTCAAACTGCATACAAGCTGCCCCTTTCCATGTTCAACAAAACCTTCTGGTTGCTCCATGTAAATTTCTTCCTCCAAATCACCATGAAGGAAAGTCTTCTTCACATCTATTTGCTCAAGATGTAAATCCGAACTAGCTACTAGTGCCAACACCAATTTGATAGAAGTGTGTCGAACCACAAGGGAAAATATTTCATCATAATCAATCCCCTTCTTCTGTGAGTAGCCCTTTTCTACTAAGTGTGCCTTGAACCTCACCATGTCTCTGTGTGAGTCACCTTGTTTCTTCTTGAACACCAATTTTCACCCTATAGCCTTCTTCCCTGCCGAAAGATTAACTAACTTCCATGTCTGATTCTTATTGAGAGACTCCATCTCTTCTGTCATAGCACCTACCCATCCTTCTTTCTCCTGACTTTAATAGCCTCTTGAAAGTTAGATGGATCATCTTCGCCAATAACAAGAGCATAGTTACCCATCTAATAAAAAACAAATCAGACTGAAGGTCGTGTCACGCACTTAGGTCTTCCAAAAACAAAACTCTCCACCTGTCGTTGTTGTTGATCACTTCCTGTTAATATAGGAGCATTAGTGTCAATCTCTTCACCAAGATCCACCTCCACCGTCTTAGGTTCAGTGCCTATAACCACATACCTCTCAACTTCTTTGGCATGTTGAAGCATATATTGCTCATCAAATACAGTATCTCGACTGATCACTCGTTTATTAGCAACAAGGTCCCAAAATTTGAAACCTTTTACACCTTTCTCATAGCCTAAGAAGATGCACTTCTTAGACTTTGCATCCAATTTCATTCTCAGAGACCTTCCCGTCTAGAGAAATCTGTGGTGATCTATTGATCAAATAGACCGTCATGCTCCCTGCTTCTGCCCAAAAGTTCTTTGCAAGCCCTGCTTGAAACCTTATTCAATGAGCCTTCTCTGTAATATATTGAACGGTTCATCCTCTCTGAATTGAAACACCGTTTTGTTGTGGTGTCTTTTAGACTGTAAAGTACCTCTGAATGCCATGCTCTTCACAGAACTGTTGAAATTTTGTGTCAATGTATTCTGTGCCATTATCTGATCTCAGATACTTCACCTTCATCTCTGTCTGGTTCTCTACCTCTACCTTCTACAACTTGAACTTGCTCAAGACCTTAGATTTGGGTTTCATGAAATACACCCAGACTTTTCTGGAATAATCATCAATAAAGGTAACAAAGTACTTGGATCCTCCTGATGACTCTACTTGAGTTGGCCCCCACACATCAAAATGCACGTAGTCAAGCAGGCCACTTGTATTGTGTTTACCTGTCTTGAACGATACTTTAGACTATTTTCCCATTACGCAGAACTTGTAGAAATCCATCTTACAACTCTTTACACCAGCCAGAAGACCTCTCTTGTGAAGCTCAGTAATATTGTGCTCGCCGATGTGGCCAAGGCGCATGTGCAACAAAGTTGTACTATCAGACTCAGACTCTACAATTGCAGCCCCCCCTACAATTGTACTCCCTAACAAGAGATAGATATTTCCATAGGTACGTCTCACCCTCATTACTGTCATCGCTCCTTTGCTCACTTTAAGATCGTCGTCGACTGTCTTGTAACGGAACCCATTTGCATGTAATGTACCCAAGGAAATTAGATTCTTCTTGAGATCTAGAACATAACGTACATCAGTCAATGTACGGACTACACCATCATGCATCCTAAGTTTGATCTGCCCAATTCCTACGACATTACATGGCTTGTCGTCTCCTAGACGAACAGAACCAAAACTTCCTGACTTGTACACCTCGAACCAGCCTTTGTTCGAAGTCATGTGGAATGAACAACCAGAATCCAAGATCCATAAATCTGAACATTTTCTCGACGTTACCGAAAGCATATCTAAGTTTGTACTGTCTGAATCTTCTTTTTGCACTACGTTTGCTGATTTTGAAGACGAATTATCCGCTTTCCTTCGTACTTTTTCTTTCTTACTAGACAATCACTCTTACAGTGACCTTCTTCCTCACAGAAGTAACAAGTAACTGCCTTTTTCCCTCTGAAATTCGATCTAGATTGTCTGTCATCCCCCATCTTGCTTCTCTTTCTTCCTCCCTCTTCCCTGGTTGCTATGACATACAACCCTTCACTTTGGGAACCTTCGCCGTTAGAATTTTGACGTCGCTCATGATGAGCAAGAAACTTCGTATTCACCGTATCCAGGGATATCGTCTCCTTCCATGTTGTTAGTGCTGTCACCAAATTCTCAAACGAAGAGGGTAGAGAACACAACAAGATCACGACTTTGTCTTCATCCTCAAGCTTTACATCCAGCCGTGTCAAATCTACGATAACTTGGTTAAAAGTGTTGATGTGCTTTACCAAGTTGGAGCCTTCTATCATCTTCAACCCGTACAATCTTTGTTTTAGATACAACTTGCGGGACAAGGATTTTGACATATACATGTTCTCTAAATTCACCCAAATCTCCTGCGAGGATTTGAGATCAATTACATGATATATCTCCTTTAACATTCCCTGCTAAGTAAGCAGATCCTTCACCCGTCGTTGTCAAAGACCAAAATTTCCAATGCCGTCGAAACGCGGAACCTCGACTTTCGCACCAGATGTCATCGTCTAACCTCGCTTTGGTACCAATTGTTGCGAATTTCCACAAGTGAATATCGTGAAAAAGAAAGGGACTGAACAATAGGAAACACATGATTTTCGCGTTCTAACAAGAACCGCGCGCAGAACGCCCTGCAGAAAAAAGTCTCTCTACAGCTAGGATTTCTTATTATTGTGATGCTTTTATGGATACACAATTCCAACCCTACACGTCTCTATTTATAATAAAGAACCTCTTATAGATAAATATAGATATAGATAAATCTAGATATCGATAAACCTATCTTATATAGATAAACCTAAATATAGATAAACTATCTTATTTAAAACCTATTGTAGATAAATCCTCCACAATAATAATTCTATAGATATATCTAGATAATTAATTGTCGGTGTTTCCAATTTCATATTTGGTTTGGGATCGCTAAATTTGCAATCTCAATCAATAAAGTTATCCTTTTTCAAATTATGGGGTTTGGTATAGAAAATGTAGATTAGTGGATAGTTGGTCGCTCGATTTTGGGTCAAAATAAGACGGCCGAAGAGGAAAATAATGCTGCACCCGCAAGCAAGGGGATTTAATTGGTAGGGAGTTTTTGGAGCAACTTCTACAAGCTAGGGGGGTTGGTAAGAGATGAGGTTGCACATGTAACATTGGTGTTACATGTAGTACTCCCTCTGTTAATTAAAACTTGTCGTTTACTATTCATGCACACTTTTTTAGAACGATAAAAACTATATAAAATATTAACTTTTTTTTACATTTGTTTTTATAAATTCATACTTAATAGTAATAAGTATGATATTATTTTAAAAAATTGTTATAAAAGTTAATATTTTATATAGTTTTTAACACCTAAAAATGCGTGCGTGAATAGTAAAACGTCAAGTTTTAATTAACGGAGGGAGTATCATATTTAATTATTTTAGCTATAATTTCATATATACAATTATATTTATAATAGATAAGCTTATATTGAAAAGTTTATTAACTTTTATTTTGAAAAATTATGCTTTAAGAATTATACTCCCTCCGTTCATTAATAAGTGTCGTTTGACTTTTTGACACGCTTTTTAAGGAGTTAAAAACTATATAAAATATTAACTTTTTTATTAATTTTTTAAATAATTTTAAACTTATAACTAATATGTATAAAATTATATAAAAAAATCAATTAAAAACTTTATATTTTATATAGTTTTTAACTCCTTAAAAAGTGTGCTAAAAAGTCAAACGTCGCTTATTTCTGAACGGAGATAGTAAATAATTAAAAGATTGATTATTAAGATTGATTATTTTAAACAATAATTTTCTATTTTTGCAACATATAGATTTTTATAATAAAAGTTTATAAACATGTCAATACAACTTTCTAGAGTATAAATATAAGTAGCGCTAGACTTATCTCTTAGACACGAGTATTTTTTTATAAGTTATCATAAAATCAATTTTTATAAATAATAATAATAATAATCTTTCTATAGTAAAGTTAGCTTTTTTGGCCATTTATTACTGGCGGTCTCGGAGGCCCTCACTCTCTGTCGCACGTTCGAGAATGTTATCTTCTCACACATATTCAGAGAGGGAGACCAGGTTGCTGATAGATTGGCCCATATTGATTTCTCTTCATCGTTTCCATGTTGCCGATCTGATGCCTGCTGACATTGAGGATATCATCCACGAGGACGCTATTGGCCAGTGGTTCAACTGCGGTTGACCATCCCCAAATCTTTACCTTGTATAAAAAAAATTAGTATCATAATATATGATATTTATTTTTCTACTACAATTGTTAAAGAAGTACTCTTTAATTAAGGATGAATTTTCATGTTATTAAATTAAATAAGATTTTAAAATTTAGTTTGAACAAGTAAACCATATAAAATAAACTACGTAGAAATAAAATTTTGAAGAAACTCTCAAGTGAGTAATGTAAATCAAAGAAGAAAATTATATAAAAGTTAGCTTTTTTGGCCATTTATTACTGGCGGCCGTCTCGGAGGCCCTCGCTCTCTGTCGCACGTTCGAGAATGTTATCTTCTCACACATATTCAGAGAGGGGAACCAGGTTGCTGATAGATTGGCCCATATTGATTTCTCTTCATCGTTTCCATGTTGCCGATCTAATGCCTGCTGACATTGAGGATATCATCCACGAGGACGCTATTGGCCAGTGGTTCAACTGCGGTTGACCATCCCCAAATCTTTACCTTGTATAAAAAAAATTAGTATCATAATATATGATATTTATTTTTCTACTACAATTGTTAAAGAAGTACTCTTTAATTAAGCATGAATTTTCATGTTATTAAATTAAATAAGATTTTAAAATTTAGTTTGAACAAGTAAACCATATAAAATAAACTAAGTAGAAATAGAATTTTGAAGAACTCCCAAGTGAGTAATGTAAATCAAAGAAGAAAATTATATAAACCCAATCCCATAAACGCTCCCAACAAAAAAAAACCTCTGAAAACCTTCTTCCCCAAAAAACCCTAGCATAGCCGCCGCCGCCACCTCCATGTGAGCATCTCCACTTCCACCCTCGGCTGGCCTCAACCCACAACCAAATATCTCTGAAAACCTCCGCTAAAAATCCCAACCCACAAAACCCAAACTGTAGCCGCCATCCTACAGGTCTCTGGTGGCCTTCCCCGATGGTCCCTGGCGGCCCTGTCCAACAACCCTCGGCCGGTCCTGGTCTAGCCTCCCCCTCTCGGGTCATGGCGGCGACGGGTTATTGCGGCGCTGGAGAGCCATCTTCCCTCGCCCTCCTGGACGCCCGTAAGCCCTTGCCGACGTCCTGCAGTTGGGCGGCTCCCGGCAGCGCCTCCTCCGCCACCACGTTGTGGGTGTTGCCTCCTCTCCTCGCGGGTTGCCCCTCTCTCTAAGCAATCCATCCCTTCCTCTCCGAGCTTGTTGCTCGTCGGCGCTGGTGGGCTTCCGGCCTCGCTGGTTCCATCCCTTCCTCCTCGACTCCCCAGCAAACACGCCCACCCTTCACCTCTCCCACCTAGAAACCCCAAATCACAAAATCAAACACCCGATTCAACCGGCAGTGTCAACATGCAAACCCAAATCTCTCCCAACAAATCTGATTTTATTCCCTCTATCCATAAAATCGAACCCAAATATGTTCTTATCCCCTACCTCCCCTCTTATTCACAATTTTAAAAACCCATTAAAAATCAAAACCCACGAAATTGAAATACCCAATATACCGAATTGATGGTTGCTCTGATCTACGACCCTAGGTCTAGATCCGACGTCTCCACCACCTTAACACTATGAATTTGATTGTGCAACTTCAGATCTCAAGTTTTCGAGTACTAGTCATCACATGCAACA
The DNA here is from genome assembly GCA_037127255.1 of Persicaria tinctoria. Lineage (NCBI taxonomy): Eukaryota > Viridiplantae > Streptophyta > Magnoliopsida > Caryophyllales > Polygonaceae > Persicaria > Persicaria tinctoria. Next base: position 46,488,346 of record JBANSL010000006.1, on the reverse strand, counting down.
ATTTTAATGAACGAGTTTAATCGCTGTTGTACCTGGATCCAGACCCGGAATCATCGCCTCAACCATCACAGCTTTCCAAGCCAGGCTCAAATTAGTGATAAGAAGAAATATGGATTTTAATTTTCTAGTTATTTTTAATTATAAATCCTTGTAATTGTAATCTTAGATATTTTTTCTTTTTTTGATTGTCGACCCTCTGCGTAGGGTCATCCAAGCCATCTGTTGATGGCTTCAAGATCACTTTGTCGATCTGCTTCTTGCCCACTGTCAAAAAAAAAATTATGAGAATAAAATAGTTAGTAAACCATATAAAAAAACTAGCTAGAATTAAATAAAATTTGAATCTTACTCTATAGTAAAGTTAGCTTTTTTTTGCCATTTCATGCTAATTCATTTTAGTATCATGTATGCTATTTATTAAAAAAAAAATTATGTTTTCCAAACCTGCTTCCTATAGCAAATAATCCATGCATGTCATATAAAGTTAGTGATGAAATAAATATTTAAAAATTACATAATTGAAAGTATATAAACTAATACGAGTACTACAAATGATTGTTTATATAGAATATGTAGTATCAAATTTTATTAAAAAAATTTAAAAGTAAATGCGTGCGTAGCACGGGACTGTACGCTCACTAGTTATTAGTAAATTTATAATATATGTTGGTGTGTGTGTGGGTGTGGGGAAAAAAAGTAAAATTATGTTTTCCAAACCTGCTTCCTATAGCAAGTAATCCATGCATGTCATATAAAGTTAGTGATGAAATAAATATTTAAAAATTACATAATTGAAATTTGAAAGTATATAAACTAATACGAGTACTACAAATGATTATTTATATAGAATATGTAGTATCAAATTTTATTAAAAAAATTTAAAAGTAAATGCGTGCGTAGCACGGGACTGTACGCTCACTAGTTATTAGTAAATTTATAATATATGTTTTGTTCATCCGGATACAAAATTCATTAGATAAAATAATATTAAAAAATGAAAAGGAGATTAGGAAACATGTTTATCATTTCATCAAAATTTGAAACAATTTATAATTTTCTATAGTAAAATAATGATTTAAATAACATTATTTATTTTTTTAAAATAATACCACCCTATTATTATTGTTTTATAGTTGAATGATGAGGCCACATAAGACCATGCTACAGTCGCTCCTCCTCATGAAGGAGAATACCGATGAGCTCCTCGATCAGGGAAAACTAGCTAGATGCGAACATTGATGGCAACTTTGAAGACGCCGTAGGATGCGTCCAAACTGTGAAGAAGAGAGGCGACAACATGATCATCTTGGACAAAATACTAGCACTCGGATAGGGCATCAACAATAGATCCCTTCTCAATGTACTCCATCGTTGACAATGAGCCCTTCGATAAATTCTGAAGTTGTCCCTTCAGATTTATCAGACAAGCACTGGTTTGAGACTAGAACATGGAGGAGATCATAGCCCATGCGTCATAAGATGTGGACACCTTGGCCACATAGCAGAGTAACTTTTCAGAGAGTATAGATCGCAGCTAGCGCAAACCAAAACAAAACGACCGGCTTTCCTCCACGCAGTGTACTCGGTGGAGGGAGCATCATCAGCCTTAGGAGCCGGTTGAGGCTTCTAGAGCACATAGGCATCTAGGTCATAAGCTTCAAGGGTGGAGAAGACAACACTCCGCCAGGATTAGTAGTTAGACCGATCGAGTTTGATAGAAAGATTGGGAAATTGCATATTGGTTGAACTCCTAGTGGAGAGAAGGATGTTGTTTTTTTATTGAGAGGTAGACATGGTGATAACGTTGGGCAAGGGCTACAAGGATCAACTAAGAGAAGAGAAAGCCGAGAAAAAAAAATGGAGGAGAACCCTAAGCTCTAGATTCCATGTAGAATTGTGTAAGACTTGTATTTCCATTCCATGAATTGTTTACAATTTATAATACAACTACAATCTATTCTTAAGATCCAAATCTGATCTTTAATAATAAGATAAGTGCATATCAATATTGACTAGATAAACACATATCTTATATGATTAACCACCTATATTAGGATTTATCTAATATTTACCACTCCCAGGACATTGTGCACATCACCTAATAGAAACTCACATGAGATTTCTGGAAAACTGTAGAAAAAATCACATAAGAGAAAGATGTGTGTGATAGATTACATAGGTCTTATATTGTATAGTGGGCCCAAAGGCCCAAAACCATATAACCTATATATATCATTGTCTAATGAATGGAAACCCTCAAGGGGAACATTACAATCAATCTCGTGATCTTACATGGTATCACAACCTAAGATCCCTAAACCCTAATATTTTTCTTTTCTCCTAAACCCTAGCCGCCACCTCCCTACCGCCGCCACCCACCTTGCCGCCGCCACCCCTCTTCCTTTTGGGACACCCTCCCCGACGCCGACCTCCTCCCCCTCTCGGCCTCCCTTTGCCGCCAACCCCCCTCCTCTCACTTTCTTCTTCCCCGGGATGAAATTCATGATGTCGAAAGGAGGATTGGTTTCATCGGAACCCTAGGATTAAACTTGAGAAGTTGACAATTGTTATTGTGACATTTAAACAATTGTTGAGGACTCTTGAGGATTAATAAATTATCGTAGATTCTTAGGTGTGAATCGGTTAGGCGGAACGCGACAACGAAAGTTTAATTGATTTTCTCCTAAGGTCTATAAAGAGCTTAAATGGTCTAGATTCGGTTAATTTAGACACAATTGCTACAACATGTGACAGCTGAGTAGTGATGAATTTAGATAATTTACCTTCAATTTGACAAATTAAGAAGATGAAGTTCGAGTGAATATCGGGTTGAATTCGTTGTGGCATTGTCGTGGAAATCCTTTAACCCTTGAATTACTTCTCATATATATTTTCTTCATAATCTTTTCTTGTTTTTCTTAGTTTAGTTGAAAATCAAATCCCTCTATCTTGGCTTAGCTAATTAGTTCTAGATAACAATTGATACATATATAATCCCCGTGATCGATATCCGTATACTGCAATTGATCTCGTATTCTTGCGAGGTTGGTTCAGGCTACACTATTCTTGTGTTGGTTTAGACCACATCATCTGGCCAGCAACCCAGTCCAGCATCAGCGCACGAAGTATATTGAGATCGATCTCCCCTTCGTTCGGGACAAGGTTGCTCTTGGACATGTTCGTGTTCTACATGTCCCGTCCTCCTATCAGTACGCTGATATCTTCACCAAGGGTTTACCTCGTCAGTTGTTCCTTGATTTTTGGTCCAGTCTCACTGTACGGGACCCTCCACTTTCTACTGTGGGGGTTTGATAGATTACATAGGTCTTATATTGTATAGTGGGCCCAAAGGCCCAATACCTTGTAACTTATATATATCAATGTCTAATTAATGGAAACCCTCAAGGAGGACATTACAATCAATCTCGTGATCTTACATTGTGTTCTCTATGGCAATCTAACAAGAAAGTTGTTAGTAGCCGAAAATTCAAGCTTTTTTAAGGTCTTAGATGAAAGAGGGACTAGAAGACCAAGTAGCAAGTAAGAGCATCCCCAATGGCTTCTATAATAAATTCTTCAAAATGGTTAATTATAAATCACATATTTTGAATTTTTTTGGGCTAAATTCCAACAGCTTCTCCATTATGGAGTTTACCCCAAAATATATAGAGTTTTCTCGAAATTTAGGGAATGGTCTCTATTTTTCTCCTCGTTCTCTATTTTGGAGAATGCAATGGGAAAGCTGTTGGACCAAAATCAATCTTAATATTCTCCAAAAACTCAGTATGGAGAATCTGTTGAGGTTGGTCTAACAAAAACAAGTTGTGGAGAAATTAAAACACCAGTTCATATTAACATTGATGCCAAAATCTGCATCCGAACGTACAATGTCAACAATAATTGTTGTAGCAATGTCCGCAACGATGGTTAGCAATCCAGAGCATATATATCTGAGTAGCAAGTAGAGTGAACCAACTATTCCAAAAAAATAGACAACAATGGAGAGAGTAGCTATGGTTGACAAACCAGTGCATATATATCTGAGTAGCTTTTGTTCTGCCTTGGGGAATTGGTCTAAGGCAGCAAATAACAACTAGAATAAGCAAATTCTAGATAAATTAATTAAGGAAGATTTATGCTAACCTATCCGGTGCAAGGTGGACTATATCACTGATTTCGACCAAAAATAACCGAATTAGGTAATCAACTAATCATGGTAAAATTAAAATCCAAGATACCCATCGAAATCAACCCAACTGAGTTGAGAAGATGTTTTCCATTGATCCGAAAAGGACATACCCTCATACAAGTACATAAATAGTGACACAAGTACATAGATATATTACAAAAATAAACCATTTATATTGATAGTTTATGGGGACATTTGAAGGTATCCTATTTGGATGCAAGCGATGGATGATGTCTAGCCTCTCCAAATCATTTGACATTGCCCTTAGGATTGCTCTTAAACCTATCCAACCCAAAGTAGTTCATCTCCACACCTTCCACTTCTCCCTTTATAACCATGTCCGCCAACATCCTCCCTATCACCGGACCCATCTTAAACCCATGACCCGAAAACCCACCTGCAATCACCACGTCTTTCTCGAACACCCCGCCTAAATAATCGATCACATAGTCTTCATCAGGAGTCACCGAGTACATACACGATTGAACTATCACCGGCTTCCCTGACTCCACCCGACCCCCAAATACCCCTTGGATCCACTCCCCTATTATCCCCGCGGACTCATCAAGCGGGGCCCACGTCCGACTACATGGCTCGCACGGCCTCCCTGTGTGGAGCGCCACTTTGATCAACCCCGGGAACTCGAACGAGGGCGTACCGAAGACTTGCGGGTCTCCATAGCTACTGAAGGTCGGAAACCCCGCCTTGATTGCGAAATCCCCTTCATACCCCTCCTTGATCTTCCAATACATCACACTCGTTTCGAGGGGCTGAATTGGTATTTCTTCATTCGTAACGGCCTTAACTAACTTCCGCATCCACGGACCCGCCGTTACAACGCACTTCTTGCCCAAGAAAACGCCACCATCACTAGAAATGACCATAATACCCCTATCCTTCTTTGCTATCCTAGTCACCTCAATATTATCCGTCAAAACGGCGCCGTTCCGGAGAGCAAGAGACTGGAACATGGACACGGCCTTGGTGGGCTTTATAACACCGCCTAGATCGCTAACCACTGCCACCCACCCCTCCGGAAGGACCACCGAGCCAGAGAATTCCTCTGCCGCGTCATCAGGGGTCAAGACGCGGCAGGGGAGGTCAAAGGAGCGGCAGTTTTGGAGGATGGAGGAGAGGGAGGGGTCGGCGGCGGGGCCCATGTCGAGCTGCGGGGTGGGGAAGTAGACCTGGTAGCCGATCTCGGACTGGGCGGCCTCCCAGAGGCGGACGGGCTCGACCCCCATTTTGGAGTAGTAGGACTCAGGGTAGTTGGCGCGGAGGGTGCGGGATTCGCCGTGGGAGGAGCCGCGGTGGTGGAGGAAGTCGAACTGCTCCAGGAGGAGGGTTTTGTGGCCGCGGCGGGCGGTGTTGTAGGCGGCGCAGCTCCCCATTATGCCTGCCCCAACCACGATCACGTCGAACTCTTCCCCGGCCATCTCCTTAAATGAGAATATTATTTTAATTGATCGGTCGATGAGATGGTTTAGTCATGAATTGTTGAGGTTATATATGTGAATATATAAATCGATATGTTGCATATACATGATGACATGGAGATCGATGATATATATTACTCCATCCGTTCGGCAAAACTTGTCATTTTAGGGGTTATTTTTGTTAAAAAAACTTGTCATTTTAGGTATTTTGTCATTAACTTTACAAAAATGCCCTTGATGCAATTGATAGTTTGTTAGTTTTAGTTTTCGATAAAGTAAAAAAGGAGGGTAATAATTGAGGGTAAATTAGTACATTTTTTAATTGCCTTCAAACTTGTGAAAATGCTAAAATGACAAGTTTTGCCGGAGGGAGTATTATACATTATAGTTGGTAGTTCTTGACTTGTTGCCTTGCCAAAGTAATATTTGCTTCGACTACGTACTATTTTTTTATTATTTCATTTGGTTTTAGCCAGGGGCCAAAGTAATAATTGCTTGGGTACTATTTTTTTTATTATTTCATTTGGTTTTAGCAGGGGCCAAAGTAATATTTGCTTGGTCTACTATTTTTTAATTATTTCATTTGGTTTTAGCCAGGGAGATCTAGTTGATTATCTTACGGGCCCGTTTGGTATCCGATATTTAAATATCGGATACCAATCTCCGATATCTAATATATAGAGTTTGATATGACTAGCTAGATATCAATATCACTCTGATATTTGTTTTTAATATCACAAGATATCGACATCGTTTGATATTTAGATATTGCATTTGAGTCTATTTGATATATTGATTTTGAAGGAGATACCACTTGATATCAAGATATCATCTAATATCGCCATCAATATCTTGATATCAAGATACCAACCTATATCGATATCTTGATATTAAGATATCAACCGATATCGATATCTTGATATCTCGATATATATTAATTCCAAACGGGCCCGTCGAAGCTTTAATTTCATTGGATTCGTTTGAATTGAAATCCATGTAGTGCTCAATCCAGAATTATTTTGTACATTTGTGAGAAGGAAAAAATAATTCAAATGAGCAAAATCGTGTTATCTTATTGACCTTAAAACAAAAATGTTCCTTTTTTTTTTTTTTTTTTTTTGAAACGGAAATAATTTGGCTTTAGGGGGCCCTAAAAGCCAAGGGCATCCTTGCGAATGAGGGAACAGAGCAAAGAATCGTCAGGGCTGTTATGGCAATGTGTGGCAAAGTTCAAATGCGATAGGCGGTCCGCAACTTGGTTTGCCTCCAGGTAGACATGACGAATCTCATAAGACAAGAGGAAACCTAACGAGACCAGACTGTCTGAGACAATCATTTCAGAGTCTCCTGTAGGTTTCACAAGACCTTTTAGACTGTTGATTACAGTAAGGTTATCGCCTTCAATTTTTAGGTCCGTTATTTGTAGGTCTAAGGCGGTTGTGATGCCTTGCCATGCCCCATAGCTTTCAGCTCCTGCAAATACTCATTTTAAGCTCTAAACCTAGTTTTCACTATTGATTGTTTTCTAATAATGGAATAATGGAATCTGATTTGAGTGTTAAATAGTCATCCAAAAGAGCTTTTTTTTCTGTAATATATTGTTTAGATCTTAGTGTTGGTTATCGTTCTTGATAGAATCTGAGAAAACGCGTGGAAAAGATAGGTGAAACACGAAGAGAAAGCACATGAAACAAGCTCGGGGTTTAGACCATCGATGAAGGATGGCTTTATTGATTAGAAAACCAAAAATGAGAGCTTGTTCCATCATCAAATGTCAATCTCACTTATTGCTGCGAATTACATATATACAAACACGTGGATGTTCTAACAACCAAAACTAACAACTCCTCTTCGAACGGTTGTGATCAATTCTTGAACTTGCCACATAGATTGCTAACATGGCACTTTTTTCTGTTGTGGCTCATTACACCCCCCCCCCCCCCCCAAAAAAAAAAAAAACTAGAGCAGGAGGTACATGCTCAGATTGGATAACAATTCTTTGTGTTGTGAAGAAGGTAGAATCTTAATCAGGACATCAGCCAGTTGATTATGTGTAGGAAGAAACGGCAATTGTAATAAGCCCCCAAGGACCTTTTTTCCTCGTAATGATAGTCAATTTCGATATGTTTCGTCCTCTCATGAAACACAGGATTTCGAGCAATGTGAAGTGTCGAGCGATTATTGCAATGCAGGGTGACTAGAGTAAAATTGTGAAGCCCCGGATCTCGTAATAGATCAACAAGCCAAGTGACCTCCGAGGCAGCTTGAGACATGGCTCGATACTCAGCCTCGGAGTGTCTATTGGAGACAGTAGCTTGCTTCTTTGATCTCCAACAAATTGGATTGGAGCCCATCAACAAAACATAACGAGTGCTAGACTGTCTCGAGACAGGACAAGATGGCCATCAGAATCAAAAAAAGCCTGAAATGTAGGACCTGCACCTAATTGGAAACGAATCCCATATCCCGAAGTACCCTTAAGGTAACGAACCAAGTGCATCAAGGCATCTGAGTGAATTTGCTTCGGAGTCTGCATAAACTGACTCAAACATTGCACAACAAACGAGAGGTCTGAGCGAGTATTGGTAAGATAATTCAATTTACCAATCAAGCCCCAGAAGATTGTAGGAACTGAGAGAGACTGCCCATTAGTATCAACGCTCAATTTGAAATTTAGAGGTAACGGGGTGACAAAAGACGAGAGATCTGCAGCCTTGGCATCAAAAATAATCTCCTGAGCAAACTTATGTTAATGGAGAACTAGTTCCTCCGCCAATCAAACCACCTCCATACTAAGAAAGAAGTTAAGATATCCCAAATCCTTTATACTAAAGAGGGTATCCAGAGTAACTTTCATATGAGAAATCATGGCCAAATCGTTCCGGGTGACTAGGATATCGTCCACATAAACTACTACAATTGTGATGTCCAACCCTGTAATCTTGAGGAATAAAGACGAATCAAACTTTGACATGACAAAACCCAGAGTCTAAAAGGTGGTTGCGAGTTTAGAATACCATTGTCGGGACGCTTTGCCAAAGTAAAAAGCAGCCATGTCTGCTTGAATATTTGCTTGTGATAACTCCCTCCCTTGATGAAAATCGGAATAGTTGCTCCAAAGGCTTTGACAGGATGTTTGTGTCAAAGGCCTTGGAGTATTAACAGTTGATGAAATACAAAACCTATCTTATTATTCGTATATTATTTTATCTTATTATATACTTCCATTATATTATATATATATATATATATATATGAATGACTAACCATTTCAGGAAGTATAAATCGAGATTACATCCTCCTTACATGTTAAAGAGATCAGTTCAAAATAGATCATGACGTTTCAAAGTATCCATATATAGAAGATTGCAAGATCGAACTGATTCCAAAAGAGCCGTTGGAGATCTGGTGATGAAGATCCACACGCTCCATGCTATCTCCATGCTAGTATATAAAGGAAAGGAAGGAGAAGACAGAAGTACAAGTGCTACACACGAGCTTCAATTCATTCAAGCGATCTGTCTTCCAAGTGTCTCTCTGCTAAGCGCTCAAATAGTTTGTTGTTTATTTCATAGCCTTTGAGAGTCACTGTGAGCTTATAGGATATATTTATTTCAAGTGTTACTCGAGAGTTTATAACTCGGGAAGTTGCACTAGGCTATTGATTTGCGAGAGTTAGAGGATTGTACTAGATAGCTGAGAGAGGTGGGGCTCTTCTAGATTGGTCTAGGACTCCAAGGGAACGTGAGTTGACTAGATTGCAATTGTATAGGAGAGAGGCTTCTCGGTGAGCTATTAGGATCATAAGCTAAGCAATCAATAAAGCCTTTGAATCCTAGGGTTGTGGAAGAACCCTAGGCGGGGACGTAGGCCAAGTTGTGCTGAACCTCGTAAACAATTACTCGTGTCCTTTACTTATTTGCTTTACCTTATTTCCGCACTTGGTTCGAATTGTTTGACTTTGTGATTCAGGTTTTCTCAAAGGGTTTAGCACGAGCTTCAAAAGCCTTGAGAATATTTGCGAAAAACGGGCATACTCTATTCAACCCCCCTTCTAGAGTATTTCTATATTACATTATTTTACATTTTCGAACCTTCAATTGGTATCAGAGCTTTACTCACTGTTTTTGATCTAACAATCTTGTGAGTTTTCGATCATGTCTGGTGAAGCAAGCGAAGGATTTGCACAGGGAAGGTTCACAAGCAGACCGCCACTCTTTGTAGGAAACAACTTTGTCCACTGGAGATCTTTGATGAAGATGTTCATCATAGACCAAGATCTAGAGCTTTGGAACATTATAGAGAATGGTCCGAAGATTCCAGAGAAGGAAGGACCAAACGATACCAAAGTTGCAAAGAAGGAGTCTGAATACAACCAAGCAGATCTTGAAACCATCTCCAAAAACTACAGGGCTATTAACTTACTTTATTGTGGTCTTAGCACTGATGAGTTTAACCGTATTTCCTCTTGTAGGTCAGCTAAAGAGATTTGGGACAAGTTGGTCGTCACCTATGAAGGAACAAGCCAAGTGAAAGACACCAAGATCAGCATCTTCCTTCGAAAGTATGAGCTCTTCAAGATGAAGTCCGATGAGTCAATCAAAGCCATGTTCACACGATTCACAGAAATCACCAACAACCTTGACTCTCTCGGCAAGAGCTTTACCAACGTTGAGAAATTGAGGAAGATACTGAGGTGCCTTCCAAAGGAGAAATGGGGTCCAAAAGTAATAGCTATAGAAGAAGCTCAGGACCTCACCACTCTACCCCTTGATGATCTCCTTGGGAAGCTGATCACGCATGAGATGATCCTTAATGAAGACGATGGAGAACTTCCAGCTAGCACTAAGAACTTGGCACTCAAGTCTAAGAAGGATGAGTCCAAGGATGGATCTGATTCTGAAGATGAGGATGACGATGAGGATGATCCTTTTGCTCTTATCACAAGAGGCCTTGCTAGAATTCTCAAAATGAAGAAGGAATTCAACAACAAGGATGGATCAGAGTCTTCAAAATTTCGAGGTAAGCCTCAATACAACAAGTATGAAAAGAAGACTAAACCGTTGTCTTGTTTTGAATGTGGTGAAACAGATCATCTTGTGAAGGACTGCCCTCAAAAGACAAAGAGCCAGCCCAAGAAAGGTGACAAATGGAAGAAGAAAGCTATGGTAGCTACTTGGAGTGATTCCGACTCTGACTCCGACGATGAGAAGGCCAACATTTGTCTGATGGCTTCTGGAGATGAATCTCACGTTGAAAAGCTTGAAGCTAATGTAAGAGAACTTATGGAAAGTCCAAAAGAGGTATTATCGGAATTCCTTTCAAATATGATTGCCAATGAAGAGAAGCTTATTGCCCAAACTAACATTCTTATTAAGAGAACTATGGACCAGGAAAGAACTATTGAGGATCTGTCTATGAGGGTCAAAGGTCTTGAAGCTTCTTATTCAGGTCTTGACATTAAAGTCAAGACGCTTGACTCGGAGAAATCTGAACTCAAGCAAGATCTCTCCTCTCTAAGAAATGAGCATCATGACTTAGAGAACGAGAAGATCTCCCTGAATAATAAGATTCTAGACCAACAGACAGCCCTCATAAGTTTTACCAAATCCAAAGGCACTCTCGATAAGATGTTGGGTGAGCAACAAAGTTCTCTAAACAAAAGTGGTATTGGTTACAACCCAAAGTTTTTAAAGAAGCAACACTTTACCACTTTTGTAAAGGCTAAAGGAAGCAGAACCTCTCCTATATGTCACCATTGTGCTAGAAAGAGACATGTAAAAGAGACTTGCCCTTATAGAAGAAAGGATCCTTATATTATTCGCAATACATTTCCTGTTCATTTGAGAAAAGAACGGATAACACAAGTTTGGGTCCCAAAAGGCACTATTTTACCAAACATGGTTTACCCCAACAATGGATCCAAATTTGCTTATTGGTCTAGCCACAAAGGTTGATGTCTGTTTTGCAGGAGATCACCAAGGTGAAAGAACACAAATGGATTATTGATAGTGGTTGCTCGAGGCATATGAGTGGGAAGAGTTCTCTCTTTCATGATCTAAAGGAGCAATCCACGGGAACAACCACTCTTGGTGACAAAGGGAAATGCGACATTGTTGGTATTGGTAGTGTTGGAAGTGATTCCAGCCATAGTATTAAAAATGTCTATCTTGTCAATGGTTTAAAGTATAATTTGCTTAGCGTTTCTCAATTATGTGATAGTGGTAACAATGTCAGATTTAACAAGAAAAGATGTATAGTGTGCAGAGATGATACAGGTGAAGTTATATTGACTGCATATCGTTACAACAACATATACGCTGTAAATGTTGATTAAGTGGCACAAGGAAGCTTAACCTGTTTAAAGGCCTTGACGGACGATCCAAAGCTTTGGCATAGGAGACTCGGTCATGTGAGTCCACATACACTACAGAAGCTTGTGTCTAAAGGTCTTGTAAGAGGACTACCTGAGATGGACTTCAAAGGTATTGACATGTGCAATGCTTGCACACGAGGTAAACAAACACGTAGCTCCTTCAAACCCAAAAAGTTTGTAAGTTCTTCTAGACCCCTTGAACTTTTACATATGGATTTATGTGGTCCTATGCGAGTCAAATCTCCCAATGGTAAAAAGTACATGCTAGTTATTGTCGATGATTTTTCAAGATATACTTGGGTTGCTTTTTTGAAAGAAAAATCAGAGGCCTTATTTGAGTTTTCAAAACTTTGTAAGGAGTTGCAAACTTTAAGAAATGAGCCCATAGTGTCTATTCGGAGTGATCATGGTAGGGAGTTTGATCAACTTCAATTTGATTTATTTTGTGCTTAATATGGCATCTCCCATAACTTTTCTGCTCCTAGGACACCTCAACAAAACGGGGTTGTGGAACGCAAGAACCGCACCTTAGAGGATATGGCCAGGACTATGCTTTTAGAAAATGCATTACCTAAAACCTATTGGGCTGAAGCTGTTAACACAGCTAACTACATTTTAAATCGTTGTCTTATTCGTTCCATCTTAACGAAAACTCCTTATGAACTTTTCAAAGGCCGCAAACCACTTATATCTTATTTTAAACCCTTTGGCTGTACTTGTTTTGTTCATAACAATGGAAAAGATAACCTTGGGAAATTTGATGCGCGTAGTGATGAAGGTATATTTCTTGGCTATTCCACGAGTAGCAAAGCTTATAGAATCTTCAATAAAAGGACCCAGGTAGTTGAAGAAAGTATACATGTTATTTTTGATGAATGCAATGATGGTGCTTTGAGTGAAAGTGTTGCAGATATAGATCTTAATATCCATGAAGAGAACGAGGAAGGTGATGATGCTGCTACCATGAACACAGAGAAAAGGAACATGCAGGAACCGATTCTTAACACTGAAGAATTGGCCCAAGGTGTTGAAGATGCGTCCAAAGCCCTTGGTGTCCAATCCAACAGTGTTGAGATGTCAGAAACTGCTGTAACTGAACCTAACAGGACCACAGAGTCAGATGTACCACAAATCAATCATGATGGTGTGACGAATCAAGGAGCTGAGACTAGCAAAAGGAAATTCAAATACTCCTCACCACACTCATTAAAGGATATCATTTCTGACCCTACTTCTAGTGTTCAAACTCGTTCTAAACTTAAAGACCTTTGTGCTTTTAACGCGTTTGTTTCTCTTATTGAGCCAAAGAAGGTAAATGAGGCACTTCAGGAGCCAGACTGGATCATTGCTATGCAAAGTGAGCTTAACGAATTTGAAAGGAACAAAGTCTGGACCTTGAAGCCTAGGCCCAAGCATCAATCAGTCATTGGCACTCGATGGGTGTTTCGAAACAAGCTAGATGAGAATGGCAAGGTTGTGAGGAACAAAGCAAGACTTGTTGCTCAAGGCTACAATCAAGAGGAAGATATTGACTACGAGGAGAGCTTTGCTCCCGTAGCCAGGCTTGAAGCCATTCGCATTTTATTAGCATTTGCATCTTTTATGAGCATAAAGTTATATCAAATGGATGTCAAGTGTGCTTTTCTTAATGGTTTCTTAGAAGAAGAAGTATATGTGGCTCAACCCCCAGGTTTTGAAAGCTCAGAATTCCCCAATCATGTTTACAAACTTGACAAGGCGCTTTATGGTTTGAAACAAGCCCCAAGAGCTTGGTACGAGCGCTTGTCAAAATATCTTTTAGAAAATGATTTTAAAAGGGGGTTGATCGACAAGACTCTTTTTATCAAGACCAAAGGAAAGGACATTTTGGTTATTCAAATTTATGTTGATGATATATTATTTGGTGCTACTAACACATCTTTGTGCAAGGAATTTTCTGACATTATGTGCAGTGAATTTGAGATGAGCTTGATGGGTGAACTCAACTTCTTTTTGGGGTTACAAGTTCATCAATCCAAGAAAGGGATCTTCGTCAACCAAAGCAAGTATACTAAGGATCTCTTGAAGAAGTTCAAGATGGATCAATCCAAAGCAGCCAAGACTCCCATGAGCTCAACATTGTCTCTAGATCAAGACAAGACTGGAACAAGTGTCAATCAAAAGGAGTATCGAGGAATGATTGGATCTTTATTATATCTCACGGCTAGTAGACCTGACATCATGTTTAGTGTTTGCATGTGTGCTAGGTTTTAAGCTGATCCAAAAGAATCTCACCTAGTGGCTGTGAAGAGGATCTTTCGATATCTCAATGGCACTAAGGAACTTGGACTATGGTACCCAAAGCAAAAAGATTTCACTTTAATTGGATATTCTGATGCAGATTTTGCAGGCTACAAGGTGGATAGAAAGAGCACATCAGGATGTTGCCAATTCTTAGGAGCATCTTTGATCAGTTGGCACTCAAAGAAGCAAAACTCAATTGCTCTATCCACTGCAGAAGCCGAATACATTGCAGCTGGAGCTTGTTGCTCCCAAATCCTTTGGATAGCTCAACAAATGCGAGATCTTGGCATCAACCTCAAGGGTATCCCAATTAAGTGTGACAATACAAGTGCCATATCCATCACTAAGAATCCTGTTCAGCATTCAAGGACCAAGCATATTGGTGTAAGACATCATTTCATTAGAGATCATGTTGAAAAAGGTGATGTGTCCATATCTTTTATTTCTACTGATTATCAATGGGCTGACATTTTTACTAAGCCTTTGGCAGAGGACAGGTTCACCTTCATTAGACGAGAGATTGGGATGCTTAACAAGGATGCACTTTCGTAGGGGGAGCTTTCCCTTTACGAAAGATAAACTCCACTCAATGTCAAGACCTTTGAGAGTTATGTCAAGGTCTGCAAACTGAACAGTGGAGTACATATATCGGATCATATATTTTTGGTTAATATCTTTTTAGATATTTAATCAATTATATTTGTTTTAATCGGATTTCAAAAATTGCCTATTTCTATGTTTTCCTTAACCGTTAAAGATATTTTATTTTTGGATATATATTTTTAGTTACCTTGTCCGATTTTAATGGGTATTTGAATTTGAATTTGAAATTGAAAACCTTTCAAATCTTAGCAATGTAATGATTTCTTTCCTTGGAACCCTAAACCCATCCCATCAATACGTCACCCTCTCTCTCTACTTAAACCAATTCTGTACCCGATTACAACCCACACTCAGAATTTTCCAAATCCTTTCCACTCCTTCATCTTCAACCTCTCAAAGAAACCCTAACCAACTACTTCCATGGCACCCAAAACCAAGAAAGCTGTCACTCCCAAAAGACTTGGCGCCACCCCCAAGGGACGCCAGGCCACTGCTACCTCTCCCACACCCGAACCTGCTACTCAAGCCATCATCCCAGCAGTTGTCCAGAGCACCATTAAGGCGAGCTCGGCCACGGCTCCCAAAGGCTCTCAGAAGCGCGCCGCTAAGAAACCCTTGAGTGCTAAACAAAAGGGGAAGAGAAAGATTCTGGCTGAGGAAGAGGACGAGGAAGAAGAGGAAGAAGAGCACGAGGGATCCGGAGAGGTCGAGGAACCTGAAGGTGATGAAGCGGGGTCCGGTGAGGACTCGGGGTCTGAGGAAGAGGAGGAAGAAACTCCCTCTCCTTCTCCTCCTCCTCCCCCGTCTCCGAAGAAGCGGAAAGCCCCTGCTCCAGTCAAGCCTTCATCCCCTAAGCGTACCAGGAAGGGCCCTGTCAAGAGTCTTGTAGCGCCTGTCAAGAGAGCTGCTCCAACTGTTGCGCGCAGAAAGAACGCAGACCCCCCGGCCTATATCCAGGTAAATCAATCCTTTCCCTCCTCTTGGTTTTTAGATGCTGAGACTGCTGGTAAGTGGGTAGACGAGTTTCGTACTCGTAAGCTTAGTTGTTCAGATTTTTTAGACTTTGAATTCTTTGAAGCTTTGAAGATGCCTTGCATTGAGCTCCTCAAAAATTCCCCAGCCTGGACTCTTCTTAACCGAGAAACTGTTTACTACCCTGAGCTTACCCGACTCTTCTACATCAACCTAAAAGCCAAGAACGACACTGATGGTTGGTCTTTGGAGACTGTTGTCAAAGGGGTTAGAATCTCTCTCAACCCCAATGATTTTGCAGATCTCCTAGGCTTACCTACCCCTGTTCCACCATCTGAAATCCACCCCTCAAAAGAAAATTGCATCATCCTAGCCCGAGCCAAATATCTCCTACCCGAAGCGTCCAACAGCACCTCAAAGCAACTCACCCACTCATCCCTAACCCTTGAGGCAAAAATTATCTTTAACATCATTGTTAGATGCCTCTTACCCCGTCTCAACTCTGGCTCACTCCTAACCGACAATGCCATGGTCCTGCTCTACCGCATTCTAAATGGCCTTGACCCAGATCTGGCCAACACTATCCTTGGTACCATGGCCCATGCCAGAAAAGCTCGTAAAGGCTCTCCCCTCCCCTTTGCTACCCTTTTGACCCCTATCTTCAAAGCTTCTGGAATTGATGTCAAAAATGAAGAGCAGCTGCGTCATACGGGTATGTTCGACTCTAAAGGCCTTGAAAAGATTGGCATCACTCGGTCTCCCCAAGGGACCTTGAGTCTTGCCACTCCTTCAAAAGCCTTTCCCACTGCTCCAGCTTTCGATGAACGCATGGACAACCTAGAGTTGGGCTTGGAAGAAGTTCGCCTGGATATTAAGGAGCTGCAGAAGGAGGTGATGACGACGATGAGCGGGATTTCAACGATGCTGGAAGGACTGTGGACGAGGCTCACCGATGATGCTCTGGTTTGACCAAGCCTAAACCTAATCCCACCCTATCCCACCCCTGGAACTTGTTACTTTGCTGGTTTTTGAAACGTTTTCAAAACATTTGGTAACTTTTGGTGACTGTTTTACCTCCGCCCTTTGTTGAAAGACAAAAAGGGGGAGATGTTCGTTCGACTTTGAAAACCTCTGCTTAAAGGTCGTGGAGGACCTTGGTTTTTGATTTATGGTTTTCAGTTGGATAGTTTTTGCATGCTTTAAAAATTTGATCCAACATTTGTCTAACCCTTGCAGGTACTTAGTCTGATTGTAGGGATGCACAGGTTTTGTCTTTCATCAAGGGGGAGATTGATAACTCCCTCCCTTGATGAAAATCGGAATAGTTGCTCCAAAGGCTTTGACAGGATGTTTGTGTCAAAGGCCTTGGAGTATTAACAGTTGATGAAATACAAAACCTATCTTATTATTCGTATATTATTTTATCTTATTATATACTTCCATTATATTATATATATATATGAATGACTAACCATTTCAGGAAGTATAAATCGAGATTACATCCTTCCTTACATGTTAAAGAGATCAGTTCAAAATAGATCATGGCGTTTCAAAGTATCCATATATAGAAAGATTGCAAGATCGAACTGATTCCAAAAGAGCCGTTGGAGATCTGGTGATGAAGATCCACACGCTCCATTCTATCTTCATGCTAGTATATAAAGGAAAGGAAGGAGAAGACAGAAGTACAAGTGCTACACACGAGCTTCAATTCATTCAAGCGATCTGTCTTCCAAGTGTCTCTCTGCTAAGCGCTCAAATAGTTTGTTGTTTATTTCATAGCCTTTGAGAGTCACTGTGAGCTTATAGGATATATTTATTTCAAGTGTTACTCGAGAGTTTATAACTCGGGAAGTTGCACTAGGCTATTGATTTGCGAGAGTTAGAGGATTGTACTAGATAGCTGAGAGAGGTGGGGCTCTTCTAGATTGGTCTAGGACTCCAAGGGAACGTGAGTTGACTAGATTGCAATTGTATAGGAGAGAGGCTTCTCGGTGAGCTATTAGGATCATAAGCTAAGCAATCAATAAAGCCTTTGAATCCTAGGGTTGTGGAAGAACCCTAGGCGGGGACGTAGGCCAAGTTGTGCTGAACCTCGTAAACAATTACTCGTGTCCTTTACTTATTTGCTTTACCTTATTTCCGCACTTGGTTCGAATTGTTTGACTTTGTGATTCAGGTTTTCTCAAAGGGTTTAGCACGAGCTTCAAAAGCCTTGAGAATATTTGCGAAAAACGGGCATACTCTATTCAACCCCCCTTCTAGAGTATTTCTATATTACATTATTTTACATTTTCGAACCTTCAGCTTGGGTTACTATTTTTTATTATTTCATTTGGTTTTATCTAGGGTCGGGGATCGAGTTGATTATATTACATATATAAAGTTTGAAATTTCATTGGATTAGTTTGATTTGAAATCCATGTAGTGCTCAGTTCATTTTGCACATCTACGAGAGAGAAAATGTGTAAAATCGGGTTTTAGGTTCTTAAAAATATATTGTTAAACGGATGTAATAAGTTTTAAGGTCTAAACCTAACTCTCTATTGATTATTTTCTAATAATGAAATGTGATTTGAGTGTTAAATGGTCGTCCCAAATAGACAAGTCACACTCCAACCCGATCTCTTCTGTTCTTGTAATATATGGTTTAAATTTTAGTCTCGGTCATTGTTCTCTTTCAATAATCTTTTTGTTTGTGTATTTTTCACGTAAAATTTGGATCCAAAAAAGGATTATTATATAATTAATCGGGGGTCGTGTCCACACGTACGCCCATGCGCTAATAGCCGAGCGGAGTTCCATCCTAAAACCAATTGACAATAGGAGGAGTAACTCACTAGTGTTATAAACTAGGGCAAAAGAAGAGGGTAGAATATGAGATTGTATTCAATTGAATTGCTTGTAAAGTATCCACCAATACATATATAGGAGTCATATCATTGGGCTCCAAGTATAAGATAAATCTATCTATAAAAGGCAAAACTCTATCTTAGTAAAGTGTATATCTTTGTACATCCATATAATAATATTATAACACTCCCCCTTGGATGTAAAATCTTTATTCCGCCAACTGCCTCGTTAAAAACCTAACTAGGAATTAAATTTAAAAGGAAACTATATCTAAAGTGGATAGATCCTTCTTGACTTGATAAATCTTCTCTTGAGTTGATAAAATATCTCTTGCTTGGTGTGGAAGAAAGTCAGCTCAGCCCTCGGATTCGCTCGAACTCGGATTCGCTCGAAATTGGCTCATGGGGACTGGTCGATATATATATATATATATATATATATATATATATATATATATATATATATATATATATATATATATATATAGAGAGAGAGAGAGAGAGAGAGAGAGAGAGAGAATGGGTAACTTAGGCTTAGGATGTGCATTGTGCACAAAATATTATTCGGTGAAATGTGAAACATTATTCAGTGAAATTTGAAGCATTATTCGGTGAAATGTGAGTATTGTTTAGGGGAATGTGAAACATTATTTGGTGAAATTTGAGGCATTCCATATAAATTGTAACTATTGTTTAGGGAATTGAGGTTTCTTTTATTTGAAATGGATAAATAAAAAAACTAAACATTATTCGGTAGAATGTTATAAATTATTCAGTGGAATTGGGACGTTTTCATCTGAACTGAACGGAAAAAAAACATAACAGTGTTCGGTAGAATGTTTAACATTTCACCGAATAATGCTTAAAATTTCACCGAATAATATTTCACATTTCACCGAATAATATTTGTGCACAATGCACACCCTAAGGGGTGTGCACTCTGGAACCACTCCATATATATATCTATATATCTATATCTATATATATATATATATATATATATATATATATATATATATATATATATATATATATATATATATATTAAAATCACTGGTTTATATATAAATATATATAATTTCCTTTTTTATATATATTTATGCATAATCCATTTTGTGTGCATTTATGTATTTTTATATATACTCGAATTTTTACCTAATCAAATATATATATATATATACTCAACCACCCGAAAGGGTTTAACAAAATTCCCGAAAGGGTAGATAAATCCCGCAAGGGTTTGACTATATTCTTGTAGGTGAAATCTTGTTGGTGTTTTGTTCGAGCAGCTTGCGGCTCTACTTCTGATGTTTCTTGGAGGTCTTCTGCTTGGTTGGGGGGCGTGGAGTCTGGAGCCGGGACTGGTTGGGGTCGTGGTGGTGCGCTCAGGGCGACTCCGTATTCGGGATAGAGTTTCCTTGGAGTTCGTCTGCACTACCCACAGGAGATAAAGTCATGTTGTACCGCTGGCCCGCGGTGCCACTTTTCGGTGGTGCTTGGCTTCGTTCTTTGGCGGCTTTCTCAGCTTCTTGGGAGTTGATCTTCTTGAGTCGTTTGGTTGTAAAGTTTATCTTCTGCTTGTTTCATTTCACTTATTGTCTGTATTTCTGTATTTTTAGGTTGTACGCTTGACGGTTCGCCGTCTACCGACTTTGTCGGCCTATCGATGAGTCAGCCTGTCTGACCATCGAATTTTTACCTAATAAAAAAAAAGTTTTTATGATGGAAAAAAAATTACTAACATCATAAATCGGTGAAATTGTTTTTTTTAATGACATGGAGATTCCGAGGTTATCGACTAATTCTCCACGGGCCGAGCACTAGTCTGCAAAGCACTCGAGCCGGGTAAGCCAAGCGGTAAGCCGCAAGACAGGCTAAACCCATGCCAAGGTAAACCAAGACATGAGTACCCACTCTAGCACAAATTCCTCCCACTAGCCGGGTAAGCCAAGCGGCAAGCCGCAAGATAGGCTAAACCCATGTCAAGGTAAACCAAGACATGAGTACCCACTCTAACACAAATTGCTCCTAGTGGAATTTGAACTCTTGACCTCATGGCAGTGAGGTACAAGGAAGCACCTCACTCTTACCACTAGGGCAAGAGGTCATTGGTATTAGTGAAATTATTGTTCATTTGGCAATATAGAACTGTTTATTTTATATTTTTTTTTGTAGACTTCACAGATACAATGATATAGCGTGAAAGTATATTGGGTTGTCCATAAAATGATTTTAAACTATTTGGGGACAAAATAGGGCAAATGAAGAGTAGACCTGAGCATGGGTCGGGCCGAGCGGGTTTCGGTTGGGCCTTGACAAAATTTTCAGCCAATTACCCCATACTATACTGGGCTTGGGCCAGACCCGATCTTTGGGCCTAGTGCCTTGTCCAAGCCCGCCCTTATTGTTGATGAGATAGTTACACTAGTACATACTGTATAATATAATTATATAAATTATGTATAAATTTTGTGGATAAGAGCATTTAGGATTGAGAATAGTTAGCACTTAGTAGCAGTTTGACACTCGTAATATAATTATAAATTGGTTAAATTTGGTGAATATCCATTTTTCATGTCAAAATTAAGTAAATGTCCATTTTTTCCAAAAATACTCCTCCTTCCCCATCCCTAACCCTTCCCCCTTCCCCCTTTGACCATATTATAATTTTAACATTGACTAGTCAACATTGACCATTCCGGTCAACGCCTGCATTTGGTGACAATATTTTGGTGACAGTTGAGTATATTTTTCTGGTGACAGTTAATTGTGACAATTATTTTGGTGACAATTGATTTTTTGTAACATTTTATTTTTTCCGGTGACAGTTAGGGGAAAAACTTTTCGAGTGACAATTGATTTTCTTTTTTTCTTGTGATAATTGTTGGTGACAAAAAAATTTGGGTGACAGTTGATTTTCTTCCAATGACAGTTGCCAGTAACACTTTTCCTCGGTGCAAATGGGGTTTTTTCTGCTAATAGATGATTTTCCCGATGACAATTGTTGGTGATAACTAATAATGACGATGTTGATGACAATATATTGTCACCATGATATTGCAACCTTAATAAAATTGTCACCATAACATTATATATCACCAAGACATTGTCACCAACTACAGAACACTGTTTTCATATTATTTAATCAACCGTATTGTCACCAACTTATAAAAAACATTGTCATCAACCTCTTTTCAGTAATCTATTGACACCAACAATCAAACAGTGTAACCAACCTATTTTCGTCAAGCTTTGGTCAATAATCTACTGTCAGCAATTACAAAACTTTGTCACCAATCTAGTCTCAACCACCTATTTTTAGAAATTAATTGTCACAAACGACAAAACAGTGTCACCAACCAATTGTCACCAACTACAAAGCACTTTCATCAAACTAAAATGTTTACGATGCTAATGTTATCACATTTGTCATCTAATATTAACACATTTTTGTTACAAAACTGAAACCCTAGAACAAGGGAATCATAGACCCAAGAGGGGCTAAATCTAAGCAGACGAAAATTTGATGTACAGTATAGTTTAGGGTTTAGGGTTTAGTCTTTAGGGTTTAGGGCCAAGGCCCTAAACCCTAAACCCTAAAATGTGTGTACAGTACCAATGTTATCAAATTTGTCATCTAATATTAACTCATTTTTGTTACGAAACTAAAACCCTATAATTAGGGGAGCATAGACCCTAGAGGGGCTAAACTTGAGCAAACGAATAATTCGATGTACAATACTATAATGACATCACATTTGTGATCTAATATTAACGCATTTTTGTTACAATAATAATCTTAAGTAGATGAAATTTGATGTAAAGTTTAATTTTGTAATATTTAATTGTCAGATTACATCAACTTGCAAAAATATCAAAACAAAGGGAAACAATTGAGACATTCATATTTAACATCCAAAATAACAAGACCTCTATAGCCATCCTCTCTCTCTCCATACGCATCCATATACTTGTATGAAATAGCTTCAATACCACCATGAAATGCAAGACCCTTGATATATTTGATGGTATACATCCCACAACTTCCACTACAATTGAACAGAAGGATAATGAAAATTACATTATAGCTAAATGAGATATAAATTCCATTTGTCACCAAAACATAATATATAACTCTACCAATTGTCACCAATCTAAAAAAAAAACAACAAAACAACAACATAAATTCCATTTGTCACCAAAACAGAATATATAACTCTACCAATTGTCACCAATCTAAAAATAACAACATAAA
Organism: Persicaria tinctoria; assembly: GCA_037127255.1. Classification (NCBI taxonomy): domain Eukaryota; kingdom Viridiplantae; phylum Streptophyta; class Magnoliopsida; order Caryophyllales; family Polygonaceae; genus Persicaria; species Persicaria tinctoria. The sequence goes on along the minus strand of JBANSL010000006.1, from coordinate 46,465,380 downwards.
TTCCATTTGTCACCAAAACATAATATATAACTCTACCAATTGTCACCAATCTAAAAATAACAACATAAATTCCATTTGTCACCAAAATAGAATATATAACTCTACTAATTGTCACCAATCTAAAAATAACAACATAAATTTCATTTGTCACCAAAACAGAATATATAACTCTACCAATTGTCACCAATCTAAAGATAACAACATAAATTTCATTTGTCACCAAAACAGAATATATAATTCTACCAAATGTCACCAATCTAAAAATAACAACATAAATTCCATTTGTCACCAAACAATGAAGCAAACCCTGGATAGTCTCATTTAAATTGATAATATAGAATCAAGCTAAATACTAATTGTCACCAAACAAGCAATTGTCACCAAAACAAACAAGCAATGATAAACACTTGAAATAGAACAACATATAAAGTAAGAACGAATTAGATTCATCAATAAGAACACAAACCTGGATTATCCATTTGAAGTAGATAGAAACACACAAACCCAAAAAAAACATAAACAAATTGTCATCAAAGCAATGTATTCACACAAAAATCCGCACCTGTTGTCCCAAATCATAAAATTAACATCTCGAAATGATCGGATTTAACAAATTCTCACCAATACTAAACAAATTGACATATTTTGTAAGTTTAATAAATTGTTACCAAACATGCTAGCGTTTGTTTTCCCAAATTCGAATCCAATCGAGTAGGTGAAGTTTATTAAATCGATTTGCTTTTCTTATGTCCACAAATTGTGTAGGTTCAAGGGAAACACACTAAAAACTCACATCTAGAGCATAAGCAAGTGCAATCGAATTTAGGGCTAAACAATGAAATTCTTCAAATCGAAAGGGGAAGGGAACCGAAAGGAGTGGGGAAGAGATTGAGAAGGACGAGAAACAACAAAAGAACGGAGATTACCTGGCCTGGACGAAGGTTGAGCGAACGCCGGCGACCACCAGAAGGAGCGAAGGAGAGAGACGCGATGATGAGATTGAAGAGGGTTGGAATAAAAGGGGTTAATTATACCAAGGGTAGAGTTGGTATTACTTAAAAATTGTGGACATTTACTTAATATCCGTTTAAATATGGACGTTTACCTAATTAGCTTTTCTAAATGGATATTTGAGCAAATTTTTCCTTATAAATTGTAGAAATTATGTATATATTTTTATTATGTTAATAATATAATTCTCCGTAGTATATATAAGTATATAATCATAATTATATAATATTAATATAAAACCAGACTGAGTCTATCGGCCTGCTTGGGCTTCACCCTTTGTCTATGCCTGAACCTCTGGATCTGCTGTCTGCTGAGCCGGACTCATAGACCCGCTTGGGCCAACTACTCTCTTTTAACTCTACATATTTTTCTGGACGGGTTGAACGAGTCGGGTGGGTTGACTCGTATTTGTCCATGTCTAATGAAAATAAATTAGCCTGATCTCTAGGGCTGATACTTGAGGCGAAGATCTCAGACTCGGCTCGAAAAAGCTCGAGCTCGACTCGTTCGTAAAGCTTAAACAAGTCGAGCTTGAACACTGTTTTGAGCACGAACCGAGCTCGAAAGCTCGATATGAGAAATTACATTTGTACCCCTAGGGTTATAAGGGTTGGAGGTTTACTGGTTTAACGTGAAAGGGTTCTGTTCTTTCAATCTTCATCCCTATTCCCGTCGGCTGCTTCTCTTCTTCCCCTCAAGTTCATTCAATCTCGCTCGGCTCCTCCTTCCTTCCCTCCGGGCTCAGGCAGCGCCGGCGAGCAGCATCACCACCACGTGACTCAGGCGGCGCCGGCAATTCTTTGTCATCTTCCTCAATATATCGTTCCCCTCCTTCCTTCCCTCGACTCGGACTCGGACTCCTCAGCACCACGCGACAGGTTCCCCTCCTTACTCCCTCCGTCCGGCTGCTGTCATCTTCCTCGATCGTTCCCGACTCGCCGTGAGCTCCCTCCTTGTTCATCTTCTTCTTCCAGATGTTTTGCTGTAAGATTTCTAGGTTTGGTGGACGAACCGTACTTGTCGTTTAATTTGATTGGAATTGAAATTGAGCAATTGAATTTTGTTTGGTTGAAATTGAAAGCAACTGACTTGTCGTTCCCCTCCTTACTCCCTCCTTGTTAGATTTTTAGATTTGATTGAAATTGAAATTGAAAGAGCAGTGAACCCAGGGTTATGTCATTGTTCGAACTCCGAACTATCTTATTTGGTAGTGTTTAACCCTTTTCTGGCTTGCACAAGTTGCACAACTACTGTAATTCTCATTTACACAGCTCGGAACCGAGATTGAACGAGCCGAACGAGCTCGAACGAGGCTCGTTCGTTCGGCTTGTTCGAGCCTAAACAAGCCGAGCTCGAGTCTTCTCTTGGGCTCGGCTCGTTCGGCTCGTATATCACCCCTAGAAGAGATTACCAGGTAATCTCTTCTTCCTCTGCGCTTCTCAAGATAACAGTGAGGAAGAAAAAGACCACCTGAGACAATCGATTCCGACCTGAGTTTATAAGATTTTGGAGCATATCCCCAAGGTGTTCTTGCAAACTCCCTCAATACTCCTAGAATTTGGATTTTTCCCGTCTACATACTAAAATTACAGTCACCGATGTAGAACATCTTGTAGAACACTGGTTGGTTCTTTCATCTGTCCGCCGCCTCTCTAATCTCTCATCCGTCTCTGCTCTCGTCTCTCTGCTTGGTAGGTTAGGGACCTCCATTGTCGATCTCGAGCTCGAACCTCTTCTCTGGCCGCTCCCGTCTCTCTGCTCTCGCTTTTCCTGCTCCGCTCTGTGCTCTCATCCCGTCGGTCTCCCTGCTCCGCTCTTCTCTTCGCTCTCCGCTCTCATCTGCTCTGCCTCGCTTCTCATCTTCCCGCTGCTCGACTTAGAGATCTGGTCTCGACCCGTCGGGTATACCCCCAATCTCGCCTTCTTCTTGAAACCTTGTGCGTAGATGAAATGGATTGCTGATTAATTTGTGAAGTAGAGAGGATATGTGTAGTAGATTACCTTGGATTACAGTGATTAAACTTGCAAACGCCAAGTTGATTACAATGTATGATTTGTGGATATGATTTGTGCAAACTTTGTGCATATATGATTTGTGGATATGATTTGTGCATAGATTAAACTTACTGACTACTGAGATGTGAATTAGATTACCATGGATTACAATCATGTAAACGAGCTCATGAGCTCGAGCTCGACTCGAGTATAAGGGAGCTCACGAGCTCGAGCACTCTTCCCAGCTCGCAAGCCGAGCTCGAGTATCTACTTGGACTCGTTTCCATATGGAGCTCGAGCTCGTATATCACCCCAGATATTGCGTAGCCTTTTGCAGGAGTGATTGACTGTTCTCTCTCATTTTGTTAATGGCGTCTTTTAGAACACCGGGCGGCCGCTGCTTGGCCGTGACTATCTCTGTCGACTGGCCGATCAGGGAGGGTGCTGTGAGTTTCCCCTCTCGCCTCAACAAGTTCAGGTGCTCAGCTATCCTTTTCTATATGCTCAATTGCATCATTCCTGCTGTGAGTGTTTACAATTTCGTTCAATTTTGATATTGATGTTTACTGCACAATGGAAAGAAAATCAAGGTTCACCTAAACGATTGGAAAATCCTGATCTTGTAGGTATCTTTGTTCATCCCTTTTAAACCTTGTTTGTGTTTTTCCAGTTGGAAATTGCTCGTTCTGTTCTAAGGGAACTTGAATTGAATTGCAAGCAGGAGAAAAATGAATTTCCTGAGTTGGACTCGTCCATCTCCCAAGCAACAGAAAACTTGCATTGACAAGTAAGCTTATGCTCAAGCTTCGTTTCTTTCCCATATTCAATTTGCTGTCATTCAAATTGGATTTCCCATATGTTCTGATCTTCAGCTCTGGCACCTTCAATTACGAAATGAAGCACAGAGGCGCCACTGCACGGTCTGCACATTCGCTCCGCGAAGACAATCAGCTTGAGCAGGAGGGCTTCTTGTTAAATCATGCTCGTGTGTTGCTCGGTTCTGGTTCAGACACATATGAGAAGGGGAAGAATGCTCTTCAATCTTGGAGGTGGATTTTGTTTTCCTATGCCTTTCCCGACCAATTACTAGGTCCAATAAGCTTGAATGTGTGATGTGTGCAGGCATTTCCAAATGCCATGGACGTTTGTCGATTCAACTACTCCTGTAAAGAGCGGGGTGAAGTTCTGTGTCTGTGTTAAGGAATTCCTTCCATGGCTGATGATGCCCCTTCAAGTTCTGTATGTTAATGAGAACAAAGGTGCAAAGAAGGAAGTAATCAAGGCCAGTTTCGGGTTTGGTAGTGGCACTTTGCACGGTCATTTGCTGGTTAGTATCTTATTGTTTGGTAGCTCTGAACACCTAATTGGTGTTAGTTTCTGATATCTTCTTGAATTGGGTGAAAAACAGGCAGGTGAGGAGAGATTTTCATTGGAGCTGGATGAGAATGATCAAGTTTGGTATGAAATACTCTCTATCTCGAAGCCTGCAAACGTGCTGTCGGCTATAAGCTATCCCTATGTGAAGCTAAGACAGAAGCATTTTGCCAAGGAATCAGCCACTGCTCTGATGAGGCATGTGTCTGGTGAAGGAAAGTGATCCTTCGAAGGTTTGTATCATGCATTCATGTATGTGCTTCTTCTTGTGGTGGCACTTCGTGATGAAGAGAGAAATTTGAGAGACGTGTGGAATTCTGAATCAGGTGATCAATCGCGAAACCGAAAATGGCATTTCTAGTTGGTTTTCCTCCAGATTAGCAGCACTTCATTTCTAGTTGATCCTCAGGCTTGAATCATTTCAAAACCAGATATTGACTTTTGATTCAGCCTTGTGTTCTGACTGTCATTGCCGTTGTGAAGACAATGCTCGGGAGAGATGAACAACAGTTGCATTGCATATCAAGAGAGAGATTAGCAGCAAATGATCTGTGTTTTTTTTTTCTAGACTAACGATGTTAAATACATTTAAAAAAAACATGAATGATAGCACATATTTTAGGATTTGTTGTTGATAAGCTACAGTTTGTGCAAATTAATTTTAGTGTGATTGAGTTGAGGGCTTCAACTCATGGAGTATATAGTATGTTGCAAAGAATATTCTCACTTTGAAAATGGAGGCAGGAATTACATGTTTCCCTGGATGAGAATCAGGTCAATGGGACCCTTCCGGATGAGATTGGTAATCTTGGTTCTCTCAATGTGCTCAACCTCAACAATCGGATTTCCGGACCGATCTCTCCAACCGTCGGGAACTTAAGCCAGCTCAATGAGCTCCGACTCTTGCATCGAGCTAACACAACTGAGGAATCTCCAGAGCATCCTCGACCTCAGTTTCAACAATCTGACTGGGAAGATTTCGTCGCAAATCGGTTCATTATCCCAAGCTTGAGACATTCCTTCCCAAATTAGCAACATGATTAACTTGGGCAAGCTCAACCTCTCGTACAACCTCCTGCAAGGGAAGCTTGATCAGCAGCTGACGCGGTGGCCAGCTGATTCCTTCTCCGGGAACTCGCTCCTCTGCAGAAGACCCCTCCAGACGCGGTCTCGAAGAAACTTGCCGCTGGCTCTTGTCGGATTCACGCTCCTCGTGATCCTTGCAGTCATCGTGTTGCTCATCGAAGTAGCAATCTGCCACAGGTATAAGCGAAAGATGATGAAGACATCCCAAGAAGTGAGTAGCAATCTACCTCCAGAGTGCGGACTCTAGGATCAATTTGTGTTGCATTTGGGTGTTTTAATATCCATTTGAGACTTATTTCACTCACTTCTTCATGATTAAGTTTAAATTTAAAACAAATTAAAAATGTAAACATTAGTCCAGTCACAAAGAGACAAATTCATGATTAGGTCATGAAAACGTGTTGTGTTGGTTCATAGTTATTTGATGATGCAGATCAGTTGCGTCACGTATTCTCTGATGAAGACGTAACATGATTTGGAGCCTATGGACTATAGTTCCAGTTCCATCCAACTTCTTGGGATGATCGATCAACATGCTGCGGATTTGGTGAAGATAGTTGCAAACCCACGAGTTTTGGTTCCTTTTCTATTCAAGTGTGCACATATTTTGTGTGTAGATTACTTTGTAATTCGTAGTTTCCTATATACTTGAGTTGATGGCCTAAACACGTGGCTTTGACGAACCAATGGCTCGAGAAACCAGCCCTTCATGGTTACAAACAAAAGACAGCTCCAAGCCCCAACCAATTCTCCAGCCATCAACGAAGTGGGAGACCAACATCAAGACCGAGAACTTCCACTGGGGTCCCGAGTATCCCACGACACAATCCCTCATACTCCGGCTTGGCCCTTCATTCAACTTATGAGAAAGTATGTAAAAATCAACCCTATAAATTGATCCTCACTTCTGATGTGAGTTAGGAGCCCCTAAATCATCCCATTCTGATTTCTGATCAGAATTTCTAACAGGTGCTACCCAAGTACCACTCCATTTACATTTCAACAATTTGGTAGCTCATGCCATTCAACTGTATGAGTATCCATCCCTCTTTACAATGTTCAAAAGTAAACAAAATCTTATCTACTAATACAAGGAAATTGCATGATCAGCTTCTGACCAACCGAACCGATCATTTGGGTTAACTGTGTGTGTAAACCATTTGTGAGACATACAACTATGATCATTTGCAAGACTTATTATTAGGAAAGCAATTGGAACAGATCATTTGTAGAACTAGAATCTCTAATGGTAATGCGCCGAGCTTCCATTGCTTGGGATTTACACTGCAAGACGTAAATCACAAGATGTGTTGCTCGAATTCGCCCAAGCAGTCATAACTGCACTAGTTGGATAAATGTCTCAAATAAAATGGATAGGCCAAAATGAATCAACAAAATAACAACATTTCTTGCTTTATAAACGGCACAGAAAAGTCAAAAAGTCATAATCCTAGAACAACATTTGCCTCTACATTACAACAAGTCAGAGTTGGAGTGCTCAAACTCACAAATCACAATAAAATATTGATAATATCATTATTATCATATATTCGTATAGATAGGTTAAAGATCCTCTGACCAAGCCAAATCGATTACAATACTAACAAATCCACCCAGAAAAAAATCGTGGATTTATTTTCCCATCTATGTTAGCAGATGATTGCGATACCAAAAGCACTCTCCCAGATCGAACAATAATAATAAGAATGAATCTCGTCAGTCTTCAAATCCAGTTTGTTTCAAAATTGCATTCCTAACACGCCACAGATCCCTACCTTTCAATGTCCTCCCGGCACCTTCGTGCAGCGAGAACGCCACCACCATCCCGCTCCTCTTCGCCAGCTGCCTCGCCGCGTACTCGTGCGGCGGGATCCACTCCTCCTCATCCTCCTCATCGCTGCCGTCAACGTCCGCGTCTTGATCCTCGCCACCGTCGCCCCTCCATTGACCGCCGCCCGCGCCGAGGATCTTCGACCAGTCCGGTATGTTGACCGGCAGCGAAGACGGGGCCTGTATAGCCGGTGAATAGCCAGATCTAGTCGAATCCGAGGGTATCTTCCTGTTGGACGACCTCTTCCAGGAGCGAGCGGCCGGGATCTGGCTCCTCAGATGAGATTCCAAGGAGGCCTGGGAGATTAGGGCCCGGCGACCGTCGCCGGAGTGCCAGATGTCGGATTCGTCGAATTCGAGGGCGTGATCGGTGGAATCGGAGAATTGAAATTGAGAGGGGAAGTAGTTTTTGGTAGAAGCCATTTGCGATTTGGGGGATTAGGGATTCGTTGGATTTGGGGGAGGAGAGGTTTTGGTGGGGGGATTTTATAGGAAACGCGTAGTGTAAGCGACAATGGAAATGGATAAGCACAAGAATTTAATTTCTTTATTCCATTTTTAGTTAATTTTAAATTCAAAAGCATATTTTTTTTAACTGAATGGCAAATGAAGCTGAGAAATAAAATGAAAGTTAAAAATTTAAAAGAAAAAAGAAAGAGAAGGGAATAAAGTTACGTGGCGGGGCGTGAGTGGGAAATGGGAGTGCAGAAAAGAAGCAAACGATATAGCAACACGTAAAAGAGAGGACAAAAAAAGGGAGGAGGGGTTCAACGTCATGCCACGTGCTAGGCTCTCGCTTACCGACAAATTGTTGCGTAAGGTGTTGCATTTCCGCGTCGCGACGGATTTTATCCACAGTTTTGGATTTCACTGGAACTTGGATTTTATATGCCACTGTGAATTTGCATTCAAAAAGTTGACCACATTCATTTACCTCAAATTTTATACCGTATAAAACTATAAATTATCCTTACCGAAAAAATACGGACTATCTAAATAAATTGAATTTTTATTTTCACATATTAAAGGAAAAAGTGTTCCGACTTCCGTGTATTACCTTATGAGGACTTTTTGACGTGCTTTTTAACAAGTTAACTAGTATGATGCCCCGCATCATGGTGCGATTTTTTTATAAATAAAATCTTAATAATATGTCAAATTAATATTAAAAAATAAGGGTCTTACTATTTACAAAGTGAATTTTTTACCTATTATACGGTCTGCGCACCCGTAATCTGCGATTGCATTTTTTTATTAAAAAAATATGTTGCGTATCCGTAATCCGCGATTGCACTTTTTTTTCTTTTTCTTTCTTTTTTTCTTTTTTGAAATCTGCATTTTATAGTGTCTTCATCGACCATGAAAGGCAGTAGATCTGCATCTTCTAATTTGCATCTTCGCAGTAGATCTATTTTCAATTGATGACTTGAGGAAGGCATTAGATTTGGGATGGGGGATTCAATCGATTTCATTTGGACTCAGGTTTTTGTTTCTGCTTTTAATTGGTGACTAATTTGGACTCGATTTTTTGGGATCTGGGTTCAAACCAAAACCCCTTCTTCTTCATCGACCATAGATTCCGTCTCCGATTGGGGGAACACCTCACTGTTCCAAGTCGACCCGGAGATCCACGACCTCATCGAGAAGGAGAAGCGTTGTCAATACTGCGGGAACGAGCTCATCGCCTCCAAGAACTTCATCTCCATCGCAGTCATCGAGCCTCTCGGCGGGAGAACTTGGAACGACGGAGGGAGCCAGGGAGAACCCAGTGATGGGGGAGTTAGGCAGAGGTGATGCCAGAGAGGAGGACTGGCCATATCTTTACAGTGAATTTGGGATGAGGAAGAAGAAGATTCGCGACCGCGTAGTGCGCAGACGCACATCCAATCGGTGGGGCCCACCATCGCGTACTCGGACTCTGCAATACACCGTGTAATTGACGAAAATTGACCGTGTTAATATCAATTCCGAAAAATAATAGTACTAGTTAGATATAGAGAGATAGATGTATTTAAAAAAAAACTACTAAAATTATAATTTAGGCTAAGATTGAATTAATTGAATTTTTAAAAATATTTAGTGAATAGCATACTTCTAAGGAGAGAGTTACACCTCATCAAAAATGTTTCTCTTTTAATAGTTAGATATAGAATATAGATTGGTTTAAAAATGTAGTATGAAATGATATTATGTAATTAATATTAGATAAAAATAGGATAAATCATTCATACATCTATTATATAAATGAAATAGTAAATAGAATATATCAAAAATATATTGCCAAAAAAGCTATTTCTAAATATATTCAATATAAATGTTGTCAAAAATAACTTTGCGCGAGGGGACGACAAGTGGCGTAGGTGTTTTTGTATTAATTAATTAATTAACTAGTCTATAGCCCGTGCGCTACGCACGGGATTTTTAACATAGTAATGATGTATAAAACATAGTACTCGACTGAACCTTACCTTCGACTAATATGATACAAGAAGGAGCGACACACAAATTATTTTAACATGGTTTCATAAAGTAAAATAAGTCAACCACAATGCACGCAAATAATAATCAACTGAGTCATAACATCTGCATGCATATGTCCTCGACACAAGTTTCTACAAACTATATGTTGTGAAAAACCTCTTTATATACTACATTAGTAGGATACATAACCCACGTTCTTTATATACTACATTAGTAGAGTACATTGGAGATGAGATAAAACTCGACAAAACACCACGTCTTAAAGAGATGAAAGTTTGCTAACTTCCAACAAAAGAAAAGTTAACAGGATACATAACCCACCTGAAAATATTTAGTTTATGCTAAAAGGATGTCAAATGTTACTAATCACACTGTTGTGACACCTCCGTTAACAACCTTCTTGGTTGATGACGATTGACCTTCACCACTCGTAGTGCAAGTGTACTCATCTTCAGATTCATGGGATCGCTTTGATGGAGTGAGGACAATACTTGAAGAAGCATTGGAAGGAGCTTCGGGTTGAGGAGACAAATGATCTGAATCATAATCCTATAACACCAGACATGTATGAACGATATATGCATGCACTTATTATTCTTTAAACCATAGAATAAAAGAAAAGGAACAACCACATGTAATAGGTAAAAAAAACCACCTTCGCAAAAATCAGGTGATTTTCAAACTTCTCAATCAAGGACTCATCCTCACTTACTCTCTTGACAAAATACGCATCACGTGGATGCTCAATATTGTATTGTCCAACATCAACAACGAACACATACTTACGAGAGAGAAGCTTGTTGAATTCGGGGGGAAATGTAAGCTTGGAATCTCCCTATAAAAAAAACAATAACAAAACAACACAATTGTTATGATGCTAAGTAGACTAAAAACACAATAATTACATACAAATATGTGTTAGAGAGAGTGACCTTAACCATCTGAGCACGTAAAGTAGAAGCATCATTTTTAAGTAGCTGGATGGCTGCTTGATTGAACAATGTCATCTTGGCAGTCCCCGTAGCATCCTCCACAATAATCTGAAGCAGATATCTAAATGATAAATGAATTAACATCAGTCATGACAGCAAGGAACTAAAAATAGTAAAAGAGCATGGGTAATTGAGATGTTTTGCCAAATATTTAGGTCGTTGTTCCTATTAAAACAAACATACAAAACCTATGCAAACATATGTAAACTGACATGAAATACATCATCATACATACCTTTGTTCAGGGAACTTGACATGTATAGAACAACTATTACACCAAAACTTAGAGTCCTTATATATAGCCTTCTTGTTGCAAACTTTGCATCCATTATACGCTCAATCCACATCTTTGCATATTTGGGCAATGCGTCCAACAATAACTACAATACACGGCTGTTAACCAAAAAAATGTAAGCAAAAATAATCACTTAGGGAACTTCAATTTCATACAGTAACTAATAGTATTTGAAAATGACGACGAAATAAACCTCGGCGATTTTATGTAAGAATTGGATGCATTGCTTAGAATCAATTGGAAAGGGATCTTGCACAGGTGTTTGAGACAATTCTGCAATGGTTGATCTCACGAGAACATTTGAATTTCCATCACACCACCTACATTGCACAACATGTGAAAATAGGTAAAGAAAGTTCATATTCGCCAAGAGTCATGTATCAACTTGGCATATAAAATGATAACCTTTCTTTGAAGGTTGCAATCTCCGGTATTGTTGCATCAAAATAGAGCTTTGTTCCGTTGGAAGCATTATTCAAGATAAATCCACCTGAAGTTATTAGTTCAGAGAAGACAGAATGATAATTTATAGTGATGAACGATAAAGGCAAGTGAATGACCAATAAAGTAAAGAGGGATCGGTGATACGAACCTCCAAAGTTCTTCATCTTTGCAAATTTGATGATTACAAACAAATTTTCTTCTCCAACGCTCGTCAAGTGATTATTCAATTCATGCGCATACTTATTCCACAGAGTGCAGTTCAGAGTTTCATTGGTGAAAATGAATTAAAATGAAAATGATAAATTATAAGCATTAACCATGTAATTCTTAATACTTGTACAGAGTGCAGTTCAGAGTTGGTAATGTAAGCGATACATAACAAATTTAAATGGAAACTAACATTTCATTTTCCAGGGCGAAATCAAGTTTCGCAGCTGAATACGAATCGTTCACGTCAGCTTGAAGGGGAGAGACCTTGGTAATGTAACCAATCACTTCTACATTAGAGAAAACACAAGCTGAAACTCATATCATCAAACCAGAAACAACAACATAACCAATAAAATATTTGATGTAGTGAATATACACAATTACCAATAGCAGAATCATGGTCAAAGACGTTGCAGTTGATGTCTCTGAAATCAACAAAGGTAAAACTATGCAGAGGAATGTTCAACCCTTCAATCCGAGAAACAACGGTCTTGAAAGTGAAGATCAATTTGTACTTGTGAGGAGCAAATCTGACGGAATCCTTGTTCTCAGAGAGAAGAAAATTATCGAACGAATATAATCCGCCCTCCTTGATAAAAGGTGAAATTTTGGCAACATTTTTTTTTGTTATCATCCCTTGAATGGTATCCCCATGTGCAGAAGATCATATATTGTATAAATGTATAATAAATATATATAGGATGAAAACAAAAAAAACAAATCAACTTATAACCAGTTCATCCATGATAATAAGTTGAATTCCGTCGACGTCCTTAGAGTCTCGATAAGACGTTGTCCAAAGAACGGTAATCCTTCCCCTAATTGTCCAAATTTTGTTTGTGGATCCATCTAATGTGTTAATGGTATCTACGGGTGGTGCCATTTGAAACCTGTAGCACGTAACCAAATAACGAAGTTAAATTAACAACACAAACATTGAAATGTTTTCACTCGAAACACATCATGTTTGCTGAAAAAACTAAGTAAACGTACCTGCGCAGTCTAGGATGGATGTTCGGAAATCGATTGAGCATCAACCGAAAAATATAAGTTCAAGAAGTCACACAACTGAACAATGATTCCAAAAAAAAAAAAGAGGTACAAGGATACCTTCAACAAATGTAGAAATGAGTAGGAAAAATAGAATACCTTGTTTGTGGTTTTTGTTCCTCGGATTGGAAGCCTCGTTATGAGCTTAGTAGGCGAGTGGGGGGATGGGATAACTAAGTAACTAAGGTAATTCAGCTTTAAGAGAAGGGCAAAAATGTATTTTTTATCCAAATATGTCAACATAATTTTAAACTGACGGAAGTTACCATGTTGCATAACTAATCTGAAGGTGAGGTGATTAAAATAGGTAGTGGGGTTAGTGGGATAAAATTTGGAGTATTTCAACATAATTTTAAACTGACGGAAGTTACCATGTTGCATAACTAATTTGAAGGTGGGGTGATTAAAATAGGTAGTGGGGTTAGTGGGATAAAATTTGGAATGTTAATTTAAAATAGTTATTTTTAAGGTGGAGGAATTAAAATAGGTAGTGTTAATTTAAATTTGGAATGCTAAATTTGAAAAATGAAGGTAACTTCCAGATTGTATGTGTGTATAAGAAAAAATGGGGGAGTGGGGGAGTGGGATAACTTCCATACTAATAAAAATTTAATATTTATTATATTGCTAATATAAAAAAAAAAGAAACGTGGCTAGATAGTTATTATATTTGGAAAAAAAATACTTTTGAACATAAAGTAACGTGGCTCATATTTTTAAAATGTGTTCCAACTTAAAATTATTTAGAAACGTGAGTAGATGTTTTTATTTTTATTTCACACCTGTTGAATTTTCCACCACCCGTGATGTGTGTTGTTAAAAATATTGGAATCAAGTAACACAAACCGATACAAAACTAAAAGGTAACACAAAATCAAGTAATATATATTAGGGCTGGCATGGTACGGCACCGTGGGAAAATTTTGATTACCACGTACCGTACCGATGCTATTCGGTATGTAAATTTACATACCACGTACCAACCGAAATTTTCGGTAACCGACATTCTTGGTACCGAAAGTTTCGGTTACCGAAGGTCTAGTACCGTGGTTACCGGCAGACACATTGATCCATTTTCATTTACATGTTAATCGGTGGTAACCGACGGTACCGATCGGTACCGACAAAAATGTAAATGTGAAATTGCTCATACAAACTGTGCGGTAGTACAAAAACTGTGGCGATTGAAAGAGTGAAAATTAATCCTCTTTGGGAGATCATCATAGCCTAATTACTCCATTCCCTGAATGATTTATACACTAATTACTATCTGGTATAACTAATCGTACAGATTTGAGGCTAGGTTTAGGTTTACTGGTCTTGGCTCTTGATCTTTGCATCTCCTCCAATTGAGTGCCAAATCTCTGGAATTTGAAATTGGATCAGCTTCAATAGCACTGCCGTCCTCCTACGACTCATCAACTGCCGCTTCCCGAAGAATCTAGATGGTCAGATTCACCAATTGAAGGACCTAGATGACTAGGCGCGGCTTGAGCAGATCCGACTCCAGGAGGTCCTACGCTCGCACCTCATGCACCCCTTGCGCTGCCATGAGTCTTCCCAACGAACCTACAGGTGCGACCGAGAGATCGAAGATTGAGATTTGAAATCTCAGATTGAGAGATATGCGAGATTGAAGGGAGATTGAAGACTTACAGGTGCGGCCGAGACATGAGATCGAGAGCCTTGTCTTGCGTCAGCCATGAACGGAGATGCCCGAAGATCCAGGTGCGGCGGCCGCTACTTGAGGCTTGGATGACGGCTAGGGCTGGGCAACGCCGGGTTCAACTTGTGAAGACTGAAGAAGAAGGATTGAAGGAAATGAAGAAGCACACACGGTAGGGACTTTTGGGATATAAGGATTTTTTTTAATTTTTTAATATATATCTTCGGTACCACGGTACCACGGGATTTGAAGTTTCATTACCGCGTACCGTACCGACCCTAGTTGGTACCGAAGTTTCGGTTACCGATTCCTTCGGTTACCGACTACGTGGTACCAAACTTCTGTTGGTACGGTTGGTAATCGGTTGGTACGGTAATTTTTGTACCACCGTCCAACCCTAATATATATTATTGATCATCGGCAACAAATATTCACGTGTATTTACAAGCTAAACCTAGTTTGTACAACATTTCAATTGTTCAACAACTCAAGGAGCATCGTTGGTAGCCATCGGCAACTTAAACCGACACATTGGGCAAGAGTTAGGAATAAAGGAATAAACCTTTCTCTCTACAGGGCCTTATTCTTTCAACGATGGTTGCTTGAAGAATTCCAATCGAGTAGTGGCGTGGTCGGCATACGGTGACGCTTGCATCTCCCTCGCTCTTCGCCGCTTGCAATTTGCAATGAGCTCTGTTACCTTGATCGACGACGGACGGCGGCGACAAAGTTTCTCTTGATACCCCAGCCCCGAATCCGGCCTTGTTCTACTTCCTTATTTTGGTAGTTTCAGATCATGGGAGAGAGAGAGCTTCTCTAGATAAGGAGAGAAAAAGAAAACAGGTCCTTCAGTTTTTTCAGAAAGAAAGAGGGAGAGAAGGGCAAAAACGGAAATGATGAAAAAAATTGGAGAAGGCTCCACGTGGATAGTCTCTCTGCTCTCCAAAACACTCAGCTTTAAGATATAGGAGGATTAATTAATATATATATATATATATATATATATATAGATAGATAGATAGATAGATAGATAGATAGATAGATAGATAGATAGATAGATAGATAGATAGATAGATAGATAATCGTACTTTATCCGTCAAACAAAATATGTCATTTTATATTGTGATTCTTGTTAAGTAAAATATATCATTTTAGGCCTTTTGATGTTTACTTTACAAACTCGCTATTGTAATATTTATGAATAGATGTTTAGTTGTAGTTTTTGGAAAAATGAAAAATAAATAATAATAAATGACGGTATAATGGCACATTAAATTGTTAGTCTTCTTAAAAATTATGCAAATTGCTAAAAGAACCTCTCTTTCTTAAGAGAGGGATTATAAAATATTGATTTTTTAAAAAATTTATATATATAAATTCATACTTAACAGTAAAAAGCATGTTAAAAGAACATGTCTTGCTTAAGAGTATCTTGTTTTTAGAAGAAAAAAATTGATTAAAAAGTTAATATTTTATAGAGTTTTTAGTTTATCAAAAAGCGTGTTAAAAAGTTAAATGACATATATTTTTAGATGGGGTAAGCATCGTTATGGGGCATGAAAAATGCGGTAAGCAAATGCCATTAAAAGTCGAAGCATTGACTTTATTGAGAGGTAAATGTACATCAAAAGAACTCAGGTACAACCAGATTGAAATTGAAGACAATAAATTCCCTGTCATCAACTCTATCAACTCTAAAAAGATTATGAAAGTGTCAAAGGGACGTCAAGATGATCATCGGATTCACTCTTTCCCATGTCCTCATTTCAAACATTTTCCATTAATCATGTATTCTACAAATGCAATTAGGCGACGGATAAGGTTGCACACCTTAATCCCCGGATATACCGCTAAAGGAATATAGGTCCAAAACCATCTAAGTCTTCTTGATCGCGTCCATAGGGATGCGCTCGTTATGCAAATGACATATTCCTAATTGCTTGTATGAGTTTTTCCTTATAAAAAATACATTGATATTTGGAAGATTCGTAAAAAAATATATTCATATTTATTTATAACAAAAATATTTAATACCAAAAGAGATGTTAACAAAGTATCACAATTCTTTTCTTCTAGAGAAAATATTGAAATATAATAAAAGAAATAAAGATATATGTATTTCGGATGATATTAAGTTAGGAAGAGTATGCCTAGATCAATTTACTTATCATGTTTCTTATTTTAGAGTTATTTGTTTTTGTAGGGTATGGACCTGTAATTTGGTAGAGTTTCTGGTCCTTATATATAAGGATGATAGCCAAGACACTGGTGTGACACTCACGTGACAACTCCTATATAAAAGGGACCCACCTACCCTGATTTGGTAGGGTTTTTAGGATCATCAAAATGGAACCTTCATCTACATTCCATTTTGGTTGCATTTGGTCCAATGGAACAGTAATTTACCTTGCATTTATTGATTGCATTTACTCTGTAGTCCTTGGATCAAGCAATTTGTGTTTTTTATTTGATGCTTTTTACATGGTATCAAAGCTTTGACGTTCAGATCTGTGATTTTCTAAAAGCATCTTCATTTTTTTCTCCTGTAATTGAGTTCAAGAAGCAACCATGTCCAGTACCAGCAACAATGGCATCTCAGATGGAAGAAGCTCTAGAGAAGAGGCTTCATCGCAAAGTAATCTTGGTGATCCCTTATTCTTATCAAATTTTGATCGCCCGGGTGCTGATCAGCTTGTAGTTATGTCATTTGATGGTAAAAGTTACATGACACGGAGTCGAGGTATGATGGAACTTGGGGCTAAATGCAAGTTGGGTTTCATAGATGGATCTTTATGCAAAACCAGGTGGAGATTCAGTGGATGTACAGAGGTGAATAAGGGCATATTACATGGTAAGATGTTGGTTTCTCAACTCAGTAATTAAAAATATGGATAAAGGATTAATGTTTATGAATTCATTGAAGAAATTATGGGATGAAATTGTTGAGAGGTTTAGTCAGAATAATGCTCCCCTCATATATCAAATCAAAAGGAAGCTAGAAATGTGTCCTTAAGGCAGCATGAGCTTGGGAGAGTTTTACAATGTTCTAAAGACGTATTGGGACGAGTTGCATGTGTTGGAGAATGTCCCAAAGTGTAACTATGATGCATTGGCAAATTGCACTTCCAACACTTGTCTGATAATATAGGTGAAATTAAGTCAAGGAAGATACTCATGCAACTATTAGCTAGTCTTAATAATGGTTTCGATGCGACAAAGAATCAAATATCGATAATAGAACCACTCCGGCCCTCATGTGAACAAAGCTTACTATATCCTGCAGCAAGTTGAAATACGAAGTGATCCATCCAATCAAGAATACTTCAGCAAGGTTGTCTGATGTGAGTACTTTTGTTGCAGCTAAGAATGTGCATAATCAATCTATTAATTTTAGAGCTAGGTTGGTTCAAAATCAACCCTTCACAAGGGATTGGAGGAAATTGAAGAAATTGAAATATGGCAGAAAATTAAATACTCTCATTGTGGTATGAAAGGACATACTGCATATTCATGCTTCAAATTGCATGGAATTCTTGAATGGTTCAAGGCTTTGAAAGAGAAAGAGAAGGGAATAGCTCAGAGGACTTCTACAAATGCAACAGTACATAATTCTTTTCTTGATGATGACAAATTTGAAATAGGAAGTGTAGAGGGACAACTTGACTCAACAATGGTCAATGCAATGTATCAGGAAGTTCTAAAGAAAATAAAAGCCAAGAATTCCATGGAGATATCATTTGCCAACTTTACAGGTATAATTCATGTTTCTACTGTAAATGTGTCTATTATGAGCAATCCATTTGTGGAATGGATAGTAGATACTAGAGCAAGTGACCACATGATGTTAGATCTGTTGTTCTTGTTCAATAAAACTAAGTTGAGAAAAACATTTCACATAGGTTGCTTGATGGGACAATAAAAGTTGTGAAAGAAGTTGGAAAATTAAAGTTAACTAAATCTGTTACTCTAAATGATGTATTGTTGGTGCCTGATTCCAAGCATTCACTCTTGTCAGTAGGAAAATTACTTGATATTAATTATTTGATAGCATATTTTACTCGAAGCTCTTGCTTCATCTAGGACCCTGGAACTTAAAAGGCAGTGTTTTCGGGAGTTAAAAGTCATGGCCTCTGTTGTCAACATAACAAGCTAATTAAGCAGTTAAAGATGAAGGAGAGAGTAGCAAATTCTTATGATGTTTTAACTAATAGTTGTAATAAGGCCATTGTTAGCTTGAATATTACTCATTTCAAACTAGGGCATACATGTTTGTCTAAGTTGAAGCATTTGCAGACATTTAATTTATCTAATTTGAATGAATTTCATTGTGATATATGTTCTCTTGCTAAGCATCATAGGCTTTCATTTGATAGAAGTGTTGATATTGCTTCCAAGCCTTTTGATCTAATATCCATGGACCTATGGGTCCTTATAAAGCTCCTACCTATAATGGTTGCTATTACTTTCTCACAGTGTTAGATGACCATAGTAGGGTGATTGGAATTTTTTGTTGAAGAACAAGTTACAAGTTCATAGATGTGTTTGTGATTTTGATGCTTATCTGAAAATCAATTTGGATTCTCTATTAAATGTATTAGAACTAAATGAACAGAGTTTGTGCAGAGACGATAGGAAGAATTCCTAGAAGTTGAGGGAATTATTCATCAAAAGAGTGTGCCATACACTCCACACCAGAATGGTAGAATGGAGAGGAAGCATAGGTATCTAATTGAAACAACAAGATGCATTAGAATTCATGTAGGATTGCCCGTCAGATTCTAGGGTAATTGCACATTGGAAACCTCGCACATTATTAACAAGTTTCCTACTGAAGTGTTGGGATGGACACCGCCTTATGAGAAACTATTTCACATATCACCAGCCTATGATGAATAGAAAATGATAGGATGCCTATGCTATATTCTTGTCTCCCATAATAGAAGAGACAAAATGGAATCTACATGATAAGGCAAGTTTCTAATGGGCATTATAGACCAATTTGATTTGTAATCGAACCTTGAACCCTCAGGGAGAGCGGGGAGTCTAATTGCAAGCGGTTGCGCATTCAAATTAGGTTCCTTTAAGGTTCCTAGGGTCCTTCTTGACAGATTAACAATTTCATCTCCCATCTCTTTATGTGAATCAAAATCGACCCTCTTTTTCAACCTAGAAAGAAATCTTTCAATCTCAGGATCAAAAGACAAAGGTGATGAATTAGAAGAGCGAGTTTGAACCATACAAGAACAAGAAAGACTTAAAGAAAAACAAAGAACTAAAACAAAATAGAAATAAAAAAGGAATCAATGATAGAAATAAAGAAAAACAAAATCTTTTCTCCTCGGCAACGGCACCAAGAATTTGGTACGGGACGAACATCATTTGCTTTTTGTCCTTTGCCAAATAGTAATAATATCTTAACTCAAAGCTCAGACCAATAGATTAGTAAACCAATAGATTGATAAACCAATAAACTAGTATAGCGATGAAGTTCGGAGTTGAACCCACAGAGAGAACGGTTGCTATGCAATGTTTCTAACAATGATTCTTATGACAAAAGCAATGGTTTATGGCAAATTGATGACAAAGTAAGGTTCAAGATCATGTGATTGATTCAATAGATATTTTTAAGCATATGTCGACTTGACTAAAGTTGATAGATCCGCTAGGATACTATCTTCTTATTCAATATCACTAAAGAATAGCATTAAACACTCAAGTTCTAAGACCAATTGGCACATTGATTCAATGCAAATAAAAGACAAATAGAACAACCCTATTCGGCCCTATCACATTTACTCGACATAGATAAATCGAAATCATCCACTACAAAGACATAGAAATATCACTAAATCAATGGCTTCGTTTGCTATCTAGAAAACAACAGTAAATTCATAGCATAGATACAATTGCTAACATGGTGATCAATCATAGAAAGAAACACAAATATAATCAATAAGAATAAGATAATAAATATACTTATAAATAACTAACAGAAATTAAATCATCACAATTCATTCAACCATGTCTTCGAATCACAAACGAAACTATGAGTTTAGCAACTCATAGACGAAATAACTCTCATCTCTCTAATTGTCTCTATTGACTAACCCTAAAGCCACTCCACGGTTGAAATGAAAGAAATAAAACCTAAATAAAGTCGTGAAAAACCCTAGGGAATATAATAATAATATCTTTGGACTTAAAGTCGGTAATGCTGAACACGGGGTAGCGGCGGGCGCCGGTCCCAACAGTGACTGACTTTCTTCTTAGCTTCGACGTTGTGCTTCCTTGCTCCTTTGTAGCTCCTTCTTCAGCCTTCATATGCTCTAAAATATGTCATTTAAGTTCCTCCAAGATCATGTCCAAGGTCGGAATGTAAAATTGCAGAATAAACACTGAAAACGCGTAGATTCTGAACTCGAACACTTTACAAGAAAGATACGAAACTAGACCAAAACATATGCAAAACTCATATCTAAATGCAATAAGAACCACCTAAAATGCCTATATGAAATATGCATTATCACAACCTGAGGGCAATGTTATAAAAACCACTTGGTGAGTGCTTAGCGGTAGGGTAGGGTTAAAGGTGTAAGCGGGGTCTAGACGGATTTCATGGCAGGTAATTGCAATCTAGGCGGGTTTTGACGACCTTGGCGACGGGGCAATGTCAAGGGTTTAGGCGGGGGTCTAGGCAGGTCTTGAAAGGGTTTTCATAACAGTGCCCGAGGGATACATTGTGCACAAACCAAGGCAGGTCTACAGGTTGTCATGGCCGATCCTGAAAAGTATAGAAGACTCATTAGGCCCCTATTGTTCTTAAACCTTACAGGCCATATATTTTTTATGTTGTACAACAACTCATCCAATTCATGCACGAGCCAAGACAACCCCATTTTGATGCAGCCTTACATGTAGTTAAATATCTTAAAGACACTTTTAGTGGCGAGCTTCATTACCCATTTAATTCCCATCTAACAATGACAACCTTTTGTGATGCAGATTGGAGCACTTTTCAATAGAGTGCTATATCATTAACAGGTTATTCCATTTATCTTAGTCAAAGTCCGGTTAATTAGTTGGAACAAAAAAGCAAACCAATTTCTCCAAATTTTTAGTTGAAGCCGAATACCCACCTTGACATCGTCCCCCTTAAAAATCCCATTTTAGTGGGATTCGGGTGGAACTTGTGGGAACCTCCACTACCAACATGGACTTAATTGACCCACATGGTCAATATTCATGTCGCCCAACCTGTGCCATGATGACGCGGAAAAGACAGGTCTCATTCGGTCCTCCTTAAGGAACGACGTATTAAAATGGTAGGGACTAGGAACATACCTGTGACACGAGCGAAGCGTAGCATCAATCAAGCATCAAGGACGGAGTTTACCTCTCCCCCCGAGGGCCTTTAGATATCACTCTATTAGTGGACGCTGAAGCAGTCGAAACTTCTTCCGCGGATCAGTCAAGTGGATCGACTGCATCGGCAATCCTAGCTTTGCTATTACACTTGACCCTGGCTCTATTTGATCTGATCTCTCTCTCTCTCTCTCTCTCTCTCTCTCTCTCTCTCTCTCTCTCTCTCTCTCTCTCCCTCCTCTCGATTCTCTGCTTTTCCAAAAAGTCTCTATTCTCGTATCTTCGTCGTCCGTTTATAGTAGCTTAATTGTACGGGCTAGCTTGATCATGACAAATGTCCGAATAGCGGCTACACGTGTAAGATTTGTAGGTTTCGTGGATAGTGGCTATGTGTAACACGTGTCCAATGCACTCGGCTGGTTTTATCCGCGGATGAAATCCCATGCCACATACTCTTATTCCAGGTGGTTTGCCTAATGACGCGGCCAATTCCTCGGTGGATATTTCTTCCGGTTTTATCATGCCTAGCATGTCAATGACCACCCGTGAGCTAATATGGATTGAAGGCATCCTGCGGGATCTTCAGTTGGAAGTCACTCTTCTAATTCTGTTTTATGGCTGAAAACTCGGTATTCCATGAGAGAAGAAAGCGTTTGAAGATTTATTGTCACTTTATTCGAGAATATCTGCAGAATGGATTTGTTGTTCCACAACACATTCGAAGGATTTCAGCTTGTTGATATACTGACCAAGGCTCTTGGAGAAAAAACATATTTACCTTGCTTCCAAATTGAAACTTGTTGGTTTACCACCTAGTCCAACTTGAGGAGGGAATATAAAGAGTATGCCTTGAGAAATTTACTTATTATGTTTCTTAATTATTTTAGAGTTATTTGTTTTTGTTGGGTATGGAACTGTAATTTGGTAGAGTTTTTTGTCCTTGTCTTTAATAAGACCGATAGCCAAGACACTAGCTAGTGTGACACTCACGTGACACCTCCTATATAAAAGGGTCTCACTTACCCTAATTTGATAGGGTTTTTGGGATCATCAAAATGCAACTTTCAGCAGTTTATAGTCATTCCATTTTGGTTGCATCTGTTCCAATGGAATAGTAATTTACCTTGCATTTACTCTACAAGCAATTGTATTTCTTATTTGACATTGTGTTTTATAAGAATGATGTTATTTCATCGATTCAATATTAGTGTTTTTAGTGAATTTATGGGTTTTGTTTTTTTATTTTAAAAAGAAGAAACTATGATACTTTGTAGCATCCAAACAACATATTTAATTTGTTTATTTGAATGAGACTCCCTTATTATCATAAACCATCTTAAAACCAAAACCAATTGCCCTTGGGAAATTGAAATGATTATATCAAGGTATTCTTGTTGAGGGTGAGAGTTGTTTCCTTCTCTCACGTACCTCGTGATGGTAATAGAGTGACGGATAAGGTTGCACACATTTGCCACTATATCAGGGGTCCCGACATTTAGAGCATGTGCAACCATGGGGTTACCTCTTTCCCTTTTCAATTTTCATCCCCTTATCATAATTTGCCACTTCATATATTTTTTTCACTAAATTATTTTCTACGTTTTCTACCTCTTCTTTAGAGGTTACCCTTGCAACCATGGGGTTACCTTGTTCTCCACTTGTGTGTTTAAACAAATATAAATAACATGTAGTTGGACACTTGTGTGTTTAAAAAATTAAAAAGAAAGTAAAAATAAAAGGGAAGAGGTTACCTTAGTGGGAAAGGATAACCCCTTCCAACCTCTTCCCTTAAGGTTTGGATTGCAACCATGAGTTTACCTTTTAAGACCTATAAGGTAAGTAAAACTCATGGTTGCACATGGTCTTACAATGATATAGGTCTTCAGGACCTCATCCTTAAGGATGCTTTCGGGTAGGATTTTTCCACCTGAATTTTTACCTAATAAAAAAACAGATTTGCTTATTTTCCAAATAATTGAATATGAATTTTTTTAATCACCCTTCCAAAGTTATATTGTGTTATTTTAATAAATGTTAGTGAGAAAATAAAAGATTCTAGTTAATATTTGACTCTAGTATATATTAAATCAATATATTACTTCTTTTTATTATCAATTATCAATTAATTTTAATTAAAAAGGGAATCTCATTCAACCTATATACATTAGGCTAGCAAATATGAGCTCATACATATAATACATGCCTCCAATTATTAATGCAGTTAAATTTGAATATATTTCAATCCAAGATAGAAAGGTCTAAATAGTCTTAAAATAAATCCAAATAATAATTTACTAGTGGGTGAAACTGAGACAACAAATTAAACTACTCTATGTAATGTAGTCTATACAGGATATGTTACATTAGAATATTTGTGTACGGGCACACTGGCCTTTTGGCCCATTACTTGAGTGGTTCCTACTTAGGCCCTGTTTGGTATCCCATCAAATTGGGAATGGGAATGGTTGATTCCCATTTTTGTGTTTGGTATGCCAAAAAGGAGAATAGAAATCATTACCAGTAATCATCTCATTCCCATTTTCCACCCATTTTCATTCCCCCAAAATATAAGGTTGGTGGGCTACTCCTCTCATTGCCAATTATCTAGAGAATCCTTGAACAACATATAAGGTTGGTGGGCTACTCCTCTCATTGCCAATTGGTTTTGAGATGGAACCCCGCTCGGGTTTATGTGTTGTTCGAGTCTCCTGTATGTGGGCCCGCACACACGACCTCCCTCCAGCGTCTTGACCCGCACCAGGACCAACCGAGTTTAACATGGTATCAGAGCCGGGTTCGGCTAGTTTCGGTCTTCGGATTGGTGGGGTCGTTGGCTGGCCTTGTGGCATGTCGCGGGCATTGGTTCCCATATAAGCGCATGTGGCAAGTGCAACTTGTTGGCTAAAAATGCCGTTGCACTTGAGGGGGCGTGTTGGAATGTGGTTGTCCCACATCGGTTATCTAGAGAATCCTTGAACAACATATAAGGTTGGTGGGCTACTCCTCTCATTGCCAATTGGTTTTGAGATGGAACCCCGCTCGGGTTTATGTGTTGTTCGAGTCTCCTGTATGTGGGCCCGCACACACGACCTCCCTCCAGCGTCTTGACCCGCACCAGGACCAACCGAGTTTAACAATACCTAGGTAATCCTTCATTCCCAATTTCTCACAAATCCTCCCCCTCCCTGTTCATCCATCCTCCCTGTTCTCCCCCTCCACCGGTGTCTCTCATCTACGCCGCCGTCCAGCGCCGCCGCCATCGTCGAGATTTGAAGCTGCCACCATCCCCGCTGCAACGACCACCGTCTACTATCGTCGTTTTTGTCGCCACCACCGTCGTCCATATTTGAAATCGCCGCCTTCGCCACCGCAATCTTACATCGTCACCGTCGTCCTCCATCCCCCATCGAATCCAGATCTGGTGCGCTCTCTCTCTCTCTCTCCTCCGTCATCCATTGTCGTCGTCCGTTTCGGCCGTCATCGCGAATCCAGATCTGGTACTTTGAATCAAATCTAGGTCAACAAACCAGCCTGGTAAGCCGTCGTCCATTGTCGGCCGTCATCGCTATCACTCTCCCTTTCCTTGCCGGTGTGTTGAATTTGGCCGTCATCGGTCTCTCTCTATTTTTCATTGTTGGTGGGTTGAATAACCAATCCAATTTGAGATTGTAATTTGTTAAAATTTGATTATTTCTGTGATGAACTGAAATTGTACATTGAAATTGTGGATTTTTATTCTTAATTGGAGAAATTGAATTGGCTTTGCTCGAATTCGGTACTTTGGATGTTTAGGTTGAATTTGTGAATTTTTCATTCCCATATCATACCAAACAACATGCCTAGGTAATCACTCATTCCGAGTTTTGATTCCGATTCCGATTTCCATTTCCATTCCGATTACTACATTTATACCAAACGGGGCCTTATTGTTACTCGATATGCGGGCCACCCTTTTACGTGTACATTCATGAACTTTCAATCACGTTGCTTTCAAACATTCAACCATCCCACACCTCTAATTTATGTTCCATTATTGCAACATTTTAATTTTCCATTCTACTCCAAAGTTACATCCATTATTACATATGATCAGGGGCGGAGAGAGGGGGCATAACGTGGCTCGAGCCCCCCTTAATCGGGGGAAAACGTAAAAATATATATATAGGTAAAGGTTCAAATGAAAATGGGACTTAAAATAAAAATTATCCTTAAAGTGAAAATGGGCGTTTTCATGGGTTTTGGGGCGCGAATCCCGTTCAACTATTAATGGCCCGACCTTTTACACTCTAACCTCGTACGTTTATCTGCTCGCTCGCTCGCCTCTTCGATCAAGTACCTGACCACCGCCGCTCTTTCCTTTCTCTCGCACTCACCATTGTCGCCTCTCCTCGCCGGCATTCACCACCGCCAGAAGATCCGGCCTGCAGCAGCTCCCGCACCAACTACCTCCTTGCGCTCGCCAACAGCAGTTTCTCGGCATCAGCTGATCGGATCCATTTCAATCTCTGTCTCTGCGAAGTTCGTCTTCTTGATCTCCAACAATTTCTCGGCATCGATCCTTTACACACTTGCGGTATCGGTTAATCACTTGTTTTCTCTTTCTTTCTTTTTCCGCAAATTGGGAAATTTTGAACTCTCTGCTTGTTGGAGCCGGGAACCTGATGCGATGCAATTTGATTATTCCAATCTAACTTTCTGATTATTGAATCTCTGTCTTTTTTCAACTAGCTATTTGTGCATTGACATTTCTGATTTCGGGAGGATTCTTTTTTGAAGATCTGCGTTTAATTTAAGTTGTAGATCACATTTGATTGGGAGAATGTCTTTTGTGGGCAATTTAAGCTTGTGTAGATCACATCTGATTTACCAAATAAGCTTGTCTTCCAGATTTGGCTTTATTGTGATGTGGGCTGGATTAGGGTTTTGGTGGTGCTTGAATCATGTGATGGATTTCATATTTGATTGAACTTACTGTTTGGATCTGATAGAGTTTTTTATAGAAGGAAAGTGATTTGATGCTTCAGAAATAAGAGAAACATTAAGAGGCCTGGATTTGGGGTTTAGGGTTAAAGGGCTAAAATGTCTTGATTTTCACCATGTTAAAAGACTCTCCTCTATGCCGCATTCTTTCCTTCTTCTTTAAAAGTTCTTCACCATGCTAAAAGACTGCTCTCTATGTCGCATTCTTTCTCTTAAAAGAGTGACAACAATGCTTGTCATTGATTCCTGAAATTCTATTAATAACTTTGTTGGAATGCTGCTTAATGTTGCAATTTTTCGATGGATATGTTTATTATGTGAAAGGCTTTGCTTTTCTTGGGATGTTGTTTTATATGCCTTTAAGTTCTTTTAAATATAAAAGTTATATACTATTTGTAGTTGTACTGTCTAATAGATTAAATTTTAATGAAACATTTTAGGGCTCAGAAGCTAAGCCTAAATTTCCAGTTGAAGAAGTTGGATGTTGCAAGTGATAGCTACAACCAGGAAATTCTAAGTTTCTAATTTGTCAATTTTAATGAAACATTTTAGGTCTCTAGTTGTGATTCTTACGAATTTGCAGTTAACCTACAAAATATATGATATATTTCTAAGTTTCTAATTTGTCAATTTTAATTATTACCTTTATCTTATAATTTTTTGTTAGTTTCTTTTAATTTCCCATATTCCCCTATTCCTATTTTTAGGCACTTCCCCCACTATAACCATGTTATCTTCCGCTATTACATTTGATAGCTTTTTCATAATGCAACATAGTTATACCCTTAATCTATCCGGATTATACAAACGGAGGCCTTAGGTAGTTCATAATAGGTAGTAAATTTAAAGGGGTGTGCTTTTAACCAACTGTAAGAGGACATTTTTTTTTTTGTTAAAATTACTAAGTGTAAAAAAAGTGACGTGATTTAAAGCCTATTAGCTCAAAATGATAGAGCGACGTGTCATGCACAAAGGTGTGGGTTCAAATCCCGCATAGGCTATTTATGATTTTCTTATTTTTGTTCTCGTTAATGAATAAGATTATAACGTGCAAAAATAAAATGATAAAGTGCATAAATAAGCTGATAAAGTGCATACATAAGATGATAAAGTGCAAGAATAAAATGATGAAGTGTATGAATAATAATATAAAGTGCATGAATAAGAGTATGAAGTGCACAATTAAGATTATAAATTGCATAAATAAAATGATAAAGTGCAAGAATAAAATAACGATGTGTATGAATAATAATATAACATTATGTTATGCAATTATAGTGTTAGGTTGTGTATGAATAAGATTATGAATTGCACAATTAGGATTATAAAGTGCATAAATAAAATGATAAAGTGCAAGAATAAAATCATGAAGTGTATGAATAAGATTATGAAGTGCACAATTAAGATTATAAAGTGCAAGAATAAAATGATGAAGTGAATGAATAATATTATGAAGTGCACAATTAAGATTATAAAGTGCAAGAATAAAATGATAATATTATAAAATGATAAGTGCAAGAATAAAATGATGTTGTGTGAATAAAAATATGAAGTGCATGAATAAGACTGTGAAGTGCACAATTAAGATTATAAGTGCATAAATAAAATGATAAAGTGCAAGAATAAAATGATGAAGTGTATGAATTAGATTATGAAGTGCACATTTAAGATTATAAAGTGCATGAATAAAATGATAAAGTGCAAGAATAAGATTGTAAAGTGCACACATAAAATGATAAAGTGCACTTTGATTTATTATTTATTTATGCACTTTAGAATACTGAAGATGCATCTTATAGAATTTAAACCTGATAAAAATTACGGGCTAAAATTTGTAATTTTTACAATTAAAATAAGGCAATAATTATAGAAATGAAAGTATGGGGAGGTTTTTTTTAGTTTCAGCATCTCCTTCCTCCTCCCATGGCTTGCTATAGTACCAAAGTGCACACTTAAGATTATAAGTGTGTAAATAAAATGATAAAGTGCAAGAACAAAATGATGAAGTGTATGAATTAGATTATGAAGTGCACGAATAATATTATAAAGTGCCTAAATAAAATGATAAAGTGCAAGAATAAAATTGTGATGTGCACAATTAAGATTGTGAATTGCACTTTTATCAGAAAATAGTACAAAATATTAAAATTAAGCAATTTAGCCTATGTAGGAGTCGAACCCACATCTATGTGCATTAGCACATTGCTCTACCATTGAGCTAATAGGCTTTTAAAGCTTATTAAGTATAAGAATAGAGATAAGAATCAAATACTTCTACCCTATCATATAATAGTCAACTACTTAGCAAATGATAAAGTGCAAGATCCCTAATTGCAAAACATAATTTCAGGCTGAAATTCCAACCATCAAAAATCAATTTCAAGTCACAATTGCAAATCTTCAAAATGACTAGTGCAATTCATCGAAATTCCACAGATTACATCAATGAAATGTGCTTGTTCAATATATGCCATGAAATGATCAAACAGTGATAAAAGTTTGGCCTCTTGAAAGCAAACATCAGAAAATTCATATACAATGACAAGAAATAAAATTCTAAGTGGATGCCGATCAATAAACAATTTTTCAGTGCTTCAGATCTGATTTGAGCAAAGTAAAAGAGTGTATAGAGATTCTAAAACCGACTGATCCTCCACCGACAACAAGGCCTCCAGATCGAAACCACATACAAATCATGCCAGATCAGACAAATCAAGCACAAAACCTCCCAAGCAAACATAATTCCTCAAACGAAAAGCTAAATCATGAAACACGTAATCTATTTAAACAAATTTTGCAAATCATCAGCATAAATAACAGCAGAAAATACAAAGAAGCCTCTTGCGGTAGAAACATTTGAAAAGAATGGGGCCAAGAGGAAGGCAGACGAAATTTGCATATTAACATAAAAGAAATAGAACACAAACTGAAGGATGTAGTCACTGAATGTGAAGATCTTGAATCCTACAGAGACAGTGGGGAGTCGAGTTCAGCTGTCGAAAAACGAAACTACTGTAAAGTGTGCAAAGAGGATGTAATTGAGGTGTTGTTAGTTATTACCAGCAATGGAGCCAACACCCACAAAGCACAACATGTAAATGGCAGACAAAGAAAGGAATTAGGAATAGGTGATCAACCAATAAGGACCATCACCAAGCCCGTGCATTGCAAGTTATAATAATTCACTATAAAATTTTGAATGCAAATCATGAAGATTCTGAGCAGTAAAGAGGGATTTGTGATCTAGCTAATAAAAAATTGGAGAACTTGGAGATCAAATTGGCACCGATATAGCTGAAATTCGATGCACCTCAATCCAACTCACAAGAATTGGTTGCATATTGAACCAAAACATCTGCAACTTCAAAAGGAACCAAACCAATTTGTCTTCATTACATATCAGCAGGTGGCTAACAAGGAAACCCGTATTGTCTTACACATCCAGAACTTTCAAGGGAAATAGGGAATGATAGCAAAAAGGCACTACACTGCAAACGAAATTTGACACTGATACCTATGAAAGAAGAGACCAGCTATTCACTTTCAGACACTAGTAGAAATATATGTATCAACGACGTTTGAAAAACGCCATGGAAGACCTTCCATGGCGTTTTTAACCGCCATCCCCTAACGCCGTCTAAGGTGACGCCGTCCTTTTGGTTCCAATTTAATGGCGTTTTTTAAACGCCATAAATTCCATGGCGTTTTTTAAACGCCATAGATTATTATGTATCTTTTTTTAAAAAAAATGGGGCAATACTATCCATGGCGTTTTCTAAACGCCATGGAATATTATGTTTATAAAAAAAAAAGAATTTAGCAGCAAAATCCCACAAATAGAAACTAATTCAAACTAAATTTTTTCTCTATAAAACAATACACTTTCAAGTTGCAAGAGTGAAGAGATAAAACAACGTTATTAAGTGGCATCACATTCCAATACACAACATAACCTCTCCAACACAACATAAGCTCTCCAATCTTCACAAGAACTCATTCAAACACGTTCACCACTAAAACACTTCAGGTTGAACAGAAAAGTTGTAATCCCACTAATAACATAGCGATGATTTGCATTGTGTTTGGCAACTAACCCCTTCTGCAGTTCAGGCCTGTGATGTTCTTCTGCAGTTCAGGCCTATTTTACAAAGACTTGCTTCAAGAAGAAAAGAGAAAGGAAGATAACTTCAAGTCAAAAAAGATAATACAATATATTTTCATGTGCAACCTCATTTCCAATTTCAGTCTTCGATCAAGATGACTGGTGTGAAATAATTTTAAAAAGGAAATAAGACAATGATAGCTTCTTAGCATAAATGTTTTTGTCTCAAACTTACATAAACACATATATGGAAAAACTTTATTTGTAAACAAAAATAAACACCTATCTAGACTCCAAGGGAACATAACCATATATAAAGCAAACAATTTATAAATAAAGCAATCCACAAACCAAGTTTATAAGCTCATCATGCAAATGAGCCAGCAGCTATATGAGAGTAATAAAGCTATGCCTCAACATTCAAACTAAATATCTAGCTTAACTAACAAAGAAATGATCGGTGAATGGCTCGCTTAACAGATTCTTACCAATATATTGATGAACGAAGCAGCCTGCAATGCGCCTCATAGCTTGAAACATGGTTGGTGCATCCAGCTCCATGAATTGAACTTGAACCAACCTGAAAAGCAAGGATTCATCTGCCAATAAAGAATTACTTGCAATAGAAATCAACCCCAAGTCTTCAGACAAAACATGGAAAGTGAAAACTACAAGTTACCTAACCTCCCATTATATAAATTAATTATTTACGCCCCCAAGGGAGCTAAGATGCATGCGACACACATTTAGCTCGATGCTCCTTAGATCATCTATGTTGCAATCCAACTCATGGGACAAAACCTGGAAAGTGAAAACTACAAGTTACAATTCATGTACACAATTAGGAAGCTTGAAAAAAGTCCCTATCATGACAAACCCTCCAATTTCTAGTCCAAAATTTGCCTGTGTGCAGCAGCTTTTACAAGTGTTTCAAAATTTACGCTCAAATCAATACAAGATCACTAGCTAAATGGACTGTATTGCAAGTTTACATGGAACAAAAACCTGCATTTGGAAACATTTTAAGGTCAACACATCTAGAAGTAAGGCATCATCACAATTAAGAATATCATGAACCATGATTTGAATTCTAACCATACAAACAGGAATGAAAAAACACTAAATATAGTGAAATCAAATACCTCTACAAAATTAGCATTGTTGCCAAGCAGTCATGAAAGGTACGTAGAAATCCATAATCTGTAAAAGTACAGTTTACTTGATTAATAAGAATACATGAATAAGGTAAATGAAACAAACCATCATAACTTTCAAACTGTCATCAATAACGGCTTATGTAGCAGTGACACTAAAAAGTGAGTTTATGAACATCTGTAACTTAAATTAAATTACAATCGATTTTTCACCTTGCGATCTCTAAGTAATACATGGCATCTGAAGTGCTCCTCCTGACTCCTGTAATTGAGATGATTAAGAATTCAGATAAAAAAAAAACAGCACATAATTATTAAGAATTCAAGCATAAAAATCATCAACACTACCTAAATATTGAAGTTATAATAAATATTGAAGTTATAATATAAAAGAGCAGCAATACTTAAGTTCCAATTTATAATATGAACATACTCAATTCCAAAACACTAAGCATCAACACTTCAAATGATAATGAAGCTATAAATGCATAAATAAGATAGAGCAAGATACTTGGTCCCTTACCAACCATCCAACATCCATTTCAGTTATTCAACCTACTCTAACAATTAATATTCTTACCCTTCAATTGTAACTACCATAAATATATAAATGGGAGCAAGATCTAACTTGGAAGAAAAATAGGACAAGAATAAATTTCATAAATTATTTTACTAGCTCTATCGAATTCGAACCTGTTTCAAGTCATCTTGACAATATTCTAGGCTGAAATTTATGTCTGTTTCTACCCCAACACTTAATGACAACTCTGTCACATTCCCTCCAGATTAACCTACCTGAAAACGAGAACATAAATTAAAATTCAGTTTATGGATATTGGAATCCGATAAGAAATAGTATTAGAGTATTTACCTAGAAATTGCAAGAGTTAGATCAATGTCAGCTGCAAAACTTGATCTCTAAGTTAAGATCAAGTAAAACTCTACATGAAGGAGTAAAAAAAAAACATACCCCATCTGCAAGATTGTGGCTGTTAGTAGCCTGCCCCCTTCATGCTCTGACGTGTATATACTCGTCATTTGGCTTAAATGGCGTGCATTGCTTACTGTTATCTGTCACATCTCCATCTCTGCCTCACAGCTGCTCGATCTCGACGTCCTAAAAGTAACCAGGAAAACATGAATTCAACAATATGCTCATCGTAAAACCTTTAAGCTTTGTGTGCAATTCATAAGCCGATGATACTTTACCTTAGTGTCCCATTTTTTCTTCTTGGGAAAACACTCCTTAGATGGAGATAGGTGTCCTCTTGGCATCCTTCACCTTCAAAATCAGATTAATCAAAATTCCCTAACTTAGCTTCATCAATTTATCTTGTACTCCTAAGGAAAACGTGTGGGCCATACGACATTGGTGCAATGAGTTGATTGCAAGAGCTAGCAGATTGATTCATGGCAGTATATGAGTCCACAAAACCATAAAAATCAATCAAACTATGAATTAATTCCTAAAACTTAGAAAAACAAATTGTAATGCCGAATTTAGACATACTCAGGTGAACTTGTTACTAGTTCCTAAAAATAAAATTAAAACAGCAAAAAGAACCTACTAATATCAACTTATAGAACGTCTTTATAGGAAAAATAACCTACTTATAATATCATCCAAATTCAGCTTGAAGATCATAATAGCACTAGATATGTGTCATAGGACAGAATAAAAAAATGTTTACATTAACAATTTGGTCTAATTACTCAAAAACATCAAGGTGTTTTCATAAATTCAGCACCTACAGTTGTTTGCATATACATTAGATGAGTTTAGTGCAATTAAGCCTTAAGGCCTGAAATACCTGGAGTTGAGACCGCCTTGCTTCAATGGAAGAAAACATGAGAAGCTGTCATTTTGCCTGCAATTCCAATCGTACCCAAAATCAAAGTTCACAAGAGACACTAAATTAAAAACCTAAAAATTGAATTCATTTGGGGAAAAATTAGAGACCCATCTCGGAAAGATGAGGAAGAGGTGGTGGTGGTGGGGTGTTAGAGGAGAACTCCGGAGCACCTATTGTGTGGGCAGCAGTGAGTTGCGCCCTCAAATCTTTGACCACAACACCGAATCGAGCCCTACATCAAACAAAGATGGAGCACCACCGAAAGCAATCAGAGAGAGAGAGAGAGATGACCCTTTATTGCGAACATTGAGGTTAAGGAGGGCAAGGAGGGAGGCCTCGCGAGCGTTGTAACGGCCCAGAATTATGATTTCCGGGTTACGTTTCAAGGGATGAAAACCCTTGTTCGGATCTTGCAATCCAGGTACGGGTCGAGGTTTCAAACTCATTTCAAAGGTCAGTAATAAAGAGGGATTTCAAACCCTAAAGTATCGTAGGGCCGTTGGGTACCCTTAACCTGTCCTGGGGACTAACTCGCAAAATTCATTTCACACGGAAGCAAGACGGAAGCAAAATAAGGATACAAGTGCCACGACAGAGCCGGGTCAAAACGGAGTCGAAAGTCTTAATCCAAAACAATATAATCAGAGTCTGGTGAAGTTTATAACTCCAGCGCTCACTCTCCGCCGACAAAATGACCCGCGCAATAAGCACATAGCACCGATAGGATGAACATAAATAATTCCTAAAAAAATTAATTTGGAGCGGGATCAGATCGATGCCCACTTAACTCTGCATCCCAACCATAAGCACACATATACGCTATACCTAATAAAGATGCTCTAATGCAGTACGAAATTCAAACACACTAGCATGCTCCTAGTTCATAATAATGTGCAGAAATACTGTAAAGGGCCCAAGACAGTGCCAAGTGGCATATCCCTCTCCTGCCTCCACCCCTTCCGACAGGCGGAGACTGGCCAGCTCGTGAATGCATTCATTCATAATAGGGCGGCACGCATGCCTAACCCACTCCACAATAAAGCCCGCAGGCATATCATAATATAAGGAAGTACTCGATTGACTCAGGGTACCCGATGAGGCTGGGCTACCCTATGACCCTAGCAAAAACTCTAGGACTATCACAGATAACGGCCGTTCTGTTTACATACGCACAAAGAAATAGAATGCTCAACGAACGATGCAACCTAGCATGGTACTACATGGCATGTTGATCATGAATGCAAGCACCTAGTATATCATGCACTTAAAGCAGGGAATAGCTCTATTCAATCTGAGTAAGCTCCGAAGAGACTTACCTGGAAGTGCAGAACAGCAAAAGGCAACAACTAGGTATACAGAAAGCCAACATGTCACAGATGATCACCTAACACATATATATAAGTAATACAAATAAGTCTACTTCTAATGTTACTTAAGCATATAATATCACACACAAATCATCAAATTTATTCCTCATTTTCCTAAGATTTCCCGAAACTCTTTTAAAACCTCAAGTTAGATCAAATCACCATTCAAAACGTATTCTCAAATCATCCAAGAAATCCATTTATAAAACATTACCCTTTTCATCAACTTATTTTATTATTTTATCAAAGCCATCTGACAAGGTTTGTATATTTCCAAAATTCCTCCTTTAAATTTATTAAATCAATTTCCATTTACCAAGACAATTCCCAACCTTTAAAACCTTTTTCAAATTCCTTTCTTTTTAAAATCCAAGTCCAATAATATTATATTTTTAAATCCCAACAATAACATAATATAATTTATAATATCCCACTTATAATAATATTTATACTAAATATATATAAGTCTTAAAATCACTTTCTCACTTAAACACATTTAGTCATACTTTTAGGCCCAAGAGAGAAAAATAGGCCCAACCTTTTTGCCAAAATCGGATCCAAGAACCCAAGCCCAATTTCATTTAAGAGAACCCATGAACCGGCCTTGTTTTAATTAAAATCGCTGAACCGGTCCAAGAAAATAAAAGGCTGAACCGAACCCAAATCAGATCACTGTTCATCTTCCTCCTTGAATACACGGTCGATACAAATCGGAAAAGGAAGGAGAAGGGAGGGCCTCCCGCCGGCGATGGCGGAGCTCCGGCCACCCGTTCTCGACACCACAGGGCATAGAATTGACAAGGAAGGGGAAAAAGAGGGGGGTGCTCACCGAGGTTTCAAATCTTCACCGGAGAATTCGTCGGAGTCGATTGGGGCTCGCCGGAGACTCGTTTGGCCTCGTCGGAGGCTAAATCAGGCGAAATCGGCCTAGGAAGACAATAGGAGGTCAAAAGGAGGATTTTTGTCGAGTTTGAGAGCGGAAGAAAAGGTGGAAGGGGCTTACCGCGTTTCGGATCCGGAAATCGGGGAGAAGGTATCGCCGGCGGCGATTCGGGCAGCTCCGGGGTGCTTAGCTCGGCGTCGTCGGACCTCGGGGGAGGAGACTTCTGTTTGGACGAAGGAGGAGCTCCTCAGAGGAGACTCGGGACTGGGCTCGGCTGGGCGTGGGAGGTGGCGCTGAGCTTAGTGGCGCTCGACGGGGGAGCTCGGCCGCGACTTGGAGGTGCCCTGGTGGAGCTGCTGGGCGTCGCAGGACGTCGGAGG